>JAKEPQ010001006.1:15992500-16592500 GCA_024500445.1 Entomyzon cyanotis | reverse complement strand
AGTCCACTCTGAAGGCAGAAGCGCATCTTGTCGCGTTACTCAGCGCGCGGCCGGGGCCGCTCTCCCCTCTCCCCACGGCCGGGCACCTCACCCCGGCACCCCAGCACCGGGCAGGGCAGGGCCGAGCCGCTCCCGTTCCCGTTCCCGTTCCCGCCCCTCCGGCGCGGCCGGGGCCGCTCTCCCCTCTCCCCACGGCCGGGCACCTCACCCCGGCACTCCAGCACCGGGCAGGGCAGGGCCGAGCCGCTCCCGTTCCCGCCCCTCCCGCGCTGCCACATCCCACTTCCCCCGGCCCGCCTCCCCGCCGTCCGACACGCCCCCGCCGCGCCGCCCGCTCCCATTGGCTGACGGCGGAGAGCGACACGGCTCTTAGCCAATGGCGCCCGCGCTGGTGCCTCGGCGGCGCCCAATGGGAGCGCGCGCCCACCTCCCCTGCCCGTCGCGGCCGGGCGCCGGGGCTGCGCGGTGCCATTCGGAGGGCGGGCGGCGTGGGGAGCGGATGGTGTTGGCAGCGGCTCCCGGGCACCGGTGGGGGCAGGAGCTGGAGCGAGAGCTGGCTGCGAGCGCCTCCCCCCTCCCCATCCTTCCCCTTTGGGCTGCGAGTCCCCTCGTCGCTCCCCGCCGCCGACCGCCCTGAGCCGGCAGCGCTATACGATGTGAGCGGCCGCTGGGCTCGGCAGCGCCCCCGGTGCTCTCGACGCTGGGGCGGGCAGCGATGGCCAGAGCCTGGCGTGGAAGCAGCAGCCGCCGTCGCCGATAGGAAGCGCCGGGGGCAGCTGGGCAGGCGGCGCGGAGACTCCCTCGGGCCGTGCAGCGCTCGTCCCGCCCCGCCCCCTCCCTCCTTCCCTCCCCTCCTCCTTCTCCTCTCCCCGCGGCCGGTGCATGCGGGGCGCCAGGGGCCGAGCTCGGGTCCCCCGCAGCCGCCGGAGCGAGTGACCCGCGGGGTCTTGCGCATCCCCGCCATGTCCTCGTCCAGCTCCTCGCAAACCCCCCCGTCCCACCACCAGCCCCCGCCGCAGAGGATGAGGCGCGGCGCCGCCGGGTCTCCCACCGCCGGCACGGCCGGGGGCCCCGGTAACGGCGCCGGGGGAGGCGCGGCGGGGACCAGCCGGCTGCTCCAGCCCATCCGAGCGACCGTCCCGTACCAGCTCCTGCGGGGCAACCAGCACAGCCCGACCCGGTCCCCCTCCGCCTCGGTGGGCAGCAACACGGGGCCGGGGGGCGGCGGCGGGGGTCGCGGCGGAGGCAGCCCCCCACCGCCGACCAGCGCGACGCCGCCGCTGGCGGCGGGCGGCGGCGGAGCGGAGCCGGGCAGGGTGAAGGGCAGGCAGCGGCGCTCGCCGGAGAGCGGCGGCAGCAGGAGGAGCAGCTCACCTGAGAGACGGAGCCCCAGCTCCCCGGTGTACAGAGGTAAAGCACCGGGAGAAAGCCGGTCCCGCTTCCCTGCCCCGCGGGGGTGCTGGCTGGGCTGGGGCCGCCCAGCCTCCGGGCAGCCCGGGCTCCGCTTCCCGCTGTCGGGCTGCGCCCTGCCTTCCCCCGGGCCAGCGGGGGTGTGGGACACAGGGGCATTCCCGGCCCGGCTGGAGGAGCCCCGCTGGAGCCTTAGAGAGGGGGTCGGGGGGCCAGGGTGAGCCCTAAACCCCCCAGTCCCAGGGCAAGTGTCGTGCCCGGCTTTGCCCTGCCAGGAAGCGGCGGGGAGAGCACTTCGTCCCGCCGCCCTATCCCGGGATGGGGGGAGGCGCCCCCTGAAATGTCATCCTCCTTGTCGGGCAAGGTGAGAATCCTGCTTAGGAAAAGCACCCCCGTGACCCCGAGCGCAGGGCCGCCGGCAGCCCCCTCCCTGCCGGGGCGGAGAAGCAGTCGGGGGTCCGACAGCAGTGCCCCTGCTGCTCACTACCCTGGCGCTGGGGCTCTGGCAGCGGAGGTGTGTAATAGGGAAAAGAGCCTAAAATCAACCGGCTTCCCTCTCTCCAGCTGTAACTGTTTAGTGGGGGTGATAATGGGTTAGATTTATATCTGGGGTGTGACAACCTAGTTCTGAAGAGTGTGTTAAAACCAAGCCTCAAACGCTCTTCCTTTCTGCAGAGCTCGGTTTCTTAAAAGACTTGCATTTTTGTAAGGTCGTAGGTTAAAAGATGTGATGTTTTCAAGCACAGGCTCCAAAACAAGGAAATTCCCATACTGAGGTGCTTAAAAACAAGTCTGTCTCCTTGTGATACTCAGTACTGAATCCTTTAGACTGTAGAAAAACCCAACCGAGCAAAACCCGCTACAAACCAGCCCCCAGTGTAGCCAAAATAGGCCCGTAAAGTTTAAAATGTATAATTGATTCCCAGCAAGTCCAACTTAACCTGCGTCAGGTTGTCTGTTAAATTATTGAATGTGTTAAAGTGCCAGTGGCCATCTTACCTCCCCCACTCTGTTCTGCCTTCCCCCATCACTTTAACAATTGAGTGAATCGGACTAAATGCACTTTTTATGTTGTCCTGTTGTAGCTATCAGGTATTGCATATCTTCTCTTTCTGGGAATGCTTTCTGTGGTTCAATACCCCTTGCTTTTTTTGTCGCCTTCGTAAGTCTTAACTGTGTGATTTCTGTGGCAAATTGTGGTCTGCGTTGGTTGCCAACATGTGTTGTAGCAGTGGAATCTTATCGTCTTCCCTCTTCACTTTTTATGTGTAGTAAACCCTTGCTATCTTTAGTATTTGTAACTTGGGCAGATCTGTCATCAGAATCGTCCTAGGTCAGGGGCAGCATTTTACAAATGAGCAAAATGTCTCTGCCAGTTACAAATGGAGTTAATTTGCTGTATGCATCTGCTTATGCAGATGACTTAATTGATTGTGTTATAATCTGACTAACGATACTTTATGTATTTTTCAAAAAGACAGTCAATTAATGCAGAGGGTTTTGCATACTTGAAAATGGAACTGAGCTTCTGTTGTTTTCATTCATTCAAGCTCTATTTAAAATTTTAAAGATCATATTTTTCCCACTGTGTGGAGCACTAAATGTAGATTTCCTTTTTGCCTCTTAAACCTTTGGAAAATGCTGATTGGAAACTGGGAAAACCCAAAATATGGGTGTGTATGAGTAGTGATGGTGCTGATGGTGAGCAGTAAATTATTTAATTATGGGAACCTGGAGGAAAACACTGTAGTGGTGCAGTGTATAAAGCCTATGCTTAAGGTGTTTTGAAGAAGGAGGAATGTGGGCAGTTACCTGCAAGCAAGAAAAATACTGCAAAGCTGTGAAGTACTTCATTAATGTCTATGAATTCTTTGTTGGAGGAGAAATTTTAATTTTAGGAAGTGGTTTCAGTCTTCTTCGTCTGTGGGCTCTTTTAGCCTTAATAAATCAGACTGTAAATTAGTACCGAATGGCTTTTCTGTCATTAAACTTGTTTGAGCTTACCTCCTGGTGAACCGCATCAGCAGCACACAGAGCTTGATTCGGTTTAATGAGTGCAATGTATAAAATCATAAACGGTCCATCACGAAATGCACCCTGTAATCTGTATGCACTGCAAAGAATTCGTTCCCCCTCCTCCAGGTCAAGCCAGCTGCTGCTGCAGAAGCTGACATCCTCTAGCAAATCCTGAATGAATGAATGAAAACAACGTGATCGCCCTAATAATGACCACAATTGCACACGTCAACAGCTTTATTTTACCGAAATACAGGCACCATTTTCTAGCAGGCAAGAGTAATAAGATACTCTATTTCTTCAGTCTTGCAAATGAAAAAAAGGTTATCAAACCTCCCCTTTGCCTGCCCCCCTCCCACCCCCCCAAACCTAGAGCTGTTTTTACACAATTTGGAATATAGTTCCATGCTATGGGGCAGTACTAAGTCTTTGTTTCCCTGCTCGTTCTCAGCATTTTAGTACATGATGTGTGAACACTAAAAGCATGTTTGTAGTCTATATGGTAATAGTAGTATATAGAAAATTGATTGCTGAACTGGAGGACTACTGCAGTAATAATGGAGGACTGGAATAAAAATTCAAACGTTCCATTTTCAGACATGGACCATCTTGCTATGGCTTGTTAAACAATGCTACTCGAGCTATTTATAGTTGTTATCAGTATGCAAGTCTTGGGGAAGTGGCTTGATTAAGTTTTTTTGTCAGTTTTTCAAAGCCATTTCCCACTGCTGTAAAATATGAGCTTAGGCTCTAGGTTTAATCCTGTTGTTTTTCTCACCAGTGCAGGAGATGTGTTTGTCTTTGGCTCTGCAGTCTGACTTGGATTGTTTCGCAAATATGCTCGTTCTGGAGACTGCCTATGATTCTGATGGATAGATGTTATTCTCTTAAGACACCTGCCCCTTCCTCATATATCGATTCCTTGAACTGGCTTTCCTACTAAGCCATTTTGTGTGGATATTTTAGCGGTTTGCCAGAGGTTCTTTTATAAAGGAGATTTCTGTGAAAACACTCCAGCTTTGAGCCTCTACAGGTCAGAGCAACAACCATTGCAGGCACTGACATCACTATTACATGAATGAAAGCAGCATGGTCTGTTTTTTCTCCCATCATGATGTTTTCTACTCCTTCCTTCTAGTATACTGTAGATGTTTTTGTTCTGCAGCAACACCCTGTGTTTTTAGGACTGAAACTTTTAATAATACAATAGTATTTTCTTTTAAGCGAACTTGGATTTTTAGTTGTTAGGAAACCATCAATTCCAGTAGCAGTATTTGGTTTGTACTGTTACTGAATGGGTGAGAAATTGTGAATGTTATATAGATATTTCTAAGGTGCTAAAAAAGAAGGGAAAAAGAGGGGAAAAACCTTCTGATACCATAGGATAAGTTTGCAATGTGCAAGTCTGCACCTTTCCTCTTTCTTGAAATGTGTTTATTCTTTACTAGTAGATATTTTTTTATAGTGTGTGTTCATGTTTTGGAGAGCTGGCAGTGGAAAACTTGTCTGGTTGAATGTAACAACACATGATTTTCTTAGAGGGAATACATCTGTTAGATCTCTGAGTGCATAAAAGTAATGTCAACAGAATCTGAAGCTATGTGGTTTATGACAAAGGATGTTCCGGTAATAATCAAAAAAAGCCAAACCCTTGGACACGTCAAATAAAACTTGCTACTTGCTTGTGGACACATCTTTTAAAGAAAAAAGCAAGTTGTTTTCTTTCTTGCCTTACCTGGATAAAATCAGAAGTTTCTGTTGCTATGTCAAGTGGCTTGTATAAATACGAGAGTGAGTTTCCTGTTTAGTTTCTTTTTTTCATGATACGTGAATATTTTGTGTACAAGGAGGGTGTAAATGACTTCTGTATGATTCAAACTCAACACTGCTCTCAACAAATGCTTTGATTCATTTAGTGTTAACTCTGGTAATACTGTGATATTATGCTTCATATTTTTGTAACTTTTACTTACATATTTTATAGCACAAACGTTTTTCCATATCAAATTTTAAAGACAAATGTTGGTTTTAAGGACATATGGAAAGTACTGTAATAAATTTGGCTGTTAAAGGTTCCCAATGTCTTCTATTTCCCAAAATAACTCCTGAAGTGTTGCCAACGTTAGTGAGAGAAAGGAATTACAAAAGATGCAAAACAACTGCATAACCCAGTTCTGCATAAGAAGTGTATATATATATCTGGTTTTAGGCTAGTGGAGTGAGGAGTGGAGTTAAACAATATTGTTGATCTCTAGACTTGTAAGGGATGTCAATATTTAAAAAAAAACCAACAAAATTTGGACTTCAAAAGGCAGAACTATTCTAATATCCCAATTCAAGCCATCCAGTATTTTGGCATCATAAGCATTTATACCAGAGATCAAGAAGAGCTTTCCTTTATTTCTAACAAATGTAGGTAAGGAAGTAATTTTTGTGACGCTTCCTATTTCCTGATCACTGAAAAATAGCAGTATTCCCATAATTGTATGGCCAAAACAGTTTTGCTCCAGTTTGTCCCTCTCTCTTCCCAAAATAGCTTTCATTGGAATATAATATGATGAAATCAAAGACCCTGGTTAAATTTGATCCAGTTGTCCTGAACTCAGAGGCTTTTTAGTTACATGTTTTAACATGACTGTAAATAAGAATGGTGTATTAGATGTTTTTAATAAAGATGCTCTATAAAACAAATTAATTGAGCTTCTTGCAAGTGTTAAACTACTGCGAAGAAAAATAGGAAAGTATTTTCTCCACTGAACTTGAATAGTACTGTAGCAAGGCATTAGCTGTGAAGAAAGAACCTCCCTACCTCATGGAAAAAAAGCAACTTAAGAAGTATATGTATATACCTGTTTTAAATCACTACTTGACCTTTAATTCTCATTCTTTGGATGTAAGCAAATATTTGTGTGTTACATATGGCCAAACTGAAGTTACTTGCCAACATCTGTGCCTAGTAAAACAGTGTCAAGTACTGAAATTTGGTTTCTGAAATTCATAGTTCCTGTGTTTTGTTGTTTCCATTCCCATGGTGGTGGGGTGAGTGGAGGTTCTTAAAATGTATTTTAAAATGCAGGGAAGGTAGATCAAGGGAGTGTATCTTAGAATCTTAGAAAAAGTCGCTGTTCTCCAAGTCTAGGCTGCTATATTGCAGAAATTCACAGGGGAAGCCAGTTATTTTTAAAATGGATTTTGTGTTACTGCTCTATATCATCATAAAAAAACCCCAAACACCTGATGCAGTAATTCTGAAATTTCAGTTCAGTCTAGACTTAAAAGCAGTAGTTGTAACAATGTAAATATTGGAAATAGAGTATATGTTCCTCAGTGTTTCATTTTAAGTAAATATCTGAAATACATTTTTAATGGGACTTCACCAGTTGATTAATAACCTTTGTCTGAAGAAGATAATAATTTTTTTTAGCCTGCCCTGAAAAATGAAAATTCTTTAGATCAGTTGGTAGTTACTTCAGTAGAGAAAAGTATTGCTATCATTTGACACAATAGGTAGTTCTTCATGGATTTCACGTAGGTACAGAAGAAGTTGTTAAAATAGTAGGTTTTAAACATCAACTAGCATTTTTTAATAAGTATCTTTTATTGATGAAAGAAATGCCGCTGTATTAAAGATATAAAACTTGAAAATTTTGCTCAATAATTTAACTGCTAATGATCATCATCTTGCTTTAGTGTTAATATATAAATGCATGTTTGTGTTAGTCTTTCAGTGCTGCCTGCCATGTAAATCTGTAGTGCTTAAACAATGGCTTAAGGCATTTTCAGAGAAGTAAAATGTTATTTACATGTCATCATTAGAAGACATACACCACAGCAACTTGTCAGCCTGAGATTATCCACTTTTCCTTTGTGTCACAATTTTTAAGGTTTGGGTAATTGCAAA
Organism: Entomyzon cyanotis; assembly: GCA_024500445.1. Taxonomy (NCBI): domain Eukaryota; kingdom Metazoa; phylum Chordata; class Aves; order Passeriformes; family Meliphagidae; genus Entomyzon; species Entomyzon cyanotis. The sequence continues at coordinate 16,585,173 of JAKEPQ010001006.1, read as the reverse complement.
ATGATGAGCATTGGAGGTAAGGGTGAAGGAAAATGGGTGTTTGTACTTAATAATCTAATTCAGAGTAGTCATTTTGAATGTTGATTTACTTGCCCAAAATTAGATTCCTTCAGCTATACTTTATTTTTTTCCCATCTGATTTGACTCTGAAGTTCATCACTGCATGATGTGTATGCATAATACAAATGATCACTACATCATTTGTATTACGACTAGTTTTGAATTGGGAATTAAATGCTTAAGTGTAAAAATAGTTGATGGGTAGTGAAAGGGATCAGAGACTTCTGCAGTATGGATACCACACAGAGTATTGTGATACAGTGTGTAATAGCAACCTTTGGAATGGTGAGTCAGGCTCTCCTGTTCTTACTTTACTGAGATTGCATCCATGGAATCCCTCCTCCATGGTTGAAACTGAAAAACATGCCCTCTCAGGAACTTTTTCCTACTCTCCCAGCTGTGTGAGTCTGGACTTAAAACCAGAGCTGTTGTGTTACATGGCCCCTTTGGATTGTCTGATGATAACTGCTCAGACAGTGTCTGCTGTTAGTAGGACAGAGGAGGACATTTCCTGGAGGTCTGTCTTGGAGGGAAACACAGCCAGGCCAAGTGGAGCCATGCTGAGGAGTGCCCTCAGCCTGCTCTCTCAGGCCTTGTAACACTGTCTGTGCCCTGGGTGTGTTCATTTCACTTCTCCTCCACTGGTGTATGCACTTCCTAGCTGCTGCTGCTGATTGCTGCCAACCTGTTGACTGTCACCCGGTTAGATTAGTTTTCTCTGACAGGGAGAAAAACACCCAGAAGGTGTGAGTGTCTACACTCAAGCAATAACAGTTTTCTGCACAAAAATTTGTAAATGGAGATTAACCTAACCAGTTGGTTAGGTTAATGAAGATGGTTAGGTTAGTGAAGGTGGTTTTGATGGAAAGTTTTCATTTTTTGTAGCTGTAGATCTCTTAATTAGCTTTCCATATTAGATATTATTGCTTTGGAGATTGTATATACTTCCCACTAGGTCATAAAATGTTAGTGCTGTATTGGTTTGACCTCCTTATTTAGTGTTGCATATGCCCCATCGATAAATTGCAACTATGTTGGTGTTTCTAAGGACTTAACTTTCACTATTGCTAGTGTTAAATTGAGGAATAGCTGTTTGCAGTGGATATTGTTCTCGGAATCAAATACAAATGAGTTTTTAACAGCACTGGTTCTTACATGCCATTTCTTTTGCACAACTTGAAACTAGTTTTACCCAAATTACACATTCTGTTTCCTCTTTAGGAAGGAAGTGTCTCGTATTTTGCTCATAAGAGTGGTATCTTAAGAGCAGTATGATAGTAGTTCTGTCATGGTTTTTGAATAATCTGAAATCCACTGTAGAATATTTTCCTCTCAGTCTGCTGTGAGATAGTCTAAACAAGCATAATAATTTAAGTGTCTCATGCCTTGAACAGTGCAAGTCATCTGTTTGAAGAAGGCTATCTTCAGCCTCCTTTCCCATGCTCTTACCACCGGGCATTAAGCAATGTTGTAAGACTTGCTTTTGGATTTCAAGAATTAACACTTATTTCTGACTGACCGGTCATTGCAACATCACTGGCGTTCATGCTTGAATTTGAAACTAATTTCTGTAGCTAAATTAGTTTTAATATTATATAGTAAGTATAAATCTGTGTTTTAGAAATGTTTTCTGTAACAGTAATTACTCAGTTGTGAACTGACTAAATGTACGGGTATTGTTATATGCCATTTAATCTCAGGTGGTTTTGTGTACAGTGCCTATTCTGGAGTTCCAAAAGAAATAATCAGTAAAGTTTGGCTAGCTGGATTATGTGGGTATCTACATTTTTTTAAAAGTCTTCATGGTTAGAAAAAACCCAAACATTTTAATAGAGGCGCTTAGGCTGCAGTACTAAAAAAAATTCCAAACTCCAATAATTTCTCAACATTTGTCAGCATTTGGAGACTAAGCTATCATTTGGAAATAATGTGTTCTAACCAGAAAACCAGTTTTGGTTATTTGGTGTTCAATTACTAGCTCATTCAATTAATTGTAGTCTGCAGAATTTAGTCTGTAAATACAAGCCCCACTTCAAATTATGTCATGCAGTCAGCAGTTGGCTATTAGGGAGCAGATTTCCCAAGTGCAGATATAGATGCTCAGGTTTGTGAACATGTACCTCTCAGGGATAACAGTGCAGTTGCTTTTCTTAGATGAAGTGCTGTACCCATGCTGGATCAGAAATGTTGCTAGATAAGCACTGAAAATTTTGCCCTGTGATCTCATAACTCAGGCCACAGAGACACAGCATAGAGGAGCCAGCTCTACACGAAGTGTGGGTTTCTTGTAGGTATTTAACACAATCTCAGTACCACCCCTTCTCCATGTCACAGCAAAGCTCCCTAGCCCAGTGGGGCTAGAAGGTGTTGGTGATTTTAGCAGGTATCAGAGTGGTGCTGTCTGTGCTCTGGAAAGGTTTGGTGGGTGCAGTTCTCACACATGGAGTCAAATTCAGTGCTGAGTGTCAACTAGTTGGTTTTTCTGGAGTTTGGAAAGTACATTATGAAAACCAAGTGGCTTCGCAGCATTGACTCTGTGAGCTAGATGCCACACCTCCATATTCAGCATATAATATTCTAAATCTTTGTTATATGTGGTAACTTTTCAAAGCAATGAAGAGTTGAGTTGCTCATTGAAAGTTAAACCCAGATTTACACTGAGTGTCCCGGAACAGACTTTGACCAGTGTGACTAAAAATATCAGCTAACTGCTGAAGAATGCAGAATGAGACTTAGGTTTACACAGTCGTTGGGAAGCTGCCAGGTTAAAGGAGAAGCTGTCTTCACAGAAGTAAATTTCTGTTCAAGGTCTTAAAATCTTCATTCTTAACTGATAGCTGTGTTTGCTTAATTGTGGCAGTTGATAGTGGAACACCCTTACACTTCCTTTCTCTTCTACTCTGATTCCTCTGGTATTTCACCTTCGGTGGCTCCTTTGTTATACCTGATACCCTGCCTGGAATAATCATCTTTGTAATGTTTTCTTCACCCACAAAGCAACTATAAAATACATTTGAAATACTTGCTGTTGCTTTCAAAGGGAACAAGGAAAAGTCCTAATCTGGAAGAGAAAAATTTCTCATGGGCAAAAATGCAATTAACTCATGCATGTTTAAAAGTAATGTGTATTTGAGAAATGTCCATACAAGGAAGTGACTGGAGATACACTCAATGTAGAATATTGTCTTCATGGAAGATCCAAATAAGCTTTGGGCTTTGCTGTAGAAAGAGAGGCTCATTCTTTCAAAACAAGTTGTTTAACAAAGTGTGCAGTCCATACATTATTTGAAATATTCTGTAAAACTGTTGTAGAGATCTACCTTAATTTCTTCCAAAGAAGGAGCTAGGGTATTCAGATGATTGGAATCTCATGATTTTGTTTAGTGGTGTGTATAGCCTTTAATATGAAGTTGAAGGATGCAGGGAGGTGTTTTGATTGCAGGATTTATAGTAGAAACTTAGACTGGCCACATTGAAGATAGAAATTACCAACTGTAACAACTCAAAATTTGGAAGAAGCAGAAGAAATGGGTGTGCTGACACTGTGCATAAAATAAATGGTAGATCTAGACTTTGTTTAGTCATGCAAACTTGCATGCATATCCAGCAAAAGAAGAAAATCCTACATAGACATATGTTTAAAATTCATAAATCGGGAGGAAAGTTTTGGATCTCAGAAGGAAGTAGTTTTAAAATTTGTCTGAACAGGGTTGCTCTGCCTTGAATACAAAGAGAATCTGTTTTAATGAAAAGTGTTAATACTATTGGAGTCTTTCAGACATCAGAAAAGTTCAAGGATGTGATCTGATTGCATGGACAGTTACCTCAAAAAGGCTGCTAGGAATAAGCAGAGAGCCTGCAGGAAACAGCAGGAAGAACTGAGGAAGGAATGTAATGTTACAAATCAAAAGGTGAACCTTAGCTGAGAATTGTTAAAATATGAACAGGCTTGGACTTTGTGTGCTTTAAGACAGATAATAGAAATGTGCAGATTGAAAAATGAGGAAAAAGTAGTTGTAACCGTTTGGTATCCAGAAAAAAAGATCTGAGACTGATTTGCTTGAATGTATGGTTTCAAAGTCAACTCCAAGCAATAGTAACTGCAATGTCAGAGGAAATAGCACAGATATTTGTTCAATGTTATGTGCTCACCAGAACAAAGTCTAAGAAATCACTTTCCATAAGGACAGTGATTCTTAACCCAGAAAGATAAAAAAGCCCCAAAATTGCAAGGGACAAGGATAATTTGGAATTAGGAATTACAAAGACTGTGAAAAATACAGATTTTATATTTCAGTAAAGCCAATTCAGAGATCTCCACTGCAGAATTCTAGAAAAGCGTACTCAGAAGTTCACACCTTCAAATTTTTGAGGCAGTCTTGTTAGTAGGAGTGACACCATTTGAGAATAGATACCTGAGAATAGCAGATGGAATGCCGATATTTTAAAAATGCGAAAAATGTTGGGTCCCGTTCTAAAGTATAGAGAACTATTGGTGCAACTTCAGAAGAAATTTGAATGGATGGTGGAAACCAGGGAGAAATGTTAAAGTGCAAAATGAGTTTTCCAAACGGTCATGCTAACCTGGTGGTTTTGATAAGAAAACTGATTTCCTAGACGGGAAGTAGATCTTATCCATTTAGGCAAATTTTGAAGTTAGGGTGATGAAACCGATGATGAATATTGAGAGGTTAAATTAGTACGCAGGAAGATTATGCAAGGAGAGTTTAAGGACCATGGGAATTGAAATAAGAAGTTTAAAAAATGAGATTTAAAAGTAAAAATTGGAAGTTCATGTGTGTGAGGTTATACTTGAGCGGAATACCTTTTCATCAAAGGATGACCATCTAATTTGAAAATTCTGGAGGGTGGAGTTGGGTGATGGTGAGATCTCGAAGGTGCCAGCATGAAGTGACTGAAAAAGTACTGGGCACAGGTCTGGTCTTGGATGAAGAGCAGCTGGCCACACAGGGGCAGCTGAGGCATTATATGGGGTACTGCACACCATTTTCGTGCTCCACGATTCAAGAAAGGTAAAGTCAAACTGGAGCTGACTCAGAGAAGGCCTCCCAGGTTAGGAGTTTAACTGTGTGATGCTAAAAAAAAATCAATTCTGAATAAAAATATAGTTACTTTGTCAGAAATTCAGGTGAGCAAGGAAGGGAATGAGTGGGTGGATTGGTTTGACAATGTAAATATTTACATATTAAACTATAAGGCAGCCTGAAACCATCAGGAAAAAAAATTTCCAGGGTCATTTTTCCAGTAGGAATTGTGAGGACAAAATAGCCAGTTGCTGTAAAGACTGAGTTTGTACTCTTTTGAAGTGATTATGTGTTTTGTCAGTGATAGCTGCGAAGTGGGCTCCAAATTTAGGAAATTGTTTCTAGTCCTTTGTTTCTATGTCTGAACTGTTAATGAAAAGATAATTTATTTAATCATCAAAGTTGAGCACTCTCATTTAGACAGTCAATTTTAATCTGGTTTTACATTTCTATTTTTCAGGTTTTTTTCAGAAAGATCTGTTGTTCTTGTTTAGTATAATTTGCTCCAGCCAGGAGAATGCTTTCTATCTCTAATAATTGGTGATCATTATGATGGCCTGGTATAGCCTCTGTGCACTGATTACAGTTCTTTGTGTATTTTGATTATGAAAATGGTGAGTTGTGCCTTCTGATTTGTTTTATTCATTGTTATGTCCAGCTGTACTGATGAAAGAAGAATTAGATTAAAGGTTTACAAACCCCTTGCTTTCTACATCTTGTTAAATTTTAAGTATTGTCGTTATAACAACAACAAAAAAAATCCCTTCAGAATCATCAAGTTTATTCAAAAAAGGTGGTAGTTTCTTCAGTTACTGAATCAACTGTGTGTGTTTATAACGACTTTCAATATTTTAATTATTAATATACTGGAAGAAAAAATAACAGCCCAAGCTTTAATGCTGTTCTTGATTCCACTTTTGGTTTTCAATATTGGATACATAGAATAGATAGATGATTCAACAGATCTAAATTAATGAACTAAAAGGAGGAAAATTCTCTGTTTCTGCTGAAGTGCCCAACAGTTATTGGATGGTGGTTTCAGTGTGCTTTTTCCCAAGTACTTAGCTGCTGAGCTCCCATCAAATTTGTTTTAACTTTAGAGTATGAACATTATTTAGATACTTTTTCAAATGATACTGAGTTTAGGTATTCATGTAGTATTTAAATTTGAATTAATAACCTTACAAAGAAAAATATATTCTAAAAATGTGAAATACGTAAAAATCTGAAAGGTTTGGGATTAGTGTTTTTTTACCTATATGGTATCCTGCTAGAAGAGTGCCAAGTGTGTAGGTTACATCTGTTGAACAAAGCAGGCTTTTGTGACATGAAATGCTACAGGTCCTGTACATGCCAGCAGTAATCCTTGTTAGACAAATAATTTAGCTTTAGCGGTCTGAAACTTTCTGCCATATGGTTTGTTTACTTTTCTTATGGAGATTAGAGCATTCTTTCTGTGTTTGATCTCTAAGGATAATGTTGATTTTAAACAGAGGAGTTCTGCTGTGAACAAAATCTGACTTCTGAAAGATATTCGTAGTCACATTTTGCTTGACCTGTGGTTGGGGGGGAATAAGGGACATGAGGCAGAGACCTTGCTTCAATGCACATGCATAGGCAACCAGGATTTTTAGTCAACTGCAGGTCTGGTGAAATATGCCTACAAATTCATCCATGTGTTCTACTGCCTCTAGTATCCATACTAGTGCTGCACACTGTGCCTCCCTGTGCAGTTAGGTGAGCAGAGCTGTACATCTTTGAAGAGTCCTGCATGAAATCTCCTTGATGGAAGGAAATGCCTTAGCCTGTGGGTTGGATTCAGTGACTAATCAGAAGACCTCTTCCTTTTCTAGATGGCTTAATCATAGTTATAAAAGATAACTCAATATAGTTGATTCCTAAATCTCATACTGTGGGTCAGTGTCCACAATTTTCCTTTGAAGGAGCAAACTGGTTTTATGTTGTTTTCCCAGTATAGGTAACCTCCTGTCTTTAGAAAGACTTCTGTTTCTTGCAGTTCAGTCTGAATTCTCATAAGCCTTGTCAGGTACAAAACCAAATCTGCTCTCTCTACCTGACTGTAAAATGATCTGTGTGGAAGACTGGCTCTCCTCTTTATTTATTTTTTTTTCTCACAGAAGAATTTTGGATGTAGAAAGCACATCATTCATGGACCTGGATCTCTGAAGAGATCTTTGCTCTCATGAAGTAACCTGTTTTCTGTTTCTTTGATTTTGTTTGTTGGAGCCTTGGTTACATTATAGTGCTGTTTTGTGCTGCCTTTCATTTTTTTCTTCAGTGAGGATAATGAGAGGAAATTAGAGTGGATTGTGTCAGTCTCTTCAGAGTAGTAACTTCAGAATGTCATCCCTCTTAATTTTTAGTCATTCTCTCTCTTGATTTCTAAAGATAGAAACTGGGGAATAATTTCTGAAGTTGATACAGCTGAACCAAAACCAATGTGGTGCACATAATGAAGACAGACATTTTGAGGAGCTGAATGTAAAGTACTTTAGAGATGTATTGGAAGGTAACTTAAAAAGACTGTCTCTTTATATATTCTCTTCGAATTCCAATTTTGGTAGGAAAACACTGCACTGCCTTTTAAATGTTTGAAAAAGCTAGTATTTTTCCTTTTTTTAAGCTATTAAAGAGATTAAGCTATTTAATTTGAAATTATGAAGGAAGAGTGCAGTAACTTCATGTTTTTTCCTTTCAATTACATACAAGGGTGTTGTGGGTTTTTTTAAGATGCTATTTAAAATCCTATTTTTTTGTTATTTTGTTTGAACAGTACATGGCAAACAGCGTGCTCTTTGTTGCTCTGCACCACTCTGAACTGTTAATGCAGTCATGCAGCCAGATTGGGTCAGAAACAAGTTTGTCAGTCACTGGCAACTGGGAAATGTCTTTTAAGCCAATAGATCTCTTTACTCCTCTGGAATAAAACTTCAGGGGACCCCAAATCCCTTGTTAATCTTTTTCATGAGAGATTTTGGCTCCAATTACAAGAGAAAAGCCTTCTTGAGAATGAAGATTGAAACATTTTTTTAAAGTGGCCTCTAAATCCCCATTATTCAATCTTTTTCCTGGCTAAGTCATAGATACAAGTTCTGCAAATTAAACATGCACCAGTTTGACCATGTACCTACATAATCAGAGTAGGAAAGACCAATCAGATATGTATTCAGATATCAGTACAGTGACACTATAAGTATATAGTGTTTGCTTAAAAAGCAAACGAAAAAAAGTAAAAAATCTCCCTTGACCAGACTCTTCAGAGACAGAGTCTTATTGAATCCAAGAGTCTACTTTTGTGGTACTCAGGGAATCACTATCCAAAGCAAGCAAGAGCAAAGGTACCCCTTTTTCATGCTTGTACAAGGTGTAACAGGAGATGGGACTTATAACTAGAAGTGTACGGCAGTCATCAGTAGCTGCTGTGGGAAATGTGACCTAAGTGATGTCAGGCCGTCATCCTTACGGGTCACTGTGGGTCACCATTCCTTAATACTCAGCTTTCCATTTCTAGTTTTTGATTTCCTAGACTGCATTCCCACATAATTCACTATTTAAGGAGCATTCACACAGGAGCTTCTGTATCTCACTGGGTTTGTAGACTGTTGTAAATTTGTTGTCATATCTGATAGGAATGTCCTAGAAATATCTGACACTATTTTATGGTTCTATACCCAGTCTCTGAATATTGTTTAAGCCAGACTACTTGAACTCTTGTGTTTGAGTCAATCCACGACTTGAGACTTTGTGGCTCTTGAAAAGAGTCTTAAACAGACAAGGATATCCATCACAGTGAGTCCTACCAAGAGTATTTTTGGAAAAATTCTTTTGAACCTAGTATTCGTTTCTTAGGTAAAATCTGAAACTCTTCAGGAATGGATGAGTCCTGGGCTTGGGACTCCTTTCACTAGTAGCTTGTAACTAGAAGGTTGTGCAGGATGCTAGCAACTAAACTGAAGGGAAGCAACATCTCATGAAAATTTATTGTGGAATTCAGTACTGGTATTTCATGGTGTCTCAGGTTAATAGTTAAAGAAGAACTTTCAAGGAAAGAAATCAAGAAATTACTGCAAGAATGTTGTCTAACGTTTTGGCAGGACAGTGTCACAATTAGCTGGCATCAGCAGTGAGATGACAATACTCCTAGTTTTGGAGAAGAATGAATTTTATTTTTATTTCATGTTTCTCACTCAGTTTGAGGTGAATCTGTGTAATCTGAGACATTCGTAGGATAATTTTAGTATTTTTAAATTGGTTATATCTGTATAAGTACACGAGTGGAAAAGTTTTGGACAAATTTGGACTGCGTTTGTTAACTGTTGGAAGAAATATGGGAAGAAAAGATGCTGACAGATGAGCTCTGGTGGACTGAGCTGAAGCAGTTTTTTTAATGCTGCCAATGCTAGCTGTCACTCTTGCTCTTCTGCTGCAGGTGATTTTCCTCATTGCACATGTGGCACAAAGCTTTATTTAAGCTAAAAATGGACTGTGAACATGGCTTTCAGATCTTGTGCAGGTTAGCTGCCTCTATCCTGGATGGGAAGGCAAGCTCTTCATTTTAGAGCTGTAGCAGATGGTTTTATTTGAGCCTCATGTCCTTTTCAAAAGAGCTGTCGTGTTAGTCTCTTACTGAATTACATTTTGCTGTCAGAGAAATGGAAACCTTTTTTCAGTCAATCTAGGTGGTATAACTAGAATTCTCTTTGCTCTCAATGCAGCATGCAGAATCATGATTTCATGCAGTTTATTTTAGTTGATTCCTGCTGGGAGGTAGGATCATGCCAAATTTTGCCAGCTGTATTACTCAGGTGGATCCTTGTGTCATTTTGTTTAACATTCATAACTAGAATTGTGTGGCAATTTCCCTTAAATGCATGCCATTAACATTTGTGGCATATTTTAAATAACACGTAGATTCACAGAATATTCTGAGTTGGAAGGGACCCACAAGGATCGTTGAGTCCAGCTCTTAAGAGAACAGGTGATACAGAGATCAAACCCACAACCTGGGCATTATTAGCATAATGTTTTAATCAACTGAGTTAATCTCAGTGGTCATGAGGTATTTTTCTTTGCTGCAAGCATCTGTCTTGCTTTTTTAATGTCTAACTGACTTCCTCAGGTAATGTTACACTGCTTAAGCACTGTGATCTTAAGTTTGCTTATTCTGGAGGTAGAACTGAATTTCTTATAAGATGTCTTAAATCATTGAGGAAGACAACAGAATCCTTTTACTTACACTGCAGTAAAATCCATTCATGTGCTTGGGATATTGTCAAGTGAGTTTTAGTCTGAAACTTGGATAAAATCAGTCTGTAATTTTAGAGATTTCTTAATACTTGTTGAAGCCTTTCTGAATGCTGATGTCTGTTGGCTATCTTCAGTAGCTGTTGAAGTGCTTCAGCTATTTTGATTCTCTGGGAAAACTGAAGCATGCGATTTCCAACCAGAGAAAGTGATTTGGGCTGGAGAAGGATACTCATGATAGTAGCATCAACATTCCACTGATAATGAAAATCTGGGGAGAAGTGTTATGTAGTAGCTCCTTAGAGTACTGGGAAGCCAGACTTCGGTGAGGTGAGAAAAGCAAGATTAAGAAATGAACCCTGAGAGCAGATCTAATATTTAGAAAACAGTTTAAGCTGATCTGATCTGCTGCTCTTGGGGTACAAGACAGTGGTGCTCTCCAGAGCATCCCATCATCTCTTGAGTACATTTCTGTACAAGACACTTGTGTCAAATGCTAATTTGCAAAAGTTCTTTCAAATGTCATACTTATAGATCCCTTCTTCTTTATTTTTTATGATCTAATGATACATCATAAAAGATCAGGAGCCGAAACTGTTACTGAACAGACCACAGTGCTGCTGCTGTCCTGGCTTTCCTGGTTGTTTCTGCCCATTACGTTGTGCCAACTCTGCTATAATGGGGAAAACCATGTGTTTATGACTTTGGCGGGGGAAAGCACTTCAGTTTTCATTATGTTTGACTCAGTGAATTACTTTGCCAGGTGGATTCACACATCTCTGCATGCCATCTCAAAGGATTCTTTACTTCTAATAGTTCAAGGATCTTTCTTAGAATGCAAATTTGTGACACTTGTCACAATTAGAATCCTAAAAGGATAGATGTGTTTGAAATGGTAGTGATTTGATTTATAGATAAGGCAGTCAAAACAATTATAATATAAAAGGTGGCATGATGTATTATGTCATGTCCAATTCAAAGCATTACTTAGAACTCTTCACCTAATATGAGTGGCTAATGCAGTGTTTCAGCAGGTCTATATTTGTCTGAAAGGGTCTGTTTTAATATAATCACGTTCATATATATCATAGTATAACCAGGCTGTATTAGTGCAAGCTATACCCTAATTATGTGGAATGCTACATATCACATTGATTATGGACTGTGCCTTTTGAGATCTGTCAATTCTAGGTGATACACAAACAGAAAATGCTTGTGAAGGCCAGTGGCCATGTTTAAACTCAGAAGTGTGCCAGCAGGTCTGCTGTCATGTTCTGAGCAGTGAGTAAGCTTTTGGTGGGTCACATCAGTGCATAGCATATGACTAACTTGGAGGTTATCTCACTTGTGAGTTTCTTTTAGTAGAGGTGAGCAAAACAGACAGTAGCTGCAATGTAGGGCTTAGATTGGCTACTGAGGAGTCTAGAAAATGAGCATATGAAGTAATTTTGCCTAAAGGACGAAGCAAGACAATCCAGAGAGCATGCTGTAAAACTCTGTTCTTTCCCACATCAATCTTGTGAATCACCCTGCACTTTACTCTCCAAATGCAGTGCAAAAAAAAAGTGTTCCATGATCTGGGTGGATGGGGAGAGAAGTACAGGGAGGAGTCCAGGACTGCAGGCACAATGATGAGTGAAAACAAACAAGGCAGCTGCTCTGACCTGAGCTCTGTCAGAGGGAAAGACTCAGTCACACTATTCAGCTTGCTAAGGCCTGTAGTGGGATCTTGTAAATAATATGGATTGTGTTTAAATTATGACATAATATGGAAAAGAGAATAAATTGGATATGCATCTTCTTTACAACCATAATTTTTGCCATGATTTGTATTTTAGTATTTAGAAAGCTAAGCAAGCTGACTTAAAAAGTGCTGTACTGTTATATTTTGTATTTCTGTGTGTCTGGTTTTCCTGAGTTGCATCATCACCATGTTCAAATTTGCTTGATGTTTTTTGCTGATGAAAATACATAGCATAAGTGGCCCAGTTCTTTGCAGATATGAACACCTTAAGTGTTGGGGCTTTTGTAACTGTTAAATTTTCCCTTTTCTGTTTGTTGTTCTCCTTTGTCTGATGTTATTTACTTTGATGTGATGGCATTCTTTCAGCTTGGCATTTAGACGAAGGTTTCTGATATGTTCTTGCCATTGTGTGTCATAGCTAGCTTTTAACATTTCACATCAAATTTAGCCTGACTTTTTTGTTGGTTTTGTTCTGGTTTTCTACAGTGGACAGGCCAAAATCCCAGCAAATCAGAACTTCTGGTACCATAAGGCGAACTTCTTCTTTGGACACAATAACAGGACCTTACCTCACAGGACAGTGGCCACGTGATCCCCATGTACACTACCCTTCATGTATGAAAGATAAATCTACTCAGGTAAAAGCTGTAAAACAAGACAACAGAGATGTGTCATATAATTGATGTCTACTCAATTTAATTCTGAAGAAATGTGGGTTCACTTAATTTTGTCATAAATATGAAATCTTAAAATAGGGTACAGTAGCCTTTTTTAATCGGTTCTAATGCAGTAACATGGTATGCAACAATAATATTTTTATGCTTTTAGAAAACAGTTGTTAAAAATAATTTTCTCTATGTGGGCAGATCTGTTGAGGCTAAATAAGCAGATACCAATCTCAGCCTTGTATCTAGTTTATTTTGAAGCTGCTATATGCAATATTGTGCTGAATGTTATTTAAGAAAAAGAGTCCATATAGCAGCGGCTGACAAACTAAAGATTTTACTAAATCATGGTGATAAATCTGTTGGTCTCAAAAAGTGTATTTGTGTGTGTGCGTGGGGATGAGGGAAGGCTGCTGAGATTGTAGATGGCTACTGAGATTATTGATACTCTTATGATAGCCTTGGGTTCTCTTCAGGGCTCTGTCCTTAGTAGGAACCTCTGGCAGGTAGGTTGCTGGGGCATTCAGCTGCTCCAGTGCCCTTTGGCTAGAAAGCTGAATGTTCTTTCTTGCCTGCTTCCTCCTCGGGCTGGAACTTGGTGCCCACAGAGATGATCACTGTCAAACAGATTAAAAATACATAATTCTAACAACCCCCCCCCAATTATTATTAAAACAGCTGCATTCTTGTTTTTCCAGTAGTGCTTTTGGGGTTTGGAATAAGCCATCTGAGTTTATTTTCCAAACTAAATTGGAAATGAGAAGAAACTAGCTATCTTTAGTTATATTTTCAATCTAACAGGCCATGTAGGTTTGGTTATTAAATCAGTTGCTTATCTCTTGTGCCATGATTCTGATCCATAGCTGTCATGGATCTTGAAATAGCTTCTATGATTCTAGTCTTTTGTGTAATACTGAGTTTCTCTGAATAAGTTAAAATGTATATCGAAGTTTCCTCATTTCTAAAATATGGTGTCATGCAACACAGGAAGCCCTTTGATGGGGTAAAGATAAGCACAGAATGCTTACACAAGAAAAAAAAAATGGGTCTGTATGTTTTAGAAATCTTACTTAATGAATTTGAGTAACCGATGATTAAAATATTCCAAGAAAATTTTTAGAAACTATAGTGAGGACCCTTTGAAAAATGCTGTCTTCATGTCCTGCTTATTTTGAAACCAGACAGTTTTAGCAAAAAAGCAGCAGTCATATTTACTGTCACTAAAGATCTACCTAAAAAGCCCTTAATCCTGGATTTATTTGCAAGGTGCCTTCCTTTCCCAATGCTATGCCTTTAAAGTCTTTCTGTTTTGAAAACACAATTTCCATTGAGCAGATTTTCAGTAGCATGCTTTATAGTTACTGTATTTCTCCACCCCTCTTCTAAAATATATATCCATATCAGTCTTTACAAACACCCATATGAATAGAAAATTTAGAATATTTAAACATTCACAAACAAACCTTTTCACTAGTTACAGAAAAGATAAACAAACTGTTCTATAAATATTTGAGCTCCAAGTATTTGGCAGTAAAATTGCTTTCCTAGCGAGCTTAAGTAAGTGTTCAAGTTATGTGAACTGTTGGCTGCCTCCCTTTGCCTCATTCAGAAACTAAAAATGAAGTTTTACCTTTTCAGCATAATCAAATATAACAGAGAGGGAAGGCATACTGTTGTCATTATGAAATGAAGTATTATTTCAAAGGGATAGGAGCAGGGAGATCTCTGTTTGGATTTGTGGATATCTTCTAGCAAGGAATTATATTAGCTGTCTTTTTATTCAAAGTATGCCAATCTCAAGCATTTATCAGTGTTTGAGTCGCTACTTGGGTTTATGAATATGTAAAATGGAACAAGCGTATTGATCTGCACATGGTTTCCAGTTTGAGGTGTTCTTTTTTTCCCCAAATGAAATGCTCACTAGGGAGGCTTGCAGATGATCATAAAACACAGTTTTATGTTTTGGTGTGTGTCTGGGTTTTTGGTTTTGAGCTCTGTGTAGTTTGAAGTATTTGTAATTTCAAGAACTAAGGATGAGTTCCAAGCTGTTGATAGGATGCATGCATAGCAAATTAAGTTAAATAAAAAGAAGATAATGAACACCAATGAACCATTTTTCTCCATGAGCATGTTTCATTGGAGAATAAATTATCTCTTGTTTAACTTCAAAATTCATGAACAATGCTGTCAGTATAACTTACATTGTAGGTGGAATAATTATTTCTTTTTCAAGGATGTGTTTTGTTCCTAATTAAACAGTAATCTAAAATCCAAATTTTGTGCAGTTTTGTAAGGTGGTGATTATGACTGTTCCAGGTTTCTTAGAATTCTTGTTTTTTAAAAAAAAGAGGGTAAATTCCTGGTCTTCATGATGATCAGATGAACCTTTAATGAGTTCTATTCCAAGTCCTTGTTTCCACTTCAGTTCTTTCAACCTGTATAATGCTCATGAATAAAATGTTTCTTCATAATAATGGAAGGGAGAGAGGAGAATTTTGTTTGGTTTAGTTTGTCATATTTTGGAGAGTAGGAACTAGAGTTTGTATTTCTGGGTCCCTCTTACTTGCCCCAAGTGTTTTGACTGAAAATATAGAAGAGAAGTGAGTTGGTAATGTTTGCTTTTGGAGAAATACACTCTAACACTGCACTGTGGTATTAATACAATTCAGTATTTCTCAGAATTCTGGATGTATGTTCACATGTATTAGTGCACATGCATACAACTAGCTGATCTTTAAGGAGCAGCATGTTTTGGATAATCAGAGGTATGCAATTTTATTTAGTAGTGTTTTAAGTATTTCAGAAATGCAGGTAAACTTTCTATTATAGGAAGTTACACGTGTTGATATACTTTGAGATCTCCTTCCTGAGTTCCTCCATTGTCCTACTTCCCTCTCCTTTTGTAAAATCTGAACTTTTCATTAAGGCCATTTAAAACTCAGTATAACTTCTTTTCCCATTTTTTCTGTCTCTTTTTGGAGCACTGATGGAGCAATTTGTACACTACTTTTTTATGCTTTATCATTTAAGTATTTTCCCCCTTCATAGTGTAAGGAACAACTCAATGTTGAAATGGCTGTGCCTAACCTTGGAGTCTTCAGAAAACATTTGGATAGTTGTCAAAGTTGATAAATATAATTATTTGGCAGTAGCTAAGTAACTTAAAAGAGATTTATAAAATTAAAATTGAGAGATTAAAAAGAAACATGATGTTGATATCATAACAAAAATACTGCCAGTTAAAGTTTGTCTATGTAGTCGTTCTCAATCTAAATAATACAAAGAAACGAACAGATGGCCAAGTGGCATATTTAATCTCAGTGATTTCCAACTGATGACTTAGGCATATCCAGCAATATTGGAACCCAGTTTTTCTCATTGTACATGGCAATTAGGTATTGCACAAATTAAATTGAAAAAAGTTTGCAAAACGCCTTTCAGAATTTTTACCTCTCTAATCTAAAGAATAATGCAGAATTACTAGGCTGGAATGCTTGTCTAAAATACATTTTTCTTATGGGTAGGTGTCAGAGGTTGGGGACATTGGAATTTTTTTCTCCATCCCTGTTACTAAGCAACAAATAGCTGGGTGATTAGAGCCATCAAGTCTTTTGTAAGAGACAAAAGGAGGTGCTGGGCGGAGCAGGGAAAGGAAAGAGCCGGCCATTGGAGACGGGCTCTCTCTCGTTGTTGGACAGCCGGGAGGAGAGGGTGCTTTTTGCTTCTGGCTGCGACCGCAAGAAAATCCAACTGTGTTCTGTTTTCTCCTCCTGGCTGGGTGAGCTTTGATTCAACCTCTTTTCCACTGGGAAGTGCACGCTTCCCCGGCTGCGTTTTCTTGCAGCAGCTGCCGGGGAGCCCGGCTGCCTCTGCCGCCCACCCCGCTTTGCCGCACGAGACCGCGGCGTCTGCTGTGACTGCAGAAAAATCCTTGCTACCTCGCTGGCTAGCCGGAGAGAGCCAGCTCCTGCCCCTGCCGCTCCGCTCGCCGCTCTGAGCTGCCTCGCTGCCTGCTTTCTCAGCTCTCCGCCATTACCAGCTGTGTGAGGCTGACCTGACCCTGCTCGGCAATGCCACCTACAGCCGTTCGGCGGTCATCGCACCTGCCATGCCCGGCCGGGAGCTCAACAGCGCCCCTGCTGCTTGCAACCGTGATTACACCGCATGGGAAAGTTATCTGCTATTGGTTTCTGGTTCTATTTGTGGTTGTTATTATTGTCATTGCTTGTTTATAGATACTAGTAAAGAACTGTTATTCCTTTTCCCATACCTTTGCCTGAAAGCCCTTAATTTCAAAATTAAAATAATTCGGAGGGAGGGGAAATCACATTCTCTGTCCTAAGCGAGGCTTCAACCTCTCTTAGCAGACACCTGTCTTTCAAACCAAGACAGTAGGTCAAAGCTTTAATGTAGTTAGCTCTCAGTAGACACATTTTGTTTTTTTCTGAATATATTTTTTTTTTGCTCTAAAATTAACAGTCATAAACAAAGAGGCTCAGTTCCATGAAGCTTTTTTTATTGGTGTATTATTTATCATTGATTTTATGGGATATTTTAGTGATGCACATTAGCAGAAAGGACAGGGAATAATATACGTGTCATAGAGATATGAGTTTGCCATTCTAACTTTACTTAACCTGTCTGAAGTTTAAGAGTCAACATCTATAGTCAAATTAACTTCTAACTCCTTAGGCAATTTCTTTTTGTGAAGTTTCTAGATGGGCTTTGAATGCCTTAGAAATATCTGAAGACCCGTAAGTTTTTATCTTCTCATGCTGCTATTTGGTTTCTTTTGAATGTGGAAGTCCTTCAAAAACATACTGCTTCCCCTGAAGAGCCAAGGCAAATGCAAATATTCTGGAATGCAGGCTGGATGTAGTAATTGGAGTGAAGGACTGGCAATAAATGTGAGATACTTCAAGTAATTCAGTCTTATTTTAGGTTTAGGTAGGTTGGTTTGCTATGCAGTCATTCTGATCTAAGTGGCAAGAACGTAGGTGTATGTCCCTGGCATGGGTGGAAGAGCAAGGCAGGATTGCCAAATGTGTTGGAAAAAGTGCTGATCTCCACAAGGCTGGGTGAGTTAGAACAATGGTAATTGTGGTTTACATGAAGACTGGAGAGAGCAAACAGATGTGGCATTCTGAGCATGTCCTATCCCACGTGTCAACTGAAATGAACCACAAACCTTCACACCTTGAAAACAAAGGATCCATATCTTGCAGGTGCAGCATGCATTATGTTTTCAAGGTTCTTCCCCTAAAATCTTAGTGTCTTAATATGGACTTGCAGCACTAATCCTTCTTCATGAAGTGTAGTGCATACTTCTGTGATGCTCTAAATTTCTTTCTGCTCTGAAATGTTACCAGTTTCACAGGTAGTGCCTGACTTCTCACTCCCTCTGACTTGAGGTGCAGCAACTGTGGTTTTGTTTATTATGATTCAGAAATTTTTCTTC
The DNA here is from genome assembly GCA_024500445.1 of Entomyzon cyanotis. Classification (NCBI taxonomy): domain Eukaryota; kingdom Metazoa; phylum Chordata; class Aves; order Passeriformes; family Meliphagidae; genus Entomyzon; species Entomyzon cyanotis. The sequence goes on along the minus strand of JAKEPQ010001006.1, from coordinate 16,566,936 downwards.
TAATACAATGCTGAATTATGTTTTGGCTTTATCTTTTCTTCGTGTCTTTAACACTTGAGAAGTACACTTGCAGCTTCAAATGAAGGCTTCCATTGATAAGCCTGTTTTGTGGAATTGTAAATAAGTGAGAAAACAATGTTTATGGAATGTGACAGATTGTGGGTTCTACACAAATAAGATGGGTTCATCTTATTTGTGATCTAAACTACAGCATTTAAGTGAGATATGAGATGGTCACATGTAAGCTAAACTTAGAAAAGCAGAATTTCTTTTTGAATGCAACAAGACTGGGGTGCTTCTGTTTGTTTTTTAAAAGCTTTTGCTTCAATACAAGGATTTGATGTTACAAACCCAAAACTACTCTTCATATAATGTGGATTACAATATATTGTAAGCAGCAATTTCTAGGGTTTGAAGAAGACTACTTTGCTATAATATTCTAGTAACTGCTTGTGTTGTATTATTTTTGTAATGCTTTTTCTTTTTTAAATGCTCCTCTAAATAGCACATTAATATAACATTGCCTGACTTCAGTACTGTGCTAGGAACATCTAACAGCGTTTGTAATCTAATACTGCAGGTAAAATTGGGGATAACAAATAGTCTGCCCCCTGTATACTGTGTATTTATATTTTGAAGGGTTGTGTCTTGACTCAGTTTACCAGGGGCTGAAAGCACCCATGTAGTCCTTGTCTCAAGGGAGGTGCTGTTTGAGTGGAAGAGAATGTCAAAGCATACTTGAACAATTACAAAATTTAGTGTTAATTGATGTTTTCTGGTTTTTACTTTTGATTTTTTAATAAATCCACTGCAATATAAGGACTCCCACCTCTCTATCCTAACAGTCAGTGGTGGTGTTGATGAAAGTCTTCAGGGGGTGATCTTAGTTTGCTTGTTGTTCTTGCTATCTGGATAAATATCTGCATTTATTAAAAGTACAATCAAGCTTGTGTGTTCTACACATTTGTTTGGTATTTTAATGGTGTACTTCTCTTTATTGAGAAAGTCACTTTGGCTTCTTAGATTCTTGGTATCTTTTCAGTTTATTAAGCTGTAGTTGAAAGGATATGAGTTTATAGTGATTCTTGGTAGACCCTTCTGCACTACAGGTAAGTATTTAAGCCCCCAGAATGCCTGCTTCTGTTTCATACTTGTGTTCCCCAAATTATGGAGCAGTGCTGTATTCAGAAAACACTCTTTAGAAGATAATTTTTCTCAGAATTCCCTTTGCATTGCTGTTTTTGTGTGAGAGTATGGTTCCAGCTATACTTGGGATATAGTAAAATACCGTAAGAGCAATTTAAATTGGAAAGTAAATTGTAACAGATTGTGAAAGCACATGATTTTGAAAAAGTAAAAAATGTTCCCCATTTTCTCTAGTTCAGTAGAAATCTGCAAGCCACTTCAGTGTTTTTAAAAAAACATTTAAACCTAACAGAATGTCTTTCACACAAATTTCAGGGAGATGGTAAGTACCCAATCTGCAAAACCAAGCAATTATTTAGAACATGGCTCTGTTAAAATGACCAGCAAGCAGATGCACACACAAGGTAGCACATGCATGTGTCAGAGGCTCTGCTTTGGGTCAGGAGATTTAAGGGTTTCCTGGCTGAGGGACTGCCTTGTCTTGCACGTAGTGTTAAGTAGCTGTTTTAACTTTTCACATTTGATTTTATTTTTTTTTCATAACCACACTATCTTCTGGTTTCTTCCTTAGACCCAGACAGAGGGGGTGTTATATGGCAGAGTCACGTAATAAATACACAGAACTCTCAACTTTTATATAAAGACTTGTTTTTTCTTCTCTGGGAACATCCAGGAAAAGCTTCAGGACTGATTTTTTCCATTTTGCTTTCTAGTTGCCCACACAGCTTGCTGGGCCTTTGGTTGAAGTATTACTGGTGGTGTAAAAAAAGAGAAAAAGCCTCACCGAAAACGTGGAAAGTGTAGGGCTGGCAGAAAATGTGATGGTTATGTAGGCCTGTGCACACAGAGACTGAGTGCATTAAATATTAGCACTGATGAGTTAGGTGCTGTGCTTTAGGCTGTATAATACTGTGGCAGTGTGGTGATTATGCAGGTGCAGCCCATGCTCTGAAGTTACAGTTCTGTGCTTGATGGTGCCATGCCTGAGTGGCCTGGCCCTGGGGGGCTGCTCCCAGCTCCCTTTGCAGGGCAGCGAGGAGCTGCAGGTGTTGCTTTTATGGTATTCTCTAGGGTGATGCTCATCCTCCTTCCTGAGCCAAACAGTCTCTGTCATCCATGTGGGTACTACAAACGTTTCTAGATCCTAAATAGGAAGCAAGATTGAGGAAAGCTGTGGAGGAGCAGGGTTTCCATGCATGAGAACAAGTCCAGCATGGGTGTGGGTCCCAGATCCTCTCTGTTCTCTGGGCTGGGGTTCTGTCTCCCTAGAAGTGTCAGCAGTGGTCCCCTCCATTTAAATCCCTGCTGACAAATTGTTGTTGTTTTCAGTAGTACAGTTTTATTTCTTGTGGACTCTCTGTGAAAGATTCAGCTAATACTAGTAGGAATTGTTGGGGGGAGGGGAAGCCCCAACATAAACAGATTTATATTTATGTGCCTATAGCTGCGAGTTTTATATAGTTCATTTCCCAAACTCTTCCTGAATTTTAGATGTTCCCATTGTTCATGTGACTATCTTGGTCAGGAATTGTGGTAGATAACCTCAATTGTCATAGTAGCCTTGTGGCAAATAAGCATAGTAGTTGAGAGTTTGGGCTTTCAGATTCTTCTCAGTCTTTGGGGTTTAATTTTAGCTCCTGCATTTAAGGACAGTTCCCAAACTTTTGGGCTTTGAGATATGACTGGAAAAGGCCTGCCTGCAACTGTGCTGCTCATGTAAGTTGGTGCCAAAAGTAATAAAAGGTGTAGTCAAACTCTCTATCAAGTCAGAGCTAGCAAGAAGGGATTGATTCTGTGGTCCAGTGGTTGAGGAAGACAGGTGAGAGAAGTGAATCCTGGCTTGAGTTTGTTGTACAATTTTTTTAATCTTGTGGTTTTCTAAACTGTCCACTGAGTGAAATATAGACATGGATGCCACAGCACAGGTGGGAGCAGCCAGGTAAGGTTTTTGTCAGGCCTCTGATTCCTTCTTCAGTAATGTGCATTGTTCTCATCCTTTGTGAATGCAAGTTTACAAAGCTTTGGTCTTCTAGATTGCTTTTTATTTATTGAGACTATTGGTGCTGCACATCAGATTCTGAAATTTATTCAAGTAACTCTGACACTGCCTAAAGAGTAAAGCAGTAATTTGTGCCAGAAGTTTTTCTTACCTGGAGAAGTCAGTACAGCATATTTTCTTTTTTTCCCTTCTAGACACCCAGCTGTTGGGCTGAAGAGGGAGCAGAAAAGAGATCACATCAACGCTCAGCATCGTGGGGAAGTGCTGATCAGCTGAAAGAGGTGAGAAGTTTTGCACAGTGGAGTCTTTCAAGTTCTGATAAGCCCAAGACATTTTTTAAGCCCTATCTGGAGTCCAGGAAACTGCACCCTTTCCCTCTCCTCTTTTGCCTTTGAAACAGGTTTTACCTCCAGTCTAAGAGTTGTTTGAAGATTGGTATCTTATGCTTGTTGGACCTCCTCCCTGCATAGTATGAAGTATTGGCTGTGAAAGAGTGGCCAGAGTGAGCACTGAGGAACCAGTTTCTTGTTGCTTGTTTTCTGTTCAGTGTTACCTTAGCTTTCTGACCTTTAATGCTGCTTTCCTGAAAGAGGCAAAGTGTCAGGTGGTATGTTAAAATATTCTTGTGTAGAAATTTTGTTCACGTTTTAAGTTGGAGGTAGAAAGGACACCACTTTCACAAATGAGTAAGTGTTTATGCAGTAGTTGCATGAGTACTTGAAATGCTCTTTAATCATAAATATTTTGCTGCAGACTACAATTGCAACTAGAAAGAACCTACCAAAAGTGAAGTGGATTTGCATAATGAGAAAGTAGATGCAGTAAAATGGTCTCCAGCTCACCTGAAATGACAGTATTTCAGTTTTTGTCCCAGTAACCTCTGTTTTGTCTGGAGTTTGAGTAACTAAATCTGTCCACAACCTAATAAGGGGCTACGTTCAGCCTCATGCTCCTGTCAGGAAGGGTGTAGCCTCTCTTCAAGAACTGCACTTTTCAAAAAGTGAATCTTGCAGCATGTTCCCACAAGGTGGAACTTTTCCTTCATACTGTGGGCTTTTTGCATTCCTTTTCTTGACTCCCTGTTGAATAGGGCATTCAAAAATGAGAAGAAATGTGTACGTTATCTGAGGAGAGGATGTCAGAGGCAGTATATATTCCTCTTCTGGACAGCCGTTGATATAGTAATAGTCAAAAGGACTGATGCAAGTTTAATTACTCAAATTTGAAAATCACATTTGAGAAATACGGAATAATCTTGCAATCCATTGGTGGCAGTAGCCTCACTTTTTAAGATGAAGACCTGAGCCAAAGAGAAGGAGATTGATCAAAAGAGGATTTTGTGTTCCCATCTCACTGAGTACCTCTTATGAAACCTTGATGTATTGGTACGTGGGCCTTCAGTTGCCTGGATGACTTCATCTGCAGCTGTGAAGAAGCATTCGGAACCACATATTCAGTGACCAGAAATTAGTGCAGAAGGAGTTTGGTGTCTGAGAAGTTTTGGCTTAACATTACCTAGTAGCACAAAGAACTTATAATACAGATAGGAGGAGCATCTGTTTTTCTAGCATAATGTTTCCTTGCTTTTACTGAGAGACTGTCCTTCATATTCTGGCAGCTCCCTATCAACTTGTGCAACAAGCAGCTCTTCTTTGCCACAGGCCTGTGGCTGTCAGTGATAGTGAAACCTTCAGTATGTTTCTGACAAGCAAGTCTCTGACATTTGATAAAAGTGATCCATTGTGCTGGGTTGCCACCCTCTTGGTGTACTGACCACAAGAGAAAGATAAGAAATGTGTGGCCAATGTGTTTCACAGTTCCTTTTTTTTACAGAATGCACTAGTGAACAAAATGGGTTCTGGGGAAGGGAGTTGTTTCTATCCAAACATTGCAATGGTTGTTCACCCTAAAACCTACCGTTGTCTTCTTCAGCGTACAGTTCTTCCCCTACCTCTGTTATCCTTGCTCCAGCTACTCAGGCCACTTTTCTTACCTTTTCTAGTTGCTTGGGTTCATAACCTAGTGTCATTCTGCATGCATCATCCAGCCACTATTTGTCTACTCTATTTGAGCTCTTTCTCTGTTACATATCAGCTCCTTGTCAGTTCTGGCTCTCCATTGTTTGGCTTCTGTTTTATCCTTTTCTTTTTCCTTTGCCTCACGTGTAAGCAGGTGTGGTGGGTGTTAAGTGTTCAATACCAACAGTATCTGTACACTCAGTTTCTTTGTGCCATAGTAATCTGCAGTTCCTGGAATGAGAAATTCTCTGGGGTGGTTCTATTCAAACTGGAAAGCCCACGAGAGACAGAATTGCTAACAAATGTAGCTGCCAGTTCCAGATATCTTTCTTGAACAAGTGCAAACCGAAAATTTTGCCATAGCTTCATCAAATGTAAAGATTCTTCCAAGGGACTAGAGCACATCTGCTGTGTGCTCTAAAGCCAAATGTTTGGCTTTTTCATCCAAAACAGTGAAAACCAGAACTATGCAGGTAAAAAGCTAAAGTAATGTGTTTTGGCACATGAAATGGTAAAATGTCTTCCACCCCCCTTTCAATTTAAATCATATTCTTAAACATCTTATGCTTGTACTGATATCTCTGATGGGAAGGAGATGGAAGAGCAGCATGTTGCATGGTAGACATTTGACAAAGCTATGGGCACCTGAAAGCAAGAGCTGAAGTAATGGAAATAAAAATACCACCTTCTCCTGGGCAACTGCATTTGTTATGTGTAGCATAGGTAACATTGTTCTGCTCAGAATTTTGAATTGTTTCCCATCGCTTTTGACAGTAAACAAGTAGGTAGCTGTTTGCAGTTTCCTTGGCTTGTTTTAGCAATTTGTATTCATATTTTCTTGCTTCAGAAATCAATGGAATGATTTCTAGCATGTATTTTTTACTATGTTGGTACTGTAAACTAGCCAAACACTTGTGTGGTAGTTACTGGTTTTGGAAAATAAGATTGAATATGTGTTTAAGTTAAAAAAACCAGCTTTTTCCTTGGTTACTTTGAATACTGTTAAAACTGAATACATTTATTTAATACAACTGGTAGTTCTTTAAAATGAAAACTAATAGTGAGCATATAGGTTTAAGATCCCAAGCAAGCAAATGAATTCAGAAGTACCACTCATAAAAAGAATTTTACTTTTGGGCAGTGAAACTTACTTTGCCCTTGATTGGAATTGGTGTGTGTCAGGATTAAATCTGTCTAGCACTGAAATAGATATATTTGTTTTCTTGTAGTGAGTCTATTAAAAATTTTAATGTCCCCAGCTCTCAGTATAAACTTTCTTCTAATTATTTCATAACAAAGTCTACCTTTAAAGAATTTATTGATTCTGAAGGGCTCTACTACTTGATTTTAAGAAGTCTTAAGTGTAACTTGTCTAGGGTGATGCCACACTGCTTTAACATTATTTCAATAGACACGTCTTGAGTAGGAGATAAAGATTGCTATCAGTCTTTATATGGGACACAAACCAAGTAATGGTTAAAAGCACTGATATTTCTTCCCTTTTCAACCTGAATAATTAGTTTGAAATTCCGCTGAAGTTGTTCAGGGACAATTTTAGTTATAGCTTACCCTGAACTGAAATTTAGCCAGAACTGGGAAAACCCCAGTATTTAAAACAAGTAGTTTTCGCTTTGTATGGGTTTTTAAAGACTTATTTCAGACAGCTGATTTTTCACTTCCCTTAAGTAGCTCTCTGTGCTGTGTCTGTTACACAAACAGCAGCAGCCCCCCATTGGAAGGTCCCTTTTGCTCTAACAGAGTACTTGAAAAGGACTTAGGAATAAAAGAGAATTGAATATGAGAGCTTGCATGCCTTATGTCCTTCCATATACCAATTGAAAGATTGTATTCAAAGGTTTAGGGTGAATTTCTAATGCTTGTTTTGCTCTTTGACCTAATGGCTAACTTGTTTATTAACAAACATTTCGTGAGATGGAGCTCACTCATTAACAAGGAGTCTGTGGCTTGATTAGCAATAAAGTTACCAGCCTAAGCTGTAGAAATACAGCTTATTGACTGGAAAATATTAGTGATAATTTGGAGAGGTATGCAGGGGCGTGTCAGGTTCCTTCATATTAGTAGTCTGCATCTAGGTCCCTTCAAAAGGGAAAAATTGCCAGGATATTCAGATTATCCCAGTGTTGTAAAGAACTGACCTTACTTGGTTATTTCTCAGGTTTGTGCCATTAGTTATATTAGACTGCATGCATATTACAAGTGGCATGGACAAAATTCATATTACTAGTTTTACAGCTTTGAGGTGTAGAAATAGTTAGCAAGCAAAAAATACATTTCTAGGGGGTTTTCCTAACTTATATGTTTAATAATCCTGGATGGTCATCTTATCTTTGGCTGACAGTAAACCATCAAAGACTGAACTGAAACTTTGTACCTTGATGCGCTGATCTTTGTGTTTTATTGGTGGTTTTTGTTGGTGGGTTTTTTTCATAAATTACTTTAAAGAAGGTGAAGAAAAGAGTCTTTCCACTGCATCAGCAGCACTGCAGAGAACAGTCACTGGAAGAGCAAAGGCTGAAAATTTTCTAATTTTTTTTTAAAAGTGCACAGATTTGTGCTGTGTGTTTTCCTCTCCATGCAGTCACATGAGAGTACTTGCCAAATGTGAATTAAAATATATACTTAGAAATTTACTATCATATATGTTTACACATTGAGATGTAGCAAAACAGTTTTAAATAATAAATGACATTCATAAGTTGGAAGTAGTGTTCAAATTGTGTCTTTTCCTCAATGAATTTCTTGGTTTTTTTTTCTTTTTAATTAGTTTTATTTTCATCTGTATCCTCTAAGAAAGTAGCTGTATTTTCTAATGAGAACATTCTGTCTATCTACAAGTTAGGTAGGCAGGGAGAGCATTTGAATTGGTGTACTAAAATAATTGTTGCACGTTATAGATCCAAGTGCAAGGCTAAGGCTTAAATTTTAATGTCTTTGACAAGTGGGTGCTTTAGGATACACGTTAGATCTTTTTGTGATGATTTACATATGTTCCTTAATATGCTTATGCATGCCCCAGTCACATTCATTCTCAGTCCTTGGGCGTGTGGAGGGAAGTGGCATCCCTAACCCTTTCTGTTTGGAGCTGCTGTGTGAAAGTGGAGTGTTCTGTTACTGCCTTTTGGTGTCCCCAGTGTAGCACATGGTTCCTTTTCTGCCACTTCCTTGGCACCATTTTCTTTGCACAGATCTGGTCTAATGCTGGATCTTCAAGTGCCTGTTTTCCTGATACCACTCACTTGGCACCATTTTCTTTGCACAGCAGACTCCCTAGCTTATATTAGCTGCATCAGTTGAGTGCCCAAGAGACAGGATCTGCTGCTTCTTTGAGATAATTGATAAAACCGGTGCCATCAAGGCTTATGTTTCTGGCTCCTTTCTTACTCTATGAATTATTTGTTTTGTAGGAATTGGTGTACCTTGTACATTTTGCTTACATTTGGTGCTCTGATGGTGCTTCTCTGCTGCCTGAGAAGAAGGTGTGGATAAGGTTCTAGGAAGCTAGCACAGCTGTCTATTCCTGTTAGTAGTAGTGGCTTTATTTCAGTTCAATTAAACTATAATCTTATAGAAGGAAAAAAAAAAAATGTTGCAGTTTCAGGATTAGCTTTAGCAAGTGGTAAAATCACTGTGGACTCCCCTTGGTGAAGAGATTGAGCATCGTTTAATTCAGTGGATTTCATGTACTCATTGGCACTGCCAGCTTGCTGGTTGGTTGTGCTGGCAAGCTTCTGTCTCCCAGGTCTGCAGGATAAAAAAAGAAATGGCAGATTCCTTTTTATATGCCCATTGATAGTCCAAGGGTAACTACAACATCATGGACAGCTATCGTCCTGCAAGTTCAGGGCTAAGGACATATGATCTAAGAAGGCACATCTGTTTCTTCACTGCATTGCTTGTTTGGCTTAAGTGATCGTATCAGCTCCAGAAACACAGTCAAATCAACAATTTTTCATCTTCTGTTTCTCCTCAGCGACCCAACAAGTCTTTTCTTTATGTTAGTGTCAAGAACCTACTGACTGCCAAAATATACATACTCTTGAGGTGGTTGAGAGAACCTTAGATTCCAGAGATCCATTGATTCCTTTCGCAATATCAGGGCATCAAGGTTTTTGGCTAGCCTAGAGACATAAAAGCCTATCAACACTCTCCCATTTAGAGCATTCACTATGCAAATTTTACAGTGAGAGGCTATGTCCTCAAAGATTTTCAAGCTTATTTGTGACAGAAATCAGTCAGCCAGATCTCTGAGGTGGTGTTGTGTAGATACTTTTTTTCACAATGTGCTCCTGAAGAAAGCTCAGAAACCATATTTCATTTAAATTAAATAAAATATTATATTTAACTTTTTGACTGAGAAGGAAGTGCACAGCATCAAGGAGAGGCAGTAGAAATGAAAGATTTATATACAGTGCTGTCCTTACTTTCTGATGATTCTTGTAGCCAGCCATCTCTGTCCACAGCTGTCTTCTGATGTGAGCATCATCATTCTCCTCTGTTTTTAAAAGGGAAGATGAAGATTATTTCCTAGTTCTCCCCATTCTTCAGCATTCTAATGTAAGACATAAATATTTGTAATGTGTGTATATTTACCAGAGTAGTTACCTGCTTGTTTTTTCATCTATGGGATTTGATATCCTAATTGCTCTTACTCCTGCAGGGAGAAGGGGAAAGTTCTAGACAAATGTATCTATTTTTTTTTTTTAAGAGATGAAATGTCTCTTCAGACTCTAAAGTTTCTTCCAACGTGGTACTCAAATTATACCTTTGATCAAGAGATTAATGTCCCAGTTATCTAAATCTAGCTCATTCGTGTAAGGAACACAGTTGTATTAGGGCTCTGTTTTTCTGGATGTATTCAACACACAGACCCTTTTGGAAATCTTGAACTGTTTGTCTGGTGTTTAAAGATCAAAGTATTCAGCCATTTCTGAGTAGCAGTTCTCTAAATATGGGTAACGAGCTGTGGCAAGACTGGATATGAAGCCTTAAAGGTGGATTGTTCTTCTGTGAGTGCTACCAGAGACAGCACAAAGAAAAGTCCACAGCCTGCAGCAAAGCTCCATGCAAACCGCTTCACCAAGCACTGTCATCTCTGACACTGTGAAGAGTGATGTAATGTGATTCTCTGCCACAGAATTGCTTTGCAAGGGTACTAGTGATATATTTAACTACTTGGAAGTACCCACAGAGTGCATGTACTTGTAAGCTGTCACTCAGAAAGAGAGGTTGGTTTCCAGCTGATGTATGAATTCCCTGTGCATTCGTTCTCCTTACTTGCCCTTCAGGTTTTTAAAAATTGTATCTCTAGCTGAGTTAGAAATTAAATGGGGCCATGAATGGCCTTATATTCATTCCAGTGTGCTGGGCATGAGGAGCACTGGGATTTGAGCCTAAGGGAACAAATTATCCAGTTTTAAGGAAGTGTCTGTACCTGTTGTGTGAATTTGCACATAGTCTAAACTTCTGAGACAATGTTTATAGAGGTAAATACTCTCTTTCATGTAGAAATTTCCCAGGAGGAATAAATAAGTAGAGGAATCCCCAAATGAAATTCTTTGGTTTCTTGTTAAGGAGCAGGTCAAATAGATAATGGCTTTAGTTGCATTTGACATTTAAAATATGTAACTTTTGATTAGACATCTTTGCAGCAGACAGCAGAAAAGTTAATTCCATCTGCCTGAAGGAATCTGTGATAATTTTGCCTGCAGCAAAATGCTGTTAAATATATTAAATACGTACTCCAAGATGAGCAGTGCATTTTGATTGCCAGTTGTTTGTGAAGGCTCTTTTGTGATGAGTTATCACTAAAAAATTTTGGTTTGGTTTAAGATCAAATAAATTAAACTGTAGGCTTCGAAGTCCCCAGTTTAAACCAGTTGTATGTTAGAAAATGCTACAAATTGTCATTCTGACTACTTTGGTTTGGATCAGTTATTACAGTGCTTGTGTGTAAATGAGGAAATTCAGTTAATAAACTAAGCCTGTTGTCATATTCAGGTTGGTGAATAGGTCAGATACTTTGGAGTAAGTATCTGACAAGCTGAAAGGAACTGTAATGCTCATACTTCAAGGAAAGGCAATCCCATATGCCTATAAAATCCTCCAGAGAGGATTAAAATGTCCATGATTCCTTTTATATGTGAAGATTTGAGCAGTTACCCATGAGATAACTCATTCTCACTTCACCTGAACTTCTCTCCAGCAGATTGCCAAACTGAGGCAGCAGCTTCAGCGCAGTAAGCAGAGCAGTCGTCACAACAAAGAGAAGGAACGTCAGTCACCTCTCCATGGCAACCATATAGCAATCAGTCAGACTCAGGTAAGTGGGTACTTCCTTATATTACCAGCCTCCTACCTTATCAGGGTTGGCTGAATAGCCTCCTGAGCCTTTCTGTCTGTCTTGTGTTTGTTCTCTTGTGTAGTACACTGAAATGCTTAACACTCTGATACTGCTGTACCTTCACTGGAGTTTATCTGATGGTTGTCATATAATAAAAGAAGGGTTGCACCAGGATAGCAACTGAAATATATTATGATGCTGTAAAAGTTCTGGGCTTGGCCAGATAAGGCTGTGCTTCCAGGGATACGTACTTGCTTTTAAGATTAATTTTTTGTGGTACACTTTCAAAGCTCCACTGGAGGGAATTTGCTTATCAGTTTTGCAACCTAATTCCATTTGGGCTAGTTAAAAAATAAAATAGGAAATAAAGAAAAAGAAAGAACCAAAGAACCAGGGTACAAGGAGGATGCCCAAAGCAGTCATGATCTAGTCATTACAACCTGTCAGCAAAATTGAAACCCAGTTACAGTTCTAAAGCTCAGGTGAGGTTCAGTCAATGTTTTCACAATCCTTAAGCCACCTGCAGAAAGCATTTAACCATGGCTTATTTGGGAATGCAAATAATCGCGTCCTGATTAAGTTTCACCTATAGTAGATCCTTAACTTGGACTCCCTGTTACTAACAGGCCACTCTTGGAACATCTGAAATGTTGGTCCTGTCATGGTATTTCCCAAGTGCCTTTTTAACTAGATGGTGTTCTATAAAGCAGCTAGTTAAAGCAGCTGGTTGAGCTGTCATGGCTGATTTCCTTACAATCCTTCAGTGGGGGTAAAATATTGTGGTCAAAGCCTAATGGGATGAAGATAACAGGAATTTGATACACTTCCTGAACATGTTACGCCTTTATAACAAAGGATCCTACTACATTTTGCATAGAAAAGGATTGGTTTTGATTTTTTTTTTTTTTTTTTTTTTGCTTTACGTTTCTAAGTAAGCTGTTGGAAGTACCTGTGCCATAATAGTCACAGTGCAAATGGTCTTTGACACAAATTGAAACCCACCTAGGACATATGCTGTGAAGAAACACTCTTTGGTACTCGGAGCTCACTCTGTCATTGCTCATAAGACATTTTGATTTCTCAGGAAGGTGCTCTCTCATAAAGCCATTCCACAGGCACTGTGTTTTGGCAGTCAGAGAATGCTTGCCGGAAAATGACTTGCACCTTGGGAGCTGTGCATTGTACAAAATTCACTTGATAAGAACTAAAAAAAAAGTTCACATTTTTGTCTTAAGCATCCTGTGGTCCTTTGAGCAGGGGGAGAACACATTGATTGACACATGGGCATAAGACCTTTGACATAAAGTTCTGAAAAGCTATAAGCTGATGAAATTAAAGGTTCAGAATAAATGTTTTATTTTTCATTTGCTAAAGCCAACCAAAAGAGAGTAAAAGTGCATTAAGTGAATATTTCAGTTGAGTCATTAAGCTTTAGGAATGTTAGGAAATGTCTTTTGGATCCCAGTTAAAACATTAGCATCAGGGCCCCATGCTCTCCCCATCCCCCTGTGGTGTATTCTGTAGTCTATGCATCTGGAAAGTACATACACCTGTCTGCTTACTACCAAGTGAAGTCATAGAATGCTTTGATTATACAATTCTTCTTCGAATTAAGTAGAGATTATTTTATTGGCTTTTGATTTATGCAGGCTTTTTTTTTTTAATTTAAAGTCACCAAGAAAAAAAAAATTATCTTCTAGCAAAATTAGTGCACAGCTTCTTACTTAGTAATGTTTTTAGTTTTGGTCTCAGACTTCTGCCTTTATTCTATTTCCCATCTCTAAATCATGTTGCTGTCTACCTTCTAGGCTTGTATTTCCAGATCAGTCCCTATGCCACTGTCAAACATTTCAGTGCCAAAATCAACTGCTTCACGTGTGCCGTGTAATGTAGAAGGAATAAGCCCTGAACTGGAAAAAGTATTCATTAAGGAGAACAGTGGAAAAGAAGAAGTATCCAAGGTAAGCGTATAGTAACATGTTTATGGTTGTTATCTCTTTGTAATCTATAAACACAAGGAAAACCTTCCTCTTGAGGAATCTTCCTTGTGGCTGAAATTACAAATAATTTTCTTCAAAGCACTGTTTGTTTGAAAACCTTGTTTCAGAGTTTTAGCATGGTGGGGTTTTTTTGGTTTTTGTTTTTTATTTTTAAAAGGCTTCTGGCCAAACCTACTTTGTTTAGAGTGCCCTTTCTGTAGAGAAATTGAAAGTTTTTGTGAGAAATACAAGTGTTTGAACAGTCAGACACTTCAGGCTGCAGTAATAAGTAATTAGAGATCAGGAGATTGTTATATTTGCTTCATTTTGTACTCTTTTTCTTAAGCAAGATGTAAGTTTCCGGTGCTGTGCTCTCCTTTTTGGTTTTAATGCTTTTTTTCCCATAAACTGAATGTGGACCATTTTACTTCATGAGACCTCTGTGATCTGTCATGGGAGATCTGTGTATGGGAAACATTGACAAGTGGGGCAGCTTTGTTTTGGAGCACTGAATTTGTCATTGAGGAGTTTAGTGCTTTGATGACACTTAAAATGTGGAATACTTGATTTACAGCATCTGTTTCCTAAATAGCCAGTGAAAATTTTCTGCTGTGGAATAAACTTCTCCACTGTTTTTTCTGATATTCTCCAAGGTGTAGGTGCTTTTCTCATGAATGGTCATGTAGTAGCAATTCAGTATATGAGTCAAGCTATGGAACTTTAATCAGAGGTTTAAGATTCTGAAACCTTCGATTTGCAGTGCTTCATATCAGTAGTAAACTTGAAAAGTTTTGGGGTAGTCTTGGCTTCTAGTCCTATACTTAGTTGTGTGGGCCAAGCAGTCTTAATGAAATACTGTAGTAGTAGTAGTAGTTGTGTGCTGTTTTCTTTCCTAGTGCTGTCTTATATCTTTAGAAGAGATGTGTATTGTAACAGGAAATAAAACAGGAAATAAGGGAAAAAAAAGTCAAAGTTGCAAACTGAAAGCCCAGATCAATGAGCCTTGTTGCAGCATCTCCAGAGTACAAAAAGGTGTGTATTGTAGTGCCACCATTGATGTTGCTATGGCTAGAGTTGTAATCCCCTATAGTTGGAGGATATTTTATTTATCTATCAGACAAATCATCTTTGTAAATGTTGTCCTTGGGTTTTAACAGCTTATTGCTTGGGATACAGAGCTCTCCTATGTTACTGAATGTACTGACTCTGATCCAGCAAAACAGTTAAGCACATACTTAAGTGCATTGTTGGATTTGGGCCAGAGGTGCTCAGCAGTTTACGCAACCAAGGCAATAGTGAACCCTTCTTCCAAACATTCAGCTGGCAGGAGCTTCAGACACAAAAGAAAGTCATAAATCTGTCATTGCCCTTGAAGTGCAGTCCATCTTTGTGGGCAGAGGGTTGTTTCCTGCTATGTAACTGTTAATTTCTGTGAAGTCTGGTCTTGTGGGACCTATAGTGGGACTACTAGCACTGTCCTTGAGGTTACTAGATCTCAGTTTGCTTATGGAAGATCATAACAAGATCATAATTTACTCAATATTACTGCTCGTGAACTTTCTCCTAATAGAACAATTTAGCTGTGTTTTAGCCTGGTGGGGGCAGTTGGGGCAGCTAGGTTAAAGGTTAGGAATTACTGAACTAAAGATAAACCATAGGAAGCCAAACTTGACTGGTTTCACTGTTAGTGAACCTGTTTGTTTTTCTTACAATTTTCTACCATTCTTTCTTGCTGTAACATTTTGTATTTTTTAGAAACTATTTTAAAAGAGCAGTCAAAGATTGTTACTTTGGAATATTCCTTCTGTCTTAACTCATGCTGACTTAGTTATGTTAATTATTTGAACCCTTCATTTTTTAACATTTTAGCATCTTAATGATAATTAAAATTGTAGTTATAAAAGTAAAAAAAAAACCCATTGTTGTTTTGTCCTGTTATTTTTGTGTTTCATAAAGATAGCTGATTATTAGTAATATCTTTGTGTCATTACCTTTTAATAATTCAGTTGAATACAAAGTTTAGAGGGGATTGCATTGTAAGTGGTCAAAATATTAAAAAATTTTCATTCTTTGCAGTTTAGCCTTAGATGTATTTTTTCACATAATTCATCATGCTTAGTTAGCTGAAGGTGTTTTCTTTTTGCTTTCATTAAAACTAAGTTGTCCTTATTGAGTCATTTCTTAATCACCTCTTTCCCCTCAAATTTATTAATAAACTTTTAATTAATGTTCTGATGCATTTATTCAAAATTGTTGGGTATATTTTCCTTCCTATGTTTATAACTTGCTGATTAACTCTGACAAGGTGTGATGCTGTGTCTCTGTTCTCACCGTAACTTGTAAGAGGGAATCAGCTTTTTGTGAAGTTGTTGCAAGCTTTTGTTCTTTGTCCCATTGTGACTCCACAACATAAACATTGGAGACTGAGGTACAATAAGATATGGACTTTTTTAGGGATTGGGGAATAAGAGGTGTTCCCTCTTATTCCCCAATGGGGAATATAATCGTGAAAATCATGAAAAGTGCCCTGTGGCAGAACACAGTCAAGTTCATAGGCCTTCTGTTAGGAAAAACATTCTGCCAGAACTATTAGAAATTAGAAATAAAGCAATTATGATTGACTATCATACAATGTAAGTAAACTGATTACTGTGTTCCTTGTTTGATTTCTAACGCTTCTGGAAAAAGATGGCAAGGTGGTTTTATGTACCTATCTGGAAACTTAATCCTGTAATAAAAGGACATTTTCTATTTTGTATAGATGCAGAAGATCCTTACTTAAATCTTCATAGCCTTCATATGAAAACTGTTTTTTTTCCAAGTGTTCCTTCATAGGGTACATTATGGCTTTTGTACTTGCACCTTATCTAATTCATTGATGGCTTTGCTTATGCCAGCAGGAAGAAGCATTCTCTTATGTTGGTCTTTGTGTTCCAGTGTAGAGGAAAGATTTTAATCAATAGCATTGAATGCTGTGCTCTCAAGAAGTTACCTCCCAAATAGATGTACAGCTTGTGAGGAGACTCCCATTGGTAATGTTATTACAGTCTGTTAGCATTCCTGATTCTCCTAAATGGAGTGTTCTCGGGTTTTTTTTCCAGCAAAAAGATTGATACTGAAAACAAATTAGTGAATGTTAACTAGTGAAAATCATGAAAAGTGATTTTTTTGTGAAGTTAGTGAGTGCATTGAGAAATGCATGCTTGTTGTCAAATGGAGCATTTCCATACCTTTGCAGGGGGATGAGAGCAGTATGTAATGGTGTCCAAGAACACACATCCCATAGGGATGGACAGGTGTCCTGTCAGAATGCATTTGGCATAAGGTTAATACATGACTGGACATTCTTGCAAAAAACCCCTCAAGAAATAGCATACAGAATGCAGTGATTTCTAGTTGTTTTCCATGCATTGAGCCTTATGGAAACTAGTAGCAGCTGCATCAAATTAGTTACCCTATTTCTTATGTTTTAAGGTTGTGAGAACTTCAGTTTTAGAATAGCTTAGGCATGAATCATGGAAAATAACCTCGAAAGTGTTGTTTTTATGTTGATCAGGTTTGATACATAAAGTTTTTAACAAGCTAAATACTTTTAATTTATATTTTCATTGAGATCTTTGCACTTGTCAGCATTAAGGGAAAGATAAATACAAAAGCACAGTAATCTGAGATATTAACTCGCATTTTCTATGTCTTAAAAGTTATTGCACTTGGAAAGAATGATAAATATTTAGCTCTTTCTGCTCGTGTGTATATTTATAGATATGTGTCTAAAAATATGGATTGTTTTTGTACCTCAGGCTTTAATTCAGGGGAGATAGAAATACATGATTTGGGATATACTTCCTGACTACCTGAGACTACATTGTTCATCCAGGTGTGGAAGAACATCTGTGTTATCCTAAAGTCTTCAATTACGTGATCACTTACTGGTTTTTTCCCCTCCTTGGAATCCTTATTTTACCTGTTATGTAGACCATGGTATATGCTCTTAATGAGCAGCTGTTTGGTATTTTTCTTTTCTCCTCCTTAGATTTGTGTCCTCATGCTTACTGTTACACCTTGCTCTGAAGTCAGAAATCTGAATTTCTTCCTGAGTTTTTGCTTCTGTATAATAGGACTGTGTCTGAAATTCTGTTCACTTTACATCATATTTATGTGAAAAGAAAGATGATATTATTTACACTTTATGGATGTAGAAACACGAATCCATCCAGGTTCTAGAGTGTGGTTCTTCAGGTAACTCAGGATGTTGCATTCCATTTTAGAAGTTTAGAGTGCAGCTTCTGTAGTCTCCATCTGCATCTGTGAATGCAGAGGACTTTTACAAATCAGAACTGTATAAACTGGGCATCCAGAATAGACTCTATAAAAGACAGAGGT
Source organism: Entomyzon cyanotis (assembly GCA_024500445.1). NCBI lineage: Eukaryota > Metazoa > Chordata > Aves > Passeriformes > Meliphagidae > Entomyzon > Entomyzon cyanotis. Next base: position 16,549,050 of record JAKEPQ010001006.1, on the reverse strand, counting down.
TGGTTCAGTTGATTCCCTGAAATCTCACAGAATTTTTGTGGCAGAGTGAAATAAAAATGCTGTTTTGCATAGTAGATTTTTTGTGTTTGTTTCTTTGGTATGTTTTTTCCTTTGTTGGTTTGGTTATGATAATTATGAGAGTGCTTTCTTTCTACAGCTTCAGTCTTGTTTTCTCTCTCTTCTGTCTGTGAAACAAATGCTACAGCGCTGCAGGTCTGTCTTGTGCATTGAATGAGTCAGGGCCTGTTGGGGGTGATGGGAACAGAACACATAGTCGTGTTGTAACGCATATGCAATGTGAGCTGAGCTGTTGGAACAGAGCACAGCTGTGCCCAGACCTTACAGCATTTGATGGAGCAACTGTAATGTTCTCTTTATAGTGTGTTTCTTTGCTCTTATTTGAAATGTGAAATGGTATTAACTGGAAGGCTCATAAGAAGAAAATTATCTTCCTGCTCTGCTGTGTCTGCCTCTTCGTGTAATATGTGGTGGTTTTCTGGACAGACTCTTGCTGAAAAGGGGAGAATGTGATACTCAGCCAATAGGTGTCGTGTCCTTGTTGCTAGCAAAAGTGTTGGGTTGAATTTTAGGCTCTGGAACAAGCTGTTACAGTTTTGGAATATATGGGGCAGGAAGGCAATAAAATAAAAATGTTCACTTGAAGTGAGAAGGAAAAAGACATTAATTTTTTGTAGCTAGAACATTTAAGCTGTTTTCTCTATGGTTTGGACACAGTCCTCACTGAAGTGAGGATAAGAATTATGTTTAAATCTTGCAGGCATTTTTTCCCCTTCACTTCTAAGCAATACTTTAATTCCCATTTGATTTCTTACATTTAAAGCAGCACTGTCTTTATTATAAAAACTAATTTTCCAGTGGGAAGGACAAGTAAGTAGAGCATGCCAATCTGCTGCTGTGAACATGTCTATGCAGTATATTGCAGAATGGGATGTAGGATCACTCTGGCCAGTGCCAGCTAGGCTGATAGAGGCAGGCAGAGCTTGCTAGCTTTGGTTCAAGACAAAGCTTGTGAGCCTTGTCAAGCTTGTGTGTGCATCATCTGTAGAAGTATGGAATGTAGGGGTGCGCTGGAGAATTACAACTTATTAGCAAAACTTCGATGGTTTCTTTTGCAATTGTAATTCAGTTAGTTGTTATGGCAATAGTATGCCATTGTATTTGACATTTTCTACTTTCCCTTTTATCCAAATGTGATCTCTGTCGGGGTACTTGTATTTCTTTTGTAATAACAGTGACCTTTACTGAAAATTGTAGTACTAAGTATAATTAGAGAGGGAGGTTTGCTTTTTTAAACTATCACAAAAACCATAAAAACATAACACTGGCATGTGTTCAAGTGTGGATGTTAACTTTGCATTGGAACATGTGCACATTCCCCAGTACTCAGCATAATTAATGTATGTTGTGTCTATTGTACACTGCATTATTTTCTTGTGTGAATTCTTCCTGTTCTTTCAAAAATAGCTAATTTGTTATTCCTAAGGCCTTCACTTCTGAGTGCTACAGGCTGACATTGCTTGTGAGTTTGTTCTTTTGTCTGTAACACGAATTGCTTGTTCTCTTGCAGCCTTTGGACATCCCTGACGGTCGAAGGGCCCCGTTACCTGCTCACTATCGTAGTAGTAGCACCCGAAGCATCGACACTCAGACTCCGTCTGTCCAGGAGCGCAGCAGCAGCTGCAGCAGTCACTCACCATGTGTTTCTCCCTTTTGCCCTCCTGAATCTCAGGATGGGAGTCCCTGTTCAACAGAAGATTTACTCTATGACCGTGATAAAGGTGAGAGTAGAATGGTCTGCCTTTACCTATGGGAGGCATGTGATGTCCTGCTTTTACAACTACCTTCATTTTACTCATTACATCAGTTTTTGTTTCTGTTTGATGGTTGTGGAGGGATTGAGGATTTATCTAAAAATTGGTTTTGTTTGTTTACATATATTTTTCCCTCTTGTTTGTGAAAATTCACAAACATCTTCCATAAATATGTCAGAGGAGCACAGCAAACAGTTAACTATTTATGAAGATTCTGATGTGAAGAATTCAGACTGTAACATGTTTATGTTTAAGAAAGGTTTCAGGAAGGTTTGTGGTAGACTGTATTATATTTATTGTAGGTGAGTTGCTTGCTGTTCAAAATGGTGATGAAGTTTTGGACTGCTTTTAAAAGTACTCTGCTTGTGAACTCTTACATTCCACTTGAAGCTGTTTGGTGAGAAGCTCAGATATCAGTTTGAACAACCTGACAGAGAGTAATTACTTCTCCGTGTATGCTGCATAACAGCTCAAAAGTCCTGAATAATTTATGTGTTTATGTATCAATATCCTACTTTTTTTTCAAAGTCTGTAAAATGTTGTTTGGTTTTATAGTGGGAGTACAACTGGAGTTTCAGTAATTAAGAGTTACTGACAGACTATGGGGTATGAGAATATAGGCACCAGTGTAAAAAAGACTGCGGTTTTTTTGACAACTGTTTACTGATGAAATTACCCTTATGCTTCTGGTCAGCTTGCTGAAACATGGACTTCAGTATGGAGGATGTAGGATTTGGGTAGATGAGTAGTAAGTTTCACAGAGGAAATGAAAACTTTTAAGATTTAGCATACATGTACCAATGAGCTAAAGACAGTAGTATAAATAGGGTTAAGCTTTTTTTGGTAAATGTTATCTGTTTATTAATTCTCAAAGTAATTTGGGAATAGGGTTGGGGAAGTCAGCAGGAGAAATACTAACCTTTCTTGATTTCTGAAAAGTATTCTTTTCCCATCTTGGATTTAAAAGGAAATAGTAGAAAACAAATCCATCTGCCCAAATCCTGAACTGGGGGTGGGTGTGTGCAAGTGTGTAAGTTAACCACATTAAAGTAGAAGTCTTAGCTCAACATGATAGTTGGCCATGCTCCAGAAATAACAGTGGTATTAGCTCGCCTCCACCATACTCCTCTTTCTTATACTATGCATGTTAATTTTAATGTGTTGTCAAGACTGAATCACTATAGAAACATCCACTAAAGTATTAGCACACAAAAAACCATCTTGACAGGTGAATTGGTTCATGTATGTCCTAATAACAAATATAAGTTAAAAAGCAAGGAAATGAAAAATTCCTTTTACAGTGTTCCATTATCACAGTAATGGGAACTTTCAGTGGTACGTTAATTGGCAGTAGCAAGTGAGGACAGTTTGAAATACTGCATCTAGCCTTTTTAATGCTTTCCAAGGCTTTTTATCTCCTGCCTTGGATTTTTTGAACAGCTAACTGGAGTGAAATTTATGAGTAGATACTTATTTGTGGATTTTGGTTTTAAGACAGGCTTGAATGCCACACTTGTGTCAAAAGTCTTCTCTAGTAGTAGTGTGTAGGTGACAATGATAAACAGCCAGTTTTTAAAGTCATCATAATGACATTTTAAAATTAGTTTAAATAAGCTACATAATACTGTGCATATGAAAGATAAAAGCTTGAACTGCTCATCACAGTTCTTTAAGGTAAAAACTAGGAAAACATGTAGCAGTTTTCCAGGAGGAAGTAGTGTGTTCAGAGGTTATAAAAGTATAGTCAGAAAAGTGGTTTTTACTCTCAGCTCATCCAGGTACATTCAGGCCAGTTGTTCTGAATAAGAATGTTACTTCAAAATCATTAAACTATAGATGAATGAGGGATATAGGTAGAAATTAGAATAGAATAGCAAGTTTTGAGAGACAGTTTATTACATTTGTTGTGGATGTTAACTGATTTATATAACAAAAGCTTGGGAAGGTTTTCACACCTTCATTTTAAAGGCTTTTGAAAATGGTGCAAGAATAAAACCATTATCAGTTTTTTGTGAGGCCTGTTAAGTTTGGAAAAATGCACTGTGTAACCAAATGTAGAGGTTTTGACCGCAAGATGTTTACTTGTTGCTTTTCTCAAGGTTTAATTTTCCTCTTGATGGGAATAACTTGCCTTTACCATTAACAAAATAGAACTATCAGTGTCATTAATGGTTCTGGGGTGTGTTGCTGGATAGGAAAGGAAGGGTAGTTTGACTTGAGAGACATAAGCGGTGAGAGGAGCCAGTGCTCTGGACAGACACAGCACTGCTCTACTTTCCTAAAGCATCTTTTACTTTTTGTGCAAAGGTGTGCTTTGGCCTGTGGCTCTCTGCCCTTTGGACTCTGTCAGATGTTGGGTTTACCTTTCTGCAAGAAGCTGCGAAATAATTGAATTTTTCAAAAGAAAGTGAAAGCTGATTTTCAGAAAAGACCCACAGTATTGCTCTGAACAGAGCAGTTCTACTACACAGTATTGATTAGAGCAGACGAGAAAGGGTTGGAAAAGAAGGTATTTTCATGGCAGCTGGTTTTATGGTTTTGTATTAAAGCTACCAGTTTCACTAGATCTGTTTTGTGATACTCTGGCAGTATTCACAGCATCTTCAGCACCTGCGACAGAGGTGAAGTTCAAAGGCATCTGAAGGTAGTGGATGAAATTCGGAGGTGTTTTTTTGTACAAACATCGATTGTATGCCCTGTTTTTCAGGGATTTTGCTGTAGGTGCCTTTACACATAGCATTTAGTAATCCTGCTGTTGCTAGCAGGCTCTTACAAGTAACATGTTCATGAACTGAAGGTACTCGTTAAATTCTGGTCATCTGATTCATAGTTTTTTACAGGAAAGTTGTTAGTGAAGTCTTTGGATAGTCTCATTAGGTATTTTTGAGTCTATCAAAACAAGTCCCAAGGCTCACTGGCAAAATTTCTTGTTTCCTTTAAGTATTGTCACTCAAATTACTATTTCACAGATTCCTTTTTAGTTAGCCTCTCTTGTTGTTCGAATATTTGCAAACTGTGATTTCTGTTATTAAGGTTACAAGAGTATTTTCAGTGTTTTCATGACAATCTTGCAATGTTTGGTGGATAGCAGAAAGTGTCTGTTTCGGACGCCTTTCCGCGGTTCCTGTGCCGAGGCGCCATGTTGTGTGCTGAGGACGCGTGGCAGGGCGCCCCCTGCTGGTGGGCTCTGAGGGCTCGGCCGTGGGCCTCAGTGAGCGCAGAGCCACACAGCAAACACTCGGGCAGCTCACTGCTTCATTTGTGTCCTCAGGGATTAGTGACGGGACACTTTAGCGCTGCACAGCTTACAGGATACACAAGGGGAGACTGGCTTAAGCTGGGAGTTCCACCTCTTGCTGCTTTAGCTGTGTTCTCAGTCCCTTCTGCTCCCCCCAACACGCGGCTTGTACGTGCAAGTCTCCTCACAACCACTCGTGTTCTGCAAACTGTGTGTGCTCTGCGTTTGGGCAAAATGAACATCTAACAACGCTGTAAGCTTTGCAAGCAGGGAGAGTAAAGAGAGAGGCTTGTTTCGCAGCTGTCTTACATAGAAAGTTTCAGCCAGACAGGGCTAACTAAACCAAAAACTTGATTGAAAGCTGAACTGGCTAGTAGACAAGAGTCTAAATCTTCCAAGAACTGACTTAACTTTGAATTCTGTTAGATTCTTCCCTTGGATGTACTGCCATGGTTTTCCACTATTTAGTGGAATGAACAGTAGTACATTTTATGTCTCTGAATTTTTAAATAGAAACTTGGATCTTCAATTTTAAATATTAGAAGGAGGAAACAAACTGTCTGGGTTCTGTTAATGATTTCTGTGTTTGGAATGAGTGGTGTGGGCCAACAGTGGAAAGATGCCAACAGGACCATCATGCTCCCAACTTGGCAAATATCTGTATCATCTCTAAGCATTTTCTGCCTTCGTAGTTAGCACCAAAAGTTCTGTAAATAGAAGTTCTGTATTCAGTCTACGGCAGGAAAGAGCTGAATAATCAATATGCTACCGTGGTTCACTTCAACTTTTTTTTTTTTTCTCGTATCTGTCATAATAAATCTTCAAAGGGAAGTGTGACATTTGAGTTGATTTGTTTCTTGTTGTAAGAGGAAGCAGAAATGTTTCAAAACATCTAATGATTATCTTTTGTATTTGAGTGATGGTAATACAGAAGTTTGTGTAGTTACTCCTTGCAAGCTGTTAAAAACAACCCTGTCCACTTCGGTGAAGCTAGATTGTACTTGAAGCTTGGGTAGCTGAAAAGGCAGCACACATGCACAACAGCAAAGTAAACAAAGGTTATAAACTTGAGTGAAAAGTAAGGTACCCCACATTAGTGGAAAGACTCCAAAAGAGCTAAAACAAGAACAGCTGTTTCTCTCCAAGTAAGGTGTACTTGGTGGATCCTCTTTAATTTTACGATTTCATTTTTTAATTGTAATCCTAAGCAGAGAGTAGGAAACCAATAACACTACCCTGAGAGAGATGTTGCACTTTGAAAAGGTAGAAGGCACTGCAGAAAGCTAATTTTCTGCGGATAACTATTTCTTTATCTATTTTATTTCCTTAATGCATTTACTGTCATGTTGTCAGCATGGCTGTTTAAAGTGAACCTTTTCCTAGTCACAATATTTCAAACTTTTGTTCTTCTGACATTACCAGATATCAGCCTTCTCATGTTTTCTGAGAAGTACAAATAAATCTGCCTGTTGCCTTTTGTCCTAGGTCTTCACACCTTTAATTCTAAGAATGTCTGGTTAAAACACACACAGACAGCTGGAGTTATGAAGAAGACCTGTGTCATATAGCCAGTAGTAGTAATGAGAGAATTAAACTGTAGAAGTTCTATTCTGGGTACTAAAGCAACTTCATAATTGTGAAGCAAGTAAGATAAGACATTGTAATGATGAGGTAGCAGCACCTGTGTTACAAACATGTTTTGTTTTGTTGCAACTTCTGAGCTGTTTGTGAGACTAATGAGGTTAATATTCCAGTGAAGAATTATATTTAAAATTAAGATAAAAGCTGCATACACACATTTTTAATAACACTGTCTATACAGTGAGAAGGTGTTTTATCATTACCACTCATAATTCTTCTGCATGTATTATGCATATTACCTTGTTCATTTATGTTTTTTGCACTATGTAATAAAGAATGTATTTGTTTCCAGGATCACATCTCTGCTTTGTTCCGATTGCAGTGTTCTGGATAAAAATATCCTCCTGTTACGTGTTGTTATACGATAGATTGCTGCTGCACCGAAGCTGTTATTCAGAAGAAATGTGCTATACAAGGGTGTTAGAAATAGCCTGCAATAAAAGAAGCATTGTGGTAGAAGCAAACCAGCGTAGTGGCTAAATTGTGGAAAAGGGCATCTTGTTTGGAAATCGAATTTAATTAAAAAGCACTCTCAATCTCTAGTAATATAACTGCTTTAAATTTTCAGACAGTGGGAGTAGCTCACCGTTGCCCAAGTATGCCTCATCTCCCAAACCAAACAACAGCTACATGTTCAAACGAGAGCCCCCAGAGGGATGTGAGCGAGTGAAGGTCTTTGAGGAAATGTCGTAAGTAATGCCTTTTATATCAGCTGGTATCTGCAAAGCAGTAAACCTGTTTACTGAGCCTATTCAACTGCAGATGAATAAACTATTCCAGCTGATGGGTTTTTCAGGAGCAAACTATTCTTATTATAGTTTGTGCAGAAGAGAAGTTGAAGTGTTTACATTGGTGTGAAGAGAAAATGGAGTCTTTTAACTCTTTTTGTGCATTTATAAAAGGCAACAAAAATCCAAGCAGAGAAAATAAGGTACAATTTTCCTAAGCATTTATATAAACATCTTTCCATGTATTTTTTTAATAACATTTTAAATTTCCATGGCTTAAACAAAAACTCCTCTTGTCATAATTACCGGTTTCAAGCATAGGCTTTGCATTTTGATGTGTATAAAACATATAAAATGAAATGAAACATATGTAAAATGTTTGTAAATGGCAGTATGCTTATGGCATAGGCTTTGCTCAATATTTTTGCTGAGCAAGAAATTGGAAGTTAAACTGTTGAACATCATGTCTTTTTCCCCTAGACCCAGCAGTATTTGAGCACAGCACATGCTGTTGAGGTTGCATGCTTAGCTCCTGTGGATGAAAGAATTAAGGAGGGGACATTTCTTGCACTAACAGCATTTGTTGCCTGCTGGGTGGTGAAGGGAGCAATGCTGGGCTGTGGAGAAAGCCTCCAGGCAAATTATGGATGTGGGAAAGGAGAGGTCTATTTTATGGAGGTCCTCAAAGGGATTTAAAATGACTAAATATGTTGTTGCTGCATTGCTTATCAAAGAAGAATTTGTGGCATTCTAAATTAACTGTGGCATTTTTTCATGTGCATATGTACTGCAGATTTTGCGTGCTGGAAGTTGCATGTTTGTCCAGTAATTACCAAGTAATTTTTTGTGAGGGTACTATTTTGAATGCTGTGGATCAGTTAGCTGACTACCAATATGGAAGATGTTTGCCCCTCTGTCCAATTAATCCCATTCCTTGTCATTCACATTTTAGCAACATGTAGAACCACAAAGTTCATGATGTGAAAAACGTCTCAGCTGGCCAGATATATAATCTTTTTTCTCATTGTAGGTCTCGTCAGCCTGTCTCAGCCCCTCTCTTTTCATGTCCTGACAAAAACAAGGTTAATTTCATCCCAACCGGATCAGCTTTCTGTCCTGTAAAACTTCTGGGCCCCCTCCTTCCCGCTTCAGACCTGACGCTGAAGAACTCTCCAAACTCTGGTCAAAGCACAGGTTTGAGCACCCTGACTGTTGAGCAGCTTTCGTCTCGGGTCTCTTTCTCATCTCTGTCAGATGACACCAGCACAATGGACTCTCCAGAGATCCCAGTACAGCAACCGTCCCAGCAGCAGCAGCCGCTTCTGCAAGAAATTCAGACTGAAGACCATTCCTCTCCTCAGAGCTACGTGTTAATCTAGAGCAAGGTGGAGCAGGCCTCTGCCCCGAGACAAGGAGGGAGGAGATCGTAGTTCAGATACATCTGCATGAGGTGGCAACCTTTCAGAACAACACGGAATACTTAGCAGCATTCAAACAAAATATCTCAGCACTGTTCTTGGCAGGGACAGAATCCATATTCAGCAGTTTTTGGTGAGAAAGCAGTAATGCCTGCAGAATCCATGTATCATTAAGCATTTTAAGTGGAGACTATGCATTTCATAGTACGTTTGACCAGATTAGTACTGTGTCCTGTGTTCTGTTTCAAATTCTACAGTATAAATAAGCTCTCTCTATATATAAAAAAATGTTGCCTGTCTGAATAGAAAATGTCTTGCTGTGTTGTGTCCTATGGAAAATACTGTACTTCAGGATTATGTTTACAATTGATCCAGGTGTTTATGTTTCTAACTTCTGTAATACACACAATGCAAAAAAAAAAAAAAAAATGGCCACAGCAGTTGCACAGTGCCCACCCTATGGCCTAGCTTCAGGTACTTCTCTTGAAGTGTAAACTCAGGTAACTTGGAATGTATATCATATTGGAATATAAAATATTTTACAGCTACAAAGCTAAAGAGGGAACATCACTCTTTTGCCTTTCCTTGTTTTATGCATTAATATTTCCTCATTACATTCCACTTTCTTGGAATAAGTGCATTCAGATCCAGGTGAATGATGACCCTGGACATGGGTGAATATGAGGAGAACCAGCAAATCTGTGATGTATATCACTTTGTCATGTGCTTACAAGTAAAACAACTGTTGCATTTACTGTCATTTCAATAGATGTAAAATTGTGGCATTTAAAGGTTTCAGGTGTTGCTCAGTTAATGACTGTTAAACTGTTGCAAATAAAGTGTTCAGTACTAGGCTGTACATGAGAAACATTCCATGTTGTGTGTGAGAGGATTTTGAAAGACAAGAATGTTTTTGTTAAAGGACAGAAATTCTTTCAGGTTTCACAGGGGGCGATTGGGGATTTCCTCTCATGGTTTTTGTTGGCAGTTAAGGATGTGAAATGCTACTGTTACCGTCTAAAAGTAAAATTAATGTTTAGTTTCTCTTTTGGAAATGTTCATTCATTTGCTGGTTGGAAATAGGTTTTCAGATTTTGTTGAGCAGTGTTAGATGAGCAGCGTTTTATTTATGTAGTGAGTAATTGTGTTTGGATGAATGTCCAGAAGTAGCAAGTGAGTATTCTAAGTGGGGTGGGGAAAACAATAGTTTTAAGTTCATGTTACTTAAAGCTTCTCCCATAACTTTCAGTTACTTAAGTTGTGTGTGTAAAAGTGTGCTTCCCCCCTCCTTAAGTGTGAATAAAGGAAAAATCTATGTAAAATAATCCTGGTTTTTGCAGGCTGGACACTTTCTCAAAATAGTATGTGGCAAGACTGGGTTTGTGGTGCTCTTCTATTGTACTGGAAAAAGAGGACCATTGCTTTCAGAGATAATTTCCGGTGATACAAAGAGGACCCCAAAGGCAAAATAAACTTGATGTTCTTGCTCCATTTCTTTCAGCTCAGTGGAACTACGTTTATGCTGTCTGCTCCTAAAGAGAAAAAGGTTTACCTTTTCCAGGAATTGAAGAGATTAGTAGCCTGCAGCTACTAGGGGCATTTAAACTTGCTCTTTTATGTTTTTCTCAGCTTTTGAAATGAGATTGGAGGGGGGTGAGAGTGAGCCACCAATAACTACTCACTAGATATGTGCTTTTTTTGGAGATAAAGCATTGCTTCCTTTTTATTATTGAGTTTTTGTTAACGCTATCTTACAAGGATGAATTTGCAGCCTATAAAACATTCACTGGTTTTTGACTCCCCTTGCAGAAAATATAGAGGGAGAGAGGTCTGTCTCTAACCATTTTCATGTGAAAAAGCTTCTTGAAACACAACAGCCATCTTTAACCCTACTAATCTCAGGCCTAGGTGAAAACACTATATATTTTATAGACTGAAGATAAAGGGGAGAAAATACTCGTGATGTAAGTATCGATTCCCTTTAATATTTTTCTTTCTAGACTAACATTGCAGTACGATGACCTTTTTATGCTCTGGTAACGTCCAGATAAGAAATCGTAGTCTCAGTTATTGGTGTTAGGTTACCAGGGGATATGATGAGTGGATTTTAGATCAGAGCTGAACTCTGTACAATATTTGCAATGCCATTACATGTTCTTTATATTTTTTCCATGAGAAACTAAATATTAATTAAAATGCACATTTGTTCTTAGCGGAATTGAAGGTTTTGAACCAAATGTGTTAAAGCTAATGCTTTGCCATGTAAATTTCCCAGCAGTTGTTTATCTCAATTGTATTCTACATCCAGCTGTAGAAATTTGTCAAATATTGTTTAAAGTTTTGTACATAGTTGTACTGTTATTTCTAGCCACTGTGCTGAACAGTATTCAAGTTATCACACAATATTGCTTTACACAAGGAAATGTGTGGCTTTTGTTTTGTATTTTTTTCGGTATAGAAGTTCCTGTGTCTTATTTAAATAAAAATTATAGTTAAAAAAAGAAAAAGTGGTGGGGACAACACACAAAAGCAGTGGTTCATTTATTTGTTTTGGAAACTGTGCATGAAACACCATAGAAGGAGATTAAATTTTCATATTGTTCCAAATTTACATTTAGAATAGTGTCAGCTGTGTATGACTAGTGTCCTGTGTCTTCTAGAACAAGATAATCCCTTATGTATTATTTTTTGCATAATGCTGTACTCAGAAGGGGAGAAACCCTAAAAATAGCTGAATGCTTAAATATGCTTTCAATAGCATACTCTATTTCTACACAGCACAGGAAAAAATCAGTTAAGAGTTATTTGAAACTGTGTATCTGCTGCTGTGTTTGTGGTATGGCTAATTTCAAGTTATCTGTTGAAAATTATGAAAACCATTAGATGTTTCACTATGTGAAACTAAATGAAACCCCTAAAGGATGTGGCATGAATCTACTGGCAGTTTTGGTTTCATGTTCTTTTGTATGACTCAAATGATTGTCATTTGACTTGCAGAATAATTCTTTCCAGATGGGGGTGAGGGGGAAGGAGGAAGAAAGAAGGATAACATTTAAGTACATGTAAATCCTCCAAAGTCAGTGTTTACTGAAGAGCACTATGGCAATAACCATCAAGAATGGATTAATGCTTTTTGTCATCAGTCAGTGGAAATTTTAAGTTTTTCAGCATCCCAAAGATTACAAGGTTTCTATGTGACTGTTGAAAAAACATTAACTGGAACTTAACTAAAAGTCCTGTGTAGGGCCGAAGTTGGACTTTGGTGACCCTTGTGGGTCCCTTCCAACTTAGGATATTCTGTGGTTCTGTGATCCCACCCTGTTATGAGAATGCTTGGTGTCCTTCAGTCAGAAATGGCTCAGTTTCAGCCATTTCATTGTCAGCTTGAAGGGTTTTCTAGTAGATTTGTGACTGTCCTGTCCCCTAAATGAATTTGGCTGCAGCAGTTTTGGGCTGTCCTTGAGTGGGAGGGCGTTCTCTCAGGAAGTACTGTGACAAAAGCATGTAGCTTGCCTTGCAGAGGTGCAATGCAGTTTGTGTCACAGGGAACTTTTAAGCATCTGTATGAACCTAGGCCTTGCCTGATTAGTCACATTTTGGTTTTGTTACCCACGAGCCACACTTTTGTGTGCTGTGTATAACTCATTGCCTTTGTCTTCCCCAAAGCCAAAACAAGTGGTCTGAAAAGCACTGAGAGTAGAGAACTAATGAAATAATTTTGCCTTGAGTCCATTTTGTGACTAGAAGATCTTGACTTGAACATACATTTTCTAGTAATTCATGGCTCTAGTAAATCATGGAAGTGAACACTTTGCAGACTGGAGGACTGTGTAAGGGGAGCCCCTGGCTGTGTATGCTGGGGGTAGGGGACAACAGTTAGTGAATGACCTGCTCCTTTTAGGAAACAGGGTGCTGTCAGGGAAGTGGTTTCTGGCTTCTTGACAAATTAGCTCTTGGGAAGGGCCAGATACTGGCACAAGGGTAGCATCCCAGTATCTTTACAGTATGTAAGTGTAAGGAGGAATACAAAAAGAGAAATTGTGATGTCAGCCCACATCTCTAATTCATTCAGTTGCAGGCAAAGACCACTGAGGCTTAGCAAACCAGCTCCTGGCCTTACTCCGGGGTAGTGGATTGGCACCTTCACATGTTACTTGAGGTACAATCCAAGCAGTTTGGAGATAACTGATAACTAGTAGAAGTTTGTCAATTACTGTTGTAAAACAGTCTGCCTTGCTGTGTAAAATGCAGCCATGAAAACACAGATTTGAAGCCACTCAGCTGGGAGGAAATAACCAAAGTTCTTGCTATGTATGTCCAGAACCTAAATGCAAGGAAAAAGTGAATTAAAGCTGGGAAAGTACATGCATTACATGTACAGCCATCTATACTTGGTACTTGGCTGAAAGAAGATGTTTGATCAAAGACTGACATGCAGTTAAAATGTGTGTATCTTGTTTCTGTTTGCATTAGTGTAACCAGTCCTGGAAGACTATGTAGTTTGGGAGAAACTGTAAAAGACTCAGGAAAGAGCTATAGGAATAAAGTATTGGAAAAACCAGAAGGCAGCTGTGTAGGAGCTCAACATGATTAACTTGATGGCTGAAGAGTGACTTCATTTCAGTTAGTAAATACCTACACAAACTAATGAGCTTTAAATTTAGCAGACATGGAATCTTAAAACACTAATAAAATGAAGATTGATGAATTCACACTAAAAATGTAGATTTGTTTCAGCACTAAATGTAGTTATTCACTGGGCCAATGTGCAAGGAAGGATTTTTTTCGAGTATTGATATGCTTAAAACAAGATGATTTTACAAAGTATGTGCTCAAATAAGGTTTTTATAAGCCTTACTAACTTGTGATTATTTGGGGCATTTAACATTTCGGTTCATGGTACAGAGGTGGAATTTTTTAACTACCCTAAGCTTTCTTGCCTTATTAAAGAAGCAGATGCTGCAATATTTTAAACTAGGATGTTAACACATCTTTTAAACTGTCTGGAATATGTCTTTGACTTCTGGAAATTTTTGGTTAGTCAAACATGAATGAAGTCTCCAGTAAAGCAGAGGTAGTTTAGTAGCTTTATTAGTTATTTTGATTTTGGCACCTCCTCTATAGCACCATAACTATGGAGTGGTGGCAAGAAAGTGGAGAGTAGGTGTTGTCTTTCTGGAGTGCAACAGGTCACAGAAATAATGTGTTACTTAAGTGGGGATGAGAGGAAAATGCTAATTGAGGAGGTAGGGAGTTTCCTCAGTAAAGGCCACATTGGAAGTGAGTGAACATGGAAGTTAAACTGCAAATTCAATTGATAACAAGAAAGAAGAGCAATAAATGAAGCTGGATAGAGAGGTGACCCCATTTTTAAGAACAAGTTAAAATTTTATCTTATGTTTTAAGAAGTTGTGATGGGAAATTTTTAGGCTGCCTTAATCTGTAGCCTGGAAATCTCAGAGGCAGAGGATCTGGAAGCCTGGGAGAAAAGAAAGTTGAATAATCTCTTCCCCCACTGAATTAGAGACTGAGCTTCTTAACAAAGTACAGTTAGGCTAATAAAAAGTAAGGTATTAAAATTAGGCTAATAAGAAAAGGTGTATGTGTGTGATTTTGTTTTATTTTTGAGTATGGTCATAATGAAGTGTGTGGTTAAACTTTTCAGTGATTTGTGCAGCTGTTGGTTGAAAGTAAGGTTTGCTCAGGGCAATAGTTATATCCATGGGAATCTATTTTTTGTACCTTTGTTTTTAACTTTTACTTCTCCAAAGAGGTAGTAAGTAAACAGCATCATTTAAATCCCAGACTTCCAGGCATAAGTCATGTTAGCTAAAACTGTGTGTCCACCTGCTTTCCGCAGGTGAGACCTGAATGCTCCTGATATTTTTATGACAGAGGTCCTTTCTCCAAGGAGGAGAAAGCTGAAAGAAACTAGACTTCCTGGTTAGGTTTGGTGCCAAAAGGCTGGGTGATGCAGTTACTCCCTTTCTGATTTTTATTTGGATAAGAATTTCTAGTCATGCCCTATCTCTGTTATACAGAGGTTTCTCAGAGGGTAGCAGCTTTCGTTTCCATAAGGTTGGTGCTATCCTTGGGCTTGTTACATAGGGAAGTAAGAACTCATGAAAGATTTAAAAAGGGTATTGCCTTTGGAAACTAAGTACTGTTCTTAGGAATTGGTGGTGGGGGGAAAGCACTTCAATCTGCTTTTCTGATTCCTTTGGATTCTAATGTATTGCACATCCTGAGAATGCTGAGGATCATTCAGCATTTGGATGTCCATTACTGAAAATACAGGAAGCTTCAGATGTAGCTTTCCATCTCTATGACAGTACAGAGATGGTACCATACTACAGACTTCCAATGCATGGTTATATTTTGGATGGGGCATGTAGGTGTATTTTAAGGCTTGTCACTTCATTCAGGGGCTCTTGTTCATGAAATGAGTTTGGGTACAATGGTGGATCTGCTTTTGGTTCTAGTGAAAAATTCCAAAGAGATAGTTTAGACACATTCTGAATTGAGTACCTAAGAAATCTGTTCACTTCTAGGGAGGATTTTCTGGTTTTCCTCTTTGCAGGGGAATACTGAACCTTTGGGGGTAGGGCAGTGATGAACATGGGAGCAGTAGGTCTTACACTTCCTAAACAATGGGAAAGCAAGTCATCCTAGGCCCCTGATTTGGAGGGTAACCTTGTATGTCTGTAGTTGTATGTACAGGATGTTCTTTGGGTTAGGAAGACAGTGGATGCCTTAATGCTCCAGAGCAGTATTAGCCTGGATAAATGTCATTTGTTCTCTAAATCAGGCCATCTGTAGATTGCAATCTGTCCTTTTAGTTGCATCCTGGCTGAAAGGCTGTTGAATGCTGCTGTGTATCATGACTTGGTTTTGTATTATGTACCTCCAGACGGGACAGTAAACTTGTCCCTCTGTCTGGCCCAGGGGCTTCATGGCACTGGCTCTGTCCTGTTGGGTGCAGGTCTGCCACAGCAGGAGCTATTACCATCTCTCCCCCGTCACCACAGTCAAAGTTTCCATTTCCCAATGTGGTAGGTACAGGCTCTGCTAGCCCCTCCTGCATGGGAGTATCTTTTCCACCATCTCCGATGGCTGGGAGACAATGTATCCTTGTTGCAAACCGAGAGGGAAAATGTGCAAACGTGGACTCCTGCAGCTGTCAGGAGTTAAGGCAGCACCATGGGTGTGTTTGTACACTGGGGATAGAACATCATTACCTGAGTCATGGTTAAGACTGGCCCCAAGCTACTTGATGCTCTTGTGGGTTTTTTTTTCTTCTTATATGCCCTGGTGCAGAAACTTAAGCACCTTGATAGGAGATTTTGACATTGCTGATGGTGTATATGTTTGATTAATCTTCCCTGGAGAAAGGCCCTTGCAGAAAGGAACTTGATGTGTACTGGTGATGCTACACAACAGGGCTTATTCTGGGGCCATACAAGCATTTTCTTGTAACTTGAAACACTTTCCTTTTTTCACTTTGATAATAACCATTAAAGAAAACAACATAATATACCTCTACCTCAATTAAGCCCTCCATTAAATACTTCACATGCTTCTGAGAACAGAGAGGGAACCCAAACCACTTACAGACCAGCTGCACTGTTCATGAAAAACCACCCCAGGACAGACAGTTCAATCTGCTCCTCCAAATCTCAAGTAGAAAAACTTCCATTAGGGATTTTTAGTGTTTTTCAGTTGCATTTAATATTTGCTAACAGGATGGGCTGATAAAATTGGTGGAGGCAAGAGGGGGGCTGTAAAACAGTGTTAGTGCAGCCTTTCTTCCTGAATGCCTCTGTTTGCTCTTCAGTGTTATTTCCTTTTATACTTTATTTTGGCAACATTCCCATGGCTTAAACGGAGAGCAGTGAGATGGACCTGCACACCCTGGGGTCTGTCCAGGCTTTGAAGCACAGCAGTAGCAACTTATGAACATTGTAAAGGCTGGTGAAGCTAAGAGGTCTCCTGCCTCCAAGGAGATCTGGGTCACTTCCCTTAAAAATGAAAGCAAAAGCTGCAAAGTGCTCAGTGCTGGAGGGGGAGGGAAGGTTAAGAATTAACAAAAGGAAGATTTTGTTCATGTAAGCCTTGTTGAAATTATTTCCCTACATGAAGAGCAGCAATGACTGTGCGTAAGTTGCAGGTAAGCTGGGCTGTGGTTTGGTGACAAGCAGAGGTGACCACAGGTCCTGCCTGAGGTTTGTGGTAGTGCTGCTGGCATCACACCCCTCTGTGGCCTCTGCTGCCTCAAACACATTATTTTATTTTTTGGCGGGGAGGGTGGCAAGTTTTCAGCCGGGTCAGTAGCATTGCAGGCTCTTTTCCAGCTGGACAGGACCTGCTATGACAGTGGTGGCCCATGTTTAGACAGGTTTGAGATGCTTACAGACCCAGGCCCTGGGCAAGCTTCTGTGACTTCAGAGCACAGACTGACATTTCAGGGGAAGAGCCCTGAATCTCTCCTGTGGCTCTGGCTCTTGCAACCATGGCTGTTGTCTCCAAATCCAGGGAAAACCTTGCAGAAAATGCTGGATCAGCCCAAGACCCAGCTGAACCACAGATCAGGCAAGTCCCCACAGGGCTTGCCTCATTCTTTGGAATCTCTCATCTTCTAAAAACCTTTCTGAAAATCAAACTATCACCTGCCAACGTAAAGGTTGCTCTCTGCTGTCAGGCTTTGGTGCTCTGAAGCTCTGGTACTCAAGTTCAAGGCAGAGATGATAACGGGAGGACCACACAGACTGCCAAAACAGTCCAGAAAAATAAGCAGCTGTAACAGCAAAGTGGCCCACGATTTCAATTCCTGTATTTTATGTGTCACGGGTTTATTCTGAGGATTGTACTTGGGAATAATAGGAGATTGGTTTTTTTTCCTTGTTGCATCCTGCTCCTGTTACATTCAGCATGCTTGCTTCCTGCAGCCAGCTGTTATCCACCCACCTAGATGGAGACAGGGTTGGGTAATTTAATTGTGTAGCACTTTTAAAGTTGTTTTTTACCTCACTCAAGCCTGCTGATGAAGCAAGCATATGGCTTCCATCACCTGTCCTGGGGCCTTTCCTCCTGCCATAATAGCTGTGGAAGTCCAAAATAAAAGAAACACCCTGCAGAGTAAGTTTCTGGGATAGATGAAAGACTTCTGTTTCAGGAGAAGACTGGCTGTAACTTCTTTAACAATTTAAATAGGTCTGCTCTCTCTTTTAAAATTGTTTATCTACTTTTTCCTCATTCTTTTGGGGTATTCCTTATCCCATAAAGATTCCAACATCAGCCAGTGTAAATAGCTGGCAGGTAGTGTTAGCCAGGTTTCCACCTCCAAGCTAGAGCATGCTTCTCTCAATTTAAATTTTGTTATTTTTTGCAAGCAGCCAAGACTTCAAACCCACTATGGATTAATTACAAGGCTGGGCACATCAAACTTTTGCTATGGTAGAACAGTGCTAAATGTTGATGCAGCTGCTGGAAGTTGAATGGTTCTGCCTGGCAAACAGCAGCCTCCTCACTTGGTCACAGACTTGTAGAATGGTTTGGGTTGGCAGGGATCTCTAAAGGTTTTCTAGTTCGACCCCTCTGCCATGGACTTTTTCTTATGAGATCAGGTTCTTCATAGTCCCACTGAACCAGACCTTGAATATTTCCAGGGATGGGGCATCTGTCACTTCCCTGGCCAGCCAGTTCCAAGGTCTCACCTCAAAAAATGTCCTTCTTATGTGCAATCTAAACACGACACTCAGTTAAAAACCTGCCTCATCCTTAGGCCCTGATAGTCTATCCCACTCTTTCTTACAAACTGTGTATATTGAAAAGAAAGCCACAATAATATCTCCCCCCAGAAACTTCTTGACCCCAGACTGAACAACCCCAGCTCTTCTCAGCCTTTCTTCATAGGAGAGGTGCTGCAGCCCTCTTGACTGGTTTCATGATCCTTCTCTGGACCCCCTCCAGCAGGGTGAGCTCCTGTACTGTCAAGTACCTTGCCGACTTCAAGGGAGGGCTATACTGGCTTTTAGTCAGTGAGGGGAAAAGCCAATTTTATGCTTGGGAGAGCACTGTTAATGAATACCCAGGTAATGGTTTGACTGACTGCAAGGCCAGTCTGCCTTGGTGTTGGAGGCTGGATAGTTACCCACAGCCACACTTGCTGGACCTGCAGGGCAAGTCTGGCTGTGGTGTCCTTGTTCACTGACCCAGGTGAGGCTGTTGTGTGTGCACTGTGCTGGGCTGAGCACGTGCAGAGGGAGGACAGCAACCCCAGCAGCCCTGTTGTGCTTGGTTGGCCAATGAGCTGCTAGACCATCTCAGCATTTCTGCTTCTCAGCTGAGGCAAAGCCTCTACCGCTTGGCTGTTGGCAAGCCTGGTGGTTGCTTGGCTTCCTGCCTCCCCCACACGGTGGCTTGTTTAAGATATTTACAAGGAGCAGAAGTTGTAAAAGTAGGCTAACCAGAGGGGGATTTGCAATAGATGCTTGGAAGGGAGCTTGAAGAAGTGAAGAGGGACCCAATAACTGGCAGCTGCACCTTACCATGTTAATTCTTGCTGCTGCTCTGAGATTTGATCATCTTTGGGAACTGCACTGAGAGAAGACAGGACTTTCCAGCTGCCCTTGCTCTGCCCTGGGGCTATTCCACCCCACACACTCTCAACAGCAAAAATGGACAGTACACCCACCACACATTCCTCAGTGGTGCTCATCCAGTATCCCCTTGCACCCACAGTGGGATGTGATGGAAGATGGGAGATAGAAGTTGACAGAGGCCCCAGGAAAAGGTGGCATGATGCCAACACACGGATCCTGCATCCTCACATCAACCTCGAAAGGCTCAGATCCTGTCAGGGCTTGTAGGCCATGACATTTCTCATATTCCCACTTGGAGCAAAGCTGCTTGCTGCTCACCTTGTTGCTCAGGTGGTCGCATTTTTTCCTAGCATGCCCAGCCTCTAATGTTTTAAGGGCATTTAAAAGGATGTTGGGGGAAGTCAGGTGCTCCCTTGTGGCCAAGTGGTCCTATTTCAAAATCCATCGGTGTCATGCCAATGCAACGTTGGAGACAGAAACAGCACAAGGGAACAAGGTAAATCCTCTTCTA
Source organism: Entomyzon cyanotis (assembly GCA_024500445.1). Taxonomy (NCBI): domain Eukaryota; kingdom Metazoa; phylum Chordata; class Aves; order Passeriformes; family Meliphagidae; genus Entomyzon; species Entomyzon cyanotis. The sequence continues at coordinate 16,529,081 of JAKEPQ010001006.1, read as the reverse complement.
CTCTGCTGGAATAAACTGTGGTCATTTAAGAAGACCAGAAAAGTTACTTTAAAAAGTTGCTTGTTAGTTTTTTCTCTGAGCTGTTCAATTCCCAAGGCTCACAGTCCAACTCCCCTGAAGCAGCTGCTCTGAGATTTGTAGAAATCTTGAATCATCAGAATCAATTACATCAAATTTAATAAACTTCACAATAGAGTTAATCAATTGCCACTGTTTTCATCTGCCATAGGGGTTCTGCAGCTGTTTTTATTTTAAAACAATCCACTACTCAACCAGAATATGCAACTGGAATGAAGCATATTAAATCAAGATGAACATTATGTGTATAGAACAATCAATCTGTGGTTTTACCAGGGTGATGAACTGCCCTGTTGTCCCAAGCAGGGCAGAGCCTGAAAGCACAGCACAGACAATCCTCTCAGTGGTGCTGGCCTGGGAGTGACTCCACAGCCCAGGATGCTGAGGAGCATGTGCCAGACACTTCCTGAGTAGTAGGGAACTGTACTTCAGATTTTTTGCCTTATTAATGTCTATTTGCAGGATGGTAACTTTCTTCCTCTAGTTTTCAGCTTCTATAAATCTTTATGATGAGAATGCATTGAACACAGGGATTTCAACTGCTTTGCTTTAAGCAAAATCAATTACATTTTAAACACCTGTGGCTTCTTGGTTTTTGTTGGTTTTTTTTCCTGGAGTTTGAAAAAAAATGCAAATGATTCAAAGCTTAGGTTAATTTCAAAAATTACATATTACAAGAAATCAATGCTTAATATGAACTACTTGGTAGTGCAGTTTGCAGGAGGAGGAGGGAAAAGAAAAAGCCCTGCACCTGCGGTTTGCTTTGTGTAAAAGGGATTCTGATGCGTTTTGTATCTAAAAACATGATGAGTACTCAGAACATCTTTAGCTGAACCTCTGCAATGCTCTTAATTGTCCTAGTCAAGATTGGAGTTTGGTTTCTTGTGCTTTGTTTAGGCTTTTTTTTTAAATCCTGGAAGTCTAGAATCTGTGACCTGAAAATCAAACACAAACATTTTCTGTGCCTTAAAGAACAGTTAATTGGCTGTTTTGAACTCAATTCAGCCTCCTCTCTGCTTTTCACCTAACTGCTCCAGCTACTAAAAAATGCTGGAGTGGATTGTCCACAAGTGTTTTAGCAACTATCCAGCCAAATGTAATCCAGAGCAAGTTTAGCAACCACAGACTTGCTTAAAGTTGCAAGAATCTGTTTAATGATTTTGTGGTAACACAGCTGGGCCGAAGAGCAGCCTGTCCCTCCCTTGAGTGCCTAACACTAACATTTTTGGCATTGCAGATAATTATAGCTTGGGATGAAGAGGATTTCGGGCAAATGTTCTCTGTTATGAGTACAAACTAGCACTCCTAAGTGTAAGTGCAGCCCAGTGTAAACCTTAGGTATTTCCCAGTTAATCCCCTTTGTATATGTCTCATTTGCTGCCAGAACTTCAGCCCAAAGTCGTGAGTTCAGCCCCCCCTTAATGCTCAAGAAAGTTACACGGTGCAGAAAAGGCAGCTTACTGAGCAAGGAGCTGCCAGCACCAAAGAGAAGCAAATCCTGTGGAAGGAACCAAGTTTTATCTCTAGAAAATGTAAGGCATTGACATCAGGTTCCATGTCTTACAAGCCCCAGGGCCACAGGTGGGCTGGGTACTGTGCAAAGAGAAGATGAGACTGTCCTTTTCCATTAGAAATGAAAATACACTGCTAAGGGTCTGAAGAACTTCTCTGGCAACAGCTGAAGTACCTTGAGACTTTCAAGGCTATGGGATGGGATAATGAACACTACAGTTTTGAACAAGGGTGTTTAAAACTTGCTGAAGGTTGAGCCCAATGAACTCTGGTCAGTCCAACCTCCCCTCCACTGACAGCACAGGGCTTCTTAGACACGAGGCACCAAATGCACATTACTGCTCACTGCAGACATCCAACAATGTTCTGCTGCACTCAAGAAGAACTTGGCCAACTCAGTGAACTTGTACATTTATACTGTTATTTTCAGATATTTAGTTACCTAAAAGACCATGAAGCAGGGATTAACTGAGTGTACAGATAACTGGTTGTGAAATGCTTCACCAACATGAGAGGAAAATCAAGCAAATTAAAAAAGGCTGAATATAATAAATTATAAAGCAGGTCCTATACAGTACGTACAACTTGTGATCTTAACTGGCTACTGACACATCCTCAGGGTGCACCAGGCTGGACATTGGGAAGAATTTCTTCACTGAAGGGGTGGTCAGGCATTGGAATGGGCTGCCCAGGAAGGTGGTGGAATCACCATGCCTGAAGTGTTCAAAAGACAATCAGATGTGGCACTTAGTACTGGAGTTTAGTTGACAGGGTGTTGTTTGTTCCAAAGTTGGACTCAATGCTCTTGGAGGTCATTTCCAACCTTTATGATTCTATGAGCCTTTTCCCCTTCTTTTGCAGGGAAGCAAAGGGACAGCACATTGAGTTCAACTTTTCTCACTGTCCTATTGAATTACTATTCAGAAACGAAGGGTTTGGTACTGTCTAAAAACTGGTCATGTTCATCTTCAGATGCTTGTTTAGTATCAATTCAACAGCACAACAGCATTCCAGTGGGAATAAAGTTGTGTTTTTTGTCAAAATCATTTTATTAAAGAGTTAATGTCACAACAAGCTCAAAATAACACATGCTTCAGAAGTAAAATGGATGAAAAATTCTCAGAACAGAAACAGAAATGTATTGAAGGCATGGTAAAGCATCAGTTCCAAGAAACTTCTGCAAACGGGTGCAAATTCTGTTGGTACAATGGAGAAAAAACTCAGAAAAGAAGCCTCCTGGGCATGACTTCTCTATATATAGTGCAGTTTGTCAAATAAGTCAGACTGGGAAGGGCACAATTTCAGTGGCTGCACAGACCTAAATTTACTTCTTCAATAATTAGCTCCAGCACAGGTTTTTCCACTGTGAGTACTAATAAAACAAATTTAGTTGACATCCTAACATAGCAGTAATAGATCTATTATATACATGATAGATGTTTGACTCATGCAGCCTCTTCAGTTACATTATTTTTTTTAAAATTTACTCCAGAAACATTATAAAAAAATAGGTTTGCAATTTGTATTTCACTCTGGTGTTAGCTCCACATCACCCCAGGCGAAGACAGTGTTTCAGCAGATAATCTAATTTGGCAAGAAATCTGCCCTAATTCTTAACCTAATTTTTGTAAATCCACGTAGAAAATAAATGCGAACTCTTTATACAAAACAAGAGCAAATAACTGTACCTATAGAAAACGGGATTAATTCCCTTTAGTTTTATTATCATGGCACATACTTTATAGATTCACAACAGCATACTAATTTTCATTTAGTTTTTTTAAACTCCAAAATAGTGTTGATGAAGGGAAGAATGTGAGTTACCAGAGGCAGCTGACTCATGCATTAAGCAATTCATGTTCTTTATCAGTTTTCCCAACAGCATCAGGATTGGATAATGGGTCAAGGTCAGCAAAGAGACTAAACCAAGCAGTCAAGTCTTTAGGGTTCTTTGTAGATTCTGGAAAAAAAAAAAAAAGAAAGAAAAAAAAATGCACAGACTTGTCAGCTATTTTAAAACAAAACTGACTGAATGTTTGACTGAGGTCAAACAAATGCCATGCTATTGTTTAATTTATTACCAAGGGCACTTGTGACAAGAAAATCAGAATGAGTGATTGCATTTTAAAACACTGTCTTTATCAGAATATAGAACTTCAGTACGAATAGTGTCTCCTATGTATTTTATATGGCTCCTGCCATGATAAGTACAGGAACGCTTTAATTAGAAATAGAAACAATCTCACTCTGTCTAGCTTTGTTCCATGAAAGGCATGTGAGTGTGCCCCTGCACGCCTGCAAACGAGCAAAAGGAAAGTAAAGGCAAATTTTACTTTCAACCTCTCTTACAGGACTAAATTCCTTTGCCTAAATCCAATTCATGTGACTGTTCTGTCTCCCCTGTATACAACCACACAAGGTCATTACTCATCTGGAATGAAGTTTTAATGGGAAGGCATTGGCTGGAGAGAGAGGGGGGTTATGTCTGATAGCTAGTCCCAAGTACAGCTTCTAGTATTATTTTGATAGATATAGACAAAATGTGAATAGAGAGTACGTTCCAACAGCAGCTGGACTATTGCACCTCTGTGTCCACGATGACATATGTATTTTATAGAGGTCTCCTGCCTCCTCTTATTCCAACTGGGCAGATGTTGGGGTTAAAGCAGTAACAACTTCAGCTGCTATGAAGAAGGTACATCTCCACTTGCTTTGCTTTTGTGACCCTATGCCCACCAAGTATTACACTGACAGGGAAACAAGATGTGCTCTGGGATAATGGCACAGGAAAGCTTTCTTTGAGACACAAGGAATTGACAGACGAGATAGGCTCTGCCTGACATGACACTCCTCTTGGTATCTGCCACTTTCAGAACCACAGATCTCCAAAACAGTTTCCAAAACATCTTAACCCTCTTTTCTTTTTTTTTTTTTTTGCTGAGCTGAAAAATCTCAGGGGAAGGTATATGTATCATCCCTTTCTTCTGCACTGAATGCCTTTGACTTAATTTCTGATCAAATGTGAATGCACAGAATTGGCTACAAAGTGGCAGTGGAATTCAACATAATCCTGGTTCCCTTATCCAGAAAATCCCAGTCAAAATCAGCAGGGCTTTGTCTTAGTAGATGGCAGAACTATGCACTCTTGGCTCAGCTGCAACAACTGAATTAAGTTTTAAACAGATGATTACTGATATGATGTATGTTTATCAACAAAATTTGCAATTAGAGCTCTTCTGCCTTATCAGTAGTCTGTATTTTAGCCACAACGCTAAATCCTAGAGCTTCAAAACATTGTTTAGCTCAGACAAAGTGCATGTTATTTTGTGTGGCTCAAAATTAAAGTAGTTAAAAGAAACTGTAGCTTCAGCTCCTTTATTATATAGTAAATTACTCTTTTGCCGTGCTATTAGCACTGAAGCCTACCAAAAATATACATATACACACATCATACACCTAATCAAGGTGAAACAGAGTAATCAGGGAGCATAAGACTGCGCTGTAGCTACTACAAAAATAAGTCTTGCTATGACTAACTGAGAAGACAAGAGATGTTTACAAGATAAAAAAGCTAAAACAGAAAAGCAAAGTAAGTGAAAAAAATACATGACTATCACCTTTCACAGGTGTCTTGTCATCATTCACATTCAGGCTGTGTGGCTTCTGTGCTGCCTGTGGTATTGACGGTACGCTCACACTGCTGGCTGCCCATCCTGAAATTCAGTAATACAGCATTAGCATGAAGAGGTACTTTGTTAACTCCAGCACCCCAGTGTCTGACAGCATCAGACAATAGTGGAGGTATTATGTTTATGGCCATTCCTATCTGTCTTTGTACACACGGAGTCAGCAGTCAGAACAGGAGCAACACCCTTCACAAGACAGTATCTGTAGATCACTTTCATCATCTTCAGATTCAGGCAACTATACTCTTTTCAAACCTTTAACCTGGCTAAAAAAGATTTTTGTTTCTCTTACTGAATCACAGTTAAGACTCATTCACAGAAAGGCCAGTTCAGTATCAAGTCGAACACAGTTATAGGGAGAAGAATCACTTACATTTGGGTGAAAATACCACACATAATAAACATTTTTTCCACCTTTCTTAACTTCTGAAGTTCCAAAGACTTTAATTTCATCCACTAGTCCAGACAAAACCTTATTTAGAAACCATAGATTTTTTAGTGAATTTTGAAGTAATTCTGAAAAAAATAATTGATTGCAAAACACTGAGTAATTAAATTCAAGATTAATTACTTCAAGTTAACTTAAAACTACATTTTAATGGAGTATTTTTCTTTTTGTTCTTTAATTGAAAGGATCTTCTCAGCAAGAAGAGAGCAACTATGCAGGAAAAAGTGAAACAATTTTTTGTTCTTACATACATATTTTATAGCCACAAAAGAGTAATGGTAAATACAGTTAGTGAGGCCAGATGAACAGGCTGGAAAAATGAATTAGGGGTAGTATAGTGCAGAAACATAATAGGAAAACAACAAAACAATTTTTGTCCCTGGCTTAAGATACTTAAATTCACATCTTCTATTACATTTACAGGACTGGAGATATTATTTCTAATTTAATTAATATCTCCTTTAAGTTTGGCCTGGTCAATTATCCATCTAATTTGGCAGTATCACAAACAGGATGCTCATCTATGCACCCAGTTACCATTTCCTTATTCAGTCTCTTTTTTCTACAAGTTCATGCATTCACATCCTTTTCTGCTCTTTTTGTCCTTCCTCCCCTTACTTTCTGCTCTTTTGGGAGCCCTGTCAGATAGTGGCACCCTGCATCCTGACAGGTACTGCAACAACCACATCAGTCTCATCAACCCCTCCTCTCTCAGTAAATTATTTTCATCACTCCCTGATCTTACCTTGACTATAAAAGGTTTGAAGCCCAAGCTGTGTTATAAAAAGAGACAAGAAGAGTTTTTCTATAAAATACATGAATTAGGAAGGAAATTCAAAGCCACAAACATCCTCTGTATGTCTAAGGAAACTAACCAAAAACTTATTCAAAATCTGGATACAGAGGGCTCACACATATTTGCTCTAGACAAAGGTGGATAAAGGCTTGTAAGCCAGCCTGTGCCCTCTGGAAGTGAGGTTTTAGAGCTTAATCTTTCGAATAAGCAAATTTGAATGATAAATAATGAAAAGCATGGCATTACCTCTTCAGAATGACATACTTTTGCAGGCATTTTCTGTGCCTGTGTTACAAACAAGAATGGCAGAGGAAATTATACACTACTACAGTAGACTGCAATGCTTTAATCTGCTTGGAGGTGCATTGTGAGAGTGTTTTGATATGGCAATGAATGACAACAGGGAAATTCAGCTGCTTAAACAAATAGGGCCAAATCCTAACCTGATAGAAATGAATGGGAGCTCTGCCAGACACTTCCCGTGCAAGTCCCAGTGACTTCAGTAAGATCAGGAATTGGCTCCCTGAGACATCACTGATGTTCCTTCACACTGGTGTGCTTGTCAGGTCAGAGAGTGAAACACTTCAGACCAGTGAACTCCTTTGGAGCTCTCCCTCCCTTTGTGTCCCTGGGCTAAGGCTTGGTAGGCAGCACATCCATGAGAGATGCTGTAGCCTGGCTGGCTGTTTACTGAAACTCAGGTAGCTCAAGCACCACTTAGAAAACAAAATGAACCTGACAACAGCAACAAAATATAAAACCAAATATGCTCCAGAAAATATGTGATGCTTTCATAATGAAATTACTCATCTATGAAGGTACTGTGAATGACTGACGCAGAATTTTTATTAGATACTTCTATGAATTATGTTTTTAGTGAGCTACAGAGAACAACTTTGTCTTTCAAAACCAAACCGCAGCCTATCAGTTTGAAAGCAGCTTTTGGCTCTAAGCCTGTTCTGGTTTGCCTGTTCACAGGATGGCTTTGTTACGTGACCAGACAAAAGGTTATTGCCAAGACAGCAAGGAAACCAAACAGCTTGCTGTTCAGCGAGCATCTTTACAAACGTTGCACCAGTTAAACTTAGAAATGGAAATGGTGACCTGTGCGTTCTCTTACCAACTAGAATATATGCACATGTAGGGGAGATAAAAAGGAGCCCTTAACAGTATGAATGAGTAAGCAAATGAAGCCATAAACATCATGAAAAGAGAAAGCCAATGATCCCTCTGAAAAAGTAGAAAGGCAACTGAACTACAGAGCTGTATCTGGAGGAGAATCTATAAGATATGCTGGGAGCATGCTTTCCTTCTATTATATATATATATATATATATATAGCATATGCATATACACACACACATTTATATGTACTTTAAACCAGCACCTGGTAGCCCCATAGCAATTCAGAGTTGCATTGTGCTGGATCCTGCCTACAAATACTGCCAGAGAAAACTCTGAGCTGGGAATTCCTGACCGTAACAGTTTATAACCTGCATAGCATTGTGCCTGTTTTACAGATTAAGATCTGAGGCAGAGAGAAAACAAAGCCCCAAAGATTTATGAGTGTGCTTAATGTAAAATAAGTAAGTAATCCCACTGAAGTTAATAGAAAAGTTAATGTGCTTAAAGTTAAGCATGTGAGTTTTAAGAACCTTTATGATCTTAAGGCCAAATTCACACAGGAAGTATGCAACATTGAGGCTACAGTGTAACACCTCACACTGAATAATCACTAAGCAATCCTACCAGTTAGGAGGAAAAGAACTGTGGGAGATGTATCACAAGGCGTCAGTAAAAATGCAATTCATACATTCTAATATTTCCAACTTGTATGTTTAGATATGCTTATACTCCAGTTAGTATTTTGTTTAAAATGTTTCACTTTCCATATTTAATGATAAGGTCAAATTATGAAAGAAAAGTTGTGAAATGAAATGAAATGAAATTTAAGATTAAAACTGAGTTTTCACGAGATATAAAATGGACCAAATTTCATCTTCTGTTAAAAAATAACAAAAAATTTAGAAAAAAATAGTCTGTGAAAGGCAGTTTAAATAATGCATTTTACTCAGCAGATAAAGTCAGCTGAGAACATGCTGATTTTCAGATACAATCACTCAGCTGATTAGCTCACACGTTTCAAATGCAACTACATCAATTACCACAATCTTCTGCCAACACCTTGGAAACCCATTTGAAAACATCCCCATTCTACTCTTTCAGAATGGATTTATTATTTTTTTTACTCAAAAAGATCTTGGGATAGCATGCTGACTGGAATGGATTTCCCATTTCTGGTGTTCCTTGAATGCAACATACCTGAATTCTGATTTTGAAGTCTCTAACGCTGCACCTAATGCCAGTGCAAATGAGAGCTAACAGCGACCTCAGAAAGGATACCCAACCCCACTTGCTATTCATGCCTAAAAAAGATTTTTCCTTCAAAAACATATTTACATTTAAAAATGTAAATTGCACTGAAAGGTAAAATACATTTTAAAATGTGTAAATCCATGGGGAAAAAAAATCAATCCCATAGTATTTCTGTTGCTATTTTTAGCAATTTGCCTAAAAATCATGTACCTTGTAAAAATACATCTAAACCTGTGCATCATTACAAATGCCATTCCCCCATTTTTCATCTATGTGCTGAAGCCAATGAACCCAGGTATCTTGCTCTAGGGGTGCTGGTAGTAACTGTATTAATTGTAAAGTAAATTTGACTTTCTTATCCTTGCCAAAATGTCACAGGTCACTTTACATCATGTATGACTCTTCCAGTTGCATGGGCTCCAAGGAGTAGCTTCCAGGATAGAATCAGCCTGCTAGTCTTTCCTATATCACTCTTCTAAATTACATGAGATTTAGATGACTTGGGACAGAGCCCAGAAAGGTAAGGTCCTCTCCAGTTTGCAAAGCCCTATGAAAAATACAGCCAAACTGTGGGGAGGACAAAGGTAGGTGCTGTTGGCTGTTTATCACCAGCCTGCCTTCCTCCCTTCCTTCCTTCCTCAAGGCCAAAGCAGCAGCAGGAAAGCTCTGCCCTAGCTTCCCTCTTTCCCCCAGCAGTAGCTTGGAAAACCCAAGAGAACAGAAGAAAGAGGAAAGAAAGAGTTGCATCACTAACCAGCCTGCAAGAGAAATCCACCTATATGGTTGCCAGGATGAGACACCCCATTCTACCTGACCCATAGAGTTAGAATGGTATTGGTACAGGCAATGGTATAGGATGCTTGGTGGAAAAAAACAAAAGAAAAAAAGAAAAAAAGAAAAAAGAAAAAAAGAAAAAAAGAAAAAAAGAAAAAAGAAAAAAGAAAAAAAGAAGAAGAAAAGCAGAAAAAGAAGGAAAAAAAGAAAAAAAGAAAAAAAGAAGAAAAAAAGAATGCAACTCATTTTCATTACATTGTTTAAAAATAGTATCCCCAGACAAAATACAGTAATTATTGTTGGTTCCTTGGCCCCTTAACAGAGACAGCAGTTGTGATTAAAACAGTAAAACCCACTCAAACAGATTTTCTGTTTCAGGAAGAAAAGTTATCTCAAAGGCAAACAGAACATTTCAAGAAGCTCAATGAAAACATTCAAGACAGTAATCTTTAGGTTTTGGGTACTTCATTCTCAAACACTGAATGAGAAGGGCTAGAAAAACAAGTTACACACATGGTTTTTCTCCAGGCCATACTCTGCTCTAATTTCAGGGCTTCTGCAGCCATGGCACAATATAAACTTCCACCATACTTCTACATAGCAGAAAACCATACTTTAAACCATAACCCCAACATAATGACAGACCAGGAATTGCTCTCACCATGTAAGGATGACTGCAAGTCATTCATGTTTTGGTCTAGCAGCTGTGAGGGCAAGTAGCCTGATGGTGCTGGTACTGCAGATGATGAGGTGTTCTCCCCTTCTCTAGTTGAAGAGTTCATGGTGGGATCAGCAGCCTGTCCAAAAACAGCTGTCCACTCTTTGCTGAATTCCCCCTCATCCAGGGAGGAAGCGTTGAGGATCTCATTCAGTAACACCATATCATCCTTATCACCAGGTTCTGGCTCCAAGGATCTCACAAACTTTTCCTTTGAAGCTGTCCCAGAACAAAAGAATCAAGACAAATAATTTTTTTAGACAAAGTAAAGAAGGAACTTTTAAAAAAACTAACAATCTAAGTTTTGTATGTTAAATGAGATGGAATATGTTTGCATGAACATTTGTTCTTTCTTTTAGACTCAATTTTCTTGGGCATCTGGGTTTATACCTTATGCAACTAATAATTCCTTGATTATCTTAGATAACCTTACTGCTGTTAAGACTCACTTCTCATTAAAAATAATACTACAAGTATGCTTAAAAACCTATTAAACACACCAAAACCATTACACAGGCTAATATTTAAATAATTGGAAAAGATTATTTCTATGTTGCTTCTTGAAACATTATACGAAACTCTCAAAAAAAAAATCAGATTGGTATACACTGAAAAAAAAAGTAAGACTTGGGGATTATTCTAGAATTTTGTGGGAACATATGTTAAGATCACCTTTGTGACCTTCTGACCAATGCTTGAATTATGGGGATATTTCCCCATGAAAAAAGGTTAGTCTATCACACAGAGTTAGACTTCTACACTGATCAGTGCTGCAGTATTTTTTTTTCTTCTCATAAGCTGCCAAGAAATAACTGGGGCTCACTTTTCTTTTGATTCCCTATGCTGGTTTTTCCAGCACCAAAACGGCAGCTGAAGTAGTTCTTAGATCACTTGAGCCATTGCTCCTTAAAACAAGTTTTTCCTATTTTAGAAATGTTAAATAGTAATATAAAATACATGAAACTGGTAATTGGGATCATAATCCTTTTCCAAAATATTTGGAAAGTTAAAGAACTATCAAGGACCCTAAAGTGTTATTTTACTTGGAGACTTTTGGAGCTCCACTGTGGAAGTCCGCAGATCACAAAAATGGTGGTTTAACAAGGCTGATCATGTTATGTTACTGAAATCCAAATCAGTCTATCTTAATTATGCTTGTTTCAAACTTGTAGTAAGGCAGCTTCAAGAGTTGCCACTTGTAGAGGCAACTTCAGTTGTCCAAAGTTTGGGTAGATCAGCTGAGCTCTCCAATTTGCATTCAACTTACAAAGATGCTTTTAACCCTTTTGGGTTGAGATAAAAGATTGACAGTAGCAGAGTGGTTGCAACAGGCCATTTTAGTGAAACTCAACAGCCTTCTCAGCAAAGTTTCCTGGTAATAGCTGTAATAGTTTATAATGAAACGCTTGGTTGAGTCAGAGGAGGAAAAAAGGCACAGAACTGCGTTTTAAAATAGGCTCGTAGCGTCAGCACACACACCTACGTACAAAGAAACAAATAAACCAACACACAATAAAATTATTTTATTCATTACTGAAGTCAGCTGTGAGATTCATCTCCTCTCTAACTCACATTTTGATATACCTCTGTACTCTCTGACAGAGCCTAAAAATTAGAAATAGAAACACTAGAAACACGTCAATTCTCCTGATGTTCTCACTGGACTATAACTAAAATACCACAGGAAACTATTTGTTCTTATAAATTTTCAGGCTGTTTTCCCATCTTCAGATAAAGAGCAAAGAATATTAACATTGTCCAAGTACCTCCAATTCCCCCAAGCTATTCAGCAGATGAGACAGAGGGGTAAATCCCCCCATAGGGGAAACACACCTGCAATTTCAAGAGCCCTTAAGAGCTCTGATCTCTATGGGGCATCACCATCTCAAAGCTGCTTTCAGGAAGCCCCTTCATGAACTTCCAGGGGAGATACAAAGGCAGCAGCATTTGTAGCACATCTGCTACAACACAGCACCAACACCACACATAACCACAAGTGCCCTGGAACGGAACAAATGCAGCAGCACAGCTCAGAGCAAAGCTCTGCTTCTTCTGGCCAACCACTGCAGAAGCCCCATCTTGACTGCAGCACCAAGTGCAACATGAAGCTTTGCATGTGAAGAGCACTCAAGTCTTCCCGCAGGGTGTTTAACCACCAGAAATCTGAAGAGTGACATATTCTGTGGCTCAGCAATCTTCCTGATCTTCCTGCGGGGACTGTGCACCCACGGCAGGGCAGGATACAGTGAGTTTAGGCTCAGGCTGCCCTGAATAAGCAGCAGCAGCAACTTTTACTCTTGTTTGCAATAAAGGTTATCTAGAAACCAGTCTTGCTTACCGAGATATTACTCATGTGGTATCTCTGCTAGATTACTAGAATGATACAGACTTTCTCACTTTACCCATAAATCTTCTATTACTTCTTTTCCTGTTTCTGCTTTCACTGCCCACTTTCCATCAAAATCCTTTTTTTCTGTCTGCACACGCTGCCCCAACCTAATAAATGCCCATGAAAAAAATCCAAAACTTCCAATAAAACACTGAAAGAACAATGTGACTATATTCTTTTTGTAGTCATTTGAACAAGCCTCTAGCAATGCTCATAATTCCTTTTTAAACATACCTCATTTTGCTGCTATTCAAAGGGAAGAGAAACTAAAAATATTTACAACACTACGTGATCGGCAACACAGGATAAAAACTTCCTTCTGAAACACACATGAAAGTGTACCTCTAACTATACTGCTTTACTTAAAATAATACAATATTCATTAGCCTAAAGCTAGCTAGTGTGTTAAATTAGGACAAATGGCTGATATTTTAACAGTGCCACAGCCTTCCTTAGCCAATGCAGACAATCCACAGCGGTTTTTGTATCAATTTAACTGTTTAGGTAAAGAAAAAAGTGTTCTAAGTGACACAGCTAAGATTGTATGAGCAATAATTGTATTTATTATCTGTATCTCCACTAGGAAGGCCTAACAAAGAATGCAACTGAGTAAGAAGAAAACCAGAAGAAAAAAAAAGCCACTATCAGACATGCACTGACCTTTTTTATTAACCATAGAAAAGAAGTCATTGTTACTTTATCTATCCACAGATTAGGGCTGCTTCTGCAGAGAGCTGAGGACCTTTCCTGGTGCCTGCCTCCATGGATGATTCCCCACATGGATAATTTCCCCCAGCACAGGCCAGTGCCCGTGCCAAATCCAAAGTCAAGGTGTTTGCAAATGTCCTTACCTACCATGAAGGCAGTGCCTTAAATACCCCAAATTACACTCTCAGACTGACTGACTATACCACACAAAAATCTTTTTTCTTTGCTTAATTTGCTTTTTGAGTTGCCACAATTGGTTTTGTTGAAGTTTTTTTTACCCGTTCTTCTGAGATATATGAGTGAAAAGCAATTGAAAAATTATAGACAATACTCTGACTTCTGATGAAAACTTACAAAACTTGCTTATGGTAAAATGGTTAAGATACACTATGGATCTCACAGAAGTATAAAGGACAGCACAGTGGATTTAATTAACTCTCTGTCTGAAAGAAGTCACCAGTTCTTACACAGTTTTGAGAAGACTACGTAATTTATGTCTGATATGTGCATTTCTAACACAAAATGTTCTGGTTACTGGTGTATTGCCAAGAGTTGTAGTATAACAACTAAAGAACCAAAATGAAAAATTTGTGAAATGTTATAGGAGGGGTAAGGTTTACAGTGGAACCTACTTCAGTTGGGCAAACAGGATGTAGACCAGTCTACCTAATTACCTGGTATAAATATTTTATCCTGAATAAGGTTTACTTCATATTGTAACATCAAGAAAAGTGACTCTGCTGAGTTTCTTATTAAACACTATTTAAAAAAAAACTATTAAAAACTATTAAACACTATTAAAACATTGCAGCTGAATAACTTCCTTCAACCTTTCAGACTGTGAAAGAAATAAAGATCTAAGATTAAAATTACACTTGGTGACGATGATTGAAAAGTAGATGAAACAGATCTAACAGACATGCACAATCATACCATTTTCTTCAGGTTGCAGGTCTAATAACTCATCTACAGCACCTAAAAAAACCCCAAAAACAAAAAAGAAAAATCAAAAACAACAAAGGAAGATCTGCAGTACATAGACAATCAGTACATGCACATGTAAAGATAATTTTCTTAAGTATCTTCACCTGAGTTCTGCTTGTGGTTACAATGTCCTTGTAATGTGGAGATGACATCCTTGCCATCATCAGCTGTAATCAAGATCCACAAACATGTCAAATTGCACTTGGCAGGAGACTATGCTTATAAACAACGTCACCATAAGATCAACATGCAATGGTTGCTGGGATTCATGTTTTAAATGAGTCATGTTTAAAATGAGCCTGGTCACAATGAATGAAAGATCCAAGGTAGAGGCATTTCAAAGTGAGGCAAATTTCTGAATAGTAACTTGAGGGAGATCTTTCTTTGAGTCCCTGCCTGCTATACTATCCTCTCCAGGCTGAGTGCACCCAGCTGAGGCAACTGCAAAAATCAGTCAGATCTCTTGCCCTCCAGGAGCAGACACATTTCTTTTAAAAACTTGTACTTAGGCTAAGAGAGTGCACAGAAGGGCCTCATCACTCTCTAAACTGCCTTCCTTACAATGTGTTCTTCCTCATGACACAAACTTTGGGAACAGGGAGAAGGTATCTTCACCCAAAGTTCCCCAAGTCAGGATTTAAGTAACAGCATCTCCTCTACAGGAAAATAAATGAACTAAGACCAATAGGAAGGAAAATGTACAGCTGAGAGTTACAGCCTATCAAAGGTGACAAAAATACCACTTAAATTCTCAGCAAGTTTCTTAGATGAGACATGGAATCAGAACAATAATCTGGATTCTATTTATCAGTGAAGACAAAGATACCTCTGTCAGGTGATTAATCCCATTTAAGACATGTAGCAAAACAAAAGGGTTGAGTTACTGCTGAATATGCCTTTCTCCCCCTCATTAACTGTACAGGAAATCTAGTTCCTAGACAATTAAGTCTGTAGCTCTAAAGACAAAGGAAGGGTTTGGCCACAGTATTTGCCAGAACTGGAAGGCCCATCTGCTGGAAGCCTCACGTAAGAGGCTGGTAAGGTGAAATAGAATTCTCTACTGGGCAATAAAAATTGAATCCCAAACCCTTTCAAGAGAATTGCTAATCCCTGCCAAGAGAAACTTCAAGGTGTGTTCAGAACTCAATGAAACAGAACAGCTTGCTATTTGTATCATATTATCTTAATAAGGCTTTGCTAGGACAGAAATGTGCCACCAGCACTAGAATCAATTGGTCCTTTAAGAAGCCATGAGCACATCTGATTACACTCTATATAGACACAGACAGGAGAGGGATAAACACACATGAACAAATATACATGATGCTTTCATAAAAGCACAGTGCACAAAGCTAAAGGGCAAAACACCCACCCCAAACTGTCTGGCAGAGGGGAAAAGAAAATCAGAAACTGAAGTGCATGACAAGTGGGATATGGGTGGCCACAATTCTGCAATGAAAAAGGTACAACTGTTGCTGAAAGTCTGCCTTAGTTGAGTGGTAAACATGATGGAGCCAATCTTAAAGGCATCTGCAGTATAGTAAGGGAAAACACAGAGCAAATGACAAAAAAATGGAAGTTATGAACTGGAAGCAGTTGGTGAGAAAAACTAAGAAGCAACAGAGCTCCCTCACTAGAAGCATTCTATATGACTTTAGAACATACAGGGTAGTTTAAGAAAAAAATCTTAGCAATGGCACAGACCTGCTAGTGTATAAGGATGGAAAAATTTAGAAGAGCAGTTAGAAGTATTTCAAAACACTTCAGTTCCTTTTAGGGGTGATGGAGAAAGACACTGAACAAGGTGTTTATATTATGGTGAAATATTTTACAGTCCAAAAGTAACTGAGATTCTAGGAAATATCTGCTAAGAAAATGTAAGATTTTATAGCCATGAATATCAAAGTATCTTGTCAAAGATATATCTGATCTAATTAACTGCAAAATAGATGAAACTTCAAAACACTGGAGAAGTTCTAATATTGTGCCACTGTTACAAAAAAACAACCCAAACAACAACAATAATTACACAGGGTGACTGAAGTAACTGCAAGTTACTACGGACTGGTAGATCACCATTACTCCCAGTTAATACATTAACAGAATGCCATTCAGTATGGGATTCAGCAAAAGAATGTGAGCATAATAAATACTCCTATAATAATTTACTGTTGTTTTTATGAAATGCAGACCTAGTTGAAAAAAAAGCAGCTAATTTAATTATTCAATCAAACGATGAGCTTTTTTCAGTAAAGATATTTGCTTAGAAACAACTTGACTTTGTACTGCACAGCCTTCCAGCTAAAAACTTAGCACTACGTAACATGTATAACGAACATATTGAATGGATTAGGAATGTGACAACTAACAGATGTCAAAAACACATTGTTAGGAGAAATAATTGCAAAGTAGAAGTGTTTCTAGTTTAGATCTGCAAGGCTTACTGTTTTATACATTGCTATTCAATGGCTTTAGCAGTCATCTGGAAGTAAACACAAAATCACTCCTGAAAAAAATGTGCAAACAACTAACAGACTATTAGGGGTGGTCAGTCAGTCGGGTCATTCACTTTCTGTAGTCAGAGCTGGGAGAAATTAATACCAACAAGTCATAAGTTATATCTCTAGGAATAAGGAATGTAAACCATGCTGTAGAAAGGACAAATGAATCCTGGAAAACTGTGACTAAAAGAAACTCAGTCTTGGTAAATAATGCATTCAGATATGAGATTTGAATTTGATGTTGCAGCAAAATGGGATGTCCTTCTTGGATACAGAAACAGGAATGTGATTTTACCTTCTAGAAACATGACAGGTGAGAACAGCAGCAACTATCTGTTGTCCAGTATTTCATATTTGAAAAGGGATGTTGTAAAGTGGAATGGAAATAAAAACTTCAAAAATAAAGATGAGGTGATGACTTCAAGACATCAACACGATTAACCCATTGAAATAAAGATTTGAGAGTAGTCTTGACTTTCATGTACCACCTTTTAAGTATCTTCATGAAGGACAGAATATAAAATACTGAAATTATTCTCCATTGATCTAGTAGAAAAAGTTAGATCATCTTGAAGATCTCCATGGATGAAGATCCCATTTATTCCAGCACTTCACTATTCTCACTGCAAGCACTTGTTTCTTAGTATGTACTCAGAATTTCCCTTTCTGTCACTTGCATCCATTCCCTCCTTTCTTTCACTGTGTACCTCCAATTGGAGCCTGGCTGTGTCACTGGGTTATAACAACCCATAAGGTCATTGGCAGCAGCTGAATCTGACCTTGCCTGGCTTTTGGGCAGAAGTTCCACAGAATTTGTCATGTTTTTCATGGAGTACAGTTTAATCACTGGAACAAACTGGTGAGCACACTTCCCCTGTCTCATCTACTAACCTGTAGGTCCCTTTCTTGAAGGGTACATGACCTGTGCAAGAATTAGGATTTGGAACACAAGCTATTTGACTTATCTGACAATGATGGAATGAAGTGCAGTGGGATGTAACATGTAAGAGATTAGTTTTAACAGATTCACCTTGCCTTAGGTTTTACACATTTGTAGGGATTTGCTGGGTGAAGCTGATATAGGAAATAAAGCAAACCAAACAAAAAACCCAAAGTGTTACAGCACTTATGGAGTTATGATAACATGAAATAAAATACCTGAATAGCTCGATTCCTTGGTATGGCTCTCCTCATCTAATGAAATCAACCTTAATTAGAAAGAATAAGAAAAAAATTTGGAAAATAATTCTAAGGCTCTAAAATAACAATACATTTTCCTCTTTTTGGTCAAATCATTACCCACTCATATCAGGAACAAATAAACAGTAATAACAGATGGACTCTTGCATTTGCTGGACTGTTATTACCTTTTATTATTTCACTGGCAGAAGTCTGTCGAAAATTAAAATTAGATTTAACTATCAAAACCTACCACCTTTCATTTTTAGTCTGACTAAATCTGTAATGAAAAGAATCATGTGTTCTGCTTTTACAGATTTGGTCTTTCATAACTATCATGAAGGAGCTACAACTGTTCCCCAGCGCCTCCCCCCTGCCCTCAGAAAAAGACAACCAACCACTTCGCACCTCTCTGTATAACAGAAACTAATTACAAATCAACAGTCAGGAAAGTTTTGTCCCATGTCAGCAGATTTTTAAAATCACAGATCAGCAGCGTTGATAAAAAAAGCTCTTAACAGGAAAAAAAAACAGGTGTAGTTTATATGCAATTCGTATGCAAAGGTCATCCCTTTAATGAAGAATACTTTCTAACTGTTATTACTTTGTGTAAAGCCATTCAAAGAGCAGAAAATGAAGCAGCCACAAGGCTGATGTGGTGGTGAAAAGGACTGTGTGGGCGCATTCCTCCTATCCTCTAGTGACAGGACAGAAGGAGCCACCTCTCCTGCTCTTGGGGGTAGGCCTATGGTAGAGGAAAATTAGATTCAGGCCAAATTCTAGCACAATGAATGTTTACTGTGAACGACTTTAAAACCTTTGTTTTGTGTAATTCTTCTCAAATCTTAGATGTTTGTTTATGGTTTTAGACAGCAAAATGGTGAAATTTTTTTTCCTTCAGTTTTATGCCAGACAAGGACAAAAATAATCTATAAATAAACACAAGTACAACCATGACATGGCATCTGATGCATTTCCTGGTAGGTGGCAACGCCCACATCTTGCATAAATCACACATTTATTCTAGAACTTTATATTCAACATTGAGGAAAAGAGCTACTTATTAAATTGTTTATTACTGTCACATGAGAAGCAACAGATGGAAGCAAGTGCTGTGGAGACAACCACCTGCCAAATGGTACTTGGTCAAATCCTTTCTAATGTGAACAGCACCAAATCTGACCAATTTATAAACTGGTTTTGGTCAGTGGTTCTGAATCTAAACAAGAAAAAGGACTGAAAACCTAAACTCTATAAAAATCCATTATTATAAATAGCCAAGCAAAATCCACTAATCAGTCAAGCTGTTCTCTGCTTTTTGACAACTGATCCTTTGCTGGGTGCTTCATTTAAACAGGGATAGTCAAAACAACAGGTGGCTGCAGGATTATATCAACGTTGCATCTCCTAGCAACCGAATCCTGACGGTCAGGTAGGGGAGGGATCGCATCTCTTTCTCCTGTTCTCCTTTCCCCACAGCAGTCCATTCATAAGTCTCTCTCAGCTCAGAGCTACAGGTAACTCAAAACGACAGCATCAGCTCACTCAGATGTACTTTACACTAAGTACCTACTGCTTCATTGGATTACGAACTGATGCTGTATACATTACAAAAACTAATCGCTGCTTGGAGCGATCAGTAATCTATATCCTATTCCCAGGTGAAAGGAGATGCTGCTGAAAGGGGAAATACAATGCTCATATATCTTCTCCCATGTATAGCTGTTTACCATTTTCTAATAAAGAAAAAATGAAACAAAAGGTAAAAAAAAAAAAAAAGAAGGCTAGGAAAGATGAAAAGCATGTAGGGTTTTATGGGCCTTTTTAAAGCTCTTAATTTCACCATAAGGTTTATTTGTTTTCACGTACATATTACAACATTACAGGAATTTTTGTATTGAGGTAACCAGTAGAATTAGACTAGCTGTGTCTGTATCTCTACATGTTTGGTGACTTCAGCAACCAAGAAGCAGATTATAGACAAAAATACTTATTACTTTAATACACAGAATGTGACTTACTGACTCTGCTGATCTTCTACTGAGTTGGTGCTCTCTGTCTGCAGGTCCTCCTTTTCTGCTTTTTCTGTTAGTTTGTTCACAGGATCTTGCAAGCTCTAGATCATAACCATAATATAAATGTAAAGAAGAAAACAAATTAGAATCAGAGAAGCTAAAGTGTGTCATTTAAGACCAAACCTGATAATAGAACCAAGAGAAATCAAGAAAGAATGGTTTTGCACTCTATCAAAACTATATCTGACTCAAACAAGCAGAATAAAAAAACGTTAGAAGATACTCATTCAAATTGAGTCTGTGAACACACTTTATACAAGAAGGTGACACCCAGCTACTTCTAAACTCACGTTCTAATACTTCAAAGCAAATATTTCTAAGTAAATACTTCCAATATTTCTAAGTAAATCTATCTATACCACGTGCAAAGCAGGCACTGATGGAATGTTTCTTCGCTATTTTGGAAGTTTGATTATTTTTTTCCTCCTTCTTTTCCTTTCTGAACATGAGAAAAATTAACTCTTTACATCTGTTTGTTCATCATATACTGCTTCTTTTCTTATTTATTCTCTTTTTTTCCCCCAGCACAACCATTCACACAAACTCAGCAACTTCAAAGTTAGTGGGAAGATACTGCTTGTATCCGGAATCTGGAAACAAGGGTTAAAATCTTGGATGATAGTTTGATAAAGACCAGGTGTGGTACTGTGCAACCCGGCTGTCCCTTTGCAATCTGAAAGGCTGTGCTACAAGATAATGACATGCAGTTTCAAAGTCAGCACTTTCATAACCAAAAGTTGGAGATGTGAACAAGCCAACACAAGCATTACAGACTGACTCTTTGAAGTGATAAATGTACTACTGGTTGTCACTGTTACGCATCAATTAGAAATTCTGTCTGAAAATTAAATAAAGGAACACAGTAATTAAGTAATAGCAGATGTTAGCAATGTAAATATCTCAAATGGTTTTGCTGTGACGGTGAAAAAAATTTCCTCTTTCTAAAGTCCAACTCAGTTTCTGAAAAATAAAACTATGTTACATGTGAATAGCCTTGGCCATTTGTAATTAAATTTATTAAAGTTGCCATGATAGTCATTGTAATGCATCTCACCCCAACTTCTCATGCCCCCCAGAAAGCTAAGGGTAAAACAGAGAAGTCATCTTCTGCACCAAAACTTAAAAACCACAAAAATGTAGTGGTTTTGCATCTGGAATTTGAACAAAACATTAATGTGTTTTGTGAGAAAAGTAAAACAAAAAACCATGGCCTAATTGATTGAATAAAAGTTAGAGTGGCCAGCCCATCTGTCACAAGAAAAGCATTCCCAGACATGTTTCAGGTCTTGTTTGCACTGCCCTGTTAACCAGGACAGAGGAGTCCCCAGAAGGAGCATTCCAGTTTCTACTTGTTTCAGTAGTTATCTGTATAAGGAATCCACACATCAGTATTTTAGAAACTAAACTTATAGATCTGTCATGTACTGCAGTTGCTTTTTTTTTCTCTCAGTAAGTTAATTCTACTTAGAACTGCTGATTAATTTCTCATAAGCACCCTCAGCACTGCAGATATGGTCAAAAGATGAAGGTCACAAAAGCAGCAATAATAAAAAAAAGGCCTTAAAGAAATTAACCTTATTCTGTGGTTGCCACTTTTTTTTGACACTGTGACAGTGTTAACCAGAATCCCATATAAGTGTACTTCTTCTTGGATGCTGAATAAGGACATTAGCCAGTCCAGCTAGATAACCTATGTATGAATGTCCCCCTCCAGCTGCATTTGTACTGGGTATTTATTAGACTACTGCACTTCTCATGCTATTAAAATTGATGGGAATTATTCCACTGACTCCTAGAAGACCTGGACTAGAGTTCAAGAACATACAAATATCCACTATACTTGCACAAAAGTGCAGTCTAGAAAAAGACAAAAGCTCTGCATTATGGGGACTGTCCTGCTCTGGGCACTTGAACCACACTAGACACCTTCACAACAGGATGCAAAGTCCACTGTAATCAGGAGATGATGGTGAAACAGTTGTGGTGCTCTGCCTGCCAACAAGCACAGCACCTCAGAGACTGCTCCAAAAAGGCTGTAAAGGTTTTGGACAAAAACCAGAACTACTTTAACCACTGCCTAATTATGCAAGTTAAGGAAAATTATTAGAAGTAATGTCTTCTGCATATTCACCAAAAAAATACAGGGAATATATTTTATGAACCTGTATTTTATGAAGCTTCCTTCATCAGTGTTTCAGGAAATCCATATTTAAAGGACTGTGATCAGATCACGGAAACAGCATATAGAAATGGAGTTCACAAGTACCTTGGGAAGGAAACAGCATGATAATAATGGCAGTTACTATTTCCTGTATTAGAAAAATAAACATAGCTCTGAAATAGAGCTTCATTTTCAGTGGAGATCACGATAAAAATTGTTATAAATCAGCAGCTGTATTTTGATGCAATAATTCAATGTAACAATTTAATTCCCACAATATTCCGTCAAAACCAGACAGCAGATGATGAAATTATTTTCCTTACCCCTGCCTCCCTCTACTCTGTATTTTGAGGTGCACTACAAACTGAGGTATCTTTTCAAAATGATTTAAGGAAGCTAGAGAATGAGTATGAAATGAAACTGAATGCTAAAAAAACACTGTCAACCATTTTCTAAACATGAACCCACAGTAATATGATCACTACTGTCAGCAGGCATAAAAACGAAACCATGATATTCTCTTAATTGTTTCAGGTTACAGTAGAAAAAAGGGAAGAAGTCCCACCATCTAGGTGTGTAGTGATTAAAAAAAGTTATGATGACACAGACTGAATTCAGACCAAAAAAAGCACATTTCAGCTGGACATCTGCTTGGCTGCTCAGAGCAGACAGATGCATAACTTCACAGCACTCTTCTGGCTGCTCATATGGACTAGCACAGATTTTGTGGTGAGCTACACCAGGTATGTGGCTTAAGGTTGGATCCTTGCATATTTAGAAACCTGTCTTCCTAGCTTCCTTATCTCTCATTGACTACAAAAATCAGAGTAAGACCATACACACCAGCAGAGCAAGTTCACAGTCATTCACTCTGCCTGATGTGCCTGTCTCTAACACCAAGATTAAACTAGTGGTATTTCACCTCCTCCCAGTACTCAGACTAAATATCCAAGCTGACAAGGGATTCCTCCACTGTAGAGTTAACTCTGGTTCCAGCTCCGGCTCCATGTCTGACTGCTATTCACTCACTAAATTCCTTCACCTGCATCTGGGCTGCTTTAAAGTCAAGCCAAGATCATCTGGACTGCACATAAAACCTGCCCTCCACAGTTAAATCACCAGTGTTGACATTGCACTCAGCTCACCCACAGCCCCTCCCAAGCCTCGGACAACTAATGCACTTCTTGACTGAGAAAGAATCAAAGCAACGCAGTTAAAGGCAGTCTCAGGAGCCAGGCACACAACCCAAGATGACACAACATTCATGAAGAAATGCAACAACACTGAGGAGAGAAAAACTCAAATATATTTCACTTGCAGGGAGAGCTGAAGAAGAGGAAAAGCAGTTTGTCTCAGAATTTCCTCACAGACATTCATCAAGAAAAGAAATACCAAACCTCCCCAAAACCCTCAGAAATACAAAATCATACGTGATCTTGTCTATGAATAAAGTTACGATGAGACAAACAGAAACGAGAGAGGATACCAGACCACAGCAGAGGCCAGCAGAAGGCAACAGAGTTGTAGTACGTGTTTGGACAGAGTACTCCAAAGGAGTACTCCATGTAAGGAGCTCAGGCAGCAGTATTGCACTTTACACAGAAATAAACAGATGTACTGAGATTTATACCTTTTGACTCCCTTACCAGGCCATTATTATTTCTAGGCTGATATGAACTCCTCAGGAAGTTTGGCATTCTGGCATTTAAATGTAAATAATGCAACTAAATATTCATTAAGTAACTAAGGCAAATAAATGGTAACAGAAACTAGAAAGAGGTATTATTCATGAAAAGTAACCCATGAAATAAACTTGAATTCATTTGATATATGTTAATTTCAAGACAATGAAACCTTAAAGACTTTACCAAAACAGCAGCCCATCATCTAATATTAATGCAATGGATGCAGTAACAGATACTTTTACATCACTATACATAGAGTTGTTAGCACATTAATAATCATCTTTCATCAAGCATAAAACTCAGAGTTAGGAAATACAGCTGCAATAGCACAATTATACTGCTCTCTGCATATACCCTGAAGCAAAGAAAACAAACGGGCTGCTTTTCATTAAGGCAGTTTGGCAAACATCTCTAAAAACAGTGGTTTTTTTCCAGAAACAATCCCAAGAGGTGTTTCAGAGTCTCCTTCCTGAGATAAACCTGGTACATGAATATATATTTACACTACAAAATATAAATAGCAGTTTTCTGGTTCATAGCACCTCTTAATTTTTCAGTAAGACAACCTACATCTCAGTCAAAAATAACTTGTATTAATTTCTTGTTTTAAAGTAAAACACTAATCCTACATTAATATATGCTTAGTTTAATTTGTATGAGCAAGATTTTGTCTTTTATAGAATCATAAAATTCAGCAATTATTTGCAAGCATCAAATTCAAAATTTTCATTTAAGAAAGACCCCTTTTATGAGATAAGGCAGGGAAAATAGTTTAAAAGAAGTAACTCCCAACTGAATGTAGAAATGGGCACACTGAAATATTTTATGTGTATTTTAAGCCACTATATATTCTGATTGTATTTTCAATGCATAAAGTCAACAACAGACTTTATGCATTGAAGCATCTTCATTGGGAATATTTTTAAACCAAAAGTTTCTCCATCAGAAGCTACACTACCTTAGGTCAGCTATAGCTATTTACTATACTTCATTAAAAAGTAATACCACATAATCTCAATGTGAAATTATTTTGCAGCTCCTTTTTAATATATATTTACTCTGGCATGAACATATGATATGACTGGTAGGGATCAGTTCCCTAACCATAATCACCTATTGTTATTCCACACCCACGTGTAGCAGAGGAGAAATGGGACTCACCACACCCTTCAGAAGTGACAAGCAGAGTTCACTTACCCTTTTAATGCATCTGAAGTAGCAGCAGATATCTATTCTCTTAGAGAACACAATCTCATCTGATGCAATCATCAGATTTTGATTTAATCCCCTGAGCAACCACTTAATGTAAACAATCAGAAACTAATAGCTGGGGACAAGAGATTGTGGAGAAGACTGGTGTAGAAAATAATACCACACTCTAGAGACAGAAAGAAATAAACTTATACTAAAAGCTAATAACATAGTCTTACTCCCAAGCAGCTGTTTTCTGAAAGCACAGAACTACACAAAATTCTATAGTTTAAAACTATCTCCTGATTAGTGTCATTTATCAGCATACATATCAGTGCAAAAACAGGAAATCACATATTTTCAGTGCAGGAGGTGAGCAATATAATTGGTTAAGATTCTCATAACAAAGTTAGGCTGCAATCTAAACACACTACAATATTCACAACCATTTTTACAGCTAGTTTTTGCTTCAAGGGAGAGTTTGTTACATGTGTGGGCTCAATACAGATGGTATTTCTTTATCATAGATTGCAAATCTAATTTCTAATTTAAGTAATAGTGAAATGTTTTACAAGAGGAAGTTCAAAAGGTACAAGCATCCCCAAATGTCCCTCATCCTCCATCACAAGGGTACACCAAAACAGGTGCATTTTCTTTCCAAGTTTCTCTCCAAGGTGTCCAAATGTTACTATATGTCCTGAAACAGCATATATGTTGTTCAAATAATCAAATTTTTAGATACAAAAGAGCACGAAGAGTAAATATCCGGCAACAATACAGGCTACCTACACAAATTAGACTGAAATTGTTTTGGATCAAAGCAAAGATAAAAACATCCTCAGAAAGCTTTCAACATCAGGAAGGTAAGAGAAGAGCCCACCAGCACAGTGCCCAGGCCAAAGCCAGGCTGAAATGGGAGGGGGAAGTAAAGGGGACTTTCTTCCCTGGTTTGGAGTTTCACAGGTGACTCTGAAGACAATTGCTAGCAATGTCAAGATAGCTATGCCCAACTGTCTCCTGCTGAAACCGGACTGTAAACTCTGACTAAAACCCATCGTCCATGATGTAGACTGTGAAAGAAAGAACCTTAAAGTTATGTTAGCTTCATAGAAAATAAGGACTTCTCCTGCAAGACAGGATTCTTCAGAGGTTGAGTAAGATGAAACAGTTTATAAACATCTTCAGGAAAAGACTGAGCCTGCAATTTCTTTGTTTGGTCTGCCCTGATGTTTCAAGCTGCAGAATTAATAGTCTCCACAAGCTCTTTAGGCAAAAATCAGGAACTGCTCCCTCCCAACCCACATTCTAGAAAACATCTTTGAATATAGCACAGTCATGTACAGACACGTTTGGTAGTGAAATTACTCCTTATACCTTCAGGTGCTTCTTTTCCAGGAGCTCAGGGGTAGCCATAAGCTATAAGATATCATGTAGCCCAGTTTCCACTGGTACACGTCATATGCACAAGCATTTAATGGTCTGAGGTTATGACTTGCAATCATTTTCAAACTGGGCTGTCTCTCCAAGCAAAGAGTGGCTTTATTGCATGTTGTTCATTCCTCACTCTTCCACCCATGGCAACCCTTCCATCAGACCTCTGTAACATGTTATTTTTCTTTCATGCAAACAGTAGCCAACCAAGTAGTTATTGCATTGCCCAAAATAACTACAGGACAAAGACATCTATAGGAGGATAAGTGAAAGGTTCATGAAGTTTTTCACTGCTTTCCCATTCCTCTACTGAGCCTCAAACTGCAACACACAGAGCAGCTTCATACGCAGGGAAAGGCATGACCAGGAAAACACATAATGCTTAGTGGTTATTTTTAGATACCTGGCAAAACTGTGAACTCGGACTTCAGTCAGATATTGCACATATGCCATACTGAAAATTTACAAAGAATCAGCAAATAACGTTACTCTACAAAACAGTACTTCCCAGTAAAGGGTTAAAAAGTGAGTACAGATGGGGGAACCCTGAGCACTGACTTACTCATATTCAATCCAAAAAAGGTGTTCTTAAAGAGTGTGAAAAACAGATACAGTGGCAAAATAGTTTTAATCCACTAGCGAGATTTTGAAGAGCAACATAAATCCCTAATTCTCCTAGATGAATGAGAAAACACAATCCCAATTAGTATTTAAAACACATACTTAAGTACAGCCCTTAATGAGTTCCTTTGAAATATTTCTTAGTCACTGCACTATACATACAGTTTTTGATCCTACTAGTCAGGACATTAAAGAGAAAACCTGTATTTAAATGAAAAGACAAGACAGGGATAAAAGTGTCAGAAAACGTATGGAAAAAATATCAACGTGCTCTCTACATCCTTGTATGATCTCTTATTTGTTATCATTGGGCAAACATATATATCTATACATTCCTTACCTTTAACATAGTGAACTCATATGGCTGATAACCTTTGAAACTTTCATGAATGGCTGCCATCGTGTGTGAAGTTTTTTCCCAAAAATGAAGCAGTGTTGTCTGTAAGGTAGAGTAAAATTTCAGTGCCAATGCTAACACAAATCTGTTTTCAGTGCAAATTTCACATCTTCCCTCCAATACTAGTTGCATATTCTAACAGTTGAATATTGCCATGGTAACCTCTTAAAAACCACATTAACAGGAAAACATTCTTTCAGAGGTCAACATTTTCCTTGGATACCTGATATGTTGTTAACACATGAGAAAGGAGGTTGCATCTGCTCGCTCCCAAAAGATCCACTTTTTGACATACATCCGTCTTCAGTTTGTCAAAGTTGAGTTTTGCATGTCGCACTTGCGCTTGAACCTTCAAACAAAGGGACAATTGTTTATGTAGCGATTTTTTTTCTCCATTTTTAATGAAAGAGCAAACTAATACAACCTCTAGGGAAATCAGACAACTGAACAGACTCAGTTACAACTTATATTTTCATCAATCCCACTGAAATTAAGATAAAACAGGCTGATAAATGGTACTCTTATAATCTTGTCTGTTATTGCTTTTTGTAATACATTCAGTGAAGAATTTTTGTTTTCTAACCCCTGTTTGTATGATGGATATTAGTATAAAATATATTCTGAGAACAACTGGAAAACATGCTCATATTGGTATCTCTTTCAAAAAAGACAAATTCAAAGCCCAACCAACAAACCTGGAGCTAAAAGTTTACTACATAATATTCAGGCGCATAGTAAGAGACATTTCCATGTACCTACAGCAAGAGAAAAATTATGCTGACAAAGTTTAAAATCTATCTGCAACAATATAGCACTTCAATATCTTCGAACTACTACAAAAATTTCACTCATTGAAGTTTTCCTTTGAAAACGGGAGTGCCTTTCCTGTTTATTGCTATCAGAGTAATATCAAGTCCCCTTTTCCTAGGAACTAACAATTTCAGTTTCAAAGGGCTTTAGTTTACCAAACTATTCTTCTACCCCATTAAGTACGCACACATGTACATCAAGTACATGTATAACTCCCTGTTCCACAAACTACACCTGCTTGACAACTGACGCAATTTGGTATCAGGGTAGAAGGTTGATGTAGGCACTTTGTATCCAGAATTTCCCATTTTTGTGACAGCTTTGCACACTATCCAAATACTATATTAATGAAAGAAATTTGTTTAAATTCTGTTAACAAATTTTGTTCTAGTTTTCTTCCAATGAAATGGGTAACAATCAAACCACAAAACATCATGAATGTCCCATAACTCTTCCACAGTTAAAATAAAGTATTTACCAAAAAAAACTAAAATGTTTCACAGTGAAAACAAACTACAGGATGTAAATGATACATTTCTTTCCTTTTCTGGCCTAACTCCAAGAGTAAACTCATTTTGTCCAGAATACGCAAACGTGATCAAAGATTTGGCAGTCTTGTATGCTCCTGATCTTCAGAAGCAAATCTGGAACTTTGCTGCAAATTCCTTGCACAGTAAGAGCAAATACATACATTTCATAATGCAATCAGAAACATTATGGTTACTGTACTTCCAATCTTATTTTCCCAAACTTAGGTTATACAAGACCTCCAACCAGGCAGAAAACCAGCCAAAGACCTGCATCAAATTCATCAAATGACCTACTCATACAAGTTGTGGGACTCTGGGATTACTGGACACATGGCAACTTTATTTCACTGATCACATCAGCTCTGCATAAGCAATATTGCGCATCAGCCTGATCAGTTCATGAGGAAGAAATTACCACAATTCCAAATTTCTCATAAACACAGAATCTTACAGGTGAGATTTTAATCACAGAAAAGGATGATGTTAAAAAAAAATAACAAACACTTATTAATTTTTTAGTAAAGAGCAGTGTCACTCTAACTTTACAAAATAGCTTCGTGGTTACTGCATTCATCCAGAAGAGGAAGTCTTCCAGGGTAACTCCAAATATGACACCAAGCAATCAATGAATCAAAACTTGAGTTCTGGTAATAATAACTACAACTGAAACTTCTGACTGGATCCAGTGCTCTAACCACATAAGTAAAACATCTTACTGATGACTTGTTATCTTTGCATGCTGAAGAGTTAAAAAAAAGGTGGGGTCTCCAGAAGATGGAAGACTTTGTAGGTAGTTAGGAGATGTTTTGGTGAGGTGGAGACAGATTTCAATTTCCTCAGGAAGGAGGAAATTGCTCCAATGGCTTCCACTTCCTAGGCAAGCATGACAAATGCTAAGCTATGACATAAAAAGCAAGGAGCAGCTACTGCCAAGATATCTACTAGAAGGTACGAAATTTTGTGCAAAGTCCCACCCAGTTGGAGCTATGCTGGCAAGAACTGAGGCTGCCTCTTAGATTGGGATTCCCAAGGATTGCTACACTTCTTTTAGCCTGTGGGAGATGGAAGACCAAGCAAGGCACCATGATATCCATGCCAGGCGTGCCATTCCAGGCATAGCTGTCTAGTCAAAACAGCACATTGGTAAAGAGCTTATGGACCTCCAAAATTAAGCAGCAATGAAGGAGGATAGGAGCAGTGGCAGGAGTGTAGAAGTGCTGGATTAAGATATTTGTCCTGTGTTAGGTCCTCAAATCTTTTATTTGCTTTAGCTGCAAGTGCCTGAGAGCACAGATTTACAATGTCAGTGTGAAAAGGAGAGCTGTGAAAAAATTGTGTGCCTATGCAAAAAGGAACTTCTAACTGAAATCCAAACATGGGATTACATATATCTTTTGCCATAAAGAATCGCTGCAACAGGTAGGGATTTAAGTAAGCGATGTTGTAGGGCTTAAAAAAAACTAATCTCAGTTACAGCCATGAAAATCCAAAGAAATTCAACTGATGCAAATGTGTCACATATATAACTATATTTTACAATGGTGTATCACAGCACTGGTGAAAGCACAGTATGAACAGCTGTGGCTTTAAAGACTGAAAGTCCAAGTAAGCAAAGAATGTTAGTTCTGGGGAATATAAATACTCTGTCAGAGATGGTTAAAAAAGTTAAAAAAAAAAAAAAAAAAAAAAAAAAGAAGTACTAGTAAATATAATTATTAATTCCTACTCCAACTCCTCAAGAAAGGAGAAAAAAAATCCATAGAACAAAAGCACCTGTAAAGTTTGAGTTGAGTCTTCCTGCATACATTCTTCAGGGATATTTAGCAAAGAACAAGGTCAGCATTTATCTTAACTGAACATGTAATTAGTGTCTCTTTTAAAAGCTAAAAGCATTCATGAAGAGAAAGAGGTGATCCACAACACATTGTGGAATATAAACCCATATGTTTACCATGCTCATACAGATGATTCAAGATACTTAATGCTGTGTTACCAATAATGCTACACATTTCTCTTGCCAACCAGGAAAGACGTGATACTATGAAAACTATTAAATTAAGGATGCTTTTAGGTTTATTTGATATATTGAATTTTCATTGAGCAAAGTATTCTCCTTATGTCAACAGCGGTGCAGGATAACCAAGAAAGAACACCACATACTACATCAACATGACTTTTTGCTTTTTATCTGTGCCAATAAATGCCAGTAATTTCAATTTTCAATTGAAATTATTATTAGACATCTTTTAAGATTACTTGTTGGCTTCAGGACTCAGGTATAAAATCTTAGTGCTCACAAAGTACAATCTACTTAATACCACACCAGTTATCAGAATGAACCTTTTGTTTTCTGCTCAAGGGAAAGCTGATATAATACATACTGATCTTCTCTCTTCTCTGCAATTACTCTCTAAGACATGAGAAACAGGATTTTACTGTGGTCTCAGTCCTTTAAATTTATACCCATATATTTAAGTTTATTAAAGCTGAATATACATAATTTCTTGAAAATCCTGGTCTGAAAATTGTCAGGATTTTGCTGACTCTAGGAGAACTGCCCTGATCCAAACACTCCTTGAACATTTTATGATGAACGAGCTTCTAAGCATCTGAAACTGTAAGTGCTAAATGTGAGAGTTACACTGTACAAGAAAATCTTATGGCACTACTTTTTCTAAGCAGCAACCTGCTTTTAATTTCACGATGCAAACATCTAAGCACAATATTCATAGAGAGCACACAAGAAAACATGAATTTGGAAAGCAGCATCTTATTCAATCAATAGCTTGATAAACTATAAGATGCCACATAAACCTGAAATAATTTCAAAGAACTGAAATACAGAAGTAAATAAAGAAATGCTACAATCCTAAATCCTGGAGACTTAAAAGTCAAATTCTGGAATGCTTGACTGTAAGGGCAAATATTTGCTAATGCAGTTTCTTAAACATTATCAGAATATGGATCGGGTTGGAAGGGACCACAGTGGGTCCCCTGGTTCAACCTCCCTGCTCAGGCAAGACCAACCCAGAGCACATGGCAAAGGATTGTGTCCAGATGGTTCTTGAGTATCTCCAATGAGGGAGACTCCACAGCCTCTCTGGGCCATTTGTTGCAGTGCATGGTCACCTACACAGTAAAGAAGTTCTTCCTCATATTCAGGTGACGCTTTCTGTGCATCAGTTTCTGCCTGTTGCCTCTTGTCCTATTGCTTGGCACCATCAAGCAGAGCCCGGTCCATCCTTTGGGCACCCTCCCTTCAGACACGTAAGACACATTGACAAGGTCCTTTCTCAGTCACCTCTTCCAGAGTGTGAACAGGCCCAGCTCTCTCAACCTTTCTTCATAAGAGAGATGCTCCAGTCCCTAAATTTTCTTTGTCACCCTCCACTGGACCCAGTGCAGGAGCTCCATGTCTCTTTTTCACTGAGGAGTCCAGAACTGGACACAGTATTCCATGTGTGGTATCACTAGGGCTGAGCAGAGGGGCAGGATCATCTCTCTTGACCTGCTGGCAATGTTCTTCCCAATGCACCCCAGGACACCATTGGCCTTTTTGGCCACAGGGGCACTGCTGGCTCATCGACAGCTTGTTGTCCACCAGTACCCTCAGGTCCTTCTCCACAGAGCTGCTTTCCAGCATGTATGCTGGAAATCTTTACTCGAACAGAAAAATTCTAATCTTCAAGCTGCTAACATTAAAAAAAAATGCTCAGGCATAGTAAAAAAAACTCTGTTCAATATGTTCAGTTACTAAAATACTGATTTGTCATGTATTTTCAAGGGATCTTCATGTTATCTACCATACATCTATGTTCCTACTTTCTTTTAGTCTATAAAAGTCTATAAAAGTCTATAAAAGTCTATAAAACAGTCTATAAAATGCAAAATTTATTTTCAGTAGTAGCCTAATTTCAGGGACAATTCAGCTAGTGAAGCATCATCTCCAAAATTAACTTATGTCAGATAAATGCACTAACTCACTTTAAATACAGCATATTTTTGTCTCAGCATTTCCAGCATAGAAGAAACAGATGCTTTTAGTCTAATTTGTCGCCCAACCTCTCACTTACTCGATCTGAAAAGCATGCACAGTGTGTGTATAGGCTGAAGGGAGAGGGGTAAATAAACCAAGAGGGAAAAACACCTTAAATGTAACAAACCTTCCTGTTCAGGGCTCTGGGTAAACTCTACCAGCAGATGGAATCAGCACAAATCTTTGCATTAAATAAGTATAACACCTTCTGGCATACCTGACTGTTGTAAAGACTATGTGAAAATGAAATCAAACTGTAGTTTGAGGACCAAGTATCTTGCATAGAACACAACTCACAGCATTTCTGCATATAGCACAGAAAACATAAGGAACTAGATTCTCAGTTCACACAAACAGTAGTGACTTCATAGCTTGAGTGGTATTTTGATAAGGAGCACCCATTACACTTTCGCATGAGCGTAACTAAGTACCTACTGATTTATTTTTCCTTTTCTTTTTAATTCAAGATTGATGATGTGCCATCAGAGAACAGAAAAGGTAAAGTTTTATAAAAATAATGCCTGTAACTAAACTTTTCCATGTGCAGTGTAAAGACTTCCAACACCTTGCGCAGTATGAAACCTCATTTCTGTGTGCTTTGGTATATTCTAGATTTTGCAGACTGTACTTTGACTCAACTGTTCCCTTGGGTTGGAACAATATTTATTGCATTGATTAATTTCTGCTCCATAATTTTTTAGCAATAACACATAAAAACAATGGTTAAAGAAGAGTTGGCATACTTCTGTTCATCTGCTTCAACCTTGGTTATTAAAATCTTCATTTACAATCTGATGAGAAACAGTAGTATAAATTACTTTTGGGAGAAGAAATTTTTAAAGTGAGCCACGTTTAGCTAAAAGGGAAAACTACTTGGACAGTATAAACAGATCCAAATGATATCTTTAAGTCTGAAGCTGAGCAGATGTACATCACATTTGTTCAAGAAATTAAACTATTCTTGAAACTTGAACTAAGATAATTTCAGTGCAGAACAAGTTCCAATAATACCTTTCTTAAATTTCCCATTTTGGACTTAGTGATGATTGTCTGTGCTTGTGCAAAAGCCCTATGTATCTCACTCTATTAAGCTCGACTAAGCAAATTTGCAGTGATGTTGCAATTCATATAAAGGACTTAATTACCATTGCATGTCTACCAGTCTCACTCTGGAAATCAACCAAACACCGCCTGTGGAAGATGTCCTTGCCCATGACAGGCGGGTTGGAACTCGATGATCTTTAAGGTCACTTCCAACCCAAACCATTCTATGATTCTATGAAAAGTACTGTCTGCCTTTCTGCTGCAAGAGAACAACTGGCATGTCAGCTTTGCAAAAGAAGTTATGTCTGTGTGAGGAGAGGAAAAACTGCAGGCACACCTGCTTACTGACTCCTGCCTTTTTTTCCTATGCAAAACCAGTGGAGTCGAGCTGCTGCCTATGACTCAGACATCCAGTTGCTACAGCAGTACAAGCAAATAACTGAAACAGCTGTCAAAAATGCTACGTCCTGTTTTGAGGTAGCTTAAATGCCTTGGCAGATTCATGTGGAGAGACAGCAGGTAAATGAAAGCTGAATTAAGGATGTACTAACTCAGTTGCCTTGCAAGAGAGAGATTCTGGAAAGGAAGATTATACAACTTTCTGATGTCCTGAAGTGGTAGAAATCTCTCATTATATACAGAGTTGAACAAGGCAAATCTATCACAGACGAAAGACAACACAAATACTTTTAAGCCACCAAAGACCATTTTGCTAATGGCTCAAACATTTATGGTGAAAAACAAATAAAATGTTCCACAGTGATATCCAACAACACAGTGATATCCAACATAATCCAATGAAATCAATGCCAACTGAAATAATTGCAAATACCTACTAGAAAATTACCTGCCATAATTACCCAGAGATTTTAGACTTAATTGTTCATGACAGTTCTGGAACTCAACGTAAGCAATAGAAGAAGAGTGCTAAAGTACACAAAAGAAAATTAAGAAAAAAGGCAGAAGCAATGCTATATTGCTCCATAACAGAATATAGACAAATGCAGCTTAACATGGACTAGTATAACAGTAGCTGCATTTCACTGTATCTGCTGGGACCAGAATAATCATGTTTCTCTGCCCAACAACTCAGTATGAAACATAACTGTCTACAAACAGAATGAACATAAAGTCAGTATAAGTTGATCAAAAGATTTTTTCACTTAATACTGACATTTTTATTCTAGTCAGAACCATCAAATCTACATGACTTAAACATGTATTTTGCTCTCCTTATGCTACAATGAAGACGTCTAGAGAAATAAAATAGTGAAAAGTCACATTATAACCAAAAGGTTATTCTCTCAAACCCAGCAGCTTTCATGCAAACTTTGTCATTCAAACCTGTTACAATTTACTTAATTTACTTTTTTTCCAGTATGTTAAAAACACTCTATTAGAAATATTTGGATATCTGTGGATAACAAAATTTTAAGCTCCACAAAGCACCAAAAAGTGTATCATATCTTCCCTGATTTCGTGATTTCAGATGTCTTAATAGGACATGGTCTATGGCAGTTCTTTAAGGAGAGCCATTGTGACTCTACAAAATTCTCATCACTATTTTGGCTTGGTTTTTACCAGAAGTTAGCCCTGTGCACACGCCTACCCCCTTGGTCATTCACACCTAATCCAGCTTTGGGAAGCTCCACATGTTTTCTGGAAAAGCCTTGCTAGCCAGCTGCTATGTATTTCATAAGAAGAGTTAAAGGACGGTCCAAATCAGCAGATGAACATCACAAAATACTACTCCTGCATGCCTTCCACAAAGGTATGCTAGGTGTGCCCAGCTCAGGCCTTGACATTCACTTGTTACCTTGTGGCCTGTGTTAGTGGATGGAGATCTAGCAGACACAAACAACTGACACTGGAGTTCACTTCATATTATCCTGTTTCTCTCCACTGGACTATAAAGGGAACTCTTGTTGATCAATTTAGATGTACACATCTACACAGCACATCTGAAACTATGTTTGATAAATCCTAACCTAAATGACATCCAGAAAAAGATGTCCTATATTGCTAATAATAATAATGATCGTGAGTACTTGAATGCATGCCTTATTTACCATTTTAATTCATCTGGCATAAGCTTCCAAGTCATGATTCTTGATAAACTGCTGATGAGTAGACTGAGGAGTCTCAGCAGCTTATGTATGTACCAACCTTTAAACAAAGTTTAACCAACTTTCCATCTTCTCTTCGTTAAATGAGACAGATTGACTTAGAAACAACTCACCTTAAGTAGCTTCCCCGAGCTCCTGTATTACATCTTACACTTTTTTTATACTCTCCTCCCCAGGTTTTCAATGCAGACACATGGACTGTGATCTGTGCTTGCTCAAACTGCACCGAGACACCACTGGTTTACAGCTAAGCTACATCTTTACAGAAGATCTTCACAAAAACTCTTGCAAAAAGCTTTCAACTGTAGTGGTAGAGCTGCAATTAGCAGTTTGCTGCTGGGGGAAAATAATTAAATATACAAAAGAGATGAAATTGTGATTAAATACACAAAAGAACTTTTTAATCTAGAACTTCAAACATACTCTGGTTTTTTGTTTGTCTCTCCGGTCACTGAAGATGAGGCCATTGTGCTCAGGATACAAATATATTACAGTTGAACTACAACTACCATTCTCCTCTTTGACCACAGAGCCTCTTGCTTTTATTTTCTTCGGCCTATGTAACTTTGCCCTAATTTCTAGCTCTGTTACTATCCTCTCATTACTTTGGGTCAGAGGCATGTTTTTTTCTTCCTGTTTCAAATCTGTGTCTGTGGTCCTGGTCAAGCAGAATGCCATGTTAAAGAGCAATGTGCTTAATGAGCTTTGCTATTTTTTCACTTTACCAGCAATAGAAAAACCTAAGGTAAGAAAATGCATTGTTAGGTATACTGAATTAACTACTATAATTTTTAAATCCCAACAAAGGATTCTTTTCTAAAAGATACACAAATATCTCCCAAAGAGCCAGGCCATGAACATGCACCAGGACTTCTCAGTGGATTTTGTCTTTTTCACAGCAGTATATGGAACTTGGTCTTTGTGTCACATTTATGCCACATTTCCCTCTTCAGTTTTTCAGTATTTGGCCTGTAGAAATTTTACTGCCTTGAGCCTGTTGGCTCACTCACCACACAGCTCCAGCCTGGCAGTAATGAGTAAGCCATGGTCAGAACTGCTTACTTCACAACCACTGACAGTCAGCAGATGTGAGCAATCCTCTGAACCCTGTGAGGATATAAGGTTATGGCTGGCTGGAATATTCTTCATCTTTTCCCCCTCCAAAAAACAGGAGTTCGTTGTACCATCTTCTGATATATTCAGTGACTACCACAGAATAGGTCTCCCTCTCTCTTTTATGCAAACACACATTTACCTTACTCCTTTCCCTCTTTTTTTCCCCTACAGCCTCACTTCTTTCCCAGCCTTGTGTTTATTCCTGCTGTTTTATAATGTACCTTTTTCAACTCTCTTTTGTCTCTTTAAAGATAGGAAAAATGAGAACCTCCTCACACTTTTACGCATGTGATTCCATAAATATTATACAGGGACATGACTTTCTTTTTCCCTCTGTGTTTTTCTTCCACCCAAAGCCAAGTTGGATCTGCAAACACAGATCAGTTCAGGCTCAGCAATGGAGGAAAAAAAGGCAGGCAAGAACAAAATATCTGACCAAACATGTAAATTAATTTCTGTAAAAAGAATGATAGATTATGGTTTTCCAGGTCAGAAAAAAAATTAGTAAGGAGGAGTATGATGGAAGGCCATCATACCATACATACAAAACTTGTAAAAGATGAGACTTCAGCCAACACAGGAATCAGAGGGCATTATACTGAACCAGCCCTCTGAACTCAACACAAGGGTAGGGGATCTTTACACAAGATCTGTGTCCCCAGGGCAGGTCTTTGATCCCAGCCGTGCATTGGGGATGGCCAGAATTTATACTGGTTCAAAAGGCAACTGGACAATTTTACAGGAAAACAAACCCTATGTCTCATGATGTCTCCTCTGGTCACAGTACTAAAAGAAAACACTACTGTGCATTTGCTCTATGCAGCTCCCTGGTTGCTACCATTGGACACCAACGAAGAAAGATGATGCATGGACAGTGGATTTTTTTCTGAAGAATAAAGTAACCCTGAGGTGCACTTGCAGGTTAAGGGGAATTTGAGAGTTTGCTCTGCTGGATTCAGACCTGCACAGCACCTTCTTATGGCAGGAGAACTCTCTGTTCTGTGGTCAAGTCAGCACAGATACTTCAAATGAGCTTTTCCAATGTAACATCTGTGTAACTACAGATTTGCCACTATAAAACTTCAAAATCATGAGTTATATAATTCTAAACCTGTTCCAGGTGCCAGAGTGCATTCAAACACTGCCTATGCCCAAACATTAAGTAACAGAAATCACATGGAAATGCTTCACAAATTATAACGGTATGACAGAATGTAAGCCTTATATTCACAAAGATTTGTCTGGAGAAGACAATTTTGAGATGCTCCAACATTTCTGTGATTACAACTGCAGAATGGAGAGAAGATTGGATCTCAGTCCTTTCAAAAAATTTTGTACCCCGTTGTACGAAAGTCTATATAAATTAAGACTTGAGCTTTGAATTTTGGAAATTGATTGCCAAAACCTACAGAATCTACCTGGACAGGCCTAGCTTATCTTTCAGCATCCACCACAAATCTCCTCTCTTCATTTGAGTCCCAGAGGGCTGTCTGCCAAGTGAAAAGTTTACTCATGGTATTTAGGTGGGGGCTGGAATACTAAACAGTGTTATTGTTTACATGACACCTCTGGGAAAATGTATATCTCACTAATTTTTTTCCCTCTATTTTATAGAGGGTAGTTTGATAGAAATAAATATTGTTGAAACAGCCCTGCTACTGGGTTAGGTATTTCAAGATAACAGGCCCATCAACTACATGTACTCTAAATTCGTATGAAAAAAGCTGTCCTGCTATTCAATCAACAAGATGTTCTAATTTTAGATGTCTCAAAAGAATGTGGCTTTTTCTTGCTTGTTTAAACCTTTTTTGATGCAAATTTGACATATTTTCTTCCCTACCACCAATATTATAGCAGAGCACTGACACAGATCGAAACACCTCTTTGCAGCAGCAAAGTTTTGTTACATCCAAATTAAATTTCTCTGAGACATGAAAACTATTTGAAGCAAGTAATATAGTGCTCTGTACCAAATAGGAACATTCTGAACAGCTGCCCTGCAGCAATAGAAATATACTTCCTTCTCCATTATTAAAATGTAATTTAGTCCCCTCACAGGAAAGAAACCCAACCACCACAGGTTGAAAAGTACAGCCCAATAACAACAGAAAACCTCTGAAGTTTTTTTCTATGGAACTACCAGGAAGGTATTAAGGCGGTATTTTCCTCCTCCTTCCTGATTTTTGCCCCTCTAGCATGGCCAAGTGGAGGCAGACCGTGTGTCACTTGGGGAGAGCAACGCCTCTGCAGAATCCTTTCCACTTACCCAGCAGCTGGACACAGCCCTGATCAAAATTACACCCACAACCCAGCAAGTTCATCCAGCCAAAAACCAGACAACAAAGTCTTTAGCTTAAAGCCTCACAACAGCTTTCACAAACAGAGCACACAGTGCAGACCCAGAACATGAATCCAATTGCTTACAACGAAATACAGAAAGAAGTATTCACAAAAAATACAATAGATCAGCTTAAAAAATTTCTTCTTTCAAATACAGCGTGCAACTGACTCTCAAATATATGATGTGGACTGCTTCTGTAATTCCAACCACTATTTACTGTAAAATGGAGGAAAGTCTATTTAAGAAAATGAAAGCAACAAGAGTATTCAATTTTTCAGAACCTCACTCAAAGTCATTATTGAAGTTATGATCACATCACAACATAAAAAAATCAGGCAAAGCAAAAAGCCATTACTGAGTGGCCCCACTTTAAAACATTCAAGAGCTTTTGAGCTCACAGCCCAAGAAATGGAGAAGGTATGATTCTTCTCTGCAGGTTAACTAAATTTTTTTACCAACAATTTTGAATTAAAGAGATGCTAAGCATGTTTACACAAGACATTTCAAATTAACAGTTGCTTGCTTGAATTTAAGTTCGGGAAAATACATTTTTAAGCTAAATAGATAGATGCTGTGATCAAAACACAGTGAGTGTTTACAGAGTTCTGCACCAGTGCAGTTTCATCTAGGCCTCACCTTTCAGAAAAGCAGCATCTCTGTGTAGCCATACATCTTCCCCAAAAGAAGGGCCCTACCTACTCCTGGCTTTTCCTTTCCAAGAATCTTCCCCCACTCTTCAAGTACGTTGCCCCATACTCCTTACATGTTGCCAAACAACTTCTCTATCTCCTGCCTGCATGTGTCCACACTTTCTGCAGTACAGTACCTGGCCTCAGCAGCTTTGATCCAAAAAGCCATAGCGCTTGTACCAAAGAAAAAGGTTCAG
Organism: Entomyzon cyanotis; assembly: GCA_024500445.1. Classification (NCBI taxonomy): domain Eukaryota; kingdom Metazoa; phylum Chordata; class Aves; order Passeriformes; family Meliphagidae; genus Entomyzon; species Entomyzon cyanotis. The sequence continues at coordinate 16,488,482 of JAKEPQ010001006.1, read as the reverse complement.
GGGAACCAAAGGGATACAATCAGCAGCAACATCCTAGCTGACACTACCGCTGGCTGCTTGAGGCCTCTTCTCCAGTTTTATCCAGCATAAAGACAAACTACTTATTGTCAATATGTTTAACTTCAAACTCTATCAAACATGGAGTTTTAATGCAGTGAGACATGGAACAGCTGAGAGCTGGAATGCACACAGCCTCTCCTCCCAACTCGTTCACATAGGGTCATACAGGAATAAACTGTGTATGGAAACAGCTCCTCCTCTCAGAGTTTACACCTTCTGGCTACTCTCCAATTATCAGCGAGCAGAGAACACATCATGCTCCTCAAGTTATTAATATGGATGGGTTCCTCACAGCCATTGTATTCATTTTTACAGCTTGGATCAAAATGCAAATTATTTTAAAAAGGGAACAAACATGAAATTAAAATTAGAATGAAAGGAAGGCAGTAAATATATAGCTTCTAGTCTTCTTAAAACATCTGCTTTTCTCTACTTTAAGAAGCCTTTTAAATACATGCCTCAACTTCCTGCTGGTAACAAGTTTCAGTATTAGTCCAACACAGAATAAAGGCTAGGCTAGGCTAAAAGGAAAAAAAGACCAAAAAACATTTGTTGACATTAACAGGGATCTTGAAGCAAGGACATACAAAGAAAATATTCATGTGGCCAGCAGACTCTTAAACTGAGTACAGAATGACATTCATCTAAACAGCATTATTTCAGAGTTTGGGGATAGACTTCTACATTATGAGCCCCAAATGTAGTTCCAGTTCCAGGGAGCATGCATCTATCAGTCTGCAGATATGAGATCATTACCACCACAGCGTGCTTGGATGTACCCTTCCAAACTGCAAATAGGTGCGTGTTTTCATGCATGGACACACATCCTCTTTGGGGAAGAACTTGGTCCTGATAACTTAAAACTCTTGAACTGTCTGCTCCTGAAACAGCTATAAGGGAGTTGATAAAAATTCAACAGTTCTTCGCACAGATGCAAATAACTATATGTAGTCTAAAGACAAAGAGTCACATTTTATTAGTATGATCAAAGTATATGAGTTGCTAAAAATAATTATGAAGATTTGTAGCAAGAAGCAGACCAACCAAGATAAACAGCAAAAGCAAAGAAATAATATGATTTTTCAGGTCTGAAAGATCACATTCAGCTCTAAAGCAGGCGTAACCTGGACTTAGCGTTAAAAGAGCTGAGAATTGCTGAGCTTATCATAACTCAATTGTGTTAATCCTATTGGACAACCTGAGAGCAAAGGATGGTTGCCACACATGGTACAGGGGGAATGCTGGCAAGTGGAAAGCAATTAAACAGTCAGCCCCTGCAGGAAATGGAGACAGGTAATTACTGCTTTTGAACACTGAAAGACCAGAGAGGTAATGTACAGAAAATCTTAATATACATAAAACTAACATGTCTACTATGCCCATGACTGCACTCATCTAGTAATTATACAGTTCAGTTTATCTCAGATAATGCAGATAATTTGGAGGTCTTCTTGACTCCTTTAGGTGCACTGTCCTCATAGTGAAAAAATATAATTAATATTTTTAACTTCTTTGCGTTCAAATTAAATTCTTCAAGGCCTGAGCAAGATTGTTACTTGAACCTTGGTCCCTTCTGAGCAGGCAGATGTGAGGAGTGAATAAGATGGAATTAGGTAAAGGGACCTGAACAGCTCAAATTCAGGTGCAGTAACAATATCCCCATTGAAAGCACTGCAAACCAGTGAGCCTGCCGGCATGATTCCCTCAACCATTGCAAAGGGCAGTGGGATGAACAGATGTACAAACAGCCAGGGAAGGGCACTGACACATGTTGCAAATCCTAGCAAAACCAGCACTCTAAGAAAGATACCTTTAAGAAAATCAACATGATTACCAAGTTCCTTTAATATTCAATCCCCAGATGCTCTCACTGTTGAGAGTGCAAAGCCACTCTGTTTACGGTGCTAATGTAGGAGAAGTCCTGTTAAGCTGAGGTTTTGTGTTTCATTTTCGATTTAACCTTTCAGCACGGAATATAAAATGGCACCCACTAAAAATCATGATTCATTTGTAACACAAAGTCTGTTATACATAATCCCATGCACTGTTATTGCTGTTCCTGGTTGGCATTGAATACATCAATAAGCATGTCTTGTTTCCCTCAAAACAATTTAATTATATTTTGTCAAGACAGAAACTCTGAAAGAGTCCAAATTTATAAAAACACCCAAATCTTTTTGTGGTGCTCTTCAGACTTCAGCGTGCATTACAGATGAAACAACATTTAAAATCTAAGCAGGGCCCAGGCAGAACCCCGAATCAGAGATGGTGGTATATTTGCCATTCTTTTGGTTAGAAGAGTATCTTTTGTTCGCTGGTTTTTTTATTTTTAAATCCTATCTATTTTAGTTTCATTATGTGAAGGAGAAAAATCAACCACAGCATCTATTTAATCATTCAGAGGCTATGCAACGTACAAGTAAACTGCAAAGGCCTTATGAAGTAAAAGCAGATGGACTACATTATGCATGTGCCCAAGCACTTTAGGAAAGTATAAGAAGAATTCTTGGGCAGTGGAGACTACAGAGAAACTTGGTTCTCTTGTGTAAACAATGTTTTCCCCAACAGCTGTATTCCCCTTCCTGTTTATTCTTCACTTCTGCAGAATTCTCTCAATTCAGTCACATCTGTATTTCATTTATTTTTAAAAAATATTTCTTTAGCTATCCTCTTAGCCTTTTCAGACTATTAAGGCTGAGGGAATTTTCCAAATCTCATTTCTCTTTTCACAACCTACTCTGGTCATATTTTTTACACTTCATTTAAGTTCTGAATTCACAAAATGATCCACATGAGTAACAGGCTTTGCCCACATAGACCAGCTTGCAGGGTTTTAGTTTCCATGTGAGCAATGGAAATTGTCTAAGCAATCATCTTTTCTTTCCCATTTTCAGAGTAATATTTCAGAAAATAGTGTTCAGTTGTTCCTATTTTTTTTAAATCTAATATTAGATTTAATATTTACACATTTCTATAATTATTAGACATGAGAAAATTCTTGGAGCTTAATTTTTAACACATGTTTGAAAGGGCCTTTTTAATACTTGGAGAAAACCAAATTATTACCTGAAAGTTAAGACTACTGATTTAAATCACTGATTTTTTTTAGAATATATGTTGTACTCTGTGGAAACATTTTATATTCTGCCATTTAAGTGAACAGAAATTTTTAGGATGTGTCTGATATGTCTGCCTACCTTTTCTCAAAATAAATACAAGTCTAAAAATGCACAAATAACCCAAACGTACCTTTTTAGATTTCAGCAAGGTTACAAGAAACCAAGTTGTTAAAAAACTATATTGTATCTGTCGTCTAGCACCTAATTTTATTTTACTTACAGTCATTTTTCTGAGTCTCACTTCAAATTCTTCTTTCTTAAAAATAACCGAACAGATGATGAACCATTTCTCAAGGACAACCATTAATCTCTGGAAGCAACCATATTCCACAAGCAATACCTCTAAAGATGATGTAATCTGTTCCAAGAAGTCTGTTTCTATTTTTATGTGGCATACTCTAATGCTTTTAAAAGAGCATCTCCATCACACATTGTTACTTTGCTTTTAACCCAATAACAATCATTAGTGATATTTAATATACATGAAATGGCTTCAGAAAATAATTGATTTTATATCATTATGTACTCTGAGTCTTACAAATGGTACTTGAAAGGGTAATTTAAAGTTATAAGACTATAAAACGCATTTACTGTGAAGAACATTTCTGCTAAAGGTCACGTTTTCATAAGAAGTACATCTTTCCTAACTGCCTTATAATGCTTGAGCATTCTGCATGTGAAGTATCTTGCAATGTTTGGGTTTCTCCATTTAATGTTACTAAATATGATATTGGACAACCTGGAAAGAACATTACAGCAGAAATTCCTCAAAGAAAACACGCTCAGCACTGGAACTCCATCTGCTTTTACAAGGAGAGGCAGTAACGACAAAGCAACGACTACCATTTTGATTGAAGGGCACTTTTTATATGCTTGGTTTTTCGCTACCCTAATTTCTAGGTAAATCACTAAATTTAGCATTTCCAACACCATATACTTTCATATTAAAAAAAAAACCTGACTTCAAACCCCATATTCCAACTGCTATTCCCTACCAGAATTCCCTACCAAACCCACCCTTGATGGCACAGGCATGTCACAAGAAGTGGTATGTGTAGGTGTTGCTTATCATCATATCGTAAGAGCAGGCTGTTATCTCTATCTCTGCTATCACATTGCTACACTAATATGTGGATCGTAGAGTGCAGTCTGACACCATTTTACTAATTTTAGAGGATGCAGCCACCTTGCAGAGAGTATTACTGGATCACCTGGAAGCTCACCGATTCTTCTAGCAAGCAGCAGCAGCAATGCAAATCAGCGAAGAGAATGGGTGGGGGCTTTTTTTAAAGGATGATTTTGAACCAAGAGTGATAAAAATCGTATCTCTCAATGTGATAGATTTTACTTTCTCAGATTTCTAACAGTTATTATGAAAACCACCATTCTTTTTTCATATTTCAGTGCCACACATCTCATATCCAGCGTATGGTCTACTAAAGCAACTCATATCTTTCTGACACCTCCTGAACAGAAACATCAACATGTGCTCTCTCACACGTAGGGACCTAAATGATCTTCACCTCATGATAACCATGCTTGAAGTTCTTCAAATGAAGCTGAAATTTAATGGGCAAGTATCATCTAAAATGAGATGACTCCTGTCTACAACTATTGGTTTTTTATTTATTTTTGTTAATTTTTAAAACCCAAAGTTGGTCAGGAGTGACTATCCCAGCTGACTCTGAACAGCCGTCAATTACACGGATATTTTTGCACTATTATAACTTAGAGTCCACTATTTACACCATTGTGACTGCCATGGCCAAAGACATTTTTCTTTAAGATGCTGGTGTACTTTGCTGTTTGGAAAGCCAAAAGAATTTCCAGCTCAATATCATCTGCAGATGTAAACAGCATTAGCACATTTTCTTTTGGTTGACTTTTAATAATTGAGCTAGAACATGACCAAGAAACACCACCACAAAACTTCTAAGGGGGTCACCCTCAAATGAATTATATTTATTAGAGATAGAAAAACAGTTGGAAAATATATTACAGATGCACGATTTTGTCCCAGCAGGAAAAGAGTTTCGTTGACCTTTAAGGTATTTTCCATCTTTAAATTCTATAATACTTTGAAACTTTGTTTAGTGTTCCTTGGCCAGTATTCTCACTCTCAGCTCCTGAGAGCTCTTATTTTTCTAGTACAGTTTTCCTGTAAACACTCATAAGAAACAGCAACAATCCAGATTTGCAATTCATTTTCAATTAAATGAACAATTTCATTAAAAATGCAAAAATATAAAAAAACCCAGCATGTAATGTTATTTATAAACCTGTATTTTCACTTGCTCTTCAGTTTGCTAGCTTCTAAATGCCTACAGATTTCCTCTGGACTTAATTTTTACCAGAAACTGAAATTTAGTTTCCAAGAATTTCCAAGAAAAAGTCTGTTCTTATTTCAAAGACCAGTATCATATTTGTTTTTCCCCCTTTCCCAGGCTTTTTGCATTTTCTCAACTCTCCAAGAGTTGAGAAACTCCCTCACGCCAGGCAGTGCTAACAGGCAAGGGGACAGCAGGGGAACAGAGATGTAGGTCCTAAGCCTTCCTGCAGCAGATAGGCTGCAGCAGATGTATCTTACCCACACTTGCTGCAACATTTACAATGAATACATGTACTTTAGTGTTTTCCTTCAGACCTTTTAATCAATAGATTTATTTATATCTTTATTATTTCCCAGCTGTCCACACAAGCTTTAACTTTCATTTCTCAAAAGACATTCAAGGAAAGCTTGCACAGATCAGCCACTCCCAAGATTGGTACTTTTATAACAACAGTTTAAGTTATTGTTATGTTATTATGAGTTCTTTGTCTTGAACTCCCCTTTTTCTCACTGCCTTTTTCTCTTGCCAGATTTATCTTTAAAATGCCATTTAAGGGCATTCATTTGGTTTCAAGTATATAAAGGGCTATGACTAGACAGAACTGAAGATATACTGTATCCAAACAATTCAGCTGCAAGTTTCTTGCGAAGAAGAAACTCTTGCAAGTTTCTCAGCAGCTGCATGCAAAGCAACAGCTGGGCACAAGGTGCGGTGCAGCCTGTCTCAGGCAGCCCAGCATAGCCACCGGGTATTTACAAAGATACTCCAGCTTTGGTTCAAGCCTCACAATGAAGGGGAAGCAGAGGAGTATGAGAATGATGGAGGTGAAAAACAAATACAGAAAGGATTAATTTGCTTTATCAATGTAGCATGATAAACAACCCATCGTGCCATAGATAAAATTTTCTTATAGCTCGCCTAAAGGTCAGCATGACTATTTTTTTCAGCTACCACATTTTACTTGTTAGGGATGGCACTGAAAGGTATAGCTTTGATGAAAAAGTCTATATTGAATTGGATATGTATCTGAGATAGCACAGCTAAGTAAAAGTGAACAGCAGTCCCTCCTGTGCTCTTGTAGGCTGCACACAAAGGCTGCTGCCTGGTATCATAGCCTATCACTACAAACTGTCACATTCCTTCTCAGAAAATGCATGGAAAAGCTTAACTTCTTCAGAGCTGGAAGAGGGACACCAGCACTTGGGCAATTTGGTCTGTATTTTTACATCACAGCCCATCCGATGTTACAGTGCACAGCCTCCAGACAGATAAAAGAGACCAGATTTAAGAACCTTAAAAACCTGGTCAGTGTGGAAAGTGGTGACAGGGTATTAGCTCATTAAAATTCTTCTAAATATCACAGCATTTCCACAGCATTGTTTAGATGCTCTCACAGAACACTTCAAACTTTGAACTTGGGATGGAAGACCTCTATAAGCCGAACAGCACTGGACCATTCATAAAAACCACTAATAGGAAAAAAAAAGGAAGTTTCATAGCATTTATAGAACTCTGCAGGGCAAGGTAAATACCTATTTCCTTAGTTTGACTCAAGTAGCTACAATTACATAGATATCTTCAAATAACAGTGTAAAAAGGCTGCTCTGCAGTGGTCTGAGACACTTTGAAAGGGGTAGTGTTGTTGGGTCTTGCATACTTAGACTGACGCCTTAAGAACAGCATTAGAAAATTCTTTCAAGTACCTCATAGTTTTGAAAGAGAGCTACAAAAATGTCAATGTTTTAACTCAGATTTTATCAGCTCTGAAAATACTGACTCAGCGATTGATCTTTTAGCCTGAGTTATTCTGAGGGAAGGTATGAAAAACCCATCTGGATTGATTTAGCTTTGGTCTCCAAAAACAAGTACCGTATCTGTATACATAATGATACATTAAGGATCACATCATAAAAGGCTACATACTTGAAAAACAGTCCTTTAACTAAGTGATATAAATACTGCTGATGCACTAGGTGCATTAAAGATCATTAAACCAGTACTGTTTACTTGAAATTAAAAAAAAAAGTTTAGTAAAGTAATACTTTGGGTTTTTACAATCCGAAGTCTGAAGAAAACATTCTTTCAAGCGCCCTGACAGGATCAGCTTCAATAACTACTTGGTGGTGTATCACTCAATATGCAGCTCCAGCTCAAAACACTTCTCTCTGGCAATGCGTAATTATAACACCTTTCTCAACAGAAAACTAGCATAACTTCTTAAACTGTTCTTAGAGATCCAAAACAAGCCCTAAAACCTCAGCATTACACTGCCACACTATGGCACAATTAAGATCTGCAAGCAAAAACAGAAAAAAAAAAAAGACAAAAACTCTTCTGCTTTAATTATTTAGGACTACAGCACCCATCATTAATTTTTGTAAAGCACTAAATAACAAATTTAGATCTTTCTCAGCAACAGTTACCTAGGACCATTACACTTCAGGACTTTATGTCAGTATTTTTTTTGCCAGATTAAAAAAGAAAAAGTTTACTTTCTGCAAGTATTAAATCATCAAAGACTAGTTTGATATGCCTGTCGCACAGATGGGATACCAGGGGCATTTCTACTTTGTTGGCTACAAAATGTAGACCTTTTGTTCTCTGCATTACAATGTGAACTGAAAGATTTTCAGTTGACAGCCAGTTGGAGAAATGTTCAAAAGACTTTCAAGTTTGTTTTTTTTAACTATTTGAGGTCATGCTACAGAATTTTAGAATCTACTTTTTTTTTTTTTATGTCAAAATGTAACTTATTTCAGACTTAGAAATATTTAAAATACTTAGTATTTCCACATTTTTGCTACTAAATTTTGTGAGAACTTAAAATCTTTTTTTTTTGCTGACCTTGAAGCAGAACAACCCAAGATGACTGAAATTTCACATATACATTTTTAACTACAGCAACTCATTGCACAAAACATTTGTTATTTTAATTACTTTGCCATTTATATAATTTATGCTTTCCATTGCATTTGTTTTGCAAGAAAGCCATAAATCAGTTTTCTATGACCATTACCTGTATTGCTTTATTCACTCTAGCATTCCATTTTTAAGTGTTTTCCTAATAAATCAAACATTACACATAAGCAATCAGCTGAGGCCAAGACCATAACAATTATTTTACCTGCAAGAACTTGCCATTACAAATATTTCCCACAGGGCATAATAAAATATATGTCTGGTACCACAAGACTTACAGGAATACCCTTTACTGAAGCATTAAATAAAAATTAGATGACTAACTGGGCTACTATTTGTTTCATCCCTTTCTTAATTGCTATTGTCACCACTTCGGTTTACAAAAAATGGCATAATTAGATGCATGCCAGTCCTTTCCTGTTAGGATGGTTTATTCAAGCTTTTAAAATCTCCAATTATATATATTTCATCTTCAAACACTTTCAGTTACAGACTGCTTAAGCCGTCAATTAACAGGTTTTTCTCTTTTATACATTACCCATCTCTAAGCCATATGCATATATACATGTACCCTTTAATACAATTTCTGTTATTAGACCTCTGCTTTCAATCATAACACAAATTCTGTAAATTTTTTTACTGCTCAAAGCATGAGCCACTAAGTTATACCTATGATCTGTAGTCTTCCTGATAGCCAGCATGTATGAACTGCGAACTGTGAACATTTACAGACTTTTAACAAATTCGGCTCTAGGGCCTCACTAGAAAATGTGAAGGTCTCAAGAGCATTCCTGAACTGACTGCAAGAGGTTTAGCCAAATAAATTCTGTACTCTCCCCTGCTAGCAAAACTGCAGACTACCACCAAGGACTTGTGATTTTGCAAGTCTTTTGGGAGGGGAGTAGTTTAGCAAACTTGAGTGACACTGAATGAAGACTATTAATGGAGAGTGCCTCCTTAGCAGTTTTAGTGTTTAGCAGTTGCCCAAGAATCATGCTGAACTGCATAAGGAACTTAAAAATAAATTCCAGATTTGCAACTCCTCCCCAAAATCCAACAATAGCGAATTTGGAAAATGTTGGTCTCTAACTGCCCTCAAAATTTAGCAGCAGATAGTAGAACATTTTTGTTATTAGTTTTTTAGTTGAAAAAATAATTTCCCTTCCCACTCTGACAGCAGACATCTCTTCTTCCATTAGTCATTCAGGCATCACAGCTAAGTATTTAAAATTAGATTACCTTCTTCAAAAATAGATATTATTAAAATTATAAAGATGTATGCTGAAGTTGAACATACTACTAAAAAATTCCTTTCCTTACAGCCCACACAGAAAAATTAGTCAGGATAAATGGCATCCTTAATTGCTTCTCCATTATGTCCTCCTCGGAAGAATCAAAACCATGCTTTATTGTCATTCATTAGGCAATCCCTTCTAGGAAACTAGAGGAAACTTCATACCTTCCTGAACTTTTCCATCTGCTTATAAAGATCTGGATCCAACTCCTGAGACACATCTTTCATCCAGAGTAGAGCTCCTCTGTATTCAGTCCGATACTGTTCCATTCTGTTCACTGTCAGCCATGTGTCTGAGATGGCTCTATATCTGAAAGTCTCCACTTCTTGATATAATCTACTCAGAGGAGTACGGAGTGCTAATCTGGGGGACGGCATGAAGGAAAGAGAGGAAGGAGAGGAACATGTTAAACAAGTTCCACAACAGATTAATACAACTCCTGACAGTTTGCTAGCACTCCAAAAACCACACACAGCCAACATAGTTCATTCAATTAAGTACTAGCGTATGTTCAGATGATTCTATAACATGGTTAGAGGTACACATGAAAGAGAGTAATTTTGCATGAATATTGTGTTTGCAACCTTCCTGTTCAAATAGCAACTTTTCAATTACACATGTGACTGGAAAAGAAACCTCTTCTACTGTGTATATGTACTTTAGTTTGACGGGCCACTTGCATGTTATTACCATTCCTCTTCACCAGTTTTGTTCAACAATAAAAAAATAAACCCAAGGTTATTTATTACTGGAAAAATACCACAGATGTATCAGGATTGTCATGCTAAACCTCACAAAAAGCACTTCCATTAGCCTTTTAGTCTTCAAAAGTAAATGTAAACAAGTAAGTCCCCTGCTGGGTAGATAATTCTCTGAGTTTTTTCCTTGTTTTTTTTTTTTTTTTTTTAGGAATTGGAACAATTGAAGGACATTTACCTTTTGGAAGGATTTAGACATTTTCTAAATTCTTCTGGCAACCACACTTAGGAAAGGCAGTAGGGGACACTGTTGTCCTCCCTATGCCATCACTTCAGCTCCTAATGGCATCTCAAAACTAGACAGGATTACTCCTTTCACTTTGCTTCCTCACACTGTTTCTGCTTTCCTCTTGGTTGCCAGCAGTACTTCACTGGAATGGGTTCAATCAGTTCCACACCAGGACAGAGTTAGTTTAATGTGCTAGGAAGTCCCCTGGCATAAGAGAATTTCTAATTTCAGGTCCAGTAACCCAAGAAATGTCTTCTTGATCTCCAGCTACTGAGCTAGCTGTGAGCATGAAACATAAATAAAAGCAGTCCCAACTTCAACAAGAGTTTGAGGATAGCTCAAGAGAAGAAAGACAAAAGGTTTCATTTTTATGTGAATTTATTTTAAAAGATGCCTTAAAAATGCATCAAGCAAGAGCTATAATAATATGTGAATTTGTGACTTATTTTTTCCCACTACACTTTTTCTCATTCCACAAATTCTTACCCAGATATCCAAAGAATATTTAATTTATGTAGATATGCACTGAGATCCCTATACACAGTTAAGCTTCATAAAGAAGCAAGTCATCAGTGCTTTCTCTCAAAGGTGCCTTATATGTGTCTCAAAGATCGCAGTAATGGCTGTTACTGGAGGTGCTAATGACCAAATTACAGCCCATGTAAACATATTAAATACTCAGTAATCTATATGCCATGTTTTATTTTCAGCCAAACTGCTGCTCTGTTAAGCTTAAAGCCAGAAAGTATCACAGCAGTTAAAAATCCCCCCAAAATCCTGTAGAACATAATGGAATAGAATTCTCCTTTGTGATTGATGGCAAATTTCATACTTTCATAGTCCTAATGCTGTTAAAAAGATCATCACAATACTTATAATGCCATCAGGTACTATTACTTTTAAACTCCTAGAGCAAACACTGGGCCAGTGAGACATCAAAGGCTATGGTTAATAGCGTTTGTGTGCTTGTGTGCTCCTCTGGATGCCTTATCTTTAACTGATTTGTTCCTACACAACCTACATGAGCTCTGTAGGGATCTAGGATCTTCTCTCTAGGATCTTTAGTGTAAAGCTCAAGCAGAAGATGGCATTTAGACTCCTCCTTTCTCCTCTGTCTAGTCGAGGTATGAGACTCCATGGCCCAGAAAAAAGTATTCTGTTAGCACTTTCCCTCCCTCGCAGGACCCAGACACCTCCACAGTGAGACTGCTGAAGCATTTCTCTGTAGAGTGAGAAGTGCCACCAACCAGGAGAGGGACCTGACATCAGCTCCTTTAGAACCCTCCTGCTGGAGAGGCCACCGAGATGCTCTAGTACAGCTTTGGAACTACTGAGCTGAACAGGCACAGGCAGGGAATCTGTAGATACAGACGCAGCAGCTCCGTAAGACAAAAAGCAGCATCAGGCAAAATTCAAGAAGCCACTAACATTGATAATATTACAGCAGATTTTGTCAAGAATTTTCCTATCAATTGGTTCCTTAAACATTTCAAATGGCCAAATGAATTATGCCAATGGTGAATCAACTACCATTATCACAAGCACTTAGCAAATCAGACAGCAATGCTGACCCATATACCTTTGCTGAGAAGAAAAGCAGAGGGCCTTTCCTGTAGCTTGCATCATTTTTCCTGCTCTTGTTTTATCCTGAGAACCCTGTGATCGAAGAAATTTCCCCAATTCATTTTCTTCCTGAGACAGAACTAACAAAAAATAAATGAGTTGTCAAATATGTTATTTAATTGTTCCCTAACAGCTTTAAAACTGGCCTAACATCAAATAGTTTAAGTCACTCTAAGTCCAAGCAACAAAGCAAAAATAATTTCACAGAATTCCTGCACTTAGTAAACAGAAGATCTGACTCAGACGAGACGCTGATATACTCAACAAGAATCACAGAATTCCATCACCACCAAAAGACAACAGGAAAAACGTGCTATTTCTTTCTTGGAAAAAGAAAAAATTAGGTTGGTTACATTACAAAAAGGTCCATCTTGATTGCAGTATCTTTCAGTGATGGATTTTTTGGGTTCTGTCTGGTTTGGAACTTGGTTTTTAATTATTTTTTACCACTTGGATTGCCTCAGCTGATCCTGGGCAGCATTCTTTTATTGAAGCTAATTCCAAGTTGTAGTAACCAAAACTCATTCACTCTCTTTTCTTCTGCTCATCATTTTTCATGCTTGACTACATAAAATTTCACATGAACAACCTAGTACTTCACTTTTAAGAACATTTACTTTCAAATTACTTGGCAGGATTACTTGACAACTGTAACATTCTATACAACTCAAACACTATATTTCAATTATCTGAAATACATCTACCTCAAAGTAACTGTTCATTTTTGAAACAAGAAGATGAAGTGGTTTTACACTGAATTTTTGACCACTTCTGAACTGGGACCATGGATCTCCAAGGACCTTACAAAAACATTTCATTGTCGTCTCCTTGTCCTCTGAAGTGGCTATCTCCTATAGTACCAATTTCAACTCACTATCAAGAGGCAGAATGGCCTAAAACAATGAAAGATGATCTCCTGAAGTCCTCTTGCCATTTTCCAAAATGTTGACAGTCGACTCCAATGCAGACTCACAACACTTTGGTAGAACATGCACATCTTCTGTACATCTTTGCATCAGAGATTTCACCTGCTACTTCTTGAACTCGAAACACTACTATTCTGTATTTCAGTTTTACCTCCATATTGCGGAACATTATCTCTGACTTTCTTTGGATAAAGAAAAATGAAAGGCTCAAGAAAATATGGATAACATTCAACAAAAGAAAGTAACCTGGAAGATCACTTCAAAGCTGGAGTCTCTTCTTCAGGCCAGAAATCAAACAATATTGACTGCAGAGAACCTTCAGAGGACATTTAATACAACTTGCTGTTTGAAACTTCCAAAATTAGGTTCCCATCTCTCGCTAATGAATGTCACTAATTACTGTACACTTGTTACAATCAAGTCAGCATTATCAAATTCATTGCAATAGCACAGATTACTTAATTATAAAACCAGTAGTAAGCCAAAAATTCTTCATCGTCAATCCTGATTAAAAAAACCCCAAACCACTAAAACTGTTTAGAAAGGAGTTTTGATTTCTACACAAGATACTTGTGAATTTAAACAAGCCAATAGGGAAAAAAATTAAAGAAAGCTTTCTGCAGTCATTACTGCTATCACTGCATTATATCAATATATAAAACTTCAGAACTGGGAAATCTTCAAACAAATAAGCAAATCTGCATTCAGCTGTCTGCAAGGAACATTATCTTTACTTTTGAATAGGATGAAACTAGTAGTTCCCCACTTTCATTTTTACATTCTCACTTGTTCAACGATTCCATAATGCAGACCTTCTTATAATTTTAACTACTGTGTTTGATTATACTTACAACAAATCCTTTTTTGATATAGTTCAATTGCTTTCAGCAACTCCATACATGTTCTCTGAATAGAATGGAACAGCTGATACAGAAACAAAAAACACAGTTTGTCAAGTGTATGCAAGAAACACTGAGGAATAAAATACAAGAAAACTGAATTTTTTGTAGAAATTTTAAGGGATCATTATTTTCTTCTTGAACAATGAGCAATATTTCTGGCTTCAAAGTGTTTTTCTTATCAACTGTGCTCTTCTTTCAATTGAATTATTCACTGAAACTACAGACAGACCAATCATAACTTTAAAAAAGGAAAATAAAATAAAAATAACTTTGGAAACAGATCTATAATAAACAGTTGATAGTTAACCAAACTACTTGTGCTGGTTTGTGGTTTTTTTAGGTGATACTTTGGATAGATACGAAGGTGTACAAATCTGTCTCTAAAATCCTCACAGCAGAGCAGCGAGTTATCAAAATATCTATCAATCAATCGTTCTCACATGCGGCAATATGCATACTGAATTTTTCATAGACACTGTGAACAAGTGGAACAAACTTGCATAGGTATAGCCAACATAGAAAGTTGTTGATTTAAACTGAAAGTTTTATTGGCATAACCAAATTTCTAAAGCAGCAGCTTCCAAATGAAGTAGAGGCAAAAAAAAGTCAGCCATTACTACACTTGGAGATTGTTTCTAGGAATCAGAAAAATTACTACTCTTTTTGTCTGTCCATCTAAAACCTCCAGCCTGCAACCTAAAACTAAACTTCACCATATCAGGCATTACACAGCTAGAAGTAAAATGGACCAATGGCACAGTAAATGCCTTCTTTCAGCCCTGCTTGACTGACACAGGTCTTGATTTTTAAACTGGGAGTATGACTTGCAAATGAGAAGTTGTCCAAAACATGCTTATTTCATCTAGTGGACACAGGCTTCCCAATTTCCAATCCCATCTGAGCTACAAAAGCATCCTCCTGATGAGTCTGTAACACAGTAGATATGGTAAAATCTCAGGTATATATTTATAAAATAGTGTTCCATACTTCTAGCTTGTTTTACATCAATAGTCTTGATTTATAAGCAGACATTGTGAAGACTTCATAGGTAGAACTACCATGTGATAAGTTATTGCTATTCTTGTGTTTGTTGTAAAACGGCCTCCTGTATTTCAGCTAAAATCTAAATAAACTTTGAATCCTAAGTCTATTTTTTTTAAGAAATTGCAAGAAAACCAGTAAGACAAAACATTTACCCTCACACATGAAAACATTAGAACCAAAACTTACATGGACATTAACTTCTGTAGTACATTCTGTTATTACACTTCTGTAGTACATCCTCAAATTTTTGTTTTGTCTGAAAAACATTCCAGGTCTTCAATTTGTAGAAACCTTAATCTATTTCTTTCTTCTCAGAGGGGTTGAGGATACTGACAGAAGGACTGCATTTTTCACACAGCAGGATTCCTTCCCTTGGTTTTATTTTGCAGAATTTTAGATGTTTCTTTGGCCATGTCAGAACCCACTAATCCGCTCAAAACCACCAGAGCAGAGAGCACTGTGCACCTTGCTCCTTGGCCTATTGCATGTTTTTCTGATATATGTGGTATTTTATACCTGTATAAAGAATGTCATTTGTACACTCTACAGAATACTATTAAAAGAAAACCAAACCACCTTATACTGACATAGGCAAATGACAAGGATGATCTCCTGATGCCCGCTGCTAACAAAAGGAGAAAATCTGTCCCTGAAATATGAAAATAAATCTGAGAGATGTTAAGTTCCAAATAAAGTTAGAGGGACATGAGACTTCTATGAGACATAGATACTTCTGTCAGAATTTGGAAGAGATAGTACATGAAAATTATTGAAATGTATCTGTGTTATTATACACTATGTGTACGCATATTAAAGGCTTGGTGGAAATGAAAACACTCTAAAAATTAACAAAAAGAGAACATGCATTATGTAAACACTACAAACCTCTAGTTTTGCATCCAGATCTGCATCTGAAGCCACAACATGTTCATCTTCCTTTTTTCCTGTAACTTTTATAAGGGTTTGTTTTGTTTTCCAGTATTTCTGTTGCATTTTATTGACCACAGATTTTTCTTGGCTTTGAGCATATTGATCGTAAAATTCTCTTGGATAGTTGCTAGAATATTAACAAACAAAATAAAAAACTTCAATTGGATGCTTTAAAAGTAAGTCTAACACAACTAATATATTTCCATTAAGAATATTGCATTTGCATGCCAACACATAAATTCTAACATGCAGTTCCTCATTATGCATTAATAACAAAGCAATTAAATTAGTACTGCATTTCCCATCCTATTTTGCAAAATAATACACTGATTTCAATTTGAATGTCTTAACCATACAGTACTGCCTAATAAACAGCTGCAAAGAATTCTTCCCAATGCATTATGAAACGACTTATAGGCCATGGAAATAACTTTTTATTTTATATAACTAATAGGAGCGTTTCAAGTGAACTAGAAGTTGCTTAAGCAGGTAGCAATTTTCATGCCATTTTAGCACTGTTGGGATTTCACAAAGCTCTTTCTATGAATGGGATTAGACTACTTCTTGCCCTCCTTTTTTGTAACTGAATAAAAAAGCATTAGAAGAACACTTATCTCTTTTGAGCATGCTATGTGAAAGACTGGTATCTCACATTTCTCTATACAATTGACTATGTGACAGCTGTGGGTGTGCAACAGGTAACTTTTTTTTGCAAGGATTGGTTTTCACTGGCAAATAATTCTGCATTTCTGTAGCAAGGCTTAACAAAAAGTGCAACATATAAATTCCATATTCCACAACATTTAAACCATATCAAGACAGTTTAATAGAAAATATAGTCTTACAATGAAACATTGGTGTCTTTCAGGAAGTGTTATTCCATTCTTTTGTGCAAAAGTGCATGCATTTTTCCCTGTGTGCATATTTAAAAAGCTACAGTACACTTTCAGCTTTTTAGAGGTACATGGTTGGTACAAACCACTATACTGAATACTCCCTGAAGCTTAAATAGATTGAGTTTATTTTGAAAAGATACCCTCCACCTGTGGAATGACAAACTGAGGTTCATTACAGAGATATTGACCCCTAGCTCTGTTCACAACACACAGACTGCTCAGAGATGACACCCCAAGAGGTCTTCAGACCCAGCACACACATCAAGTCATGTACTGAGACAGCTGTCCCTGCCCATAGCAGGGGGCATAGAACTACATCATCTGTAAGGGCCCTTCCAACCCAGGTCATTCAATCATTCTGTGATCCTCTGATTCTATATATCTATGTATTTGCTGTGAAGTAATACAGCCATTCTGACAACACAAGCCATTGGTACACGTGCTCCCCAAAAGGGTAGCACATCTACCCTACATAGTTACTAGTGACACAGTTTAACCTGAAAAGGAAATTTTTTTCACAGGGGTATATTACTTGCATTAGTTACTTTTAATCAATGAGTTAGGCGATGGTGTCTTAATCACCAAAGACACAGTAAGACTCTAAACTGGAAGCGAGCAGGGAGATAATTTAAAAAAGCACATATGCACTTTTTGGCTTCTTCACAAATTTGAAAAGCAGAGATATTGACCCATTTAATTCTACACAAACATTAGTTCCAAGATTTTAATGTATGAATTAAATCAAAATTAAAATAAAAGTCTTTTGGTACTACAGCAGAAAATAAAAAACATGTACAAAACACACCACATTTTATTTGAAATTCTGTATAAACAAACCATTACACACACTGACAACAGACAGCCTATCAAGTTAGGTGAGGACTACATTGAACTGATACATGCTGCACCTTTAAAATACGAAATTTACAACCTCTAATAAATAGAAAAATCCTCCTGCATTATGAGAAAACAGAATAGGAGAGTTTAACAAAAACAGCATTACTTTAATAATAATTAAAAAACCCCATCAAACTTCTCAAAGGTATTATAAAGGCCCTAGCTGCCTGGCTAGTTGCGTGCTTTGACTTCTACTACAGCTGTGCAAATAACTGATCGCTCACTTCAGTGGTCAAGTGAAGAAAACACCGTAATTCATCTAATGTTAACCAGCCTTGAGAGCTACCTCAGTTGAGGTCACCAGAAATTCTGGGGGCACGGTACAAAGAATAAAAATGAACTACTAACATAAGGTCACAAAGATTAGAAAAAGTGCTGGGATTAATACAGATTCCTGAATTATGAGACTGACAAACCAACTGAACAAATCAACATATCAAACATTATTAGCTCTTTGGAATAAAAAAAAAAAAAATTATCAAGATACTTACTACTTATGACCTTCCATGATTCTTGTTTTCTTCAGACACCTGAATAAGAAATTATCAGTTAATACAAGAATCTTTAAGTTAAACACCAGAAATTCTCTATCTTTTTCCTCAGAGAATTACTATGCTGCAGCATCTTGTTTACCATGTTATGAAAGAAAACTTTTCAATCCGTGGGCCAAACACCTTCCTAGTAACACAATTCTCACATAAATACATTACAAATGGATTTAAGTGCTGCCATCAGTGATGCCAATCCTTCTATGTTAACAAGTTTTTCAAGCAAAAGCAAATTTACCAGGCATAAATTCAGTGACTTTTGAAGAGGCATCTAGGCATCACCCTCAGTCAAGATTTTTTCCTACAAGTTTTAGCCACAACAAAATTCAATTACTTTTTACCTTTTTTTGCCTACATCCCACTGATCTATTTTTTAAACACTAATTACATCATGTCTCGAGTCACAGATGTGAAATTTAACGACCAGACATTTTGCCTATGAAGGACACCCCAATTCCTGAGGATAGAATATGATTTGTATGCATCAGGACTTTTGATTTTATAAGTTACTATCTCCAGCTTGGATACTCAAGTCTCCCACTATACTTTGAGCTGACCAGATGGCATGCACATGATTTCCCACCAGTTCCTGAGCACACTCCTTCCAGGCCAAATTTAACAGCCAAGCCAGATACTCAAACAATGAGCACCCAGCTTCTCTGCTGCTTTCAGAGAGAACTGTTCCTCAGCAGAAGGTTAGCATGGGAATGGAGGCACTGCAGCATGATCTGGATGAGACCGAAATCAAGCTGGTGAGATGAATGGTGCTGCTGGGGAATGGCCTTTGGCAAGAAGAGGCACAGAATAAACACACCAACAGGCTCCAGTAAGGTATGAAGCTCACTGACTAAGAGAACAGTAATGGAAAAAGCAGCTAGGGAGGTAATGGTGCTGAAACTGAACTTTGGCACTAATCCAAGTGAGGGAAAAAAAAAAGGCTGCAAAGGGGAGCCATGATGCTGGAAACATATCTAGCACAGTAATGCATATAGACAGTGTGGTTAGCATTGGAGAGGCAAAGGGACTGGAACAGATTGCAGGAACCCAAACAAGGGAATGCAAACAACCTAAATGCTTCCTGCAAGCATGAAGCACATGCACTTCCATTTGGAGCTGAATGGAGCCAAATTCCAGATTTCTGAGTCTAACCCCTCTGCTGTCAGTACCTGTGAAACTTCCTGGCAAAATTCCATGAGATACTGCAAGATTATATCAGAACAGGAATTATTCCAGAATGGGAATTTTTGTGAAATGCTCTTAAGGACTGCAAGAGAGACCATGAGAAAATTTATAAGTCTGTCTTCAGAGCAGAGTTTAAATGTAAGGGTCAATAGCTAAAGAAAGAGGAAGAAAGAATTGTTTCAGATTGTTGTTTGTATTACAGAACCATTGAGTCAGACAAGAGAGAGAATGGACTGCTTTGCTGTTGTTTCTGGAGCCATAGGCACAAGCAATATGAACTCATTTTCTAATACCTTTATATTCTTGACTTCACTGTTTTTACACTGCTCCTCGTTAAGTCAACTGTGGGGGTGTGTAAGTGAGATAAGACCACAGGACTTAGCTTGTATACACATCCATGACTCACTTATTCACCAACACACTTGGTTTGACAGGAAGCAAAGAACAGCCTATCTAGGTGGAATAACATTTATATTACTTGGAATGAAGTATAAGCAACCAATACGGGGACAAGGTGTAAGGCACTGACCTTACTTACTGTACACGTCCACCTGCTTCTCCTGGAGACCAACGTCCCTAAAAAAATAAACAGGGTTATGGTGAAACAGTTGTCATTTGTAAGCACAGCTCATGCTTTTCCTAAACATCTGACCTTACCTTTTGACTCTGAGATCTTCTTAGTTATACTCTTCCAGGTCCTACAAAGCACCCTTAGGCCCTGAAGACACTTTTTGTGGGAATTTTTTCATCCAAAGTGGACAATATTTTCATGGTATGAAAATGAAGGCATGTATTCCCTGTTCTGCAGTGTGACAGGATAGCATTTGAGGTGTTTGAGGCTACAAGACCTGCTGGGATAGTGTCCTACAGCCAAAAAGGGTGGAAGGAAACAGAAGTGGAGCCTCACCTACACTGCCTGCTGGAAATGGCTCCTGGCATGTGAAATCACCCAAAACATTCCAGGAGGGAAAAAGGTCCCAGAGAGCTCTAGTTAGTATAGATAAAAACTGTGCTGGGGAGACTGCTGTAATTAAGCAGTGGGAATACAGAGCAGCCCAGGACAAAAGCTCAAGCCCTGGGCCCATTTTATTTCCAGTACGGAGCTAACTTTCGGTCCTAAATGAGACTTTAGTTTGCAAAGATTGCTTAGTAGGCACTAGCATTGAGAAAACAGAAATGTAGTTGCTAAAATATAATGTGCAGCATAAACTGTCTCTCCAGTAATTTAAGAGGGCCCTGATTTATTGTTACGATCTCTAACTTCATGTGTTGTTACTGTCTGTTCCAAGCCCAGGAACCAAAGAGGGTTAAAATACTGGTTCCGCTGTAACAAAGGACATTATTAAAAGCGTATGAGTTAGCTGAAAGCAGTGAGATTTTTAAAAAATAAATACCAAAATCTAAGTCTAGCCTCAAAAAGTGAGAGATACTAGTAAGAAGGGATTGGAAACAGCCCATAGAAGTATCCAAGAATTAAAAGGAATATTTCACAGCTATGTAATGAAGAATCCCTACAGTCACATGCCAGCCCCGAGGCTGCAGAGAGAGACCATAAATGAACACATAACCTCTCAACTCTCACTACTTTAGGTTATGCTTTCAAAGAACAAGACAAATGTCCTGAACAGAAGTAACAAGCCAGCTGGTCTTCACCAAAGCTGACTACAACAGAAGCACATGACACTAACCTGAGGCCACCAACATTCTCCCCAAAAGTGCAGTCAAATTTAAAATTAACCTATGTTATCATACAATTTTCAATATAAAAACAAGCTTAATTTGCCACAAGGAGTTGATGTAAGGGACTTTCTTGTTTTTCTTCCTAGTGGATTAAAACTAAAAAAGAAAAGTTTCAATAAATAGTATAGTGCTGACAATGATTAACAAAAGGAAAAAAAAAATCACCCTATAGGAAAGCATTTATATTGGGAAATTTCCATGATCTTTGACAATAAATAGATACACAACACTTGTGATCTCTATGACAGATTTTATCTTGACAAATGAAAGGTACAGACAACTCTAGATGAAGGGCTGGGTGTCAGAAACAAGCATAGCTGCTTTTATCACGCTAGAGAAAGCAGTGCCACAGTACAGACAACTTGTGGTCGTTTTGATTGGCCCAAAACATCAGTAAAATATTTTTTAGCATCTAGGAGAAATCTGGACCCCTCAGAAGCTGTTGTAGTAGGCCTGGGGAGGTGTCTGAGGCGGGGGGGAGTGGCACAAAGATAGCTCCTGTGTGTCCTGAGTGAAAGTTCTGGAAGTTTTTACATCAAGTCCAGCAGCGCCAATCTCTGATGGCTCTGCAGGTGATGGACATGCTGCCGGCCAAGTTTGGGCCAATTGGAGGTGCTAGTTACACCTCTGTGAAAACATGTTTAAGAAGAAATCAAAACAAGGCAGGCACGCAGTTCTTTGTAGTTGGAGGAGGAGGAGGTAAAAATATGTGAAGGGAGAACAACATGGAGACGCCAAGGTCAGTGCAGAAGGTGAGGGAGGAGGTGCTCCAGTGCTCCAGGCACCGGAGCTGAAAACCCTCTGCTAGCCATGGTGAAGGCCATGGGGGGAGCAGGAGATCCCCTGCAGCTCATGGAGTCCACAAGGGTGCAGAAATCCACCCACAGCCCATGCCAGAGGAGCAGGTGGATGCCTGGAAAAAACTGTGAACCAGTGAGAGTCTCATCGAAAGAGTTAAAGCTACAAAGGCCTTGCAAGGGAGAGAAAGGCCTTGCTCCTGGGATGGAAGCAGCCTGGCCTCGGCTTGAGAGAGTCTGCACAGCACCTTATGGACAAAGAGACTCATGTTGCAGCAGAATTCGGCCGGGATGTTGCTCGTGAGATTGGACCCACGCCAAAGAAGTTCCCAGAGGACTGTCTCTCATGGGAGGGACCCCATGGCTAAGTGGAGAACCCCTTTATCTGATTGGACTGACCAGAGAACCCCTCACCCTGCCCCCTGTCTGTGTTGCTGGTTTGGAAAGAGAGAAGGGGGGTGAGTGCAGAGACTGCTTCTTAAGAGGGTGGGGGTGAGAGCAGAAAAACTGTCTGAAGAGAGAGAGAGGTAAGTAGAGATAAAAGAGTACTTGTAGTAGAAGAATTGTAGCGATGAATAGATTTATAGACCTGTTCTGTGTACTGAGAAAATACCCCACACCCTGCCCCCTACCCAGGCTTGTTAGTTAAAAAGAAGAAAGGGGGTGAATAAAAATAGGTTTGTAAGAGGGAGGGGGTGAGTGAACAAAATAGTGTATGAAAAGTTTATTTTTGCCTTGCATTTATCCCCCAACTCTGTTAGGTAATTAAATCACTTTGGAACTTTAAGTTTGGAGCCTGTCTGCCCTTTCTTCTGTGCGTCCTCCTACCAGTGTCCTATCTCATTTAACTCATGAGATTGGTGTGTGTTTTTACAGGTTTTTTTTTTCTTTTCCCCTCTCCTGCATGTCTGCAACAAGAAAAAGCCGGAGTGTCAGCGTTTAGTCAGGGTCAAACCCCGACACAACTGTACACAAACCCATGTTTAATACTGCACAGTGAGGGATCTAAGGCTTCCTGAAGAAGTCCACACATGGCTCCAGTAATTTTGCAAGTGCTTCTCAGTGTTTTGAGAGAGACTAATGCTCCCTCAGTTTAAGCATTAAACCTGAGCTGGCCCTATTCATAACAAGTCTGCTCAGAACACACAGCACTGAAAAAACCATTCCCATACAGAATCAGCTGGGACCACAAGTCCTGCCAAAAG
Organism: Entomyzon cyanotis; assembly: GCA_024500445.1. Lineage (NCBI taxonomy): Eukaryota > Metazoa > Chordata > Aves > Passeriformes > Meliphagidae > Entomyzon > Entomyzon cyanotis. Next base: position 16,465,082 of record JAKEPQ010001006.1, on the reverse strand, counting down.
CTTGAAAATCCCTAACAGGTTTTTTTGAGGAGACACTAAGAAGCCTCAGCATCACTTTCCACAAACCATCCTGCTTGCAGGCTGATGCCAGAGAAGACAGGCACAGCCTGCATGCTGAAATACATTGAAAATGTTTCTAGACTGAGCCTGCCTTCAAGAGCAATTCAGCCAGTGCTCTGCCACAGATAACCAGAAATGCTGAAACCAAGATAGTTCTGCAAGCAGCCAACTGTGGCAGAGTTTCTCTGGGTTGTAGACTATTTACCCACAAATTATTTCCACAGGAAGCCAAAACAGCTGGAATGCACACAGAACTTCATGTTATTTCTGCCATATTAATTGTCCTACTGAGAAATTTTATTAGCTATGATGCTGGAATGAAACTTGATGAAGGACACTTATCATTAGCAAGTAGCATTTCTACTATTATGGAAAATCCTCTGATTCTCTGTATTCTCCATGACCACTTGAATACAACATGTACATTTTTCTGTGGAAATAGGAAAATGCTTTCATTGTGTTTTCTGTGATTTGAACTGCAGTATATCCTAGGCTTACCCTCCAGCTCATGCTCTGTGTAACACTTGTACAAGCTTGCTTCTGTTTTTCAGCTTTATTATATTTTGTTGCAGCATAAGCTGTATGGTTTTCCAAGAGCTGAAATGAACAATCTTTAGATTCTATTTGTATAGGAAAAAGATGGTAGAAGTGCCTTCTCTCCAACATTAATAATAAACAGGTCTGTATATCAATGTCACTCAGATTACTTCTCTTTTTCAGTGAGCATAAAAACAAGAAGTGTCACATGGCATGGTAAAGTTCAGATCTTAATACTCTCCTAGGTTATGAGGAAATCTATTTAAAAACCAAACCAATAAACAAACACTTTACCCCTAATTCATGTATCTCTTCTTCTCTGAGCATTGGTTATATGGCTCTTACTGTGCTTGTAGCTCAGACAACAGACCACATAGAAAAAAATCAGGACGCAACCAGAGACATCAAACAGGAATGTTTTCAGTTCTGAAGACTGCATATAAAACAAACTGTTAATCTAATCACAGCTTCTCAGAGCAAAGAGATGAGGTGAAATCCTTGCAAAAATGTTATAAACGTTGACGTACAGAGCAAATCTAATACCCAAATATGACCTAGCAGTTATGTAGGAAGGCAGTAGATTGAACAACACATTTGTTTGAGATACATCCAGAAACAATGAAAGGGAACTGAACAAGTGGCATAGCAGAATTCAGCAACCCTTATGTGAAGGCAGCATGTTCATCAAAACAGACACAGAAGTGTCTGCACTTTTCACTGGCAGCACTGTCCTCTTAGTCTACTGTTCTTTCAAAGCAGGTAATATGTTCTGTGGCTCCTCAAATCCCAACAGACTCTCCATACTCTAAAACCCTTGCAACTCATAACTTCAAATATGGTAGAATCATGCATTGCTGTTGACTTACTTATGCCAACAGTTTAGATAAAATGAATAATCTTCCAAGAAACTTTTAATACAGTGGTACTAAGTAACAAAAAAAAAAAAGGAATTCTATATATCTATATATAGAAGTTAAGTGATAGTTTCATTTATGTGAAGTACTTTGAAGGGAAGAAAATGTCCTTAGGTAAGGGAATCAATTCCATCTGTGCCTCCAACAGCTCTTGGCTGACAACCTATCTCCTCCACTCTACTCCCTGGAAGCTGTGATCAAACTGAACCAAGTAAATGGGTCTGCAAAACAAAAAGCAGTCTCACTATATGATGAAGACTAGACAGGGTACAGTTTTATCTTCTCTGGTGTGCCTACAAACACGCAGACCAGGAGCTTCAAATGGTGTTTGACTTTGCCTTTCCCAAGCGAAAGAGAATATAACAGTCTGTAGATCAGAATTACCTATCTTGTCAATGCAGAAAAAGAGTGAAAGCTGAAGTCTGGGTCTTTCAGCATCAAGATTATACACAGACTTAAAAGTATTCCTACTCTTAACTACAACAATAGCTACAACTGTAATTCAGCTAAAAAGAATCTAGAGTTGAAGCTGTATCTATGACAAAAGACAAGATTTAATTTTTCCTCTAAAGCTCTTAACTTGCAACATTGATGCTCTAATCCTACAGAATCATCCATGCTTAGCTTTAAATCCAGGAGTCTACTCACTGATGCATTTGTTTATTAATTCAAAAAGTTTCCAAATTGGTCTGTAAGTGCTGCATTAGCAGTTCTTTGCATCCATTACAACTTTTTGCCTAATCCTTTGTCTCAGACTGATTCACAGCTTTGCTACTTATCCTGGGAAGTGTCTATCTTGGAGATTACCCACAAGTTCTCAGGAGAAGAAATATGAGATTGCAGTATCAACGGAATTACTCTTTCAATCTATTTCAGGAGCTGACACCTAGAAAGAAATTTCATACATTCTTAAAAGAAGCATTCTTAAAAGATGCCTTAAAATGGCATCTGTAATACAGCAAAGGCTCCAGCTATATTCATATACCTGGGAGGTGCTAAGAGGGGAAAAAACTGTCCTGTTTGACTGCAATTATCTAACTGTAGTGCCTAAATTACCATACAAGCCCCTCAAGACTAAGTCCCTGTACAGATAGTGAATATAGCCTCCAAAGAGCAACACTGAGCACCTCAACCAGAGTCTCACCACTGTGCTCTGTGTGCACAGAAATTATGCTTTTCACACAAAGCACCTAAACTACACAGCTAAATCATGTTGTGAGAGTACTGCTCTATTCCACTTCTCTTAGAACCAGGATTTCATGGTGGTCTGTTGAATTACTGGGGAAAAAAAAGAAGAGTCAGCAGCATACTAACACTGTGCTTGGGACATGCCCACATCCACTCCCCTGGAACCATTTTCTCTTTCACTGCAAACACTTTGGGAACTAAAATTTCTATACACAATTTTTGCCATTTCCTTCTCCTCTAGCAAGGCCTGTGAGACATCCCAGCAAACTATTTATTTACTCCATTCCATTCCATTTATTTACTCCATTCCATTTATTCATTTTCTTGATCCTTCAAAGAACTAAAAAAAAAAAACCCCTAACAATTAGCCTACTCTACCCACCCCCCAGCCCCCCAAATTTGATGTGCAGAAAAATCTGAAGCATGTAACCAAAACAACAGAAGTACCAGAGAAACTGGAGTCTGTTCTCCAAGGAGATAGTTTGACCCAATACAACATTCCCTTCTTTTTCAAGCTAGTAAACTGTGTGGAGAACAAATCACACTAATACCAGCAGGTATCTTAACTGACTAAGACTGTGATTAGAGACTTGTACCATGAGAAACCATGTACAAGGTATGAATAAATCTGTATGTCTTGGGTATTCTTTCTGTTGTTTTGTAGCACTACCTAGGCACCGGTCTGCCAACAGCACATCCAACCGTGTAGCAGTACTACTGACACCTGTCTTTCACTTTATTTTATACTGATTCTATTTAATACTCTGCGTAGGGTACATATGGGTCACAGCTATTGCAGAGAGTACTGTCAGGAGTTACTTTCTTCCAAAACACAATTGTCATACTTCTAATTTCATAATACACAATTAATGTAGGAAATTGTTCTACTTAATTTCCTGGTGTAGTCTAAAAAAAGGATGCTATCCGGAGCCATGTTTCTTATGCTGTGATTTAGTCTTTATTTTTCTATTTCCAACTCTGATATATACAAGTTAATAGAAGTGGCAGAATGTTGTGGTTTGACCCTGCAGACAAACTGCAAATTTACACTTTGAGAGTTTACTGCTCACTTATACCAAGAACTAAAGAGTGTCAATCCATCTGAACCACTCTGGTTTTCAGAACCTGAGTGGTTACAGGTAAGTTTTAGCCAACATGAAAAAGCAGAAATTTGGCACGATGTCACCATGTTTTTTAAAACCTGGTTTTGCCCCTACAAAGTGCAAGGACCAACTCAACAGTTAGCATTCCTGTCTAAAAAGAATTTAAAATTGTGTCTATTTGGTACTATATATCTGTCATATTAGTCCAAAAACTATCAAGTCAAACTTATAGGCATGAGTGATCTTCTTTCTAGACCATAAAATGCATTGAAAAGTTACTTGGAGCTGGGTTGGGCATTTTTTTCGGTTGTTTTTTAAATAGTTGAATGAAAAACTCCTGAACCCAGTGGATTATCTCAAAAACACTGATAAGAATGGCACATGAAGTCACGACACAGTGCATGTAGTCTCAGAACAAAGTATTTCAAATAAATGCTGGTAGACTCACAGCTGCAGCATTGATGAGCAAACAATAGCACCTTCTGGGTAAGCTCATTTGCACACAGAACTTTATCATTTGCACAGAGATATTTAACCACACAAAAAAATAATTTTAAATTGCTTTTTCAGATTATACTGGTTTTTCATCTTCTTACTGTGAAATAATGTAGGGACAGTACACAGTATCAGTTTGCCCTCAGGTAACATCTTTCACTTCACTAGTAAAGTATTCCACTTATATTCGTGGAGAACAGTGAGACAACCAGGTAAGCACTGAAAGTACTATATGCATTTTATGGAAAAATAATTTGTGTGTAAGTCATTGAGTGGCAGGTGTAAGGACACTGAAAATGAGCAAAACTGGGGATGTGTGCTATTCAGTATTTAATCTTTTTCTAAATGCAGACTTGCTTTGTTTGTTCAAAATGACTATCAAATTGTTTTGTAATACACATTTGTTCTCTTAGTTTAAGAAGCAGTATTTGTAAACTTAATAGTTGAGTATTACTAAAGAAAATGCCATATGGAACATATATTGTCATAGATGATAAGAGACAAGATTGGTTTTCTGACACACTCTACCTGTAATCAGTCTTGAGTCTTAACATTGGGAAACTTCTCTTTGTAGAAATTATGGGAAAAGCAGTGGATGAACAAAAAAAAAAAAAAGAAATTCTTTTTGCATGTGTAGTATATTACAAACAAATATGTAAGGTTTTAGAACTTTGAACTAATGGCTGTCTTATTTAGATACCCTATTTGCTGGCACAGTCAACTCTCTCACGTTTCTGCCTCCCTCCTGCCTTTTCATCCATTCAGAAGCCAGGAAGCAATGCCATTTAGATCCAAGGGGAAACAATGCTGGGGGAGGGAACAGAGAAAATAATTTTCTCCAGATTCCCTTGGAGATTATTTCACATCTGTGGAAAAGAGATTCGATTAACAAAACAGCCTTAGCATGCACAGCAACAACAACAGAGGGTGATCTCCTTTCACCGCCCTTTGAGTAAACACCATCAGTACAGGCTGTATATTCTCAACAGATGCATAGTCCACTCAACTTTTATATTACTGCTCTCAGACCCTGGCACACCAGCTGACTGTTCCTAGAGCAATGGTGATCTCTATGAACCCACTTGCAAGATGAACCTAACTACTGTTTCAGTGACTTGGTACAGACAGTTCTCAAGGTTGACGTAAGCAATTGTATAACCAGTCAAAATGCCCCTCAGTTTGCCATGGCTAACAATAGCCACAGGAAAAACTACTGTGAGACTATTATTACTAGCAACACTTAAAAGGTCAAATGTTTCTACTGTTCTTGACTGCTTGGTTCTTTCTCCAACAAACTTCACTCTCTGGGCTTTTGTATTTTTAATGCTTCTGCATCACGTGGCATAATTTTGTCTCTAGAGTAATTTTATGGTTGAGAAGCAGCAAAACATCCTGAAGAATCAACTACAGAGCAATATTCTTGAAGGAGATTTTGAAAAAGAAGTATTAAAAAGTCTCTGAAAGTATTTTTTGTCTTCTAGTTTAGATGAGATATTAGCACATTTTTTCCGCCAACTTGTACCAAGAGCTTTCAACACTAGTTGAAGACTGAAAAGAGCTGTTATTATTCATTTCTTCAAGAAAAGGTTACGTGGGAAATCATCAGAACAATTTAACAATTGTGTAAAGTATGGATAACAGAGAAGAATTGGCAGGATGGTTGCACTTGAAACTCTACTAAGGGGGGGAAAAACCTCCTAACCCTGTAGTAGGGTTCAACAGGAAATTTATTTTGCACTATGTGATCCCCTTCACTCCCCAATAATATAAATGTGTGAATGAAAAATGTTAAAGAAACCTTCCCTTCCATAAAGTCATAACTGGTTTTCTTGAATCTGCAAATCTTCAGTAATATTTATATTTGAATCTCAACTCCAACAAACACAATAGAAGAAAGCACCATAATCTAAAAAGCACTTGATTTTTTTTCTCAACTGAAAGGAAAGCAAATTCCAATGACCAGCATCTGAACTCTTGACTAAAGTGCTGAAACCCTTCTGGAAACAATGACATTTCACCCATTAAGTTCTGACAGTAAAGAAATTTTAGAAAATCATTTGGACTGAGGTTCGGCAGCATTTAACTGTCACATCATCTTCCAGTAGAGTTTGTCATGTGCAAAACGTGACTGGTTATACCAGTTACGGCAGTTCACTGCTCAAAAGATCTCTGTGGCTTGACACTAAATTCCTCCTTCAGTGGTATTAACATTAACCTTAAACCATTACATTGCTCAGTTTAAACCAACAGGCTGCTCAAACAGCAGTTAAAAAAATTGCTAGCGTGTAAATGAGGTATTGCTGCACTTCATGCTAAGTACCAGTAAGAACTGCAAATCCTAGATCTGTGCCAGACAGATAGCACTGTTGAGGGGTTCTTCCACTCCCTCTTTCAGAACCCTGGATAGACAAAGTGGGAAAAGAGTGGATTATCAGAAAAATCAGATAAAAGGCCATAATCAAACTTTGGCCTGCACTGCAGACGCCAAACCCAGCCCCCCATTTTCTCTGTCCAACACTTTGGAAAAGTGATCAAGCACAGTTTTGTCCTTACAAAAGTTTTGCTAGAGCAAAACACAAGAACAGTTTATTTCCAAGAAGTCTACTCTGAAACAAGACTCACAGCTGCTGAGACGCAAAGTAAATAAAATCTATACAGAAACTAAAAGAAAGAGAATAATACAATTAAACATGGGGAGAACCAAAGCAAACAAACAGGGACTTCATAGAAATAAAAGGTCCTCTTGGTTTAAAGGCTTGTAGACAGGGGGAAAATACTACGACCAACCAAAGGAAGAACAACTCCAACACCAAGCTTCCCAATACTACCACAAAGTACGTTGGGGGTAGGGGGCTGAAGGCTGTAACCCTGAGATCACTAGATTGTTTCACATTTACACCTTTGAACTAAGGCAAGTCTGAATTACTGCTTTAAGAGGGGTCATGCAGACAGATCCTTGAGGCTATCAGCTTTACGCAAAACAGTGTGGAACAGGAGACTTATTTACATACGGCACTGAACATGTACATAATGATACGAGCAAATAAAAGAGCACGGTGCCCTTCACCCCTTTCTGCTACTAAAAACTGACGCGATGTTTCAAGTAATATGCGATTTTCCTTTTTCCTCTAAAGGACTAGAGCAGCTTTCATGGCTCAGGTGGATGGATGTAAAATAAATGTGATTAGCAAGATGAACCTTTCAGAAATTATAAACTGTAAATCGAAAACGTAGGGCTCTTGAATTGCCATGTCACCTGCCGCGGCTCGAGATCTGACATTACCTGCCCAGAGGATGCCCCGCCGCTCCTCTGCACCCCGGCCGGCCCCAGGAGGGCTCGGAGCGCAGCCGGGCAACCTGCGCCTCAGCTCGGCAGCCAAGCCGGAAACCGCCGAGGAGAACCGGCCGTTTCCCTCCCCGCTTCCAGCGGGCACAGAGCCAGGGAGGATGTACGGGAGGCACAAACGGATAAATGCAATAATCATGGCGAGACAACCGCACGGCGGGAGAGGGAACGCGAGGCAAAAGGAGGGACAGATGCCATCTTGTGCCTCGGCAATTTCGCCCTGAGCAGGTCCGGCCGTGGCTACGGCGCTGACGGGCACCAGCCCCGCAGGCCCGGCGGCCGCGCCGCCTCCCTCGCCCCGAGCGCGCTGCCCGCGGGGGGAGGCGGCGCCCACCCGGGGCTGCCCGGCACCGGCTGCACCGGCTGTCCCCGCCCGGCCCGGCACGGAGACCGGCGAGTCCCCCCTTCCCGCACTCACCTTGCGGAGGGGAAGGGAGGGCAGGGCCGAGCCGCAGGCGCCGCCGCCCCTCCAGGTGTTCCAGCGCCGCCGGCGTCAGCGCGGCGAGCGGAGCCGCCTGTGCCGGCCGGGAGCCCCCGCAGCGGGGCGGAGCCGCCGCCCGGCCCGGCCCAGCCCGGCCCCCCAGCCGGCAGGGCGCGGCCGGCAGGTCCGTGGGGCTCCGGCCAGCGCCTGCCGGGCCTCGGTGACGGCTAGGGCGGGTTTCCTCCTGCTTTCCCGGCAGCGCTGTGAGGGAAGCGGGAGAGTCAGCCGGGTGGGGGCCCTTCTGGGGCTCTGACGAGCGCCTTGATCAAAGCCCCAGCTCCGTGCCTCAGCCCCAGCCTGCTGGGGACCATAGGTGTCCCGTGAGGAGCAGCAGGGAAATACTAGAATGTTTTGGCTGTCATAAATAGTTGTCATCGAGGTAGTGGAAACTTGGAGTAAAAGGCCTTTCACCGTAGCAGGCAGGTGGCAGTGTCAGGGAGGGTCAGGAGAGCCTTGGGTTTGAGCTCATGTCGGAATTGGGTCATTGGAGTTTTATGGGAGCTTTTTGGGTAAAGGAGGGGGATTTGAAGCAGATTTCAGAGCTTGAAATGAGGAAGTCACAGGAGGCATTTGAAAATGGAGTAAAAGGAGAAATGGGGAGCAGCAAGGTGAAAAATGATCCCACTGAAATGGGGCAGTGTTAACTTACCGGGGTGGCGTGTGAGGAGAGCAGAGGTGTAAGCACAGCGCAGGGCCTGAAAGCAGGAATGGAGACGAGATTGATAGGGTTGATAGGGCCCCAGAAAAGGGCTGAGGAAGAGTGGACAGGAGGAGGCTGTGGAAAATGAAGAGAGAAGAAGAGGGGGTAATGAGGCATCATTTTCTGAACCTTACAGAGGTCCCAAGCACTCATGTCTGTATCTCTGTGTTTCTCTGAGGCAGAGCTGAGCTACTTCACTGGAAGTCACCTGTCTAAGAGTAAAAATGCAAGATGTTTACAGCAACAGGGACTGTGCTGTGAGACAGTGGCTCTGAAAAAGGCTTGGGATCCCTATGGGTAGATAGCTAGGCATGCACCGCCTGAGCTCTGAAGAAGTCAACAGGGAGAATTTATTTAACAGCTGTATAACCTGAGGAATTTCAGCTATGACTCGGTAGGTTGTTTACTTTCCCTTTTTGGCATTGGTGTGACCACTAACAATAGGTCATACCCAAGCATGGTGTATATAACACAGACAGTATGTTGACAAACTAGAATGAGTTTATGGCAAGAAATACATGATTGTTTCCCAGAACTGCAGAAATCCTAAGAAGATAGCTTTTGTGTTAAAGTGGAGTAACCGTGAGAAAATAATTTCATGGGAGACAAATCTCTTAATGGGGTCCTCAGTCTTGCAGAAAAAGGTATAACACAGCTTGGAATACAGGAAGCCTGGTGTGAAATATTTACCTTTGGATGTTATACTGTAAACACCCTCAAGCTGTGTTGGTATTCTAGAGCTCTCTTTAGAGCAAATACAAAAAGGTGAATTTTAGGGTGTGGTTATCTGATTTATTTTAGTTTCTAGTGAGATTAATCATTCCCTGGACTTGGGTTCCTGTGACTGAAAGAGTAACAGGCTGAAGTGTAAATACTTGTATTAGACATACTGCCCCATTATCAAATAAATTCCAGGTATTACTGGTTTTTAGAGAAAAAATATTCATGCAGTTCTTACCTTGCCAAAGGGAAGTGGTGCTAACAAGTGACAAAAGGTTTCTCTGCAGTGAATGAGGATTTCTTCAGCCAAGTCAGCCATTGTATTCTGGTAGCTTTTAGTTTCTAAGTGAACGTGAAGAATTGGTTGTGTGTTTTAATGGTATTTATATGTGCAAATCTCCTAGAGGTAGGTGTAAAAGAAAAAAATCTCACAGGATGTAAGGAAGTAGTTTAGCCATTGCAGGAGAAGAACCAAGACAAAAAGGAAGATTTTTTTTTTTTGTAGATTTGCAAGTATTATTTCTCTTAGTTGCTCCACGGTAAGGTAGGAGGGGAAATAGTCCTGAACAATCCTTTATTCTGCAAAACACTACTTTGTCGTCATGGAACTGTTGTTCTGCCAGTATTTGTGTATGTATGTGAATATACCTAAAAATCAGCACTTAGGCTAGCTCATTTTGCATTTACTTTACCACTACATCCTGCAAATTACAGACAACTTTTTGCATTGTCCATCTTAATGTCTCAAACCATTAGCTGGAATTACTATATAACCTCAAAAAAAAAAAAAAGTTTTAAAGCTTTATTCCTCAGTGAAATGCAGGCATTTCTTAATCTTTTATCATGTTTCATGTAGTTTATCACCAGACGTAAATGTTATAAATATAAGCAAGTGCCATCTGGTTGTTCTAGCACCTCTCTTATCTCCCATGGAGATATTTTTAGGGCGGCAGAAATACAGAAGTGTAACTAAAGCAGTTATTGCAAGGGATATTTGAAATAAGGTATACTTACTACTTTTCACAAGCTTAGTTCTTTGATAAAGCTGACTGGATGCATGAAACACCTTGAAGTGTGGTGCTACATCCATTTTGCTACTAACAATTTTTCCCCACTTAGAGCATCAAGGTACTGTAGTTACTAAAATTACCTAAACAGTGGGTTCACTGACCTTAAAAAAGTTCATTTCTGCTATTCCATAGAACGCCACATCCTCTTGCAAACTGAGATTGTTTGACGATTCAAGTAAAGTACAGCTCTCTGAGGTGGAACTACTGACCATGTCTCAGCTGAAAACATGGCTTTTTATGATAGAGAAATTAATTTCCAAGACCTCAATCAGACAAACCTAGTGTTTTTGAGAGACTGAGCTAGTGATTAGTCTTAGCCCTTATCTCGTAAGCTCTTCTCTGCATCTGAGCTTTGTGTTGCGCTTTGGTCCAGCTGCATTTAATTTTTAAAAAGACAAAGATTGGAATCCTATGTTGACACAGTGAGACTCACCATCCAGTTGTGTTTGCTGTACCACATTGCTACTATAGGATACTGTGGGATATTCTCCCCTTGTCACTTAAATTGATACATTCTCCTGTGTTCTGTGCTATTTATACAAAATCCTTCTGAAAAATATGTGTGATTGTTTTTAGGTTATTATATTTCTTGAAGTAATAAGATAGAAGTTCAAATGAGAAAATGGAAACCATCAGGGGCAAGAGAGAGTAAACTAGAAATTCAAGTATTTTGGTAGCCCAGTAGTAGTGCCCTGTTTTTCAGTGGAAGCAATAGGAATTATATTTTTCTCATTTATATTTGTTATTTGCTTAAGGTTTCTTAGTGTGCTCTTATTCTATCCCCCGTTTATATGTATCTGTTAATTAGTATCTTTAGAAATTTGCATAGCATTAGATATCCTAGAAACAACATTGAAGGTTTCTCATTTTCCCTGGGCAGTAAAAATTGTTAATATTCCTATTATTAGTGGTAGAATTAGTAGTAGTATTAAAAGTTTCACACATTAAGATGTTTTTTAATCCTCCCATAACGTCACTTGTCCTCTGTTTCTTATCTACATAAGGAAGTACAAACATTCCATGTTTTGTCTTATGTACACAGTCACTGCCTGCTTTAGTTTCTGCTCAAACTTTAGAAATCAGGGTGAGGGAACTGATGCTTCCTTTAAACTTCCTCAAGTCCCTCATATGAGTATTTTCAGCCTTTTTTATCCTCTCTGATCTAACTGCTGTTCTTTTAGTTTTCCTACCACACTGCTATTTGTTTTCAAATTTCTTGGCAAAATCAGCTGTCTAGTTTAAAGGTGTTTGTGTTCTGCTGTTTTGTATTTATTTTTATAGTTTCTATAATTTAGCTCTATAAAAGCATTCTGTTTGTATTGTGTGACTATTCCAGCTTAGTGATCTGCTGAAAACCTTTAGCCTATTGGCAGCTTCAGAGATTTACTTAATTAGTTATTTATTTCTCCTTTCATAAGCTGGAAAAATACAGAGTCATGGGATGATTTGGGTTTGGATTGGAAGGGTTCTCTGAGATCATTTAGTCCAATCCACCCTGCTAAAGCAGACTCACCTAGGGCATGTTGCACAGGATTGTGTCCAGGTGGATTTTGAGTATCTCCAGAGACGGAGACTCCAGAACCTCTCCATGCAGCCTATTCCAGTGCTTGGTCACCCTCAAAGTAAAGTTCGTCCTCATATTCAGATGGAACTTCCTGTGTTTCATGTTGTGCCCATTGCCCCTGATATCTTCTAGGATAGTGGAGCCCCTGAAATGACAGCCAAGTGTAGAATTCAAGGGCTCCAGGTTGAAGTGGTGCCAGCATCTCTGACCATCAAGGTAGGACCGAAACTGCCAAATAGGACTCAGCCTGTAATCGTGGCTTTCATGATGTTCAGTTACCATTACTTTCCTATGGTTCTTAAGACTTGAAATGGAACAGTTGTGAGCACAAGGGCTTGCCTGGATTTTTTTTCATGCAGGTTTGTGTTCACTTTTAGATAACTGTCTGAAGTCCAAACTTTTAATATTGCTGTCCACGTGCAGGTTAATATACTCTTCCTGGCAGTTCACGATCAGTGAGCTTTGCAATACTCTTCTTTTCTCTTGTCTGGTTTGCACTGAACATTGTTGTACATTCTTCCACTATCTTCCACTCTTTGTCTCCCTTATTGTCATTAACCAGCTCCCTGGATGCTCTTGCAAACACCACACAGGGTAATCTTTCCTGTCAAATACTTTTCATTTGAATGACAGGGATGGAGCATGTAGAGTGACATTTTTCATTGACATTTTGAATCAAAAGAGTTGTGTTAGTTAATCTGTTGTTTAGATGGAGCTGGTATTTGTGGAATTCACCAGAGAATTAGCAAGGCGTTCAAGAACCAAGTTTGGCCTTAATAAAGACAACTAAACCACAGGGACAGGAGGATGGGCATGGTGGCAGTTTGCATTGATTTTCATCTGAGAGCAATAATGTTTTTTAAAAAAGCTTCTTTTTAAGTATTTACGTGAAAATATTAATGCAAACACACAATCTGCAGACATTGGTTGTATTCTGAAATGCATACATACTTGAACTGTAGTTATCTCCATCTGTTGTGGACTTGGGTGAGCAATCTGATCCCTGCAGTAAGCTATGAATTTGTTTTATTATAGTCTGCGACAGTATTATTGAATAATCCCAGCACAACCCCAAACTTCTTTCCCAAATAGGCTTACAGTCTGAAAGAAAATGCAAAATGGGAGAGACATGGCAAGAATCCTTGTTTTCTATTTGTAAAAGGGAAACTGAGATGCAAACAGATAAAATGATTTGTCAAGAAAAGCCTATGAGAGAACTGGCCAAGAGTTCTTAAATTGCTTTACCACTGCCTTAAGCCATCCTATCTTCCAGTGTTTTCAAAGGCTAGAGATTCATAAGATGGGCTGGCTTTTTCTACAAGTTTGGGCATGAGAAGGGGACAAGGTACTGACAGAAACTGTGTTGAAAATACAACTTCTTTGAGGGATGGTATATCAATAAAACAGCTCTTCGTTGAATAGATTTTCATGGTGGCAATATGAGCACATATTCTATTAAGTTCATTTCTTTAGAAGACAGTAATATAGTAAATACAGGCTGAGGCTCCCAGATGTTACCATGTTCTCTTTGATGTGTTCATGACAGTTGTTCCGTGTAAAAACAAACATTTTGAAACAGTTATTAAAATATTCTGGCCCATTAAGAATATGAGTCACCTAATTTTTAAAGCTCTCCTGGAGATGTTTCATATGTTAGGAGTGTAAAATTCTACTAAAAAAGAATCTGACAGCTGTTGTGCTATGTACTATAGATACTGCTAATTCTCAAATGCGTGAGAGTAATTCTACTACATCTGAAAATAAATTTACAGCACAATAACTATTGCAAGCAAAGGCAGAGTTTGATTTACTTACAACCGCTCATGTATCATATAAACACTTCTATGATAAAATGTATACTTACTGAATTTTCTGAATGACTTTTAATACTTAGAAAGCAATACTATGGTTTGGTTTCTCAGGTTCCTATTGACCATTCTGAGTAATCCATCTGCAGATAATTTAAAATATTTGATTTTTTTTTCAAAACATTAACATTTGGGTTTGTAAAATTTTTTAATGTTAGCTTGAAAAGAAACTATAATGAAGCCATTGTGCTCAATAAACATTTGTAACATGTGCCTCAGAGTTCTTATTGATAAAATAGACCTAAAATTTGGCATCATGATTTTAATAATCTCTGAGATTTCAACAGCTTGAATCAGATCCTCCAGTGCTGTATAATCTCTTTGCACTTCAAGGCAGTATGAACTGGCTGTCCCAAGATAAGTGTTTTGAGATAAAAGATACTTTTCAGTTCCTTATGACACAGAGACTTAATATTACTTTTGCAGTTTAGTAGAAAAAAGTGTGGCATTGCTTGAGAAACAGAACATTGGTGAAGTTTCATCTTCTAATAGCCAGAGATCGCTTATCCGATGAAAACACCTTTACCAATCTCTTTTTTTTCTTTTTTTTTTCAGTTGTGCGAACAGCAATCATGCTATTCTGAAAATACAGCTTAGTCAGTACTTCTTTGCATTTGAAAAAACAAGCCACTTAATTTTCTAAAGTGCGCTTTTTTTTAAGTGATGGAAAATATCAATTGGTACTGAAAATTTGAGTTTCCAACACTTTTCATACTATGCTTTTGAAAAAGCACTTCACCTCACCATAAATTAAATTATTGAGCTGAACAGAGAAAAAAAAATAGAAGTCTTGTTTTAAGTAGAGAAAATATTCATCAAAATACTTTCATGGCTGCATCTCTCATTCAGCAATGACTTTTTTCCTTCCTCTTTTGTGAAGAGCATGGATCATTTGTCCCAGGAGACAAGCTATACTCTCACGGAGATTCAATGTTTTCTGTTTCTGCTGGAACACAGAAACTAAAAAGATGCATATATTTCCTGCATGTTGCTACAAGATTGTTTTCAGTCTGGTTCTATGAGGAGTATTCTGATATCTATAGAACATTTAACAAGGGTGAAACTACTGTGGACAATTAAACCAGTTTGCTCACTAGGTTGATGTGCTCAGCTCATTCATACTGAAGAGTGATAAAAATTGACTTGGAATATGCATTAAAATTAAAGTCTTGTGGTTCAGCTTCTCTCTACGGCAGGGTTTGAAAAAGGCTCTCAAACTCCACAGATACCGTTAGTATGAAAACTTAAAATATTCCGTAATTCTTGAGAAATCATGTTTTGTTTCTTGTGAAAGCACAGTAGATTGATTATTTGTCATTCTGAGTTATTGACAATACAGATAATCTTAATACTTGTAGAGATAAAGCCTGCTAAAATTTGCCGTTTTCTCATAATCAGCTCAGTGATGTGTACCACAGTAGATTTCTGTCCTGAGCTGCTTTGGTGAAAGATCTATGAGCTTTTTCATTATCACATCCTTTTTTTGGAGAGGATCCTAATTCATTCATTTCAGTTCTCACCAGGATAAAATTTGGCTTATAATACGTATTATTGGTAGTTTTTGATATGTTAGCATTTGGAAATGCAAAATATGTTGTTTTCTCACAGCTCTGTTTCTAATCTGTTGTCTCTACAGCCAAAGAATTCATTAGACTGAATTCTGGAAAATAAAATATTCAGAGCTAGACTGTTCTGTTCAGCACAGCCTTGATCAATGAATGGTGTGCAATCTGTGCAGCTTGAAGACATTGTGCCTTTGAGATGCTCTCCTCTGGTATAGCATGGTCTTGCTTCCCTCTGCTCCACACCACTTCATTTTAACTTCCTTTATAAGAGGTGGTTCCTGTGCAGTGTAAAGAAGAGAAAACTCAATCTATTCCCCTTCCCAATGAACCTGAGCAGTGAGAAGTATGGTATTTGCTACTTATGCATACTGAAATACCAGATTTAAGTAACTTGTTCATTAGTACAAAGGCAAACCTTTTACATGCCTAGCTGCTCTAATAGAGGTGCACAGAGTTGTCTTTCCTTTTTGAAAATGCAATTAAAAAGTTTTTGGCTAGCTATATATCTTTTTGTGTTTGATGATATGTGTTATAGGGATGAACTAATAATAACAGTGCAAAATTTCACTGAATGTATTTATTGTGGCTAAGAAAAGAATTAGCATTTGAGTCCCTTAAATGACAAGTTCAGTCTGAAGTCTCAGTGTCTTCAATAACTGCTGGTTCAAGCTCCTGTACTCCTTGTTTGTGTGGTTTTAGAATTTCAGGTCCAGTGAGCTCAGTTCCGTTCTTGAGCTATATTTTTTTGACAAGCTCCTTAAAACTGAAATAAACACAATATAAACAGTCTAAACCAAACAGTAATATTCTAACTTTGACCAAATCAAGATGCATTTATGATGTCCCTAGCATCATCTGCCAGGTTTATATGTCTTTTTTGAACCAGGAAAAAGAATGTGTAACCAGATATTTAATTTGAGTAAAGCTGAAGACATTGAGCTATTCAGCCATAGCAAACGCCCTACAAAATATGGCCAGTTGAAAAAAAAACTCCAAAAAAACCAAAAAACAAAACCAAAGAAAACCCCAAAGAAGCAATTAAAAATCTTCTTTCCTATTGGTTTTATATCTACCTTTATAAAGCTTTTTTTGTGAGCTACAGAATAATGTGTTTAATTCTAGGTATCTTTGTTGGTATTTGTTGGCAAATCTGTTTGCAGGCCTCCCAAGTACCTACTTGTTCTTTGTGGCAGAATCACAGGGAAGGAAGTGCAACCCATGCTAGAGAAAAGCTGGGTTAAGGACCATTTAGGCATGCTGAACATACACCAATTCATAGGACAGGCTGGGATGCTGGCTGGTGTCATAGAGGAGGTGCCATCTGTTGTCCTGGAGAGTCTGTGATGACTAGGGGATATTTCTGATGGCTGGAAAAAGCCAAACATTATGCCTGGGTTTAAGAAGGGCCATAAAGGTGACCAGGAAGGTACAGCCTTCTCTGCCTGGCCTCAATCTCTAGGATGATTGTGGACCAAATCCTTCTGGAGGCCATTTCCATGCTCTTAAAGGCAAATAATATAATTAAAAACAACCAGTATGGATTTGCCAGGGATAAGTCATCCCTGAGCAATTTGGTAGTTCTCTGTGATGAAATAGCTGGCTCTGTTAGTAACTGAGATAGAACAATGGATGTTGTATGCTTTTACTTTAATAAGCTTATGTTAAAGCCTGCCATAGCATCCTTATAAGCCAAATTAGGTATGGATGGATTACAAGGTGTCTGGAAAACTGTCTTAATCACTAGGCTCAAAGTTTGAAGTTTAGGTAGCCGCTAGTGCAGCTCTTCTGTGATTGATCCTGGGCTAGCTTGATTAATGTCTCTATTAATAATCTGGATGATGGGATGAAACACCCTCAGCAAGTTCATGGCTGCCACCAAAGTGGAGAAAAGAGCTGATACATTTGAGGGCAAAGCTGCTGCATGGGGGTATCTTGAAAAACTGGAGAGAGGGGTTGATGTGCAGCTTGATATGTGTGTCTTAACTAGTAGATGCATATACCTGGACTTACCTCAGGACAGATACTATACAGGAACGGTCTATTATCTCTTCTGCAGTGTGACTTAATTATGATGAAGTGCTTTAAGTATAGGAACATTATTCCTGTTTAATAGAACTATTAATCAGTGACATGGTTCAAATCTCTGAACAACAGTATGCGCTGTCTGGCACTCAAGGTAGGAAGCAGAACTACTACATAATGCAACCAAAAATGAAAAAGCACAGAACAATCTTTAGCATATAATTACATATATTCCAGTGTTGCACAAGTGTGTAAACACTGCTACTTGCTCCCTCTTTCATCACATCAATGCCAAATTCTTCTATTACATTACTATACATATGAAATGAATGGACTTAATTGTTTCAGGTGTATGTTTCTAACTGAAGTCAGAATTTGACCCATGAAGCTAGAATAATCAAACGCCAAAATAATGAAAAAAACATTCATTGATCTTTAATCTATCAAGCAAGTGTGACTTTTGTGGAGAATCACAATAAGAACAGTAGGTCTTTCTGTTACTGAGTTTGTACTCAAGTTCAGTAGGAATTGATTGAAAGAAGTCCTGATATTTGGTGTGTATGGGAGGCCAGATTAGGTGCTTTGTTGTGGCAGTACAACCAGCACATCCTTGTAACATGAATTTTAGTTTTTTTTTTAAATTAGCTTCTGTGAGTGAGGAAGGCCCTTGTTGCTGAGAAGAAATAGTATTGTTTTGTGGTGAGGAAATAATTTTGTATGTCTGCTTTTCTCCACCTCTTCTGAAAAAAAGAAATGGTGTATTTAATTGCAACATATAAAACTGCTCTTTTCTATTTCAGCATGGAAATATGAGCTTACTATTATAATAATTTTAAACTTATTATCTTGTATACTTTTCCAGAAGGACACCATTATCTAGCCCTATCCCTCGAAAGCAGTAATATATCAGTGTGGAAGAATTACTGAATTTTCTGCATATTGTCTCTCTGAACAAAACTAGGCTTTGAGTATTTTGCATGAACATAGACTTACATTGTAGTAAACCTTTATCTATAATAACAAACATCTCATCTTAGGTGTTTTCAACTAAGATTTAATCAATTAGAGCCATTTTCCCCCTGGGGTTGGTATTTATTAGTGGAGCTCATAATTTCTAAACTCCAGTCTGCTGAAAATAATGAAATTAGATCAATAGATTTGTGTTTAATGGTTTGTGTTATACAGTTCATCTGCAAGGGCTCAAAACATACATTTTCATAAGGTCTGCATTAGTCAACTCATTGACCAGAGTGTGGTGATGAGCTAATGTTGTTATTTTTAGTTCCTGCAGGTTTTATCCAAGGCATTTTGGAGATAAAGAGCTGAAAGGAATGACTGCACTGAACAGGGAAGCAGGATGCATTATGAATGATTTTTAAATTCTGGTTTTCAGGAACAAAAGTTAGTCAGACTTGAGTAGTGTTGCAACTGCAATTTTCTTATTTTAATAACTCCAGTTTATAGCCTTGGGAATATGCCCATTTTCATGTTTTCATGGACTGTGTCCACTGGCTAAAGGAGGAAAAAAAATTGCACTACTCTATGAGACCTGTGTGCTGTCCTGTGTCTCACCACAGCCAGCACTAGGGGAGATGCAAAAAGCTGTACAGGAGCTACTTGCAGGTCCCATATAGATCTCAGCCTAATCCCTAATCCCTGAATTGAAGAGCATACCCATGAAGTTATTTTACTTCTGCCTGTTTATTACTCATATTGTCCATTACAGCCCTGATATCACTAGTATATAGACATGGTAAGGATTACTAAAATGTAGGATTGAAGTGCCTTTGCTATATCTTGTTTATTTTCTAAGAAAAGAAGTATCCTTTGCAAAACTCCTTCTCCCTTTTTCTTTCATTCTTCTCTGATTCTCCTGTAATTCTGCAGCAGGGTCCTTGAGAGAGAGGCTATGTGTGAGCAGATGCACACCCAATGCAGAGAGAGGGCTATTTCTGTGGCTTGTATAACAGCCTCCTGATGTTTGGTGATTTTTCCTAACATGTTCCTCTCGCCAATTTGTCTGGTTTTGGGAGAAGAGGTGCACATTAAGGTTATAAAATTAATTATCTTTGTTCCATTTCTGGTTGGATTTTTTTAATCCAGAGGAGTTTGTGACTGATCCAAAGGAAACATGGTTTCTTAACAGTGTCTGTGTCTTGCTGGCCACATGTTTATAAAGATGTTAGAAATTTGCATGAAGAACCTGGCTGGGTGCCTCTTAATGGACCTTATTGGCTCAGGTCTAACCTGTTTTAAATAATTAGAAAAGTAAATATGGGGCCCCACAGGGTATTTTCAAAGGCACAAAGGACAGTTAGGTAACCAGTTTACAGGACAGATCTAAGGCTTTCTCCAAGCCACTTAAAAAAGCCCTATACCTATGTAACTTTACACTAGCTGAAAAGCATGGTGCATAGATACTGGCATATTTCTGCAAACTAAATCTCAAAAAAAATCTAATTAAAAAGAAAAAAAAAGGAATGATAAAAGATCTGGAACAGTAGATTGTGTTGAGATATATGATTCATAATTACAGTCAGGAAATGGCAGCAGATTATAAAAGATCTTTGGCCTGAAATGATGTAGCAGAAATCTGTGAGGACCTGCTCAAAGAAGCCTATCAGCAAGAGCTTGAATTTTGACAAGCCTTCTGTGTTCAATTATGTTGAACATTTTCAGCTGATAAGAAGCAACAAATATGAGATGGCAACTTTGATTTTGATTTTGATAAACAGTATGAAGTGCTAGTAATTGTCAATTTTTATTGATTAAACTGATACTCCATACCATCAACTCAGCAAAACTAGTTTCTTTGAATATGTCTGGAAAACAGAATGGAGCTTACTAGAAATTCCCAGTTTTGTGCTGGCCTGTGCTTCTGTGCAGTGTTTGTATAATGCACCACGCTGAGAGATGTTTGGTGATGTCTGACTGTGCTGTGATGCTGTAGGCATGGCCTTGCTTCCAAGCTAATAAAAAGACAAAACAGAGGCAGCATCTTGATACTCTTCTGATTCCCACAAACTTAGCTATGCTGCTGCCTTTGTGTTCACAATCTTCAGACTGCACAGTGTAAATATGCCCAGAGAGAGTAATTAGAATTTGTACATTTGTCCTCTAATTCATAAGTATGGATGCCAACATGACAGAAAAATACTTTATCTTCACCAAAATTGCTGATTTGATTTGATTCAGCTTTCTTTGATTCTGATCTTTTAGCATGTACAAATCCAAATCAAGTTACATGTGTTTGTAATAACCCACATAATAAGAAATGCACATACGTTTTATTGTCATTGAATTCAATATCTTTCACTTCTGGTGTCCATAAATTTAGACGTATTGAAGCTGCATTGATGTTAAAATATGACATTTAATTAACCCCTTTATTCCATTGTGGTGTACAAATAGCAATTACCTGCATGAAGTCCCATTATTATTAGATTTTGAAATTATTTCTTTACAAATGAAACACATTTTATACCAGATTCTTTCAGTACACAAAAGGAACTGGAAAGGAAATTTGGACAAAGTTTGATTTCAGGAAATGTTAATTGTAAGTTTGTAAAAAACAAACAAACAAACCATAGTAAAGCATGTGATAGGTGGCCTTGGTTATGTGACCAGAATTTTAAAGGAATTGACATTTTCCAAGGTATCTATCATTTATTAATAATGTTGTTTAATGCAGGATAACTGCATTCCTTGAGCACTGAGACATCCTGCCAATATATGGTCTCTGCTATGTAAGCACAGTATAAAATGGAAAGCAGTCTCTGTCTCTAAATAATCATAACAGGGAATACAGAAATAGGATAGCAGAAAATAAAAATTATAGTGAGAGGAAGTGGCTTATCTGTGGTCCTGTCATACGTAAGTGAAAAGGCTGAAAACAGAAGGCAAATCTTCTGAACCTCAGACAGCTGAGTCTCCATCCAGTGGCTTGCTTGTTAGTCTAATCTGTCTCTCACATGCCTTTTGATCCCACCTAACTGCAATAGCTACAGATTAAAATTTCACAGATCAGTTTTAAAGGCTATTTTTAATTCTTGTGGTTGTACAGAAAGCCTTCCAAATTCACAGAACTGCAGTAATGAGGCACTGATACAAAACCTAAAAAAACCCCACACTTTTCAGAGTTCATATTCTGACACTGATATACTCATAAGAGTATAAAACTTCATGTTGAGTATAAGCTTACTGTGAACTTCCACTTTGACCATATCCTGTGTGACGCAGGGTTTTGCTCTGCTTGATGGTGGTGCTGGTTGTCTGATCTCAGAAGTATTGTTTGCTACGTATTACTACATAATCTCTGCTTTATTCTGAATGAGGAAGCCATGGAATTTCCCTCATTCTAATAATAAACATAGCAGTAGAAGCTGGTTGGACAAAGCCCAAGTAGATTTTTATCTGGGCAGCCAAAAGGACTTGCCTTGAAATTGGCCACAAATTCGGGGACTGATGTATCAGTTTGGTGCAGTTGTTTGCCCAAAGGTAAATAGGAATTGGAAAGTAAAGCTAACTGGGGAACAAGGGGAACTGTGTAGTCCTGGGTGGAAGTCCTATGAGAGAGAGGGAAGCTTCTTTTAAGCATTTGATCAGGTGGAAATCCGGACTTGAAATTTGTGAGTGGGAAAAGCTTCATGTCAGCTTCTGAGAAATTTGTGGATGTTCTTTGTATGAGTTTGTTATAAAAAAGTATGAGACTTTGGAAATAATCTAAGTAATGTGTTACTTTTCGTTTTCAAATGGAAACAAGATGGCTTGGGTATCGACTAACATTTGACAGTCTTTGTGGTTGAAGCAGATTAAATTGTTTTAAAATATGAGACCCAAAGGGCACTTTCACATGAGTATACACCAAAGAAATGATTTTGAGATCTCAGAAGGAATTACTACAAGTCCCTACATCAAATTATGGCATAACTTAAAGCAGATAGGAGAATGAAGAGTCAGGAGTCTTCCACAGATGCATTTTTCCACTGTTCGTTTGTTAGAGGTGCTTTCTGCAGGTTACACTGTACTGGGATGAGGGGAGTGGGTTTAAAAGATCATCAGAAATAAAGAGTGTTGGGTGCTGCACCCATCAGAGTGACTGACAGCATCCCTGGGAATTCAGAGTGCTGTGGAAATGGCAGTGTAGCAGGAGATAAGGAGCCTCTCAAAATCTGAATTGCAGAAGAACTGGGCTTTTTTTTTGCCTTTAGCCTACAGAGTGTGTTACACCACTTTGTCTTTATAAAATTTTAGGTTAAAAGTGATATTATATGCATTTTTAATAAAGGAAACACTATTTTGTTTGCATGTTGTTACACAGCAGAGTGTAATACTGGCATTATGAAACACTGCCTGTGTGATGTGTGACTTCAGCAGTTAGGATTTTGTATAAAGGAAATAAATGTGTTTCTTAAGTGAATGCCTTGAAAGCAGGCATACATATAAATGTGAAGGAAGCATAAAGGTATTATGGTCACCATTTCCCTTGTGGAGAAAAACATCTCATGTGAAATGTGACTGCCACGTCAGACGAATTGCTGTTTAACTTCTGCATACAAACACTGACATGTTAATTGAATTTCTCATCAGGAAGTTGTTCCAGTCTTGTCATTCACCTGGTTATAATCCATCTGATGCAGCAGTTGCTATGGTACCAGCTGTTTCAACATTTTAACCTATATAAATATTGCTCGATATAGACTTCTGTGATAGCACAGTTAACTTGAGTAACTATTACTCCTCAGAAGAAAATTATGGTCAAAAATCAGAGCAAACAAATTTGCAAGAATTTTCTCCTGAGCTAGGGAGAGGCTGGTTGGATATAGCAAGGCTGACACCTGCTGGCTCTTTCACTCAGACACAAATGGATTTTCTGCATTCGAGACACGTCCAGCTTTATTTAAAATAGTCTTTTTAATTCCTTCTGCATGAGGAGAGTTTTGGTTTTCTAGTATCATCCCCCATTTCTTATTTTATCCTTTTCTTTCTGAAGGTTTTTATGTAGAGTCTACAGCTCATATTACAGACTGTAAGTATGTCCTTAGTAAAGACAAGCTTCCAATTCTTTTTACCCAGATTGCTTATTCATAAAGTTTGACATTTAAGACAAATTCAGTGGTGCTAATTGGCTAGTTAGGCATGCTGATGGACTTGGTGTTTTGAGAGTGAATAAGGCTTTTCATATACCTTTTAAAATACACTTAGTGATTTTTTTTTGAGGCAGAGAAGGAAGAAATATGTAACAAATAATCTCTTCGAGGCAGAGCTAATGTCTTATTAAGCATCACGCATATGGCCAGTGCTTAAAAATCCATGAATAAATCCAGCAATAGGACATGCATAAATCCTCTATGATGTCTATTCTCCTGACACTATCAAGGGCACAGCAAAATCATGGGGGAACTGCAGGTGCACTGCAGTGCTGGTAATTCCTGAAAGCGTTGCGCCTGTCAGCTCTCAAGGGCAGGCAGAAAGTCTCAGTGTCTTGGAAAGGATTTCTTCAATGACAAGTAGTTTGTACGTCTCCTTTGTGGGGGTATAGCATAAACTCCCTCTGTTTAGTTTGGTAGCTAATGTGAGAGAAAGAGAGCAGAGCTTTAACTGCCCTCCCTTCTGCTCCACTTTCCTTTGAAAAGTGTTCTGCTGCTGGCATTATTAACTCTGAAACTCCCTATACAGCTGTGGACTGCAAGGGCTGGCTCTCCTATGCAACTGTGGAAGAGGCACAAAGGTTTCCTTGTGACCACTCATTCTTTTTGTGTCCCCACAAAAGGCCAGTCACAATGTAGTATGCTGTTAATAGCTGAAGCACAAGATGTGGTAATGTTAATGAAGCCTGAGCAGCTGACGCTAAGGTTTGGGGGAAACTGGGGCCTAAATGACTGTTCTTTATCTTTCTTATTGAGTCACTGCCACATGACTCTTTTGGCTTAATCCCTTCACAGCATTTTATGCAGAGGCACTCCATTCAGATGTTTAAACACAAATTCATTATATGCCATGTATGCTCTGATGTCCTTGCATGTGAATATAACTTTGTTATTACTCTGTCCTCGAGTATATTTTTCACCTGCCCATGTGAATACTGAGGTATTTTGGCAAAGTGCTTCATTGTGGAGTTGTACTTCCCACTCTTTGAGCTAACATTATGCTCTTCTCATTAGCATGTATGAAAACGCACTTTTTGGTTTAATAAGTAGTCATTAAGAATCTGTGAAATATCAATGTGGAAGCAAAGAAACTGAGCATCATTGAAACCAGAGATACAGTAGAGATGCAAAGAGCTCTGGCTTTTCAAAGAGAGAAAAGGCGGGAGAGGGGAGGCTAAGGGAGTGCATGCCATGAATGTCCCTTCTATTTGTTAGCTCTACAGCAGTCAAACAAGCTCCTATCTGTGACAGGCAGACCTGACAGACATTGTTTTTTCTGTTTTTATTCCTGCCTCATCTTCTATTTCAGGTTCTTAGATCCCAGTGTCAGGACAGTGTGGTACTAAGTGGTCTCACATGTCCTGCTCTTCTAGGGCTCAGAAGTCCATGATGCAGGTGCCACATGTAAGGGACTCTGAGATGAAAGTGAAAGGAGATTTTTTTTTTAGGATTCAGGCAAGCCGATGTGAATATTTGAACATATTTCTAGGTGCAAAATATGTGGCTCTTCATAGAGTTCCTAATTTATATACTTTTCTGTGACACCATTCTTGAGAGAATGGTGGTGGTACTGACTGATGCTATAGATACTGTGAAAAAAAGTAAGGAGAAAGTCATCTCTTTTCGTGCAGTGCAAAATCCCAATAGATTAGCCATCTGACATTGCAGAACTCTTTCAGTTTAAGAAACCTGAAAACCTGACCATGTTGGTTATTTTTGTCTGGCAAAGAATTTCTGTTTTCTACCTGATACATGCTGCAAGCCTCTATGTCTGTCTCCTAAAGTGGAGAGCTACTCTAAAGCATCTGGAGTGACAAGAGCCACACCAGATTATTGTTGTTACTGGATTGTGTAGGATGTGAGGCTAATGTGGTGTCACATCATTGAAGTTGTAGTTATCATTGCAAGGAATCATACACAGCAAGAAATAAATATGGTGGGAAAGCATGTTCATCACCAGCCAAAGAAAAGGATGTCCCAATTCTCGGTTTCTAGTGTAAGTAAGTTTCCTAAATCTCTCAGATGCCCTTGAAAACCTCACCCCAAGTCATGCCCACCCCGCCCACACCTCAGTGAAAAGTCTCTTGAGGCCAATTTCCTAAGAAAATCTGTATATAGCTAAGCATAAAACTGGGGCATCTCTAAAGACAGAGGAGCATATGGAACTTCTCTAGTTCCAAGTTTCTGCAGCATTTTTTCTACTCAGAGACCCTTGAGAATTGTGCTAGAGCAGGCAGAAATACTAACTTGGAAGAATTCATCCAGCACTGTGTTCTGCATTTGCACATTGTGCCTTCCTTCAGAGAAGGAAATATTATTTTGAAGCAAGCATTACAGATGCTGATAGCTTTCAGTTACTTGCAGTGAAGTAGCCATCAAGTTATTGTCTAGAAGGGTTCGTAACATCAGAGTGGCTGAGTTTGTGACGAATCTCTGTCTTTTCCAAGTCACCGCTCAGAGCAGGGTCAGCTGGAGCAGGTTGCTAAGGCTGTGTCCAGTTGGGTTTTGAGTAGCCCCAAGGATGGAGACTTCACGACCTCTCTATTCCAACCTTGGACAATTCTAACAATTAAAAAAAAAAAAAAGGTTTTGCTTGTGTCAAAAGTGACATTTCTTGTATTTCAGTTTGTGCCCCATTTCCTGTTTTCCTGTCACTGGGTACTACAGAGAACAGTCTTCTTTACTCATTCCTATCAGGTATTTATGCACGGTGATAACATCCCAGTGAACTATCTCTTCTCCAGGCTGCACAGCTCCGGTGCTAAAGAACAGCATAAAGAAGGCAGACTGAGAACTCAGGACATCTGAAATAGTTCTGGAACTGGCAACTTTGACCAAATCAGAGTGAAATTCTGTGACCTGTCCCTAGAGTAGAAGCACAGAAATCATGACCCAGTAGGAAGAGGCGAAAGTAGCTTCAAAATACTTCTGATCTCCTTTAACCTTGAATTGCCCTGGGGCCTGGTGAAAGCTCTAGTGTAATCTCTTCAGCTCAAACTGTGGTTCCTCTTCAGTGTCCTATGGGAATGTGAAATAGGATTGCATGAAATAGAAATGTCATGGCTGAAATAGCTGTAATACTGTTTCTTTTGTCCCCTGCTCCAAACTGTAGCATGCTCCTTACACAAGACCTTGAGAAAGGATATTAGGAACAAAGCTTATTGGGTCCTTTCATAGTGCCTCTTGTAAAGAAACCTTACTCAGTGTGAAAGGTTTTTAGGGCCCTTTTAGGCATACATGTTGCTTTCACATGGATAAGAGTGATGATAAGGATTTTCTGTTTAATCTCTCTAGGTCTTAGGTATAAGATGCCTGAGACTTGTCCCTAGATTGCAAAGTCTTTCTGTCAGGCTTGCATTTTGAGTTGGGTCTGGACTTTATTCCATGCTTTTGGCCAAGCAGAAAGGGTGCCATTTTTGTTCCTGTGGTTTCCTACAGTGCTGGAGAGCAATTCAAAACCACAGTACATGAGCCAGTAATAGATCATTTTACTTCTTGGGAATGGAAAAGGCAGGGGACCAGCAGATGACTCCTATTTGCTATGGTGACTTCTAGTTGTGAGGATACTTTCCAGAAATGTTACCACAATGACAGTGTAAGTCCGGACTTCTGGAAAATTCTCTGTAAGAGCTCTTGACAGAGTGGTAATGCTTCCCTCCTCAGACTCCTCATATCAAGCTGGAGTTGCATCTCATCAACCTAGTAATTTTGATGCAGGTCGTCTTGGCAGCTGCTGAGTTAAAAGAGTAGTAAGAGAACTACATAGTCTTTTAGCTTCCTCTCTTTGGGAGACTTTGACTATTCATTAAGTTGGCTTATTTTAAACAGAACAGCGCAATATCAAAGATCTTTAAAACTTTTATTAGGTGATACACTTTAGCACCTGGAGTTTGCTTGCAAGAGAACTAATTAAAGATCAGTACAAGGGGTAGTGTGAAAATTGATCTTTGTCCTTGACCTGGTGACATGTCTGTTCCCCTTCACTTTCTGACAATGATGCACCCACCATACTAAATATAACACTTTCACACAGCTACTCAATATTTGTCAATTTTCCGATTGTTATTCAAATCTTATGTCCTACTCATGTATTCATGCAGCAGTTAAAATTGTGATTGCTGGATTATAGCAGCCTTTATCATCATAACTAAATTTTTTACCTTGATTTAATTCAAAAACTTTAATGCACCATTAATGTATGGTACATTGGATATAAGACAGATGATGAGATTTGAGTGAGCTCTTATCTCTTGATCTTTTCATCTCTATGCATATGCATAGGATAAAAATATGGTCTTGAGGCCAACAAAAGACGGAAAGATAATGGAGAGTAAAAGAATATTTGAAACTATTGATTTGAATATTGGGAAAAGAAAATATTAATAAACAAAAGTATTTGGAAAATGTAATGTTGTCAAAAAACCAATAAACATTGATAGCAAAAGAGAAATAATTGGTAATACATCAATTTTGGAGTTGAGATTCTGATCTCGCAACAAAAAATATCATTAATTTCTAGTTAAATCAGATGAAATAATTTTCTTAAGTGACACTGCAGACAGGTGATGGTTCACCATCTATGAATGAATTCTCTGTTTTACATAGGAAAGGAGAAAAATTAAGAGTTAATTTAGTATCTATGAAAACTGTGACCATCTGGGATTTGATTTTCCTTTTTAAGCCTAGAAAACCCTCGTCAGAATGGGAGAACCTATAAATACAGGGAGAAATATTTCAGCTCTGCAAATCAGAGATGACAAGTGCTGTCTCATTTTTCCATTATGATTATAAGCTACAGTAAAAATGATCAAACTGCAATTATGTTACATGTCTGAAAAATTATCAGAATTATGATACAGAAAAATAAAATTATTTTGCATCTTTCCTCACTAAAAACTTTCACTAGACTGTAATGATTTGGAAGGTGAGCTTTATTTGTGTTATATCTCCTTTATCAGATTTCATGTTTTAGCTTTTGCACCTTTAACTCTTGGTGTGAAATCAAGTGACCCTTTTGCATTTTGATAAAGTCTTTGTCTCCACTGGACAGTGACTACACTTCTAATCCAAGGTAATATAGCAGTTAAAGAAAAAGGTTTTAAAACAAGTCGCTTAGTATCCCCAAAATAATGCTTCCTTTTCCTAAAAGCAGGCAGGCCTACTTTCTTCAACCCCACCAGCCAGTATCTGCTTAAACACACCTACATATTTGTACCTGCCTTTTCCTTTCCTTGCTTTATCTCCCACGTTCATGGAGGGAAATGTGTGGGCTGACTGGCAGGCTGAGAGAGTCTGCCTGTGGCTGGAGAACCTCCTGTCACCCAAGTGTTTACAAAGAGGTGCCCTGTCCTCTCACTGAATGTCTGCCCTGCTTATTGTTGCGTATTGTTTCAGTACGCCTCCCAGTCGCAGTGGAAGTGTCTTGTGTCAAATGCCCAAATTAAATGCGTAAAAGTCAGGGCAGTTTT
This sequence comes from Entomyzon cyanotis, assembly GCA_024500445.1. Classification (NCBI taxonomy): domain Eukaryota; kingdom Metazoa; phylum Chordata; class Aves; order Passeriformes; family Meliphagidae; genus Entomyzon; species Entomyzon cyanotis. The sequence goes on along the minus strand of JAKEPQ010001006.1, from coordinate 16,435,832 downwards.
AAGAGTTTATTGCAGTGCATTGTCAATTTCATCAATACAAGTCATTCAGATAAACTAGATTTTTCTAAAAGATCAGGCTTACCCACCTCTACAGTCTACTGATTTTATTTCAAGTCATACCCTAAGAATCTATTTTAAAATTCAGAGAGTGAAGATGACTCCTCATTTAATTTGTCCTCTCCCAGTGAGCTGGTGTATAGTAGACAGCTGGCAGACCTGTAAGGAATTGCTTCAGTGCTCTCATTCTGATTTTTTCAGGCTTTTTTTCAGACATATTAGGATAGTCTTGGTCTCCAGTTTATTCTTTTGGGGCTTTGTATTGAGTTCATGGCCAAAGCACCACAGTGACATGCAGGAGAGCACGGAGCAGCATGAGAAACAGCTGGTGTATGTTTGTGCTCTCACCCTCTCCTCAGGGGGATGAGTCTGCCCAGATGAATATTTTCCTTTGGAATTACTTTTAATACTGTGCTAACAAGAGTGAACTGATGGTAAAAGAAATGTGCTGGTTGTTCAGCTTATAAATAGTGAGACTTCTTATGTCCCTATTTTCTTGCTTAGCCCAAGCACTGAGCAAGCTTCCAGAACCTGCCTGTTTCACAGACAGGCTTTACTCTTTGTAGAGATTGTGTTATGCATATGCTCTTTCTGCTGCTTTAGGGAGAAATAGATGTTGTTTGTTTGGAGGTTGTTTTACCAGAATAATGTGAAGGCAAGCTCCAGAAAAATTGAATTTCTCTGTCTCCAGATCTATAGATGTCTGTTTTTCCAAGGGAAGTGGATGCTCTGAAATACAGAAAGATAGCACTCCTATTTCAGTGAAGCCAGTGACAATTAGGCTTATCTATAGTACAACCTCTGTGTCTGGAACAAGATGAAAATTTGACAGGTGGCACCAGTGAGAATTATTCTTTTGGAAATGAATGTTGGAGCCATTATGTATTGTCTATGGCATCCTGTTTGGAGCAAGAGAAATGAACCAGAATGACATTACTTTCATTTTATTCTCAGATGCTTCTTTCTGTCAAAGGATATTTTCTAAGCTAAACCTTGTCTTTAATCAAGGAAAAATTTATTCTGTTTTCCTTATGTTGCATTGCTATGGCAACAAAACATGAAGTGGCATTCTGAGCTGGCTATCATAAAACTGCTTCCACTGTTGTGTCCGGTGAGCAGCCTCCGTTAAGGGCTCTGCACTCCCCTGAGTGCAGGGTCTGGTGCCTCCTGTTCCCTCTGGCAATGCTAGCTTAGCTCTGTGGAGGAGTCTCTGACGAGTCACAATAACACTGTGGACATTTTGACATGTTTATACTTCCACAGGTACTGGGGCACATCAAGGACCCGTTAGTCTACAGGTAGCAGCATGCAACGCAGAGCAAATCATCTCCAGGAGCAGTGTCACTCCTCACACCATGAGGGCTCCTGGCTCACAGGGGCCGGGTGTTACACTGACTAGTTTGAGTATGAGCAACAATTCCCCTGTGACAGATGAGGCTTCACAGCTCAGCACTTACCTACAGTTTTAGGCAAGACAGTGCAGTCCAAGGGAAGCTGTGCTGCTGCAGACATGCTGCTGTCATTGCCAGTGATGGGCAGGTTATGCCTACCTGAGCTACAGTCATGCCTCTGTCAGGCAGACCCCTCAAGACTTCAGTTTTTCCAATGTCCCTGCTTTCCACAGGAGGCCCTGTAGTGCAGCACTGAGCTAACACAGCCTGGCCTAATTTTACTTACTCCTCAATGAATATGCTAGTAACCTGATGTTTCTATTCTAGAAGGGTAATAATGATTCTTTCTGGAGTGAAATTTTACCCGTAGCAGAGTAATTACAGTGAATTATCTGGGGGTACCATTCCAAGGCAGCAGTTCCCAGGCACTTGCTTTGAAGAATGTACCTCTGCAAATGTGAGAAGGACAATTTCTGACAATCTGCTATTGATTACAGAAAATTGTTTAGTTCTAGTTTCACCCTCAAATATTTGTCTCTCTGCTGCCTTGTTTTGGAAGATGAAGCTTCACAGAAACTGAACAGTAGGTTTTATTGATATCAACTCTGTTTTCCCTAACAGCTCATTCACCCCTTTCCTCTCTGCCTGCCTCCCTCCCTTTCCCTTCCTCGCTGCTGCTGGCAAGCTAATTAGTTTGCTCCCTCAAGAAAAATTCATCCAAGGCCATAATAGCCATATCAGATGGAAGCTAGGATAAAACTCGCCGCAGTATAGCCTTATAAGTGCCTCTCAGCTTCTCACAATGTTTCCCTGCCTGTTTTCACTTTGTAGGGAGAATTCTCTCATCATGTGTTCTATGGAAGTATTAAGTAAATTAATTAAAAGAAATTATGGTGTGTGTTTCCTGAAATATCCTCCTTGATTTCCCTCCATCCCACTTATTTATACATTTTAGGTTCTGAATTTCAAGCTTTGTCCAAAAAGCCCACATTGTATATTTCACTATCTTTTCTTTTGTAAATCTGTAACCTTCTGTTAGAGTAATATATTAAAATTCTTCAGACATGGAGTAGCAATGTTCATAATCTCCAGTTCATTATCTTAATTAGATCTGTCTTATGTTATCCCATATTTTATTCTCATTACTTTAAAGGTGATCAGCCTTAGAAGGGAATGTGAGCAGAATTTAGTGAATTCTATTGTGGCAACGTTTCTCTGATCTGGCTTTGAATCTTTCAGGTGTAATAATGATAATGCTGCTGGTGCCGTTAATTAAAACTTGCATTTGAATGGTATGAATATTCATTTTGGGGAATGAACACAGAATTAACTCAGGGGGCTAAAATGTCTGCAATGGCCCAAGGATGTGAAGTGAACCTGGCTCCCCATTAAAACACAAATGAATCATTAAAAATGATGGAAATTCAAAATCCTCCCACCCCGCAAACTATTAGTAAAGTATTGCCCAGGTTGAGCCTGTCTTCAGTTCAGAAGAATGTTCATCCTTCAGTAAGAAATTATACGACATATACTTGACATACAGCTCTTTCCAGGAGCTAATACCTAATGCTAAATCTTTATTAAATAATTAAGAGGGGCTTTTGCTTATTTGAAATTCTCAGGTTGAAGTGCTGCATCTGTAAGATCCAGGTTACTTTTAATAGCTTTCTGTGGGAAGATCAAAATTGCTTTCCCAGAAAGTGATTGTGACACCCAAGATGCTGTTGGGGAATATACAGACAAGAAGTGCTGAGACCTTTGATAATGAAGCCCTCTGTACCCAGATTCTCTCTCTGGCAAAATGCAGGACTTTAATATTCTGGGCAGGAATGTTAAAAATGTATCTTTTCTTCATCATGTGAATAGCACCACTGAAAATATGAAAGTGGTGTCTGTTCTTTTTTTTTTCCTGAATTTATTTGTTGTCATTTTTTTCTGAACAAAAGAAACATCAAATAATGAATACCTTTTTTAAAAGCTTATCTGGTGCTGCAGGATGCTTAAAAAATGAGACCACAAACTAGAGAGATAAAGCCTCTTTGGTGTAGGAACGCTATGTGAAGTTTAATGGGCATTTGGCAGGAAATATTTTGCTGGCTGTTAGCTAGTTGCCAAGGGGATTCACAGGATGCATGTTCTAGAATAAAATGCTCTGTGAATAAACTGAGGTCACTTAAGGTAATTTGCATGGTGCTTTTGACTGGAGCTCTGGGGTCTGGACTTGCTGTGCAGTCAGAGATAAGTGCACTGATGTGCGTCCTCTCCTTCCTCCCCCTGCATGTAAGTCCTCCTTATGTGAGATACTTCCCAGTTCAGGTCTGGATATCTGCTTGGGAAAGCCTAAATCAACTCTTCATGTATTCCATGCAACACAGAATTTGGCCTTCCCTTGTGCAAGAGAGAAACAGAAATGTTGTGTCTTGGGGATTCAAGCCATATCACCAAATAAAAGCAAGGAGGTTTCACCATGAGAACCCCTTCCTCCTATGCTTCTAAATGAGGATAGATAAAAGCAAAAGGATTTTGCTGACTCCCGTGTTTTCTTGCTTGTGGTGAAGAGGAGATACGGAGAGCTTTTCTCTGGGGAGGATTTAACAGGGGCACAGATAGTATGTGATTGAGATTCTTTGTGCAGTGGGAATCTCCCTGTTAAGCTTCTCCTCTTTGACCCAGTGGTAGGAGAAGGGAGGTCTTCCTTGGCTTTACAGTTGTTTGTGGTCAAAAGGTCATCTTTTTGCTAGTCCTCTGTGGGTCCTTTGGAAGTGAACTGTAATTTGCAAATAGAATCATAGGAGTAAATATAGGAAATATTAAAAAGTAAGAAAAAACTATTGCCAATATTTAATCTGATTTTTGTTACCAGTGTTATTTTCTGTATATTAGGCTGAAGAAATGTGATAAATAATTTAGAGTCATTGTGTCTGGATACAGCATACATAAAACCCAAAAATCTCCTTGTTTGACTTGTGGGGCACATTTAAGGTTCTTAACTATTGATGTCTTGTATCACTAAAGGAGCTGTAGGGTATGTGTGATTGGTAGATCTGATATGGGGATCTCAGTGGATCTACTGCCTCTAGAACTGCAACTAATTGATTCACTCTGGATTGCCCTTGATATCCTAGTCATCTCTATACAGAGAATCTATCTGTCAGGACTCTCAGCCCTTTCTGAAATCTGATTCCTCAACATCTAAATACTAGCAGAGAGTCTCTTAAGAAAATCTCTACTATAGCACATTAGTGCAAACGTATGCCACATGCAAACTCTATTGAACAGAGTGACATGAAGATTTAATTTGGACTGCTAATTAGACTTGAGAAGGAGACTGCGGCTGGACAGCTGCTGTGAGAAGAAAGAATGAACAAACTCAGAATTTAGTTTCATCTGATTCTGTTTTTCACCCTTGTTTAACTACCTGGAAATTATTGTGCATATGCTTGTGTTCTTTAAAATTGATCCTTGATTATTTAAAATTGATGCAAGAGAATGCAGATAGTGAGAAACTGATGTTTCTTTCCTCCCCCATGATTTCAGCCCACTGTGAAGGCCAGGCTTAAGGTGATGGGGCACCTGGCTTTGCTTTAGTGCCAGCTGTTTTCCTTGGTATTTCTTTGGAGGAGTAATCACATTAATTTATTCATGCAATATCGTAGTGCTCAGTTTTGAGGAGGAGTGTGTGTTTGCCTTTTGTATCCTTCTTCTGCTTTGTATATTTTTGTGGAGTCCACGCGTCTAGTGCCTGATAGCTAATCCCATGGATAGTGTGATTTAATAAGAGGAAAGAATGATATGGCTGCATCCTGCCCATTATGCCCTTAGGAAAGAGATTTTTATTTGCTGTCAGATGTCACTGATGGAGCATTTGGCTTCTTTTCATCAAGTAACAATTGCAGTTCTAAGAGTACAGTACAGAGAGCCACTTTAAAGCCAAATGTCTCAATTCACAAGTGAGGGAAGGAAAAAAAGTTGTGCAGCTGGAGGATGCTATTTCTTCTCAGCAGCTGTCATTGAAAAGGCATGTGAATGCTCTAGATGTCAGGTGTCATAAATGCTCCATCCAGAGTTTGTCACGTGCCTGGAAATATCATGTGAAGTGTTGGAAAGAAGTTTCTGAACACATTAGAAATCTTCTCTAGACAAGCTTGCCTTGGAATTTGCTATATTGACATTTTAGGGAATGAGGAATTAATATAAGTGAGATCTGTAGCAAAATCTCCATGTTTCACTGTAGTCACAGAGCCTTTTTATGTTACTCAGGCCAAAATGTGTGACTTTGGTAGGAAAAATGTCCTTGACGAATCCTTTGCCCTTGCCTTGGCTCCCCAAATCCTTTGATGTACCTGCAAGGGCACATCTGCACATTTTGAGGACAGATGCATGCATGCAGTGGTGGTCATGGGGAAAAACCACTATTCCAATATAAGAAGAGACTTGACGTTAGGAAAAGGTTATGTTGTGCCCACTGTATACTCTATTAGCAGCTCCTGAATTTTTTCCTTTTATGCCTTTCTCTTTTCTTCCCCTTCTTCACTGGGAGCAGATGTCATCACTTGGCTAGAAGAAAAGAACAGCTGAAGCCATGGAGAGTATCTGGGTCTTTCCACTTGATTCACACTCTTGTCTTCTTCTAACAGGTCCTTGTTGGGAATGCAGTGGTTGAGAGAGCTGATTTGTGTAGGATGGCTGAGAGCTCTGGCTATATGCAGGATCCTAAGTCCCCATTGTGTGGTACATTACGTACCCCAGATTGCCTGTGGAGTTGTTCCCGAGTTTGGTCTCCAGAAAGTAGACGGGTGCTCAGTTGTAGTCATTTTTCCTCTCTCTTTCTACAATGCATTCAATGTGATCTGTGCTTGACAGCCGCTGCACTATCTGTGTATAGGGGCACTTAGTATGAGTCACTATAAAACCCATGAACTTGGGAATTGTTTAGGCCTGATGCCTGGTGTCAGCTGGGGCGAAGAAGGGGTGAGGTTTGACTCTGCTCTCTTTGGCCTTGGACTCTAGTGTTAACATACAGGTTTTCTGTAACGTCCTGTTCCTTTTCAGTTGTCACTGGTTGGCTTTCTCTGTGTATCATTTCTGTCAACTATTGAAATCAGAATGTCTCTTCCTATTCCAGCTGGCAGTTGCCAAAGCTATGTGAAACAGAACTGGATATGCAGAAGAACACTTTCTTTTGTTGTTATGTCAGGCAAAGATGTAACACTAGAAACCTAGGGGTGTTTTTTGATGCAGGAGCCACCAGGAACTGAGTGCTGGAATTCTGCTCAAAGGAAGCAAGACAGATGGGAAGAGAAAAAAATCCACACCTGTCAAGTGTCACGTCATCACAGGTGAGTCTAAAGATAAAAGTAGCATCTTCTTCCAATATTAGTGCCTCTGCACAAGAAATCCTTTGATAATACAGGCCTGTTGTTCATTTAATAGATTTTAAAATGAAGTTTATGAAAAAGTTACATACAACGTTCCTCACTGCATTGAGTTAATACCAGATTTTATGAGGTAAGGAGTGCTGGACCCCACTACAGCAGTCTTCCTTCTGTACCTATGGCCATATGAGATTGTAAGAGTTGAGATCAAGGTCACCAAGGAGAGTGACAACCCACCCACAAGGTACACATTTTGCACTGCAGCTGTCAAGTCCATGAGTATTGTTGATAACTGGTGTAATCATCTGCACAGTGGTCTCCTAAGGAAAACTTGTGATTTCATGTTGTGTCTCACCAGGTGATAACTGGTTCAAGATTGCACATAGAGACTTCCTTTCAATATTTCCAAGGGCTATTCTATACCTCATAAATCTTAATATATTTGTTGTGATTGATAAGTACAGCATGTAGATTTAAGCATAAGATTTGTTTCTCAATTTGTATGAACTGCAAAGAAATACTCTGACTGCTTGACCACAAGTCTCATCTTACAATTTTCTGTGATACATTTGTATTGTATGTTGAGCAAAATGTGACTTTTAAGATGAAAGCATGGTTTGATTTTTACAAGAGTAACAATGATAGGAAGAAAGAGATACAGTGTTGTCTCTCTTTAGAATATAATGAGAACAGGCTGCATTTGTATTATTTCCTGTGCTTAAGTTTCATTACAGTAATTTTCTCAATGAATACATAGCATAGTATGCTATTTCCTCTCTTCATTACCATCTTTTTCACGCAGGGGCAGTTACAGAATCTTAATGATTCTGTTATTTAAACCTTTTTGATAATCTGTATTTTGAATGACCTCTCTTTCACCTCTTCCCTAAAATTACTGAAATTGAGAATAGGAGCTGCTTTCAAATCAAATTAATCACCAAAGAGAAGGGCAAGATAGTTCAGGTTGTTATTGTCACAATTACAGATATTATAACAAGGATGAAAAAAAAACGCAAAGAAGTCTGAAACTGCACTAGCTTTCCACTACAAAGCAGGGAAAACAATAATAATTATTGTATGTGACTCTGATTCAAAATTCACTGAAAGTCACTGATCCCTACATATGAGATTATTCAGGTTTTGGACACTATTAAATCTGGGGTAGTTCTGGATTTGGGGTAAAAAAAATCACTGTCTAAACCATTGGTAATCACTGAAAATGTGCTCTTTAAAAGTTTTGCCATCTTGAAAAATGTATAAATGTGGTCGGTCATGTGCATTTGAAATATTTCAGGAGTGTTTATTTGTAAGAGTTCTTTGTTTTCAAATGAGAGGAGAAGAATAGATCCCCCCACATTAGGGTTCAAGGTGCTGGTGGGTGATATGGATTGAAATGGGCTACAGACTGCTTGGGATCCATAGTTCCTGTGGGAAAATTGTCGTGCAGAAAGTACTTATAAAAACCCAAATATTTGTGTCCAGATGCAAACTGTGTTGTCACACAGTGTGACTGAATGGACTCTACCAGACAAACAACTCTCCCCATTTAAAGGCATGACTGAGTAGTCTGTAATGTGTCACAAATATCTGAGATAGTCAACCAAGAACATTAAATGGTAAAAGCCAAGATTAAAGATTCGGTACTTTCAGTATCGTTAAGACCTGTATGTGTGCACTGACTGTTCTAAATGGTAAATACACTTCCTTCACATGCCCTATACCTTCTATAAAGCTTGTTTTCCTACAGTGGGCAGGGAGATTGCATGAGACACTCATGGGACGTGCACAGCAATCGAATACAGGCAAAGGATTTACCTGCAAAGAAACTGTGGAGAGCAGGGTTGCTGTATTTACTCACACTCTCCAATCTTCATCTGAATAAATAAAGTGGTGTCATGGGGCATGCTGCAATACTGATAATGAGTCTTCTATTCATTCAGCCTAAGAAGCTTCAACAGATATGGTTTGCCGGTCAAATGGATTTAAAATTGTATTGTCTCTGCCTTGCTTTCTGCACTGATTGCTTTTGTATTGCAGCTCCACGCCTCAATAGACACTTTGTCTATATCTGTCACTTTGTTCACATCAGTCTCCCCATAATCTGTAATATGAAACTCTTTGTTTTAATATGAAAACCCAACTTGTACTTCTACAAAGATTATTAACTTAGGGATATGGTAGCCAAAATGATATTTTGCTTTCTATCCTTGGTTTTGTTTTGTTTTGGTTTTTTTTTGTGTATGTTGCATGGTAGGCAACAATGCACTTAGTTCAAGATCTCAGCTTAGTGAACAACCGTTTCCGAAGGGATGTTGCAGCTGCAGACATTTCCAAAGGTTTGATTACCATGCTGCACACAGCTGTAATAATAAACCTTGGCTACCCTTGACTTAGCTTTTATTTTAAATTCATAAGATCTGAATCCTAACTTTCAGCACAGAGTATGACTGCAATTTAACAAGTCTTTTAACCATATATTCCATCTCAAATACATTACCTTAAGAATGAATGATAAATGTTTTACAGGACTGAGGTTTTAAGGCTTGGTCTAATACAGTACAGTCTGATTTTTATCAGAAGTGAATCAACCTCCCTCCAATCCTGAATGTTTATTCTTTCCTTTATATTATTTCAAGTTATTTCAAACAAGTTAGGCTTGGTTTCCTAAAGAAAGGAAGCTAACTAAATCATTACTGAATTAATATGTGTGTGGATACATGTGGGTTTTACTGTTCCCTTCTCTCATCCCTTCATAACCACTGAATTTTTTGGCCTACTCCAACCAGCCAGAGAGAAAAACAATAATCATAGAACCATGGAATCACAGAATGGCTTAGGTTGAAAGGGACCTTAATGATCATCAGAGAGAAAGAGAGAAAGAAAGGGAAAAAAGAATGGAAGAAAGAGGAGGAAGGAAGGAAGGAAGGAAGGAAGGAAGGAAGGAAGGAAGGAAGGAAGGAAGGAAAGGAAGGAAGGAAGGAAGGAAGGAAGGAAGGAAGGAAGGAAGGAAAGAAGGAAGGAGAGAGAGAAAAAAGAGAGTGAGAAATGAAAAGGGATCCAGTGTTGATTAAGCTGATGGAATGTCAGTACTGGTTTCGTCATTGATCCAACAGATAATCCTGGTTTCAGCATTGATCCAGTTGATTAGCATCAATCCAGCTGTGTCGGTCCAACCAATGAGATGTCCAGGGCCCTGGGAGTACTATCTGGCCTTGGGTGGGTATCTTTTTATGGACAGGTTTCTCCACCCCGAAAACGGGTTCTTCGATTTCTATGTAAATTATTTAGCATGTGCAGTCTGTTTTCCAGGTCTTTCTGGAAATGGGTTGGAGGACTTTGGGGGTCTTTAGTGGTTTTAATCCCATCCATTGTCCATACCCACTTCCTGCTATTCATTCCTGTGCTTGTGCTGAACTGTGTTGTGGTTTTTTCTCACACAAAAGTTCTGCCCTACCTTTGCCTGGCCCCCCTTCTCCAGCCAAATCTTGTTGTTTCTCATGGTGTGTTAATACCAATAGCCCTTGCTTATTACCAACAATTCTTGTCTGTTATTACAAACAGTCCTTGCTTGGCTCCACAGCCATCTGGTTGTCAGTGTTTGAGACATACACATTATCTCCTTATCTTCTGGGAATTGAGAGCTGAAAGGCCTCTCACCTTGGACTGCTGTTTATAGGGTCACAAGAGAGTGGGCTTTAGTTATAGTGATTTTCCATCCTAGCCACAATTTGAGCCTGTAACTTTCTTTGAGGGTTCAGTAAGAAAAATATTATTCCACTTGGGTTGTTTTTTGGGCAAGAAAGATAAGTTTCCAAGGCTGTTTATTAAAAAACAGGGGCTCATTAGACACCTGTAGTTCCTGGGAGCAGGCAGTGTTTCTGACAAGCTCAAGAGGGGCTTAGTGCAAGTGCAGTTCATCAAGGCCAAGGTCTAATGAGCATTTTCTTACATCATAGGGCAGCCTAGGGCGGGGGGAATGCACCACCACAATCCACCCTGTGACTAAAGTTAACTTTGGGCCTCTGCATTCCATCTTGTGGCTCAAACGTCGATATGGACTAGGTGATCTCTGGAAAAGGGAAAAGAAGAGGAAGAGAGGGAGAAGGAGAGAATGAAAAATGCATTCTCTAAGCTCTCTCTCTAAACTTTGTGGGTAATCTCTCAATAAATCTCCACACCTTAATGTACAATCTGATTACCAAAATGAAAAGCAGAAAGGTTAATATTAAAAGAAAAATCACAGGGTGCAACATTTTGTTAAAAATCCCCATTGCTGTTGGCAACCACCCAAATAAAAAGTCCCACCAATGGTGTTCCCCACCTTTCTTCATTCATTCCATCACACAGTGGATTGCTTCCACATTGTGATGAGCAGCAACCAAAGTCTTTCATCCATTGTAGGTTCATACCAATGGGAGCAGACTGTAAGGCTGGGATTGGGGTGTAGTCAGATTTCAGCAACTGGTAAGAGGTAACTGGAGCTAAATTATTAAAACTGCAACCCTTGATTTGAACAAATACACAAACACAGATATGAGAGTGATTACTTTTATCTATAATAAAGTTGTCTGTAAATACAAAATCATGAGGGGTTCTCATACAGGCACATCCATTCCATCAGTCTCATACTCTATGCTCCTGGGAACAGAGGACAGCTCCCTTGTGATCTAATACTGACACAATGGTTGTGTCTTCAGGGAATACTGCTCTGAAGAAGTCTACTTGGGTACCAAAAGCACCACAGTCATCCTAATAAAATGGTCTTTCTGAGATTAAATTACCTTCAGCAAGTGAGTTGTAACTGTTGTAAATATTATAGATATATCCCCAGTCAGTATGAAGATTATCAGTCTGACTCAAGTGTTTATACCTTAAGTGCCACTCTGGACTTTTGACATTTCTTTAAAAGAACACCAAATTTCACCTTTAATGTATCAGAATACGCTGGTTTATTGTGCTAGGCCTTGGATATAGTCTTTTAAATATATACAATATAATAAACCTAACACAACCCTGATTTCTTCCTTAAAGAAAGGTGATATGTGAATAAATAATCCCATACACTGAAATGGAAAAATAAACTAGAAACCATATATTTAACTTTTTAATTATTTTTTTAATGTGCTAAGCACTGCAATAACCTAATACAAACCTTAAAACTTACTTGAGCATATTTATTTGTAGGCAAAGAATAACAACTCATGTTTCTTTTTGAGGTCACTGGGTTTTCTGGTTTCCATATGCTTCTGAGCATCCTCTGAGCATCTACTGAAACACCAGAGAATTAAGTTAGTATCAGGCAAACATATTAATGTCCAGTAAAGCAAAATTGTGCACACTAGATGTTTTTATTGGTTCCTTTAAAATGGGAGCTTTAAAAATTCCTTACAAGAAGATTAGAAAACTAGGATATAAAAAAATAACTTAGAAGAAAGATTTTCTTTTCCAAATTTGTGTAAGGGAGTAGCATTTATAACTGTTAATCCTTTATTTTCCTTCCCCCTAACTAAATTCAGTCCTCGATTTAACTCACACTTTAGGATTTGCATTTGAGCTTGATGGCAATAATAATAAGTGAGATAAATCAAATTAATATCCTTGCAGATACAGTTAGTTTAATAACTTTGCCATTTCCATTCCCTTTTTATCTGCATTATCACAATTTGAGAACATACTATAGTAAACCAATGCCTCAATGAACTTCTTTCTGTGCCCAGCATGGAGAGATTAGAATTTCTAATTTTATTGCCCAGATTGTCATATCTTGCCTTATACGGCACCTTTTGTTGCAAAAGGAAGCCACATGCTCTGATGTAAAGAGGAATGAATTTTTTCAGAGTTTGTATGTAGGTACCTCTGGGGTGAAACAGAGACCTTTTTCAAAGCCACCAGCAGTATCACACAACCATTCAAACAGAATGCCCAGAGAAACTGAATCAGGGTGCAATAGTTTTCCTGGGATCTTGGGGCTTCCAGAACAGAGAGAACATTACTCAAATGCAAAGATATCAATATTTGTCTATATTCAGGGGGTTTTGATCCTTACATACCCTCCATGAGAGCTGCTCTGCTTTTATAATGTCAGTATCTGGGCTTTAGGAGAGTGGAATATGAATGGTCTGCAGAGTACCAACCTGCTTTTTAACCTAGGGCCACTGAGCAGGTCTGTGAAACTCCTATTGCAGCCACTGCCAACAAACTGCAGCCTCTCTACATTCTCCGTGCTGGAGTTACTGGATTCAAGTAAGGACAAGCCACACACTCATCAAGATGATCTTCCCTGTTAAGGGTCATGAAGAGCTTCTCTGTGATATTTTTCACAACTCTCAGTGTGAACCAAATGCCACTTTATATGTGGCATTTATTATATGTATATAATGAAACACTCCTGACTAGGATGTCCTTCTCAACATAAAGGACAGATACCTGAGGGAGTTGTGCAATAGTAATTGTGCTGGGTCAGCAATCTCTTAACACTAGCGGTTTAAGCCACCGTGTCCATAATTGTCCTCTGCGTGTTTACAGAAAAGATTAATATATCCACATACAAACCTTTCAAGCCCATGTGTGGGCTGGTTAATAGCTTACCAAGTGTTATCATCTGGCTTGGTCCTCCCACTTACCCTTGTTCCTGCTGCCAAGTGTGCCTGGAGTGATTTTTAGTGGAAGGGTTATTCTTTATATGAATAGCTAGTGCTTTTGTCTTCAGTGCCGTTCCAGGTGCACTAGAAGGGAATGAGCCATTTGAAGGAAAGAATTTCAATCCCTCACTCCATCCCAGGCTTCAACATGACCTTGGTCAAATCTTTGATACCTAGCTTTGCATGTATGGTTGGGTTCAGTTCTGAAACTGGGCTGTCTCTGGGAGTGGACTTGAAAAATCTGAGTTAAATGCCTAATATATAGGGAAATTTAAGACCTTGAGAAAGGGATTCCTTTTGTTTATGCCTCCATGTCAACTCATTAGAACATATAATTACATCCTTTTCTTCTTTGAGGGTACAGGGAAAGGATAGGGAGGACAATAGTCCCCATCTTTTATATAGCGATTGAGAGGCAAAAACTTTCCATCAGGGAGCAGAAGACCTGGGTAAACAGATTATGTAGGTGTTTATAAATTTTTGTCTTGATAAAGCATAGCAAAGACACAAAATAAGTGGGAAAGCAAAAATCATATAGAAAACTGAACAGGCTGTAGCTTTTTTGTCATTAATTTCAGTAGTTTTTCTATAAAAAACTCAATGTCACCATTTATTACTTTCGATTCAGCAGTAAGAGGGAGGTGCCATACAAAACCTAGACAAAACAGCATTACTTTTTATACTAATATGACTCCAGAAACATTAGACTGTTACTGTGCTCACGTACTCTCCACTGAAATAGTTTTGGTTTCATCAAGGCCCTCCTGAGGTAGCTCTGACAGGCTATTTTACTCTGCAGAACTCTGTGACAGCTGAAGCTAAACACATTCAGCTATTGTAAAAGAGCTTAAGCATACCGATAATGGAAGAAATGGAAAACAAAGAATTGTAGATGTAAAAACAATAAAAAAACCCTTAAGGATTTTCTAAAAGGTCATTAATATAATGGTTAAGGTTTCTTAGGACTTTTGGGTCCTTTTCTGCCATACCCTCTTTCTTGTTTTGGGATTTGGGGGTTTTTTGCCACTCTTATTAGAGTGTTGCTTGTAAAATCCATTTTACAACATCTCCTCCTTCTGCCTTTCCTCTGTGGTGTTTCTACTTGCCATCCCTTCATTAATTTGAAGTTTAAATTGTTACGAGTTAATGTCTCGGTCAGTGACTTCCATTGTTTTCCTGGGGAGAAGCCGTACAAGGCCCTGAGGACTCATTTCTGTCTCACAGGCAGGGTCTCTTTTTCCATAAATTTATTCTATGTTGAAAATAAGACATAAACAGAGTCCACAAATTAATGAGAATTCATAAGTCTACTTAAAAATATTCTCCAGGCCATCACACAATATCAAAAATTAAAATATGAAGATATTTCAAAACTCCATGTAATTTGGTGATTGACCCTCAGATAAACATCACGAATCTCTATTCCCTTCATGAGCAAATACCACATTTAGTTGCTAGAATAAGTTCTATGAATACATCTTTGCATGTGTTTCAAAACTTTTAGAAATAAAAATATTTGAGCTTGAGAGAAAAAATAACGTAACAGAATTACATTTGTCACTGACTTTCTTATCCTACCAGTGTGCGGATTAGACAAGCTACAGTGTCCCAAAAAAGGTAATAACTTAATAAATATCCACTGCTTCACAGTTTGTGATCAGTCAAGGTAATACACGTTCACAGAATGAGGAATGGCTTGATTGGTAGCTCAAATTTTTCCTGAAGAGATTGAAAACCACATGCTCCTCTCGTTTGACCCCAGATGAACCTATTGATTTATATAAGGCCTTCTCTGAGCCTCAGTGGTCTGAGAACATCAAGGGAGTCTATATGAAATGTATTTTGATTTGGATGACACTCTTTGGGGACTTAGCTAAATGAATTTCCTATGCATTTTATATGGCCTGAAAGGATGGATATTTGGACACTTACTGTGGATCATCTAGAGTTAGGTAACTGCTTATATGTTGTAACTTGATTGTAGACCTGGGCTTTTTGATTTGTAAACAAACAGAGGTCTCACTGAAATTCCTGGGCATGACAATCACTCTCTTTTAAGGTAAATGAGAACAGTGAAGTGATAGTAGGTGTTAAGCAGCAACTGACACAGTGGAATTGCTACTGTGAACACTGACAGCAGATCCCAGCAGCCCCAAATTTCTGCAAAGCAGTCTCAGAGCCTAAGGATCTAATAAATAGAGCAGAGAATCAGCAGTCTGAAAAAACCACAGAAAGGACCAGAAAAACAGGGAACAGTGAAATATGTGTGGCATGACTGAAGGAAAGCCAAAGGGGATAGAAACAGCTTTTGGGGCAGAATGATTGTTAAAAAGACAGATTTAGAATGCTTAAAGACAAAAAAACAAAAAACCAAAAGACATTCTATTGGTCTTCCTGCTGTATCATGGATTTATGCTTTTTCCTCGTAAAGAAAATGGATTGTACCAGAGCAATCACAGGCTCTCTCATCAATTTATCCCCCTAATGAAACAATTGCGAACACCCCAAATATCTGCTTAGCTGCTTGGATAAGAAGAATAAGGATATAGAAGACAGAACAATATTTCCAGCTGTGGAATTTGCTAGATATGCAGTGAAGTGTGTTGTTCAGCTGAGTTTTGCATAAGAAACACATTTATGTTACATTTCTAATGCAAATTGCATGTATTTTACATGGACAGAATGAATTCTTGCTGGCTTGATCTTCAGCTTTTCAAATCAATAGAAAGACTCTAATGTATTTTCAATAGACTTTGGAGCAGGCCCTTCCTCCCATGCACTCACAATGATTTACAATCAATTTATGGCAAGAATCCACTTCAGAAAGCCTGAAAACTATGAATATGCAGTTTCATGGGGAAGCTAGCATCAGTGGCCTAAAAATAGACTCCATTTCAATATACTGATCCAGATGCCCGCCTGTGAAGAATTTAGTCCCTGTGCATATGCTATCTAGCTTTTAGTGGTTTGAACAAAAGGGGCAGAAGACTATGTTTAAGGAAGTGATGACAAGTGCCTCTTTTTATCAAATGTTCTGAGCACCAAAATGGAAATACTCAAGGAGCTTATTTTGATGGCATGTTATTTCTGACCTCCCAGTAACTTGTCAGGTGACTGACACCAGAGTTGTTGCAGATAAATGGATCAGCCACTTACATTCATACAGATGGTTCTGTAAAAAACCTTTTTATGTGGCCTACTCTAAATGCAGTGGCTTTTTTTTCAGCCCATTAGCTACAGCTGTACCTTAAGATTTGGGATTTAGTAGCTCCTGGCTATGGAGGCACAAACCACTGGTGTCTTCACTGTCACCACCAGTCACCTTCTTGTTGAGGTAAAAACTGAGGAGCAAGACCTCCCTTCCTTTTTGCCAAAAAATATATTCCCATGCACTGGCTGGAAGGGGGGACACAGCTTACACCAAGAAGCCCACCAGTCTGAACAGCCAGGGAATGAGGATGGAAGAGGCTTCATATCCCCAGTAATACAAATATAGACTCATAACACTATATAGGGGGAATACGTATTTAGCACATGTGATTACAACCCTCAGTGTTCCTGGTATTTACAAAGAAGGGAGGACTCGAAAGAGTTAGTGAGCAGGAAAAAGAAGAAGATGGACTAGCAAACCCCCCCAGGGTACAGAATATTTTGACATTAAAAAGTAGGGTAAGAAAAGATGATTAGAAAAGGAGATGATGTATTGCTCAGAGCAGGCTGATGGGGGAGTACAGAAAGAACAATGTAGAAAACTACCTGAAGCAGTTTGTGAGTAAAAGAGGAGGAAATGGGTGACAGATTAGTATTCTGGTTTAGGAGCTGATAACTTACTGTTGTGCATCTCACTCCTTGCAATGTGAAATAAGGGACTTTGGGGAGTCCTAATTGGGATTGAGAGAGGTTGTGGGAGTCTTATGTTCAAAAAATGCTTTTCTTTGCTGTGTCAGCTAAAGCATGTCATAGCAAATCCATACTATGAATAGTCAGATGGGACAGCAGGAAATTTGGTAGAAATACTGTTTAAAGGTCCTTGGCAGATTTCACTACTCCATATTTAGCATTGTAAGAAAATAGCAATCAATGTCATAATACTTTACAAAGATCACAGCTCCGGGATGAACAGACAAAAAGGACAAAGTTTTGGTACACAACTAACAAGATGTGTTAATCAGACAGTTAATTCTAAGTTAGTCATGAGACTGAGCAATGCTGGGAATCCTAACCCTGCCAAAGCAAACAGCAAAACACAGGTCAGAGTCACCTTGCCCCGTGACTGTAAGAGAGAATGGTGAATTTCATTGTGAAATGCCTGCCACCAGAACTTGGCATCACAAGTACTTAACCAGATTCCTTAGGATCAGTCCTCTAGCAGGCAACTTTGCTCAGCAAGAAGCATGTCCAGAATGATGATGAGAGAACTGTGAATGTACTATACACTCACTTAGGTATCTGACACTACAGCCAAAGAGAAAACTTTGGAAACTGATCCAGAGACTGTTTTATCCCTTACAAATTATAGGAAGACACTTATTTGCTCCTTTTGTTTTGTTGATAGAAACCAAGATTTCTTAAAAGTGTCAACTCAACAAAAATAAAGCTGAAATATGCCCAGACATTTCTATACCACTGCAAAAACTGCCAGTGTCCTGCTGCTACAGTCAGTGGAGAACAGAGCCAGCATCTGGTGTGAATGCACCTGCCAGCAAGGGCTGCCTAGGATGACTTCCGTCCTTTTCTCACCCTCTGTCTCTGTTTTTAAAACACTCCCCTTCATCTCCACCAAGTGTTGATGAATAATTTTCACTGTTTACGTCCTCATCCCTCCAGACTGTAGGAGAGGTCCACGAGGAGATTGCTTCCATCTCACAGACTGGGGCTTCTTGGCATTCATAAACCCCTGCTGTGGAACTGCAAGCCAGAAAAGAGAGAAAATGCTGTACTGAGCTGGGATTTTAGTGGGATTGAATCAAACTGGAAGGTTGGTCTGTGAAGGACACAGAGACAGATAGATTTTTAAAAAATGTTGAGGAAATAACTGTGCATTTATACAAAATGAGGATTGTTCTGAGTATCCTTTCTTTCATCACAGTAGAAGAATTTAAATAATGCTGGTTTTAAATCATCAAGAATATAGTTCCTAGAAGAGAAATACATTGAATACAGAGTTTTCTTCCTATTATTATTACTATTATTTGTATCCCTTTTCATCCCAAAATCTGTTGCTTCTAGGCTGTGAATCCTGGCATACATTTCTCCACAAATTCATTCTTTGATGCTGATAGTTCAGCTCTGGACTCCTCTTTTCCTCCAGACCAGATGTTTGACTTCTCCCTGCTAACAGTTAACATGGTGCTACCTCATTATACACCTCTCTCTGGAAATTATGCCAGTGCTGCTTCAGCATCAGCCAAGAGCCATGCAGAATCAATGAGACAGCTGGCGTCCTCCATGGGGATGGACTACTTTACCTTTTGGATTCAGGCAGTCACTGTGAGCTGAGACCCAGGATGCTGTGAGTGATTTTTCATAGGCAGGTGAGAACAAAAGAGCTTTGAAAACCTACTTCAATAGAATCTGGAGACGTGGAGCTCTCTTGATTAAAAAAAAAAAATACACAGTCCAGTTGCATTTTCATCTTAATTGATTTTTGTATGAGATGGAAATGTGAATTCTGTCAAACAAAAGAGTTCATAGAAATCTTTTCTTTACATACCATTAAGTAGATTTTTTCATGCACAACAGCTGTGTTGTGTTTGCAAAAATCAAATAATACCCTTATAAAGCTCACAAACTGTAAATTGATTGCTTTGATCTTGTCCACAACATATGCTAATCCTCAAATATCCAGGGAAGAAGGGGATGAGATAATGCAAACAAAATAGACACCTGGTTTAGATAAAACATTTGTGGAGGTTGAAGCCAGCCCACAGTTAGTGTATTTGCTGTTGGAAAACAAAACCAAAACAAAATAAAACAAAACAAAACAAAAAAAAAAAAAAAAAAAAGGAAAAAGAAGTTAAGACTTTAAAAAGAGGGTTTAAACAGGAAGAATTTGGGTTTGTTCTGTGAAATCTCACTAAAGTGCAAGTTGGAAAATTCTCCTGAAAATAAATGAGAATAGACAGCACTTAATTTTCTTCCTACAGTGTGTATGCCTACTTTCACAGAAGGTACTTGGCAAAACTCACCAAGAATGAAGCAGTCAGTTTCTACAATCACTGCATGACTAAAATAGACTGGAGGATTCTCAAGGTCATCCCTAGTTATAAGACTGCCTGGCTGATTTACAGTGTCTAGTTTGGATCATCCTAAGGAGCACTCTGTGCATTGTACTATTTCCCCCTTACCTCTGACACTGAATTTAGTTTCAGACTATAAGGTTAAGGACTGATCTTTGCTGGTACTTGAAAATCTCTCAGTCATGCTGGATGCTGCCAGAAACTAGGATTAATAATAGTTGTTATCCTTCCAAGGCAGATGATCCTCCAGTGTAGTAACTACAGATGTTTCTGATGTCTCCCTCTGCCAGGACTGCATGGAATAACATCTAACCATGCCCTGTCTTTGCCAAGTTTGTTGAAATAAATTTTAACACCCAATTTTAATCACATCTCCTTGTTTCACCTCAAGGGGTTAATTTTTCTTGGATGTCAAGTCTCTAGATCTGCAAAACTCAGTGAAATAGGAATGAAAGTGCAAGGTACCAATGTAACCTAGGCATCTGCCATCGTTTTCATCAGGAATTGCACTGACTGTGTGACTGCTGACAGAGATTTCTCTGTATTCCTTTTTTTCCTAATCCTTTGGTATTCAAAGCAAGCACTAGTTTTGCCGAATAGAAAGAAATACAGCTGAGTCACATGTCTTCAAAGTGGCTGCAGGAAAAGACCCGAACATGCATTAATATGAGAGCCATCCTTCACAATAGTTTTATACATCCTGTAGAGATCATGCCTGGCAGAGAGAGCTATTTCCTTCAAAGAAAAGCACTGTGGTTGGTTTTTCTTTCCTGTCTGGATTACCTTTCAATTGCTTTTATTTTCAATTGCTCTCAAAAAATGATGAAGGAAACTGAAATCTCAGAAAATGATGATCTTAATTGCATTCAAAATTAGTCAATTCCTTGTAAATACACGAGTCATCTGTATAATCATGGTGATTTTATCTCAACCCTCTTCCAAAAAAAAAAAAAAAAAAGAAGAAAAGAAAAGGCTTAAACTTCAAAACATTGCTGTGAGGCAGGTAAATCTTTTCATAAAAGATTATTTCACCCTTTACTGAGATACAGGCACCTCCAGGGTGAAACACAGTGGTTGTTTAACTGCCTGTAGCCCCACAACACAAGAAGTGAGGGGACAGGAAATGAAAACCATCCTATCCAATTTAATTTTAAGGAGAAAAGAGATCGAGGAATGTAAGGTTCACAGCTGGGATTTCACCAGAGTAGAGGAAATAATACACCTTAGACAAAAGTGTCACAGTGTCTTTAGTGACTGCAAGTGGCAAACTCTCGCTTTATGTCTTATCTGGAAGACAAAACCCTCTGCAGGTCAGTGCTCTTTACGTCGTCCTGCAATATCAGTCTGAGAATTCATGTTAGAGGGGAAAATACAAGCTACCAAATTAACATTTTCTCTTCCTTTGGAATCTAGATATTCCTTGGAGTTTTGCAATGCAAATACCACCTGTCCATCACTGATAAGTTATGATGGTATCACAGTAAAAGGTGGCAGGATGCAGCAGATGTTTGAAAGTGCCAGTGCAGAAAAACACCAGAGGAAAGGTTATCTTCCAAAAATGTTTACTCCTGTTCCCTAGAGTATCTCAACCCATATTTGCTTGTTTATCCACAGTTCTGTAGTGACTGGAAATCTTTAGATATCTTAGGATCGTTTGGATAATTTTCTCTCTCTGGGAATGAGCTTTTGTACTGAAGGTACCAGCTGAGGATGAAGAAATGAGAATTGCACTTTACAGCTCTGAAATGGCCTGAGGGTGTAAGCAAAAGTAAAAGCACCAGCAATAGGGACAAAAAAAAAGCATAATTGTGACTGACATGGAAGAAGAAGGAGGGACGGAGGGACGGAGGGACGGAGGGAGGGAGGGAGGGAGGGAGGGAGGGAAGGAAGGAAGGAAGGAAGGAAGGAAGGAAGGAAGGAAGGAAGGAAGGAAGGAAGGAGACAAAGTGTAAACACTTGCTGCATTTGAGCTATGCTTGTCTTTTTGAGAACCCCTGTGAAGCCGTGGCCTCTGAGCAAGTACTTGGAGTGGTTCAAGAGAGAAATAGCTGTAGCCATGAGCAGAGCCTTTCTGATGAGGAGGGCCAGACTGGTGACGATGGAGTGTGACCCAAAGAAACCCTGCCCTCTAATTGCCATAGATACTTGATTGCAAGAATATCTGGACTGCACTGAAGATGTATTTTTTGAAGGCGAAAAGAGGAGGCAGGATATTTTATTCTGATTTGTGTAGTTGTATCCTTTTCTTCCACTGGATTTGTGTGTGGCTTCTTTAGCTTTGTATAGTGTAGTCCTCCAGTAAGTCGTTAAAGCAATGTTTTGAGTGCATAAAAAGAAGGATGAAACCCACTTGTGGAAACTCTCTTTTGTACCTTGTCTTTACATGTAAAAGGAAACCAAGTGTCTTTTTCTGTAAACAATTCATCAGGAACCACAACAGCCATGTTCAGAGCTTGAACAACCTCTTCTTCTGCACACTTCTTCCATGAATCGTGCATTTATTTCTGACTTCCCTGGGTAAAACCAAGCAATCTCCTGTAGTTTTTAGAGGTGACCTTCATGCCTTCCATGTCAAGTTATAGCTCCCAAGCTATTTCCAAGCCTCCCTAGGATGTTTGTCGTGGGATAGGAAGTCTGTGGGGCTGCAGAGAACTATGTTGAGAAAGTGTGTGTTATATCACAAGTGGTTTCTACACATTGCCAGCAAGAGGAAATAATTTTGAACAGTGTAGTCTGCCCTGCTTTGTGTCACTAGGGCATAAAGCTGTCAAATGTTTTGCAGTTTGAGGAGGACAACAGTACTGACAACTGCAGGGATTTCAAATAGATACTGATTTCCAAGTTCTATAGAGAAGAGCCAGTATTATTTATTTCCTGGTGAAAAAGAGTGGGAACTGAAATACCCACTGTCTGGTGAAAAATCATTGGGATCCAGGACCAAGTCAGTCTCTGTGCTGTGGAGAAACATTCATTCAGCTGGAAGCCATGGCAGAAGTGGCCACAGCTGTGCTGTCCGCTGCCCTAACACAGGGTAAGTCCTGCAACAACAGAAAGTGGGGAGGGCTAGATCCAACCCCATTTCAGCAAAGCAAGTAGAGCTGGGAGAAGCGATGGCCAGCTTGCCTTATAGTGGTCAGCAGCAAAGGCCTTCTCCTTACCTACAAAGAGAGTATCAGATGGAGATGTGCCAGGAGGGGAAGAAAACAAATGGTTCTTTTAATCTCTGCAAGATTCTGCACTTGGGACAGGGCAACTCTTTTTGTGTGTACAAACTTGGGAACGAGAGGCTGGAGAGATGTGCTACAGAAAGGGACCTGGGGGTCCTGGTCTGTGACAAGTTTAACATGCGTCAGCAGTACCTTGGCAGCCAGGAGGGCCAATCCTGTCCTGAGGGGCATCAGGCACTGTATTGCCAGTTGGGAAAGGAAGGGGATTGTCCTGCTCTGCTCTGTGCTGGGGCAACCTCACCTTGAGTCCTGGGGGCAGTTTTGGATGACACAATATAAAAAAGACATTAAACTGTTACAGAGTGTCAAAGGAGGGTCGCAAAGATGGTGAAGGGCCTTGAGGGGAAGCTGTATGAGGAGTGGTTGAGGTCACTTGGTCTGTTCAGCCTGAAGGAGGCTGAGGGGAGACCTCATTGCAATTTCAGCTTCAATCATGAGGGGAAGAGGAGAGGCAGACACTGATCTCTGCTCTGTGGTGACCAGTGACAGGACTCCAGGAAACAGCATGAAGCTGAGTTGGGGAGGGTGGGAGGCGCTTAGGTTAAGTATCAAGGAAAGGTTCTTCATCCAGAGGATGGTTGGGCACTGGATCAGGGTCCCCAAGGAAGTGATCACAGCATCAAGCTTGACAGAGTTCATGAAATGTTTAAACAACACTCCCAGGCTCATGGTGTTACTATTGGGGATGTCTTATGCAGGACCAGGAGGTGAACTTGATGGTCCAAATGGATATCTTCCTACTCAGCATATTCTATGATCCTATCAAAGGAAGGAACAGAGATGTGTCCTTGAAGCAGAGACATTACCATGTTTAAAATGGTGGACCATCCAAGATGCACAGTTTTCTTGGGACTGCCAATAGCTGGAAGATAAAGATGTAGAAAATTATGCATTATCCATAATTCAGTTTCAGTATTGCATACTGGAAATTAGTGATACACCCCAGCCATGGAAAGGTCTTCAGCAACTTGCAGTGTAAGAAAAAAATCCCATTAAAACTTGACTGTCTTTCGCTTTATTTCATAAATGCCAAGGTCTATCATACAATTCTCTATTAGATAGAATACTTGTTTTGAGTCCCTGTTCAAATACTCAGGGGGAACACTTGAAATTCAGCAGCTGAGACAGAGAGAAAGGGATCAGATAGCATGAGAAAGCTAAAATTATTTCAATGGAGTTCTGCAGAAGAGACCAAGCTGATGTCTCTTACAGATCAGTCAAGTGATGCCTGGACCCAGTGTGAATCAAATCTACTGATGATTTCTTTGATGTATAGTCCCATCTCCTTCTCTGCTTTCCTACTATGTGAGCTTTTTTATCTTCTTCTCTGTCTGGCACTTTGTTTGCTTTCCCTTTAGAGAGAGAGGAAAATGGTCTGAGGACTCATTACTATATCCCCAAGGCAACATTGGAATGAAGACAAGGGACATCATTGTTGAAAGACAGTAAAATGATGGGATGTAATGAGAAATACACTCAGGGAATGCCAGCTAATGCTCACAGCCCTCTCAAGGTAGTTTTAGCACAGAGAATCTTGAATTTGTCACAACCAATCATCCTGAAATCATTATGGTACTTAACAAATGAAGGGTTTATAGCCATGCATATTTTATTATATGCTCAATGAAGAATGAAGAAAGTAGTACTGCAAAGGCAAAAGAAATTTCTGTTTAAGATTAAAAAATTTAAAAAGTTGAAATAGAACTATAGATTACCTGAGTTGTTATTTCAAATGAGTATCATCTACTTGAGATAACTAGGACACTGTTCTACGACAGGTCTTTGGAAGCATATTGACCAAATATTAGCTTTTTTAGGAGTTTTATAGATCGCATGTTTCTACTTAGTTGTTCTCACAACTAAGGCAATCACACACCTACTCAGGGAAGCCTAACAGATGCCATTATCAGAAGGTGTAATATGGAGAGATGCTGTGATGTGTTAGCCTGGGCA
The DNA here is from genome assembly GCA_024500445.1 of Entomyzon cyanotis. Lineage (NCBI taxonomy): Eukaryota > Metazoa > Chordata > Aves > Passeriformes > Meliphagidae > Entomyzon > Entomyzon cyanotis. The sequence goes on along the minus strand of JAKEPQ010001006.1, from coordinate 16,410,949 downwards.
CAAAGGGAAAAGACTCAGCAGAGGCAAAGTCAGTGTGTTAAGGACAGAGCATCTTACCTCTGTGCAAAAAGAACCAAGGGTATTTCAGATAATTTCTGAATTGGGAGCACCATGGTAAGCAAAGAGATCGTCTCACCACCCTTTTGGTGCAGCACAGAAGTAGCTGGATGACACAATTCATACATTTTCTATAAGGTGCAAATACTAGTGACACTTCTATGTTTTCTTCCTATTATTATTCAGAGCCACACTACCCAGCAGCTGCAGCTTCCAGAGAGTCCAGCTGAGGCTCAGCATTATGAACTAATCTCACTGTACCTTCAGGCATTGTTCTAGCTCACATCTCTTGTTCTTGTAGCTTAGCTAAGACAGAAGACTGTCATTGGAGTCTAATTCCTCTCTTTTATCTGACCAGGAAAACATAGGAAGAGATACAAGACTAAGTGACAGGACCAACAGGACCTGCAAATGTTGAAACACTTGCTGTTCTGGCAGCCCCTCCTGTGGAACGGAAAAGGAGAGGGGGTTGTTGGATTCAGACTTTGCGGCTCTGTTGTGTGAGTAGAGGGAGGCAAGAGGGCACTCTGAGACTCCGTTAGACACTGTGGGTATTTTCTCCCCCAGTCAGCATTTTGCTTGCTGGCAGTTCCTCTCCTGCATTCCTTCCTGACCCATCTGCTCACATGGCTGCTTGACTGAGCTTACCTACAAATGCTTCACATTTTTACCACTGAGCTGTTTAGGAGGCGATACTGCCATTTGCACAGCTCTGCTTCTTCTGAAGATACTTACAATCTTTTTCTCTTACTACTTATGACTCTTTTCTATTTTTTCTTACTTTCTTACTCTCCTACTGCTCACTGCTCTTTCTCTTCTCTTGTTTTCTCTGTTTAGAATTGAAGTGAATTTCAGGCAGACACTTGAGTAGAAACTCCTGTAACAAGATTTTGGATTACATCTATAGCCATGCAATAACCTGCAAGTTCCATGAGTCTTTCTTCAGTAGCCTGGAATACCTTCTTTCTGTGGTTTTGCAGGATAACCAGCCCCAAACCGACATCTCTTCTCACTACCTGCATCTCTGAGGATATACTGCACACTCAGCCACATCTTTTGTTAAGCCACAAACACCTCCTCACAGGCTGGCCTATTAGTAGTGGTGGAGCATTATACAAACGTTTGCCTTTTGTTTTCTGGCAGTTCTTGATTTCCTGCAACATTTTCTTGATGACTGCTTTTGCAGTGTTCTCTGATGAACAGATGTAACACTTTTATAAGGACATACAATCACAAACAATTTCCTAACACTCACTAGTTCTTTAAGCAGTTTAGCAGCAATTCCATACATTCTCTAATATTTTCATTCACTTTTTTTGCCTGTTTCTCCTTGAGTAGTGTCCCTTTCATACAGTCACTTGCAGCTCATCTAGTATCAGCAGATACAGAATTGTACAGTATTTCCATTTTCAAGAACCTGTTGCTATAAATAATAGGAATCCTTTCATCACACAACATTCTCTTTCATCTTTGTTAGTCACTGATTCCAGTCCAGTGACCCTTTCACTTCCCTTTACAATAAGCCTGCTTACAAACATAAGCCATTACTTGCTTTTATCTCATTTGCCTTGTCCGTCTCTGTTCTCTTCCCTTGCAAGGACAGTGTCACATCCCATCTCACTGTTTTGTTGTTCTCTCTTTATTTGGAGCTGGGCTTATGTCTCTTTTTTTCTTGTTCTCTCGCCCCTTCACAGGGGTACCTACAGTAGGATCATAGGAATACAGAGTCATAGAATCATTGAATGGTTTGGCTTTCAAAGAACCTTAAAGTTTTATCTATTCCAACTCCCCTGCCACAAGCAGGGACATTTTCCTCTAGACCATGTGGCTCAGAGCTCTGTCCATCCTGGTCTTGAGCAGCTCCATGGATGGGGCACCCACAGCTTCTCTGGGCAGCCTGTTACAGTGCCTCACCACCCTCACAGTAAAGAACTTCTTCCTCAAACCCAATCTAAATCTGCTCTGCTTCAGTTTGCAGCCATGACTCCTTGTCCTGTCACTACATGTCTTTTATAAAAGTCCCTCTCTTTCTCTCTTGGAGCCCCCTCTAGGTTCTGGAAGGTGCTGTACTATCTTCCTCTTCTCCAGGCTGAACAATGCCAGCTTTCTCACCCTAGAGAGGTGTTCCAGCCCTGTGATCATTTTTGGCCCTTCTCTGGACTCACTCCAACAAATCCACCTCCTTCCTGTGCTGGGGACATAAGAGCTGGATGCAGCACTGCAGGTCTCAGCAGAATAGGGTAAAAAGGCAGAATCTCCTCCCTCACCCTGCTGCCCATGCTGCTTTGGCTGCAGCCCAGGACACGTTTGGCTTTCTGGGCTGTGAGTGCACATGGCTGGGTCATGTCCAGCCTCTCATCCACCAAGTTCTTCTCAGCAGGGCTGCTCTCAATCAATTCTCTGCTCAATTTGTATTTGTGCTTGGGGTTGCCTCAACCCATTTGCAGGACCTTGCACTTGACATTGTTGAACTTCATGAGGTTTTAATGGACTCACCTTTCAAGCCTGTCATTCCTTCCCTCCAGCCTGTCAACCACCCCCCACAGCTTTGTGTTGTTGGCAGACTTGCTAAATGGGAAATTCAGAATTTTGACATTTCTCCCTGTGGAAGAAAGCACAAAGTTAGGACAAGTGAACATCAGCCAACATCATGCTACTGCTACAGATTATAGTTGTGTTATTTGGTCCTGTGAGATTCTTTCAAATTCTTTTGCAATGAATTCTGAAACATTCAAGTTCAATTTCATTTAAGTGTTTAATACAGCTGTGACTTCTTTTCCTTTGTTGTAAGCTGTATGTCACACATTCTTGTGTGGCAAAAAGGAGATTTCTGATTGAAGAGCAGCTCAGCATGTTCCTGTAATTAATACAGGAGAAAACTCAAATCTTAGTTCAGAAATGCTTGAATACCTTCAAACACAGAGATGTTCTGACAGCTGAGCATGCAGTGGGAATTCTGGATAAGAAATAGATACAAATGAAGTCATTTTTCTTCAGGCCTTTGCTAATGAGTACAATGGATGAGTGAAGCAGGCAGCATAACTCAGCCAAATGGTACACAGGTCTCAGGTCACACAGCTTGCTCATTGGCAGCAGTAAAATCATAGAATCACAGAATATACTGAGTTAGAAGGGATCCAAAAAGATTACTGAGTCCAATTCTTAGCCCTGCACAGGAACATCCCCAGGAGTCACACCATGTGCCTGAGAGCATTGCGTAAACACTCCTTGAACTCTGTCAGGCTTGGTGCTGTGAGCACTTCTCTGGTGCACCTGTTCCAGGGCCCAGCCACCCTCTGGGTGAAGAACCTTTTCCTGATATCCAACCTAAACCTCCCCTGACTCAGCTTCTTGCTGTCTCCTCAAGTGCTGTCATGAGTCATGGAAGTGAAGAGATCAGTACATGTCCCTCTTCTTCCTCAAGTGAGGATAATGACTTGGAAGAAAGGAGAGCTACATAGTGAATAATAATCTATTAATCTATTGATCTACTATTCCTCTTCTAGAAGAGGCCAAATGCTACATAAATTGAACTGCTGCTTCACCACACTGATTTTTGCCATATTCGGGTTGTTTGTCATGACATGTATTTATTTTCATGTCTATTAGGGCATCTCAGCCTAAGAGAGAGATGAAGGATCCAAGGGAGAAATCCCAAAGTTGGTGACTTCCAGGTACTGGTTTGTGGCACAGTCCAAGGTGGCACTATAACTACGCTATTCATCCACTTAAATCTGTTGTGTTAAACACTGAATGGGAAATTGTTTTGCCTGTAATTAGGACAGAAAAGGTGCCCCTGAAGTCTTTATGCATTATATTATTCATTTATTTTTAACTGGGTGTCTGAGGTGGGCTTCTCAGCTGAATAGATAACTAGGGAGTTTATATAAAAGCTGTTTGTTTGCATAAAGCAGCATGTGAGTAATTTCTCTGCTGAAAGCACCTTGGCTGTGTTTGAAAATAGCTGCTTGTCCCTGACAGTCAATGTTCCTGGCTGATTCTGTATATACATGTGGTGATATGATGTAGATGCCTGTATCTGGGAACAAGCTTTACATTATTCTAGTTGATGACTGCTTAACATTCGTGTTGGAGAAAAATAAAAGGCTTTGTAATGGGACCTTTGAAGTGATTTCAAATTGGTATCAGGCTTTCTTATTTTTTTTAAATGAGACAGCTTCTGATTTTGACTATTAAGCTATTTGGACTTTAAGATTAGAATTTTAGTGTCTGGATGATATGTCTTGAAGCAGTCAGGCAAGGTGTTGCCTACATATTGTAATTTAAAATCCACAGTTAATGATTTCAGAAAGTTAGAAGACACAGGAAGTGGTTTTCATTCTCTCTATCTTCAGTTGTCTGAAAGCCAAGATCCAATCTATTTTGTCCCCCCTTCTTCAGCCAATGGAGAAATATGGCATCTTGAAAACACAACATCCTCTGCCTAAAGCAGCTATCTAATTGGTCTCAAAATGATGAATCAAATGTCAAAGTGCTCTTAAGCTTCATGTTTGAGTTATGCAAGATGAATTACCCTCAGGAGTTTCCTGCTTTGGTCCTTTGATAGCGAGGCTTAGACAGCTATCTAAGTGTGCTGATGATTGCACTTAATGTGTTGAATCCCTATCAGAAATGAAAACTATGAAAATACTGCCCAAACTACATCTGTCCTGTATGTTCAGCCCTCAATACTGCTAACATTTTTTTCCTCAATACTGCTAACATTTTTTTAAGAGTGAGGGATCAGCTACCAGCTCTTCTGGGAGTAAATGCTCCTGGTTTCTGCTCAGAGGGATGTAAAGAATATGTAGCCTTTCACTTTGTATCACAAGCTCAACAAATTAGAAATTTCACCCATAGCAACATCTGTTGGCATAATGGTGCAACAGGTTAGTTGCTTTCAACAAGTAAAAACCACAGTTTAACCTTAAGGCTGGATCAGGGTATTGTTTTATGTTGAATAAACTAGAATTTGTTTTTCTATTGAGATTAGAATATATTCAAGCCCTTAAATTTTCCAGCTTACAATTCCCTTGCATAGGCAAACTTCTCAGCTTCAGTTATGGTTGTGAGAATGAATTGTTTAATATTTCTGAATCTCTTTGTGTGGTAAGTATGAAAACATATGAACACACCACACAATCAGGATGAAGCACTGTGCATTATTTGGGTGTGTATTTAAGGTCTGTTAAAGTACTGTCATAACACAGATATAAATACACTGAAAACTGTCTGTTTTGCCTGCAGCTATGTCCTGAAGGCTGTCTTTTTGGCAAATTATTTCTGCAGAGGATTTCATGTTTTCCATAAATAGGTAAATAAATTTAAAAAACACCAAAACCCCCAGATGATCCTATACTTAATCCAAAATGTAGACAGGCTTGTTCACAGCACATTTCTCCAGTCAGCAGGGTTCTAGAAGGATGCCCAGCCTCCTTTGGTGACAAGACACGAGAAACAATCTGAGATGTGAAAGATTCCCGCTTGGGCTTACAGAGTGGTCTGTGCAGTGTCATGAAGAGATGAAAACATTCACCACAGAAACTCTATCAGCTGGGTAGAGAAAACAGTGTGAAATCAATTTTGATTTGGAGTCTTATGTTTTACAGCACCTCAGGAAAAGAAGATGTAATTTATCTGCACATGGACTTTTTGTAGTGAAGGCTTCTGCAAACACACAATTTCATTTGCCAGTCATCTTACATAGTTGTACATGACCATACCTGCAGACACAGCTGATCACATATCTGCAGGTATACAGGCTATGACTCTGAAAACATTTAAATATATGACTAGTGTAAATTGTGCTGATAGTGCCATTGATGCATGTTACTGCTTAAGTGCCAGAATTAAAGTATGTGCCTAAAGGCCACAGATTACATAGGATCTAAAAAACTTACAGAGTTGCAGTGGAGAATTATATGTCCTGAGTGAGTCTGCAGAAACACCCTGGAGGTGCCCACCAGCAATGCATGCAGGGTCACCAAAAACATTGCAGGGGCAGTGAGATACTTTTAGCTAAAGTCATTAAAATCAAAGTACTACTATAAGACTGTTTCCTCAGATAAATTATCACTAAATTTAAAAGAAATTATATAACTTTTCTAGCTCTTCATAAAATGGACTGATGTAGTTTTAGTTCTGGGGAGCTGAGTTGTTTTGCACCTGTGTGCATTACTGAAGACTAAATACTGCACACAAATTAATAACACAATTAAGCTTTGAATGTAGTAGTAAAATTATTAGTTTGGGTTCTTTTTTTTTTTCTGTTTTGGAAAGCTGTTTAATTTTCATAGTGCTCTCCTCTGCTCAGATATTTCTTCTTTTTTTCTCTGCAAGAGTGGCTTTTGGGATGAAGCTTGAATCCTGCTGTAGTGGATCTTCTCTTATACACTTTGCATTAGCAATTTGCTGCTTCACTGCTCCTCCACTATGAGACAAGCTTTAAGATTTAGTGATCTTATAGCAGAGTTGAATAACAGCACTTCCATTTCCTTTTACAAAAATTGGCATCTCTCTTGCCTTAGTCACTCAGATGCACCTAAACAAAAATTGCAACACAGAAAAGAAAAAGTAGCATCAGACTTTTTGACACTGGCTCTTAGGCATCTGTCTTTTTTTGGAATATAAGAACAAACAAGTTGATGCATTTCAAGGGGATTTTTTCCTTCTTCACACCATTTTATGCCTTTGCCATTGGTTTTACTAGCAGAGAAGGTGGTTTGTAGAAGCTTTCCTTATTGGGAAGCTGTAACACAGTGGTGATCTTATCGTTCTCTGCAGCTTTTTTACTTCTGTTAAAGCCATTTGCTGATAGAGGAGTAGACCTGTGCACAGTCAACGATGGGGATGTAGTAACCATGTGTGAGCAATGAGCTTCTTTTACTCCTATTTTCTCACTTCTTTGCTGGTTTTTTTCTTTTTTTTTTTTTTTTTTGAAAATTCTTAAGATATGTTTGTCTTCCTGAGTAAAAAACTTGTTTAGAGCACATATTTTAAAAAGCATCTGCCTTTTAATTTACTGACATTGAACTTCACTTTACATTTTTCTGCCAGTCTATATGCAAGCCGCTAGTAAATGAAGTCCCTTTTTAACTTTTGACTGCCATCTTAATTTTTTTCCAGTCTTGAATAATTTGGCGTCATCATGATGTGCCAATATATATTATACTGGCACACCAGTATAATGTTCCTTCCAGACCATTTGCAAACCTGTTGAGCACCAAAAATGCCTGCATGGCTCTCTATGAGCCCCACCGCTCAGTCTCACCATTGTGAAAAATTTTATTTCTTAATAAGGCCTCCACCTTCTTCCAGACAAGCAGAGTGTTTTTAAAGCCCTTATGGATAGATTTTAACTAAACTTTGTAAGAAATTCACATATTCCTACTGCACTGCAGTATCCTTGTTTACATATTAATCGACTCTTCAAAGAAATGTAGTAGATTTATAAGGTACGACTTTTCACCAAGAATGTCATATTGACCCTTCTCCAACTTACCATGTTTATTTCTGAGGCTATATATTCTGTTCTTTAATGTAGTTTCTAAAAATTTGCCCATGATGGAAAACAGATTTACTAGGTTCATGTCAGCAACTATTTTAAAAAGTTGGCATCAAACTTAACGTCTCTGGTACCAATACTGGTGTATGTTTTAAGATGTGAAATGGAGTTGGCTCTTCAGCAATTTCATACATTAATTCCTTCAGGTGTCCCGAGTGAATGTTTTTTTCGGTCTGGAACCTGATTTGTTACAACTTATTTATTTTGTAATTTTTTTCTGTAGTATTTTCTTCTAACTTTTCAGTTTGAGACAGATCATCATATTCTTATCCCATATAAAGTGCTCTGGTGCCTGAGCCTCCCTCAGATCCTCCACCATGAACAGTAGTGGAAAAATTCATTAAACATTTTCAACCTTATCTTCCACGAGCATTCCTTTTACATCTTGATCATATATCTGCCTGACTAACTAGCTGGCAGCCTTCCTACTTTTGAGGTGTTTAAAAGGAGGCTTTTTTATGAAACATTTTTATACCTTCAGCAAATTGCTCCTAAAAATATTTTGGGCTTCCTTGTGGTTTTCTGTAAACTTTCCAGTTTTTATGATCTCTTTTCCTCACTTGGATGAAACTTTTTTTTCTTTTAAAATCTCTCTTCACCCACTTGTTTAACTGACGTGTGATTTTGTTCCTTTTAAAGTTTTGTGATATTTGTTATTGGCTTACTTGGAACTTCTAACAGGGCATCTTGAAACAATTTCCACACCATGCAAAAATTTCTGCCCTATTGCCTCTTTCCTAGCTTTCTCTTTTTTTCCCTTTTTTGAAGTCAAATGCCTTTCACATTAATTCTCCCAGCTCTTTTTCTCCTATGGGCATAGTCACTATGCATGTACTATAAAGTTATATCATGGCCCTTTTGCAGCCACTTTGACACAGACCCCTGCCTGGACCTGAGTCAGTATTGGCTTTTTCTGGTAGGGTCTCTCCAAGCTGTTGTGCCATACAATCATGTGGGGGAAATGTCTACAGTGATATCTAAGGCAGTCCTGAGAATAGGACACAGGAGGTACCTCTGACACCCTTCTGCACAACAGCAGCTCCTGGGACTCTTGAACCTCTAGGAAGGTTTCTTAAGACTGTTAATTACTCACTGACCTGCTTTGTCACACACATTATGTGATCCCATCCTGACACTGTGATGAAATGGTCCTGCTTGATTTATTCAGAAGTATCTTGCAGCAGGAGGAGGGAATGTCTGAAGTAAATGAAGATTCAGAAGCAGAAGATTTTCCCTGGGGTATTTAGTCCAGTGAGGAGGAAGATGTTATGCCAAACATTTATTCCTTGTGACTCCTTGTTAAGAAGGAATCCTTGTTTTTTTTCATGGCTGTGAACAAAAAACAGACTCAGTTATTCCTCGAGATCATGGTGCTTTCAGACTGTGCTAGTCAAGAGCATCCCAAAGTTTTGAGTGCTCCAGCATCCAGCCCATCTCAAGGTACTTCCTCAGGAAACCAGGCACTGTTTGTTCTCAGCTGCCAGTTCTGGAGCTGCCTCTCATGTCATGAGCAGGGGTATCTGCTGCCTGTAAAAGGACCGGGAAATTACAGGTGCTCTGGGTGTTCAAGTCACCTTGGATTGTCATCATGGAGGTAAGGCAGCTCTGCTTCTAGGGGCTGTCATGCATGTAGTCCATTCTTAATGAGAATTTATGAGTCCTCTGAGGGACAGAGGGGAGAGAGCCTCCCTTTAAACAGCATGGAAGTCAGATACCACACACAGTGATAAGCTCTGGAGCCTTGCTAGAGCTGTGGGCTTGGTGAAGAGGAATGCCATTTGTTTGGATAGAAAGAGAGAAAGATATAACATTACAGAATTTACAGAGTTGGAAAGAGTTTGTGCTTTTTTACAGGTATTGACTTTCCTTGACTTTTTTTTTTTAATTTTAAAACTTCTCTATAACTGTTTTGATTAATCAATGAATTGGTTCTAGTATGTTTTTTCTTTTCTTCTTACATAGATTTCAGCTATTCCTAGGAGTTCCAAAAATTAACCTTTCTGCCTTTGCTGCTTTCTTAACCTCGCTTTTCAAATGTATCTTTTCTCTATCTCTATTGCAATTTCAGAGAACACTTCCTTGCCAAAAAGATTATGTTTTCTCCTTTTGATATTGGTACTCTCATGGCCCAGAGCTACCACATCCTCTTTGATATTGAATAAGGAGCTATCTAGAAGCCTTCAGAGGTCCAATGCTATTACATGTGGCATACAAACAATTGTCAGCTTTCCATAGCTTTGGAAACTGGATTATCTGTGTACTTGACAATTGAATCTTTCTGTAGTGTATCTCTTTTACAATGAAAGCCAGGTTCCTTGTCCACTGAGCAATATTCATGGTGAAAAAGGGTATATGGACACCTTAGGGTTAAGGGAACCCATGCACTGGAGAATTTTGCTCCTTTTCAGGTGAGTGGTGCCCTGATGGAGGCCTGTTAAGTAGCACAGGTGCTGTAGCCTGCAGCTGAGACTGCACTGTGATGTCTCCATGTGTATTGGTGGTGCTCTTCTGCCTCCCCAAGTTCTTTCCATTTGTCATGTTTGCCAGGGCCGGGAGCTGGGCTGCTGTGAGCACACCCCATCTGCTCAGAGGGCAGATAATTGTACAGATGATACCTGTGCATTAAGTGGATTGAATAGCTTCCGCTCTCCTTCTGGTCTCATTAGATACTTTGCTCCAAGCTTCTACAACAGAGGTAGTTAATTAAGGGTAGTTAATCTACTGTTGCAGTGCCCAGCACTCAAATGGAAACCAAACAGCAACCTATTTATCACTTTTTCAGACCAGCTTTATACTGAATCCAGTTAAACATTGTTAAAGCTGTGGATTTAATTCAAACTAGGAATTTGAACTAACATGCTCAAGGATTTGCTAAATTTTAATCAGTGGCGCTTAAGCTGAACAAATTCTAAAACTGTATGTCTGTTTTGTCTAAGTGCACTGTACCATGCTTGCAAAGTTTTAAATTAGCTGAGCTTAAAACCTAATTGAATTACGCAATACCCAACCTGTCTAAAATTTAAATGTAATTCCCCCTTAAGACTAGCTGATCTGTAGAATCCAAATTTACTGAATTTATTTTACTGCTATGTTTGAAACTTGTCAGCTCAGAAAAGCAGATTTTATCCTAAACAGTCTGTCCTTATTGTAGAATAAATGTTTTATACTGTATATCTGAATCCTCAAACAACCCAAACTTGAAAAAAATAGTACCTCTATGTTCCGATGTGTACATAGATGGCTATGTAGTTAGTATGTACTTGGCTTTGGAGAGTATTGGCCTTCATCTTAAGACTGTCCTGCTCTCTATAGACAAAAATGAGATCTCCAAGCTTCAATTTACCTGGGGAGCTGGAGTGATCACGGCCACCTTGCTAGATTTAAACACCATTGCTGTTTAAATCAGGCTTCTGACAGTGTCTGATAGTCTCCTTAAATCTATGTGTAGAAATAAAACCATGGACACGTCTTACATGCTCAAGAGGAAGATGAATCTTCTGAAAATGTGCTTCTTACAATTATTTTTTATGATCCTATTACCTTATGAATGGTACACTACATAAGCTCAGCACCTTTGAAAATAACATAATATATACTATCGATAGATGACAAGAAACAAAAGATTTGTCAGCACAGATCTGTAAGAAGTATAGAATGAAAAATGAAAGATGGATCTGTCAGTAGGGTAAATGGTTGACGCTCCAAAACAGGAATCCCATTTTGAAGCCTGCTGTATAATGCTTGCCTGGCACTGCATTATCATCTGAGACACAATTATCCAGGACTGATTTTGATCTTATTAGTAAATTCTGCATTAGCATCCTGCAGTTTATTTTAATCCATGTGTTATTTGTGGGTTTCATGGATTTTCACACTCATGGAAATTGAGTCACTTGGTTTCCCTTGGTTTAATTTTTTTTTTTTTTAATATCCTTCAAATGTCCTTGCTGTCACTGCAAGCCTTGTACAGCTGAGATGGACAGTTTCACAGTAGGATGTGAGGTTAACCAGCCTGGGGAACTGGACAGTCCACCCCCAAATCACAGCTCACAGGACCAGTCTGAGTATGAGCTGGTCTGCAGCTCTTGCCAGTGTCACTGCCACGGCTGCTGCCATCCTTGTGCCTTGTGCACTCTTCAAAGGTAGCCTTCCCTGTTTAAAACTGTGATGTCCTCTGGGATATGTGTCGATGAAATCGACCAGTTTTATTTCAGGATGATGTATATCTCTTAAATTCCAGCTTTAAGAAGTCCACTTATCTGTTGGTGGAAAGCACTTACCACCACAGTACTCTGCGTGTGTGCAGGGAGTTCTTGTAGCAACGTGGAAGGGCTCTGCTCAGGAGCTGTGATCCTATTGCTGTGAGTGTGATTTGATAACACAGCCTCAGACTGCAGCAAGGCAAATCCTGGTGGGCTTAGGGAAACAATATTCACAGGGAGAGTAGTCAAGACAGGAATAGATGTGCACGTATGGTGATGTTTGCCTCTGGTGATGCACTCCATTGCATCGTAAAATAAGAACAGTGGTTTAAACAAAAAAATGTATCCTTGGACCTAAATTATATGGTGTAATACAGAGCAATGCTTATGTACTTTGACATGGCCTGTTGCAAAGCCACCCTGGGAGTCTTTTTGCACACTACTTTGGGGGACATCCTTTGAGTAACACTCGAATACCAGCATTAGGTGTGATGGGTGCTACTCTGCACCAGTAAAAGCTGACATTTTCTTGTGTCAGGGGCAGAAGTTAGTTTAATATTTAAAATAAAAACACTCTTCCAACTGCCAGTTTGTTATGTCTATGGACTGCTGCATAGGTAACTAGCTGCTTTTGCTTGACGAGGGTATTGTCAGATGCCTTTTGCGGTATTTTACTGAGCCACAAGGTGGCACTGGAAGATTGCTATAATCCAGCCTAATTGACACCGCCACCCTGCAGTCTGACAGAGAAAGCACGAATTTTTTGCATTAAATGATTCCCGTAAACCACGGGAATTGGTTCTTTTTCTTTCTTCTGATTTTTGGATTCACTAAAAATTTTTAATGAAGTTTTCTCAAGAGTGAAAGGGAAATGTGTCTGTGGGCAGCGTAGCTATTGCAAAGGCACAACAAACTAACTAGACAAATCGTCATCCCTTTGTTTTTCAACATGTATTCAATAATACTGGTGATCCTAACAGCTGTCTCTGTTTTAGTAGTGAATTTTTCGTACCTCAGCAGCAACTGCAATGCAAAAGTGGGAATTTAATTTGCTCTGTAATGTCTTTGATGTATTGTCTGAAGCTTTCTCTTCCCTTATAAAGTTGAAAATCTATTTCAGGTTTTCATCAAAGGTGAAAGTTCTCCCAAGGTTTGCCCATTTCTGATAGATTTCACAATATTCTAGTCCAAACCATCTCACTTTGTTTAATACCAGATGTAGGCTTGGGTAAACAAAAGCAGTTAATTACTGTATTGCTGTTACAGGTGAAATGCAGCACATTTTTGCATGGCTTTACAAAGTATACAGTTCCTTCCCATATTGACACATTTCTTTCTGATCCTCAAAATACTGAAAATATTGAAGCTGGTTCCTAGTAAGTAAAGTAACATGATGTCGATCATTTGAGTGGGCTATTGTCTAATTGAAGACTGTCTTTTACACCTATGACTATAGGAATGCCCTCTAGGAAACAAAGAAAATAAAACAGATTGGTGCCTTTTCAGTCCTAATTACTGTACCTGCAATGTAAAATCTTGATCAAACCCTTGAATGGTTTAACAAATATTCCTTGCGGGTCTTAAGACCTGACCACATGAAATAATTTACTTGATCAGCGACTTAGAAAAAAATTGTCTTTAAAAGCTCTTGTTGCTGCAAGATATATCCAGAGGAGACTTCTTACAAAAGCTCAACTTCACCTTGTTCAAAGGAAGTTTCAATACTTTGATTTATCTGACGATGAACAGACCAGTTGCCCAAATGTACAGGTCTAAAACACGAAAGGCAGAGTTTTTCTGAATAGTTTCCTGATAGCTCATTTTGCCTTGTAGGTAAAACAATATGAAGTCATTTGTTATGAAAGGTAGAAGATCCCCTCACTCAGGTTCTCCTACTCACTTGCACTCCAGGCAAAATCAGTGTGGTTAGTAATTTACAAACCCACTATGAAGCAAAAGCAGTGTGAAAGAGTGCAGAGCTCCACCAAGCATACTGAACACTCACTCAGAAGCTGATTTCTTCCTACCTACAGCCAGTGGCAGCTGTATTTGACATGAAGGATTCAGTGTCTGAGCTCAGGCTCTTCTATCCGAGATCATCTATCCTTTTATCAGTTGCTTTCTTAAAAGAGACTAAGGTTCCTTTTGGACACAGAAATTTCAGTCATTTACCTCCTGAACTTCCCTTCCTGAGGTCAACAGACCTCTTTATTGCAGCATGTAAAAGCTTTAGCCCCAGCCTGGCTCCCAGTGAGCAGGTGAGTGTACAGCAGCAGCCCCAGCACACTCTGCCTGTCAGCCTGGCACCACTTTGCTTGCCACAAACCCCAAGGGGTGGAAGGGTGGGTGGAAGGAGCTGCCTCCAGAGTCTTCAGTGTGATGGCACCAGTGGATGGCACCAAGAAGAGCCTGACTGGGCATGCAGTTTGATGCCCTGCTCTGCCTGGCTGCTGCTACAGCTGCTCCATAAAGTGGCAAGTAAATTCTGGTTTCAGGACAGCATTGCTGTTGGGTGTATGCAGTACAGGGTGAAGGAGGAAAAAAGAGGCAGAAGGAAAGATACTAAGGAGATCTGCCTTCAGTGACCTTAACACTGAATCAGAGAATTTATTCCTGCTTATATTACAGTGAATGGAGAACAGTTGATTGCTGCTTCACAAGGTGTGGCTCCACAATGTTGTTTTGGCACATATGAGGTAGAGCCAGGATATCGTACCCTTTTTGGGGTGAAGTTTTGCCATTCTTTCTCATTCTCTGTGGTGTCCTTCTGCCCTGAATTCTCAAGGTTTATGCAGCTCTGTGACTCAAGCCTTGAGAGGAAGCTGCTTCCGGGAGCCAAGGGCAGCTGTTTCGACAGTGCCCTGGGCTGCAAGCATCCCTTCTTCCTCTGGCTCAGCAGGCAGCCCAAGAAGCCGTCAGGGATTTCCCTGCTCTCTTCCTTGCCATCACACTGAAAGAAAGAAAACTGGCTTTGCAGACTCTCCCCCACATCAGTTTCTACTTCAAGACAATTTAACTCTCATATTTTAGCTCTCTTGTATAAGGCCTTCTCAGCTGACAGGATATACATTGTGTTATTTTGCAATTAAAACCCATACTCATAGACATGGAAATTTTATTAAAACTTTTGTTATCAAGTTTTATTATTCCAACAAGTGTTGCTGTCAGCTAATAATCCCTAGAGTGGTCATCATGAAATATTCTAATAATTGGATTTTAATTAAGAAATTCACTTAGTCCTACACTATTTTTGAAATCTAATTATGTCTTCAGGAAACTTGCCCAAGTTGTGGTATTGTCTGGACAATATACAGACTTAGTACAGACTCCTTTCTTACTTTAAATTCTTTTTCTCCATTTCTTATGACTATTATTAAAACTCATCTATTTCCTGTATTGCCACCGTAGAAAATTTTCAAGATCTAATGGATGAAATAAAAATGGAACGCAAATAGAAATCTCTATTATAAATATTAAGTTAGAAAAGAAGCTCCCTATGCAATGAAAGTGAGAAAGATTTCTTAGTTATTGTATTCATGATTTCCCCCCTCCTTGAATTTAAAGGTATTATTAATAAGAAAATCCTATAGATAAATTTGGCTATAAGTTTTATTCATATTGATTATAATTTATGTCTCACCTCATCTCAAGTATTTTTTGGGAAAATCCTGAGTATATATGTGCATGCTGAGTGTCACCTTGGAATAAGTCTTGTGAAGCCTGTAGGCTTGCTCATGTTGATATCACGGAAGCACTGAGTGGTCCAGACACAGTTGTTTGTACATTTCCTTTTAGTCTTCTTTGAAGCTGAATGCAGCATCTCACTCCAATGCGGTGTGAATCCTCATGACATAGCGTCAGGAGAAATAGTTAAGAACATCATGAATACAAGGCACTTCGCTTGAAGTGGTTGGAATATTCCTGTATTTTTCCATGTGGGATACAGCGAAACACCACTTTGTGGTATGCCTTTGACTGTAAGTAGGCAGAAATCAATGTAATAAAAATAAGAGTCTCACAGAGATGTTTTTATATTTAGAAATAAGAATGGTACATACAGTCATATCCTGACCTTGAAAAAATGGAAATAAAATGTGACAAGGGACTCTGTAGTATTTATACCAACCATAAAAATACTCTGTTCAAACATGAAGATTTCCTTGAAACAAAAGAAATCTATTTAAAATGTGAAGAGGGGAAGGGATAAGAAGAGAAGGTCTGATGAATTAATGGTTGGCAATATGAAGAACATTTCAATAAGATTATTTACATGAGTGATATGAGGCATCTGGCCCACACGCTGTATAGCACCAATATAGAAAAGCTGTGGAGGCCATAATCTGTTATTGTAGTGCATGTGCAACTCCAGTTGAATTCAATAGTACTTCAACTTGCATATACATAAGATACTGGAGTTGCACATGCACTACATATATATTATACAGTTTACAGGCCAGGCACTTCTTATCACTCATGTAAGTAATCTTACTGAAATATTCTTCTTATTGCCAAACTCTGATTCATCAGACCTTCTCTTCTTATTCCTTCAATTCTTCACATTTTGAAGAGATTTCATTGTTCTCTTGCCCACCTTCTCTTGCCCAAAGAAACTTCCTTTCTTTGCTTTCCTTTTTTCCAAGCAGTTTATTTCCAAAATAAGAAACATGGCTTCTATGAATAGGATTCCACAGGATTCAGTTCTATTTACTATTTCATGAATAACTGTCCATGTTTAGACAGGTTAGCTGCATTGTGCAGTAAGTTTAGCACAGTCATTTGATATTTATCATTACAGCATTGTATTTTCTTCTCAAGAAAATGCCTCAAGCAATTAAACCATGTGCCCATCTTCCATTGGAACCTGTAGCAGTTATTAATCACTTGCCATTGTCTTTGGATTTTCTGCTTGTGACTCTTTCAGTTCTGCAAGCCAGAACACTCTTTGCAAAACCAAGGAAGATATCTAAAGGTTAGAATGGGTTTCCAAGCTTTAAAAATAGTCCAATTGCATTCTAAAGTCTAATTGGTCTTTTTAAAAGTCCATTACTAAGGCCAGAATTTGTGATTCTTTAGAACCTCCCTAGCTGATACTGCTTTGATGAGGACCTTATTGTTAAGATTGCAAACAGCACCCATATTGTTGAAATTAAAATTCACTTACTCACTTTAAAAAATCTAATATTCCACTTAAGCTGCTGTACCAATATTACAGAATCAGATGAAAGTCAAATGATTGTATCCAAAAATCTTAAGTGTCAGATTTTCATATGCGTTTTATCATTTTACTCCCTTTCAAAAAGTAACACATATTCACAGCTGGAATACTTTGGAATCTGGTTTTTTTTCCTCTTTAATAATAAAAAAGCTTTATCTGGACTCCTATATGCTCCTTACTCCTTTCTTCTGGAGTTGCAGTGGAGAGAAGGAGCAATCTGAGCAGCATTTCTGAAGGAAATCTCAGTTCCACTATAGTTATAAAGTTTGTCCCAGTAGCTTCTGGCTCAGAAGGAGGAGGTCAGCTGAAGGGCAAAGAAAGAAGCCCTCAGAGAAGCCTATGAGACCTTGGATCAGTCTAAACCTTCAGAAAACAAATTCATCCATCCTTAAGAACTTTGTCTCTAGACCCTGCCTAAAAATTCAAGTAGATGCCAAACAGATCAGGCCATTTATAGGAGACCTTGCTGAATTTACAGAGTGAAGAAATTTCAGTGGGATGAAGTAAAGAGGAGCCATGCTTGTGATTCCAGTGGAACCAGGAGCTCCTCCACAGTGCTCCCCTAGACAAGGTAAAAAGATCTAGATGAGAAAGACTGGGAGGACCTTCTGCTATTTGACAAGCTGAAGGAATAATTATTCTCCAAGGGCTACTTCCTTGTCACTCCAATATGAAGACAGTGATCAGAACTTGGATTAACTGAATCAAGTTATACACAGAGTTAAATTATTCCTTCCTGAAGAAATGATGCTTTCTCCAGGAACATGACATACTGAAACCTGACAGACTTTGCTTTTTCTGCTCCATACTAACCTGACAATTTCATATCTAAGATAAGAGTAACTGTGCTGGGTCTAAACAGCAGCTTATGGCAATGATCAGCAAGCACTATGCTCCACACTTAATGGCAAGTTTGTTCCATGCAAAGAGAGCATTATCTATCTAGCAATATCTCTCTCGCTTTCTCTCTGTCATTTTCTCATCTCTGTCTAGACTGTTTACTAGGTGTGGTTCTAGCCCCAGAATTATGGAGAAGTGAGAGTGGAAGAGATAGGAAGGAAGGAGTTGCAAGGGAAAAGTCAGCTGCAATTTTTTGTTATCCTTTTGAAACAAAAAGTCCCTAGGCAGCTTTAGCCTGCACTGTGATGCAGAGGCTGTCTGGAGGGGCAGGATGACAGTATGATTCCTTGCAGGCTGCACACTTCTGTTCAAAGCTGTGACATGAGCATTCTGCATGTCTAGCAGAGTGATGGTGCTGGAAGCATATGGAGGTGTCCATCTTCCAGGTGTTGGGAGCAGGAATGGCTATGGGGGAGGGCTCCGGTGCAGCTCTTTCAAAGAGTACTCATTACCTTCCCCATTCTTTCCCTGCTCCCCTTTTATTATAGTGTTCCAAACTCAGACCCCCAAATTTAAACAGTATTTTACAGCTTGATACTGAAGCCTCAGATCACAGATATTAATTACCCTTACATGCTCTAAAAGAAGCAAGGATTTGACAGGACAACTGAAGTCTTCCTTGTCTTTCTCATTTCCCTCTCTGTACAGCTTACTGGCTTGCTTCTTGCTTTGGCTTTGGGAAGTGATAAATCTGAGGTTTGCTGTTGAGTCTGGGCATCTGGTAAGGCTCCTCTCTGCTGCTGGTATCTTCCCCTTCATCCTGTCCCAATGTCACACTAGTAATGATACCGTTTGGGGGATGGAAGAGTGTATGAAAAAATCCATAGGACTCTGTAAAGGAGGAAGAAAAGGTCAGTGAGACCTTTCCATTTGTATGACAGCTGGCAGGATAAGCCGCAGCACCGGACAGGGGTGAGCCTTCCAGCTTCACTCAGAGGGGCTGTCCAGCCACAGGTTCCTGCTTGCGAGGGAGAAGCAACCCTTCCATCCTGGAGCTTGGCTCCCGCAGCCGTCACCCAGCTGGGCTCCGCGATCCTGTCACCTCCGTGCCTGGCTGGCGGGCACCCGCTGCCTTCCCAGCCGGAGCAGCACTGTCGGTGCACGGGACACCGCTGAGAGAGGTGGAAAAACTAAAATGAAAGGGAAGAAAGAGAAAGAAGGTGCTCTCCCATGGTCCTTCCAGGCAGATAGCCGGCTCCCGCGGGCAGGCGGAGAGGGAAAGGGCTGTGCCTAGGCAGCAGCGTGGGCAGCAGGGAGGGCAGGCGGGGCAGCTCCCGCACCCGGGCAGAGGCAGGCAGCAGGGAGGATAGGACAAGCAGCACGGGAAGAGCAGGACACACGGCAGACAGCAGGGCGTATAGGGCAGGCGGCACGGGCAGGGCAGGCAGCAGGGACAGGGCAGGACACACAGCAGGCAGCACGGGCAGGGAGGGCAGGGCGGGCAGCGCAAGGCAGCTTGCGCCGCCCGGGGAGGGCTCTAATTCATCACCCCGTTCAGCGGAGAGGATGGGACGCCGCTAAACTCCCCTTCCTCCCTCCTCCCTTCCCCCTCACCAAGCAAGCCCCCCCTCCTCCCCCCTCCGCTGCTCTTTCTGTCTCCCCAAGCAGTGAGGCTCGGACAGTGCTCGGCTCCAGCGCTTTATTTTAAGATGATCGGCCAACGTCTTTGCAGATAGATTTTATCTGAAGTTAAATAGCAGGCGCTTGCCGCTCCCTCGCCAATAAGTCATTTTTAATAGAGACAAATCGCCCTGGACGCCCCGGAGCGCCGGTCCCGCCGCTCCTGCCCGCGCCCCCCGCCGAAGGCGAGCGGGCAGCCCGGGCAGCTCCCTCCTCCCGTAAGTGTCCTGCTCGGCGGATCCAGAGCGCGGCCGTGTGCGGAGAAGGGGAGGAGAGGGGGGGAGAGCCTGCCAGCCGCCCCGCCGCCCTGACAGTGCCTGCGCTGGATCCACAGCGGGCCGCGGGACACCTCGGCGCGGAGCGCGGCGAGGAGATGCGCAGGGGCTGTGGGCTGCGCCGCGGCACTCAGCCCCTCTAGGCTCGCCCATGGAGCGTCCCGCGGAGCCCCGGCCGCCGTCGGATCCCCCACGCCGTACGTATCCCCACCGCAGCTCCCCCGCGGCGGCGGGGCTGTCCGCGGGCCGCGGGGGCGGAGAAGGGCTGGGGCCGGGGATGGGGTCCTCGCCCGTCCGGGCGCCCCGGGGCGCGGTCCCGGCCCGGGGCAAGGCACGGCGCGCCTTTAGGAGCGGCAGAGGGAGGTGGGCGCTTGTAGGGGTAAGCAGAGTCTGCTCGGGCGTCCCGAAGGCAAAGCTCTCTGCCTCGGCTTTAAGCGCCCAGAAGCATCTGGAGCCCCGATCCCAGCGTTTGCTGTCGCCTTCTCCCCGCTCCGGCGCCACTCCGCTCCCCAGCTCGCTGCCGGGGCTCCGCGGCCAACTGGCGGGCGGCTGCGCGCCCGGTCCCCGCCGATTGCACACAGACAGGCAGGGCTGGCAGTGGCACCCCCGGGCCGTCCCAACCCACACCACGGGGCTCTCCCGCCCAGTAAAAGGACCGAGCGCCGGGGAGCGCTGCCTATAGGCGGTCTGCCTCCACCTCGGACCGTGCGACCACTTTGCTCTGACGCTGGATTAACTCGATTTTAATCGTTTTTTGTTTCCCCCACCCCCATTCACACACCCCATCTCCTTCTTCTCTCCCGCCCCCCTTCCCTACACACCTCTCTTCCCCCCTTGTGCTAAACCCAACCTTGTCTTGTGGTCATGGGATCTATAATTTCATTTTTGTCTAGGCTGGTGAGAGCTCTGCTTGTTCTGTAAAGTGGATGTCAGGTGGATCTATGTTCTGGAAGGAACAAAGAGGCAGCGAAAGCAGCGCGGGGGAAGTTTGAGCGGCGACGATGCAGTCTGTGTACTGGTACGCGGTCCTTCTGCTGCAGCCCACTCTCTACCTGGTGAGTGCCCCCGGCCCCTCTCACGGGCCGGGCGTGGGGGAGCTCGGCGGGGAGGAGGGCACCAGCCTGGCGGAGAACGAGCAAACTCACGGCAACTACTTGCACCCCTCAGCCAGCCCTGCCCCGTCCTCCCGGGGCCGGCCCGGGGAGGTGCGGATTCCGGCCGGGAAATCTCGGCGGGGCGCGAGGAGTAGGGGCGCAGACCCGTAACTTCTCCGCGGGGAAGGGCCACTCCGCCGGGCCAGAGCAGGGTCGGGGTGTCCCGGGTGCCACCTCCCGGGACAGGCCCCTGGGTGTCTGCGTGGGCATCAGAGCGCCGCCGGGGGGAGCCCGGCCAGGCTGTGGGATGGAGGCAACTTCTTGCCCTCTGCTCCCTCCTGAGGCTGGGAGCCTCTCCGGAAGGAAACCCCCGCTGTGTGCCACTATGGGCACAGGCGGGCGGGCACTCGGCGGCGAGCTCAGCTAGTATTTTCCGCGTGAAGTGTCATTGACTTTCGTAGCAAATCTCCTTTAAGATTACCGCGGGAATACGAGTAAACATCGGCGTTATCTCCTTTCACACACACACACACTTTATTCCCTCTACGACTGCAAGGAACAAAAACCAGGCAGGCTGCTCCTTTGCAGTCCGCATCCTCTGTCGCCTGTAATGCGTTAGGCAAGCAAACGCTTGGCGGCAGCTCATCCCCGTGGCTACGGGGGAGGCAAAAGACCTTTTTGCAGGAGCGTTGCCGAGAGAAGCACCCCGGCGCCCGTGCTGGAGGTGGTGACGGCGACGGCCCGGGCCCGGCTCCGGGTCGGGCTCCGGCTCCGGCTCCGGCTCCGGCTCCGGCTCCGGCTCCGGCTCCGGTTCTCGCTCCGCGGCCGCCGGGCGCTGCCCGCTCAGCCGCTCCCTGCGCTGTGGCAGAGGCGCCACCCGGGGGCGCTGCGGGGCAGCGTGCGCGGCCCCGCGTGGGGCAGCCAATCGGGCGCAGGAGCGCGCCCGGCGCGGGAGGGGGGCGGGGGGGGCAGGCGGGGCCGCGCGCGCTCCTCCCGTGCCCGCACAGCGCCCGCGCTCCCGGCCCGGCCCGTCCTGTCCCGGCACATCCCGGCCCTTCCCGTGCCCTCCCGACGTGGCTCCCGCACGGGGGTCCTGCCCTCGCCGGGCGGTGCCACGTCTGCCGCGGGCGTCTCTCCTCCCTGCGAATTTTATAGCCGGGGTGGGGGTGGAGGGGTGGGGGGAAATGGGGAGAAAAGTGCGTGGCAAATAATCCATCAAAAAGCCGGAGCGAGATCGATACGTCGTGTTAAATTTTAAATGTGTTTGCTGGCAGTTAAACTGCTCTCGACTCATTACAACAACAGTGCTGGATTTATTCTAATGCGCTGCAGTCTGAACAACAAGCACATTAATTCTCCTTTAATTGTAAACTGGGAGCATTTGAAAACCATTCAGTGTGCAAATTATGCTGATTCAATTACCGTTTAGTTACAGACTTCATTACCTGAATACTTTTTTTTTTTCCGAGGGCTTGGCGTTGCAGAGTGAAGGAGATGATTTTCAAGTTTCCCTCGAAACAATGCGAAATATGATACAAAAAAAAAAAAAAAAAAAAAAAAGAAAAGAAAAAGAAAGAAAAAAAAGACAAGCTAGGGGGAGAGCGGGAGGGAATGCATACTTCGGCTGGACTCTGTCTTCTGCCAAAACACTCGGGGAGAATCCAAAGGATTTCCCTAGCACGATTCTTCTTTCTGAGTCGATACTTCCACGTTTATGCCAATTCTCTCCCTATTCCCTGTATTTCAGAAGTGACTCTGAAAGTTTACATTAGGCCATCGCATGATAATACCCTGTTTATTAGCACCGAAGCATGAAGTTTTGATTAAAGCTTTAATGCGGTGCCACAAAGCAGCAAGGTGCAGCACTTTGTTGTGCCTATCCGTATGTGCTCGTCGCTCGTCGTTTAGTGTGAACTAAAGCAGCTTCAATTAGGAATTAAGTTTTCAGTGCTCAAACTGTTAGGAAGGGTAAATGAAATGGCAGCACAAACAGCTTCCAATCGAGTTTGTTAAAAAAACCCTGTTCGAGAGGGGTTAGTAATATAGGTGAGAGGGAAAATAGCCTGTTTCCCCTTCGCCTGAACTAGGAGGTGTTCATGGAGAGTGAACAGCTGCGGTGAGGCTGGGCTGCCTCGAAGTCACTCATTTACAGACACTGTCTGCCTTGTAATTTCTCTTCACTCAGCAAACCGCTGCTCTGTTTCTTTTTTTTTTCCTCCCCCCCCCCCCCCCCCCCGGTAAACCTCTTTGCAATGATATCCTAAGAAAAAAAAAAAGAGTTTCTGCTTTTCTTCTGCTTTTAATAGAGCCATATGCTATCCAGCCTTATTGCCTGAAATTTATAGAGGTCATGGCCGATCTGAATGAGTAGGAATTTTGCTGGGGTAGAGATGGTTCACCATATTATGTTTATTGATAAGAACATAAGAACATTAGTTGTGCCTTGCGAGACGTGCATTTTCTCCTTGTTTCGAGCTGTGCAGTTTATTGAAAATGTTATATTTGCTTTGCAGTGTAAGTGCATTTCCTTTGGCCTTAACGGGTAACTTATTTGCCAGAATTAGGAGTTAACCTTTAAAGTCTTGTAGCTGTTTTCTTTCTTTACTTTTAGAAAGATGCAGAAAGTGTTCAAACACCTACACTTGGTCTTATTTACCACGACACTCCACATCACCGCTGTCCTTTCAAAAGCATCTTAGTCTGATTCTAATGGATAATGTTTCTTTAACTAACAGTGCTTTGCTGAGCTCAAAATCGTCGGTAAGGAAGCATGTAAAGAATAAAGAAAAAAACCAAAACAACACTCGGAGATCACAGACTCTCGTAGAATTGAGTTCTTTTCATAAGGACGCCGGGATTTTACACCATTCCCTTAAGGAAACCTCGTTGTACCTCCTGCCTAGTTGGTGAACTTCCAGTCCGACGCCACAGGACAATAAAAGGCCAGGCTGTTTCTTTTCATTTTTTCCTTTTTTTTTTCCTTCCCCTGTGTGGAAGCAGCATGCTGTAGACGCGACTGCAGAACGCGCGGGTTGCCAGGAAGGACGGCAAGGATCCTAAGTATTATTTCTCAGAGGGACAGGTCGAGCAGGGCCTCGAAAGAGGAGGCAGATTGTTTCCGTGCCGGCAGCTGCGGAGCCCCTCCGTGCGGGGGGCCCGGCGGGCTGTGGCCGGCAGCTCCCGGCGGCGACGGGGGCTTGTCCCATCCCGTCCCGTCCCGTCCCGTCCCGTCCCGTCCCGTCCCGTCCCGCCGCGCCCCGGTCGCCGCCCGGGCCCTGCGCATCCCCGGCAAACGCTGGCGGCGGGCGGCAAAGGGCTCGCAGATGGAAGGATTTCACCCCCGGCACTGTCACAGGCTCTACTCCCGCACGGAGCGGTAACGCATCACTTTTGCTGGGATCACCCCGGCTCAGAGAGACTTCGGCTCATTACTTAGGTGCTCCTTACCCGGAGTAGCGGGTACGGAACTAAAACCAGTCGGGATTTTGCGTGGAGTGCTGCTAGGGTAAGGATCCTTCCTCCCCTCAAACCCTTCCCCCCCCCCCCCGGCTTGTCTTCTCCCAGCAAAGTGTTTATTCATCGGTGGGTTTGTTAATTAGGAGACACCCCGGAGCTGGGTAGCAGAGCGCTTGAACTCTATGCAGAACTTAAGCAGCGCAAGAGCGAAAGGAGGGGTGATTTTAAACCCCTCCACGAAGGCTGTTTCCGCGGGGGGAGCTTCCCTGCGCGGCACTTTGCCAGAGGAGGAGAACTCCGGGGCTCCCGGGGCTCCTTGTTAAACAGGGCGATGGCTTTGGCAGGGGGGGTTGGAAACAGTGTGCTAGCCTTCTCCCCGTGCCGGGCTGGGATTTTAAGGTCTGTTTCACACCAACCCTGTAGCTTGGAGGCCTTCTGACAGCCGAGAGGAGCTTTCCTGCAAAATTGTTGTGAATAATAGAGGTTTAAAAATTGTCCTCAGCGATGGCACACTTGGTACAGTGTTTGCCGAGGGGGTAAAACAGGGGGTAACCGGCTCCAGAGTTTGTGTACATTTAATTTCGCTGTGTGTCGCACTGTTTGCGGTCATTTCACCCCGGTTAATGAAAGCTGTGGTGAACGTGAGGAAATATCACGTGCCGGCGAAAATAAGTTGGTTTTTTTTCCTTCTTTCTTTTTAAAGATTGTTGCTGATTGTGTCCTACTTTGTCAGGGAAGGAAAAAAAAAACCAACAAAAACAACAAACAAACTCACACCTCTGTAGGCAGAAAACAAAAGAGAAAGAAGGCATTGTCCTATCGTAATCACCACCCACAGTATTTGCTCAGAGGCATTTGGTGCTGAATACATTCGGGTATTGCTTTCCACACACACACACACCCACCCCCCCCCAAATAAGCGATTTCTTTCAATTTTCAATTTGACGTCGAAGACGGGGAGGGCGGGGGAGAGAGCTTGGCGAGCAGGGACAGTAGTGGCTTTTTGTGCAGGGGAGTTTACGTAGCCTTGAGATGCTCCTGCTCCCTCTTTCTAAAGGAGTTTGAGAGACGCTGTAGCGGTGGTGTAAGGGGAAAAAAATTGCCCTTTCCAAAGGTAAGGCGCGGGAATAACAACGGGACCCCGATCTCGTGTAGGTGAAACAAACTTATCTGCGCTCTTGATTTCTTTTTTCAATAGGAGGACAGTATAGTCTTTTCCGGGCTTCCTTACTTTCTAACCACCAGGGACCCCTGCTAGTTTAAGAAGACGTTTCCCCGCACTGAAGTGTCTTTTTCCTGATGCTTAGAACACACTATTTTAATTTAGTTTATAGCTGGAGAAAGCAATCTGGAACAGATTTCACCTTTTAGGGAGGCACCTGAATATAATGCAATATCCCTGCCTCTCTTCGACTGGCCAAATCTTCCAAGTCGGTACGGTACCTAGAAGTATCCATTTAAACCTCTTTAATATTTCCCTGCATCTCTAAACCGCCATTTTAATTAACAAAAAGCCAATTTCCTAATCGTCTTGGAAAGTGCGGTGAATCAGGTTAAGAAACCAATTGCTCGGGATAGCCAGCACTTGGAGAAAATGAATGTGTGAGCAATCTTTCCCTCCCTAGGTCTGGCTTCTGTTCTCCCGATTGGGCTTGGGTGAAGTTTTGCTGTAATTTAGCAGATAGTTTAACACCCAGCTCGCTCTTCTTGTAAGTCAGCATTAAACCACCTCCTGGGTGCTTTGTAAATACAGCTTTAGCATTTTTTTCATGCAGCGGATTGACGTGTTGACGATTCTGCTTTAAGGAATGTGACAATAAAGTGGAAAACCAAAGGCTGGCAAGCACTTCATCAAGGATAAAAAGGTTCTGCTGTAAGGATGTCACTCAATTTATTGTGAAAGTCGAATGAATTACGTTTAATGAAAGTGCTCCCCAGATGAATATTACCAGCAATTTCCTGAGTTGGCTCTGTCAGATTGATATGAGGAAATGCCAGCCCATATCAAAAAAGATCTCCAATCTCAATTACTATGCAAGCTTTCGAAGAGCTCCTTTTTATTGATATGATATATATTGGCGGGTTCTCAATGCTGTGCAAACTACTCTCTGTTCAACAGGACAGCGCATTTCCTAGTTTATTGTTTAACCCTACGTTTTTCTGGCTGTTATTTAAACTTCTGCGAGTGCCCTTCTTTTGGAGGGGAAACTGCCTCTCATCCTCTTTCCCTTTCCGTGACCCAGAGAGACCAGAGTTGTGTGACTGGCAGACAGCGGGGGCGACGCTCGTCGCAGGAAGTTTGTTCAGCCTGGATGGACAAAGCCGAAGGTCAAGACAAATAGCTCGGCTGAGACAATGGCATTGGATCCCCTCATTTTCACTGCATTTCTAGGCGACAATCCAGATCACGGTAATATTTGTTACGACTAGCAATCCCAATATTCCCGCCCTTTCTTCCTTATTCCTCTAGGGCTTCTTTGGGCAAATTAGAAATTCACTAAACCCGAAGGGAGAGAAAAGCTCTTATGTCACCTCATCTACATAAGAATTGACTTTGTAAGAGGCTTTTCTGTTCTATTTTAACTACTGTGACGCTGGTCACTACTCAGGAATACAGCTTCTTTTCCCATAATCCATCTTGCTGGGCTTGTTTGAGATTGATTCAGTCAGATTTCTTCTATCACTTTCCCATTCTCTTTCAATTTTTCGTATCAAAGCAGAGACACGGTATTGAATGACAACAGGGAGGTTCTCCAAACTCTGCAGCAGAACGGGGACATGGTTACTTTCACGTGTGGGGGCTGCACTCCCTGCATGACGCATTCATGGGGAAGCAGAAAGAACTTGTTCTTATCACATATCGGGTTAGTTTGACTTCTTATTGGCTTCCTATTTTCCTGTTCATTGCTGGATCTGCATCTAAAACTTTCTTCAGTGCACGATTAGTCTAGGTGATTTTAATTTTTAATTTTTTTTTTTTTTTTGAGTGTGTTTTTCCCCCTCTGTCGGAGATGCCCAGTGTTTCGAGGCGCGGACGGCGAGTGCAAGCCCTGTGGGGAGAGCTGTCAAGCTCCTGCCATCGGACCGAGAAAGGGCTGGCTTTGAATGTCCCTTTCAGAGCCAGCCCGGGGCTGGCGCTGTCCCCTCGGCCGGGCGGGGAAGCAGCACCCTGGAGAGCGCCCGGGGCGGGGCAGCACCGCGGACAGCGCCCAGTCCCAGTCCGCAGCGCCACGCATCCTTCATAGCGCCCGTCCCGGGCTGGTCAAGGTTTCGGGCAGCTGCTGCTTGGACCTCACCCGCAACAGGCTCTAGACTTGGGGCTTGGCACTCTGCGTCAGTTTTCCTGGAGGAAGAAGTAGACGGGTGGACCAGCAGATCGATGTATTTATTCACTCTTGGTGCCAACTGGCTTTCTCTCAGTGGTGAGGCAGTAGCTTTATTTTCTGAGGGAAAGCTGGTTAGAGGAGCCATACATGAGTGTGGAGTGGAGCAGGGATGGCAGAATGAATCTGGGGATCAGGAAAGCCATTCTGGGATGCTCAGGTTTGTCTCGTTCTATCCCAGGACCCCAGCATCCTCTCCTTTTGGAGAGAGACCAGAGATATCCAAGAGCATTGGAGTAAATAATGAGCTCTGAGACATGGCTGACATTGAGACATGAAAACAGGGAGTGATTAATTAACAATGACACTTTCTATCCCATGGGTCAGGGCAGGAGTGTTTCTCAGACACAGTTGATGTCATTTTTGGGGTAGTCATTTTTGAGGCATCTGTGAGGGGCACCCGGATCTTGCTGCCTTCACTTGCTCGTGTCCTGGCAGACAGTGCTCAGGGTATCTCCCAGCTCTCTCCTTGCTTTCACGAGGAGATAATCACAGGCAAGTGCCTCCACCCCTGTAAATCCCCACTCACTATCGACAGAGCTATCCTCTAGAGCCCTGCTGCCTGAAAAGCACTTGTCAATGAAACAGTGACTTTTGGCAAGGCAGGTGTAAGTGAATGACTGATGAAGAGTCCTTCAATAAAGGAATGTGATGGGAATTGACTGGGCTGAGAGGTAAAATAACCCACAATCTCCACCAACCTTCCAGACAAAACCATAAGCCGTTTATTCCCGATCCATATTCTCCCATGAATATCAGTAGTGATTGTGATGCTTTTGCTGGATGTGAACATTCTCCAGTCCCTTTTGATTACACAATATCCCTGTGTGTGATGTCTCAAAACTGCATTGTCTGCTGCAGAGATATTGCTTTTATCTTCCAAATGCCACCCTCATTAATGTCAATGTCTCACCGTCCAGCTAGTGACAAATGTCTCAGGGATGTTCATCTGCCTTGCACACTGCGCCATCTCTGCCAGTGCCTTTTCTTTTCCTTTCTGAGGAGAGATTTAGTAATATTTCCTTCCTTACCCCCTGCATTTGCTCAAAAAAGATTTATCCACTATTTGCTCTCTGTCCTGTCCGTTCTGGTTTTGCCAGTGCCCTCTGGGGTATCACCTTTCCCTTTAATCTGTTTGATCACTTTGAAGACAGGTTGACCAGTGCATGGAAAGATTTTTTTTCCCTTTCCAAATCTGCAGCTTGTTGAAGGGTGAGGAGTTAGGCCTACCAAATGATTGAGGTATTTTCCTCAAATTTCATCTTCTAACCCAGACTTGACACAAAATCCAAAAGAACAAAGAGCCTGGTTGTTTCTTTGTGTGTGTAACCTGACTATTGTGTGCACTTGTGAGTGCTCTTTTTTTGTTGCACTTCTGAGGAACTGATAAGTAAAATATGTTTATGTTATTTCTTTGTACATTTACTTAAAATTTGGTGATAGCTGTGCAGTAGACTTCTTTTAGAAGCAGAGATGACAGCCAAAATAATACTAGGAAAGAAGTGATCTAATAACCTTAGTTTTTGGAAGGGCATGGAATTAAAATATAACATATAAAATATATAAAAATAATATTAATTAATTTTCAATCTCATATTAATATATAAGATACATTAAAATTATATTATTTGTTTAGAAAGAAAAGTGGAGAGTCACTTAAATCTAACCAGTACGGCTGGAAAACAAAAGATGCTACTTACATTTCTTGTTGGAATATGCTTTGAAATAACAGAGGTGACATTACCAATGATTAGTGACCAGCGTGTTTTATGATCCTCTTCCCCCTTCCCCTGCCCTATGTCAACCTTGCATTATGTGTGAGTTAACTTTCAGCTGGCACAATATTTCCTGCACTTGTTTTAGAGGTGCATGTGAGCTACTGGGTAAGAGTAAAAATAAAAAAGGAGGAACATTCTAGCCATATATTGAGAATACTGTTGAAAAACAAAGACTCCTCTGTAGCAGATCCTTTGCCCTGATCCTGCAGTGCAATACAAGATAGGATTCCTATGTAAATCAGTGTTTACTTGTGCAAGAAGGACAGATTCTGTTTATGTTGAAGATTAAGTAGACCATTTCAATCCCCAAGAATTGCTTGTGACTATTCAGATACCACTTCAAATTGAAAGTGCAATTGACAGCACTTAAAAAAATTTAGTTAATGGAATTTCTGTTATGGGTAGTTCGGACCACCTGTACTGTAATATTTATCTGCACAGTCATTTTTATAAGCTATTCTTGATTGAACTTTAGAAAAACAGTCCTTCTGCTAGGCTATTTTGTCAAGAAATGTTGTCACAGGCCTACAGGTATATAAAACTGCTTATATAAAATTAATGGACTGCTTTTTATATTTACAATCTCATCCATAATTTTTGAGGTCTTTCAAAAGAAGACAAGGACTTAAAATAAGAATGATGTTAAAACTCTGTCCTCACGCTTGCTGCACTGTCAATAGCAGTATTGTAAAATATTGGTGTGCTGAAAATCAGAATGTTAGTTTGTAATTTGACTCTAATTTAGAGTAATTTCTGCTGTCACTCACTGCAACTACTCTGTATTACATACAGAGATTTTTCTTAATGTTTATATGGGGCATGCTTTGCACCTTGGGAAGATTTTGTAAGCAATATTTATAGGTAAAACATAGCAATAATACTGTAGCCCTGTGGAGGCCAATTGCTGAGTGAACACATCTTTGAGGATCAGGAAAATAAGAAAGACTATAAAGAGAAAGAAACTAAGACAGAAAATCAAAGATGTGCATAATAAATAGTACGCCATAAAAAAGATGGGCTCCATCCTGCTACCTTCATCTGCAATGGATATTACCTTAACAATGTCCACATTTTATATTCCTGCTTGTTTCTTCTCCCTGCTTCCACAGCCCATCACATTTGTTTAACTGACTGGCTGGTAGTAGGTGGCAGTGGAGTACGTGTTGCAAACAGAGGGTAGGTAGTTGCACAAAGTGCATCGACAACTTTAGTGGAATCACTTCTCTGAGTGGTCACTCGGAATGAGTAAGAAATGACATTGTCTGGTCCTTGATAAGACTGTGGCCTGTGTGAATCACCTTTGATATCTTTAGCTTCTGTCTGTGCTGACTCAAACAGTGGAACCTCTTGCTGTGTGTCTCCTCTCCCTGTGAGCAGCTCTGCTCTCTCTGCTATCACTAGTCATTGCTATAAGGTACTATTCACAGAATTATAAATGTATTGGAATACAGCTTTGTGTTTGTATCTTAAATGCACAGAATATTTGCTAGCTAGAGCAGAGTGTGAGTCTTGGAAAAGTTATTGTGCTGATTAGCAGATTGTAATGACATGGTTCAGTCTCCCAGTGTAATGCAACCCCAATGAATATGGAAATGTGTGACTAAGTACATTCAAGGAGGTGCTGGTTTTGTCCTCCACAATTTATAGAATATACTGAAATTGTGGTGTTGTAGCAGGCACTTCAGAGAAAAGGGCAATAGTTTGCAACAATTTTTTTAGAAGCAAAACACAAGCTTAACTGAAGTCAGGACACTCGCTCACAAATGCTTCAGTGCTTTACTGAGCTAGGAGAAAATGAATGCAGTATGGTTTTCACATTGCATTTTTTTTGGGTACAAAACTTTCTTCTTCCATGGTGGAAAAGGTAACACATCCATGTCTTCAAAAATATCACAGAGTAATATTTTTGCCAAGAATCTGCTGAATTTACATCTAGACTACTTCGAAATTATTACTGTATTTTGTTAATAATGAAGCATTACACTTCTTACTATCCCTTATCCTAAAAATATTGTCTTTATTATTATTCGATAATAATTAATTAAATGATTCAAATCCTATAATTATGGGATAATAATTTTTTGATTAGTTTTAATTTTTTTGAGTCACGATTTGTGACTCATTCTGACTACTGCTCCAGCTTCTGAAAAATAGTCTACAAAAGTACCTTTATCTATGAAATTAAACTAAAGTTAGGATTTTCAAATAGATAATTCATATTTCTTTTTTTTTCCCCTGTAAATGTGTTTTTGAAGCATTCAGACACTGCCCTTACTACTCTTTAGAATTACAAAGAGATGCAAATGGTGACATATCTCAGAAAGCCATGTATAGCCTTTTTGCAGTACTATATTTGTGGTCTAAATTTGAAGTCTAACTGCACTATTGATGTACATTTTTTGCAGACCGCTGCAGATTCTTTTTTTCCTTTCAGAAGAAAAATATACTGGAACAATGACCACGTAAAGCAAAAAATGTAGCCTTATTTATTCTTCCACAAGAAACTTGCATGTTGATTCAAGACCATTCAGGCTCATGAGAACTTTGCCATTGATTTCTTTGGCTGTAAAATGGCATCTTTAGCATGATATATATTTCCATTTTTATAAGGTGGTTGGGAATGATATTTCATTACATTTTAGCTTGATTTGCTTTGTATGAACTGGCTATTCATAGCTAACACAGGAAAGAAGTAGTAAGCTTTTCCGATGAATGTGAAAGAATATATATATGTATGGCTGTGTGGTATTCATAGCCTCTGGTCTTCTGTGAAGTCAAAAAGAGCTTAGCAGGCTCTATACACTTTTATTTCTAGCATTGTTTCTGTCATTGTTGTACTCTTTAGTAAATTTAGCCAGAAGAATGCCATCCTGTCTTTGGTCTGCCATGAGAGCCTTCCTGTAGATTTGAGTCCTTTTGTTCTTTGGCAGAATGGCTCCATGGCTACAGTACTCCTTCACCCAGAGTAATGACTGCATGGTTTGTCCCTAAACTTTGATGTTTTACTTTATCCGAGCAGCACAGGGTTAGTCATCTATGTCTGGCACAAAAACAAACCTGTGCTGCCAGCTGCTACAGGTGGATGATTTGCTTTAGCTCAACAGGTGGAGCTGTGACTTTGTTAGCCTCTTGATTCAGGCTAAAATTCATCTCCCTGGGCAGGTCCTGGACTCAGTTTAGCTCAGCTGTTCTACATTCCTTAAATTTGTATCTACATTTCCATTGCTGATAGAAAGTTTTTAACCTCCTGACCTATAAAACATTTCAGGTAATGAGAGGCATATATGCTTATGTATTCATCAAGAGCAGTTGGTCATTTGTGGGAATGTGGTGGTTCTATGGAGCTTCTATGAGAGTTTTTTTTTTACCTCAGCCTTGCGCATTAATGGAGAAATTAGATGGAGTGTAAGACAGTATTTCCACTTAGTGAGTTGGGATAATAGCATGAGGATCCACCTACAAAAGTTCTTGCTTCTCATAAGGTTTCAATTTTCCTGTATTCTCATATTTTTTATCCATTTTCAACATACCCTTGTGTAAACTTTTTTTGTCTGATGAAAGAGAAAGATTGTTTTCCTGTGGATTTGAGCATCCCTTGGTAAGTCAGTGCTTCTGATACTGATATGATACTACTACTACAGTTCTGAAATATGATACTAGGTGTTCATTATTCATGTCAGAAGTGTTCCTTATACTGCACTTACAGTGGCAAAGTCAATTAGGGGAACAAAGACAATACTAACTAAAGATTTCAAGTCACAGCATCTCCAGTAAAGAAATAATCATTGTGATTAGATGAAGCAGAGAGCTTCCAAACAAACTCCAGACTAAAATATGCTGAAAACATTCACTGAATGCTTATGAATAAAATAAGCAGAAATCAAAATGGGAGAGGCTTTTTAATGAACAGATGTATAGGGTAAATTAATCAAATAAATTGTTTGCTATTAATAATGTGACCAGCTACAGTAAGATACTAATAAATATACCCAGTGGGGATGGGAAATCTACACAACTGAAATTACATTGATGAATTTACCCTAGTTTCCAATACCTTTTGAGTATGTATTTAGGAAACAAAAGCTGTCATAAAGATAGCCTGACAGAAAACGAACTCAACTATTTATTTTTTTAATTGAGATACTTCTCATTGATAGTGGAAGTAATTTCAATTTACTTAAGGATGTTAAATGTATCACTGCTTAAGCTGAGAATTTTTAGCAGAAATGTCAGCATAAAAGTGACCTCCAATGGTTATAAAATATACTTGAGGCCATGCTCTTTTGTTTGTTTTCATGGTGAGTAAACATGATATGAGAGCTATAATTTTAGAAAAGCACATGATTTAGTATTTAAAGCTATTCAATACCTAGCCAATTTTGTTATGGTCACCCCTACTTTTGCTAGGAGACTCATTGGGAATGGTAGGGAATGCATGTTACTGCCTCTCGCTCCTGAAGAAACAGGAGGTTAGTCTTAATGGAATACTGTTGGTTCTAAAACATGAATGAGTCACTGTAGTTTCATAGAAATACAGTTACCAAAAGGCAATCCCAACACAAATCTCAAAACCCCCAGAATCTGAATAAAGATTCATCCTGTACCAATTGCTTAGCTTTGATGTCTGTTTTCACAAGAGTCTGTCTCCATCTCTGAGCCTGTACCTCTGTTTCATTCTTGACTACTTAAGAATTATTTACATCTTGCATTGTTAGTGTCTGAGTCAATGTTACCCATGAACCTAAAACTCTGAGTTCGGTCACTGGCCTGGTTCAAGGCTAAACTCTTCACCTAGGGATTTCTTTTTTCCTCATACAATTTTACTGCCATTGAACACAGCAAAAAGAACATTGCAAATGTCCAACAAAATGACTGTGCAGAACGGTAGCCTTACACGTGATATTATTTTTTTTTTATCTCTTGTATCACAGCTTCTAGCTTTAATTGTTTAACTACTTTATCTTACTTCATAATTAATTCACATCAACCATGCACTCAAGCTCTGTCTCATGACAGTCTGAATATATTCTTTGGACATTTTTCAGTGTTTGTGTCCTCACTGAACAGTATCTTTTCCATGCCTGACATAAGTCAGGCCTGACCATCCTGGGCTCAGCTGTCAGCTGCAGTCACACTTTCAAGCATCCTATTAGTCATTTGTAAGAATCTAACAACACAAAGCAGATCTTTGCTCCCAAATAAATGACTGCACCTCACATTCAGCTATCACTTACAACAGTATTAGTGTCAGCTGTGATAGTTGGGCTTCTGAGTTATTTTATAACTTAAATGCCACCACTTCAGCCTAAAATACCATAACTTCTCTAGTATTCATTCTCTTGACTCATGTAGACACATGAAAGCAGGAAAAATAAAAGGGGGAGTGCTGACCATCAGGAAGCAGTTCTAGCTGGATGTGTAACACCCTAGACTTACAAAAGATTTGATAGGGTCACAAGACTTTTTCACTGTCCATTTTCTCTCTCTCTCATTAATTTTTTTCTCATCAGCCTAGTGACTGAAGCCTCTGTTAGGGATCTTAGAGATTCCATTTATTTTCTTCTTCAGGAAAGGTGAATCCAAGCCTCAGAATTCAAGGTAATTTCTTTAACCACTGCTTGGTGGAATAATCTGTGGAATTTTCTTGATTTTGCTTGTTCATTTTATTCTGCTTGGTTTAATACTGTCAGGGACTCCTTAAATCTGGAAACAGGATCTCATTGTAGGTAAATTCTGAGACATTTGTGTTATTAAGTCTTTCTCTCTTGCTCTTTGGCCTTATGTGTTTGAGTTCACTCATAATGGAAGCACTTTGGATTTTGAGAGCCCTGTATCAGAAACAAAAGTTATTACCATGTGTAAGAAATTCTTGAACCAGAAAGTTGAAAATACATTGCCTTACCAATTCTATCCATTGGACATATTAATAACAGTAAAATAAGGTACCTAATTCTAGGAGCATTTATGCTTCAAAAATGTCAGAAACTGTTTAAGTTAATTCATTTTCTTTCTCTGGTTACTTAGTTTGGACTGTTTAGTAGCTTTTGTGAATTATGCTTTCAGGAAACATTGCCCAACAGAAACATGTGGGCAGCTAATTCCAGGTTATGAACTTTAACAGGTCCCTTGGACAAAGAGAGGAAGCCTTTCACTGTAGTGATTATAAGCACCTTCTGGATCTAGCCTGAAAGGTCTTCCAAGTTGCTAACAATAAGCATAAGCAGTCCTGACTTTAATGTGCTTGCTGAACCTCCATTATCTTCACAGCTACATACAAGTCCAATTCTTGTATTACATTTTTAAGAAGCCCTGTCAGTCTGTCATAGCACAGTAACTAATTAGTAATTAATTGCTTTTAGAAAGCTGTTTATGTGCCCAAGATCCTGAAAGCTTTATTTTCTTTCCTGAACAGCAATACCCATGGTAGGCTGTGAGTGCACACTGTGAGCTTGAAACAAGTTACCAATTTGCAGACCACTACCCTCACTCCCCATCTGTTATTTTTAAGCTTATAATTTGCTTTGTTTAATGATTTGTATCTATCATCCATGCATAAAAACATGTTACAAATTACTGCATTGCATGCTCTCTTTGTGTCTAGCTGCCTCTATCTTCCCAGTGCACTTGCAGGAGCTGTCAGGAAAGGATAGGAGAATTTGGCTCCAGCATCTTAATTCATTGGTCCAGGACATCCAGGGCAAGGACTGAAGGGGTGTTCTTGCTTGGTGCATCTAGCTTTATGGGCTGAAGAAAGCAAACTCTGTTCTGCAGAGCTGAAACATGTATATGTTATTCCATGAAAACAGCTTTGAGTGTTAAAACTTGTAAAGAATACAAATAATTTTTACCTGCAGAAACTGAGGTGATTCTGAGAAATAGTTAAAACTTGATATTGGAAACACTCAACAAACTAGCTTTCCTTTGAGTGGGCATTCCAGGAACCATGAGAATTATATGCCTGACAAGAAGGCCATGCCCTAACACACTTTAAAGGTTTTTCCTTCTCCAAAAATGCAACACTAGGACTTCTCAAAGAAAAACTGATTTTGTTATTTTTTATTATTTTTTTTCAAAGCCAGGGATATTTTCCTGCAGTCTTGTTGTCTAACCCATTTTGTGTCAAACTTGCCACACAGACTAAAGAAGTACTCAGTTAGATACCTTGCAGGGAAAAATTTTGCTCCAAGTGGTTGGAGTTCAGCATACTTACTAGCAACTGAAAAAAAGGGTCTTATTACAGGATATTTCAGGCAGTCTTAATCATAACCATTGCTACCAGAACCATCTATAGTTTATAGACATATGTATCCTCCTGGATGCTCTGTGTGAAAATGAAAATGAAAAATGGTGTTATTCTGCAAACAAGTGTTGCACTTTTTTTAATGTTGTGCTTTGGACTAGCTCAGAGGTTAAACAGAATGGTTAGAAAAATGCAGTTATTGTTGCTGTTTATAGTTTCTTTATGACACTACCTACTGTATGGTGCTTACAAACAGGACTTTTAGTAGTAACTTTTTCATCATGAGGTTCTTAGAAAGTGCAGAGGGAATACTGGGATGTAATGGATAGATTTTAATTTTTTTTTTAATTGAAACTGACAGGCACTTTTGGAATACATAGGAGGAATATGCTGTTCTTTAAGCATTTAAATGTGCAGATTGTACCCCATTATACATAGCTTTAATTATTTTCTAAATACACTGTTCTAAAAGTATAGACATTATACTGCTGTTGGTCCAGGAGAATGTGATATATTTAGTTTTGAATAAGGCTTTTTCAACCTGCCATCTCTTTATGGGTAGATCTTTTTAATCTGTAGAGATGAAAGATGTAGCTTGTTATAGCAGCTCAAACATAATTAGTGATCTGTTTGTGCAGAACAGTTAAGGGACAAAGAAACAGTCTCTCATTATTTCTTCTTTCTCTGTCTTAAAATTATGAGAGTTTTTGACTGGTAAATGAAAACAGATCACCAGTGCCACAAGTCTGGGTGAAATGTCCTGGCAGCAGGATTAAGAAAGTCTTGCTTCATTTCAGACTATATGTGACCTTGGGAGAGCTCAGTTATGCCTTGGGACAAAAAAATTAATGTTTCATTTTGTAGTGGTACCATCTTTCACCTTTATGTGGATTTAAAAATGTAAATAAAATTGCTTTCTGTCAATGGGATATGTGAAGGTTGCAGTCATATTCACCACAAGAATTCAAAGTGCCATTTGACCCATCATTGGTTCAGTAGATAACAATGCGTTCCATTCCCTTCCAGTAATCTAATTTGTAAGCACTTTATGGCCCAATATTTTATGCCTACTTGCTAAAAAGTGAGAAATAAACCTTTAAGCACTTCATTGCAGATTTATTTACAAAATGTCTGTGTATCAAATAAGAAGATTTTGGAGTGCCAGGACATTTTGTATTGCAGTCTTGTAACAATAGCGAGACTGAGTATTATAAAAGATAGGAGGGATGACTAGCAAAAGAGTTCAAGGACTCTCTGGTAATTTTACTTTAAACTCCTATGTGCTTGTCTCAAACAATTCTCTCAGATCATCTTTGTGGCAGATTTGGCATAAACTGTACTCTTCTAAAATTGAAAACAAATAAAAGCTACTGTGCATGCTGTTTAGAGGTGAAGATGGATAAAAACACAGTTTCAATTAAATGGGCTTTTTCTAATTTTGACGTTGCAAGATCTAGAATAAGTGTGAAGTTTACCACAATGCAGACTACCCAAATGTCCATAGATTTTCCTCTGTATATATCTGGAACAATTTTTGGCCAGAGCTTTGTCCGGTATTAAGTCCGGATGGTTCCCCTGATCTGGCCATATGTGACTATGCATACCTTCTGTTGTTGCTTCCTCTCTTGGCTTGCAGACAATTGTTCTGAAATTGTTCTGTGTAAACTGTTAAGCTTTGAAACAGAAACAAACCCTTAAATGCTTAATGCTGGCATGAGACTTTCCTACATGCAACTAATTCTGCATTTGCTCAGTAGAAATTATGGATTTTCTTTTGTCCAGAATGAGGACAATATCTTATTATTAAATATTTATGTGCTGCATTATTCAGAGTTTCACTAGAAACACTTGATATCGGCTGTAGGTAGGATCAGGACACTAGATTAGGTAAACAGATTTGGCCGTTGCTTTTTTTCTGTATCCTGTGGAACACTGAATACCTTACCATGAGATTATCTCAACGAATTGGAGAGGAACTGGTAAAAACTAACCACTGTTAGACTCTACAAACAATTTACAGCAACAGAATTTGATGGAACACACTTCCCAGACTCCCCCTAGATATCCATGGGTCTCTAAAAAGATCTTACTTGCAGTATTAAGCAAAGATACGGTGGACTAAATTTTAATAAATGTATTTTCAGTTTTCTGTTGTGGGATTTCACATAGCTTCTTATGTTAGATACAGAAGGAGTTGTCCCAATGGCTGGTACCAGGGAACTCAGTATCTCTCGTGAAATACTTGTCTGTAAAGAGTTACTGCAGAGAACATACTTGGGTCTCTTTCCTAAAACACAACTGCATGGCCAGGTGCAGACAACTTAGGTGCTTGACTAGGCTGTCTTTTGAGCTGTGGGAACAAGAAGTATCCCTAATCCTGAACACATGTACCTGAGTTAGGAAATCGAAGTGTTTGAGCAAAGAAAGAGCACCTTCCTCTCAGGTGAGCTGTTAGCATGGATGTAGCTGTTCACAAATGTAGTTGTTTTCATCTTGTAAATTACTTGCTGAGACACAAAGAAATGCTCTGTGTTTGACCACAGAGATGCATTGTTGAAGAATTCTGTCCTGAGCCTCAGCATAAACGAACAAGATGAACATTGTAACTGAGGCCCAGGAGTAAATATCTATCTTCCAGAAATCATCTCATTCTTCCTCCTATTGTCTGCTTTTTAAAACCTTTGCTTACAAAGGTATTTCTAGGCTCAATAAGGGATATGTGGCCAGTGTTTATTTGTAATAGTCACAGTAAATCTTAGCTTGAAGGAAGATATGTGAAAACAAGCCTGTGAGTCTAAAGGATATGGTTCTTGTGTTTATTAACCAAGAGGGAATATTTTTCAGAATGGATGTGTTTAAAAGACGTCTCTTGTTAAGCTCAGTGAGATCTAAGAATACATGCTGACTATAACCAAGATTACTACATGTTTTGGAAAAGTAAAGCTTGGGGTTTTTATGTTGATTTATTTTTTCTTTAGCCTTTTTATGCCATCCTTTTGAGGAAAAGTACAAGCAAGAGAGAGCCCTAAGGGTTATAAAATGTACTCTCAACATATTATAAAAAGCAGCAAATATGTGAAGGAAAGTATATTTGCCTATAGTATTTGCTAGATGTAGTCTGATCTAAAGCCCATCAATGAAACAACTGGACATTTTTCCACACTACCTCTAGACAGGTTTAACAATGTTTTCCACAAAATAGATTTCAGAGCTTTGTAAAAAGTGAACCCCCCCCCCCCCCCAAACACTTCATTCCACCCCAGAAACCTTACAACAAAGATAAATCAGAAGTACAGAGGAGTGAAAGGTGCTACCCATCTTGGGCTAGTTTTAGATGTTCATCTCCAAACGTCTACATCACTTGTTTGACTGACTAACCACGAGGGTGCAAAACAGTTCCCTGCAAGTTGCACTGACCACAAACACCATCAACAGTAATGCTGGAGACTCAGTGGGACATCACACTACAGCTACAGTGTCTCTGTGGGAGGCAACTGTCCTCTCTGTCATAAACAAGGACATTCATATATAACTAGGAACACTTCACCAGTTTAGAACAATTAATGGTATGATAACACATTTTATCTTTAATTGAAGTTGCAGACCTTATGAAATAATAAAACAGTGAGGCAGAAATAGTATAAAATATATTGATTTGTCAGTAATTGATTAAAAAAAATCAAAAAACACTCCATGAATCCTGCTCTCATTATGCCATCTCAGATTGATGTTTTGGGATATTATGTGCTTTTGCAACTAACTCATCTGTAATAAAAGGACGAGACCAGAGAAATATGACTCAGAAAAGGATTTAAAAGCACCAAACAAATCCAATACCTTATAAATCTATTCATAGCTCATTGTCAATGAGAGAGGCCTAGCAGAAGAATGGTGAATAGTCCCTTTTCTTGGAATTAGCAGAGCTGTGCAACAATCTTTAGCAGCCAAAATGTTTTGCTGTGTTTGACCTAAGGTGAATAGCTGGGCTGAACTCCCTGCAAGTCTTTATACATTACTTAGGTGCTTTCTATATTATTTTGAAGATAATAGCAGATAAACCAGAGGATATTTACACGTGTCCATTGTATTGTTGCAAATAAATCCAGGCAGAATTTTAATGTTAGTAAATTTCTCACTACTACCATGAAAAAGGAATTACTTGATGTCACTTTTTTCTTACATGGAAACTCTGTTACTGCAAGTCAAGTGAAACAACAAAGCAGGTTCTGAGCTCTGAATATGTAATACAGGTTGCCGTGGTACTCCTCACATCTTTAAACATTTGCTTCCATCCTCTGCTGAATAGAGGCATATCACAGAATCACAGAATAAGCTGGGTTGGAAGGTCCCCACAAGGATCATCAAGTCCAACTCCTGGCCCTGAACAGGGCCACCCACAAAAGTCACACCAAGTACCTGAGAGCATTGTCCGAATGCTTCCTGAGCTCTGTTGGGTTTGATGCTGTGACCATTTCCCTGGGGAGCTGTTCCAGTGCCCAGCCACTCTCTGGGTGAAAAATCCTTTCCTAATATTCAACCTAAACCTCCCCTGGCACAACTTCAGGCCATTTCCCTCGGTCCTGTCACTGGTCGCCACAGAGAAGAGATCACTGCCTGTGCCTTCTCTTCCCCTCACAAGAAAGTTTTACCTGCAATGAGGTCTCCCCTCAGCCTCCTCTCCTTGAGGCTGAACAGATCAAGTGAC
Organism: Entomyzon cyanotis; assembly: GCA_024500445.1. Classification (NCBI taxonomy): domain Eukaryota; kingdom Metazoa; phylum Chordata; class Aves; order Passeriformes; family Meliphagidae; genus Entomyzon; species Entomyzon cyanotis. The sequence continues at coordinate 16,369,460 of JAKEPQ010001006.1, read as the reverse complement.
CTCAGCCGCTCCTCATACGGCTTCTCTTCAAGGTCCTTCAGCATCCTTTGGACACTCTCTAAAAGTTTAATGTCTTTTTTTATGTTGTGTCACCCAAAACTGCCCTCAGCACTGGAGGTGAGGCTGCCCCAGTGCAGAGCAGAGCAGGACAATCCCCTCCCTTGTCCAGCTGGCAATACTGTGCCTGATGCCCCCAGGACAGGGTTGGCCCTCCTGGCTGCCAAGGCACTGCTGACTCATGGTCAACTTGCCATCAACCAGGACCCCCAGGGCCCTTTCTGTGGGGTTGGTCTCAATCCTATCATTCCCCAATCTGTCTGTACATCCAAGGTTTTCCCATCCCAGGTGCAGGATCCAGCACTTTCCCTTGTTGAACTTCATAATGGTTGGTGATTGCCCCATCTATAGTCTGTTGAGGTCTCTCTTCAGGGCCTCCCTGCCTTCGAGGGATCAACAGCTCCTTCCAGTTTTGTATCATCTGTGAACTTGCTTAGTATCCCTTCCAGTCCTGCGTCTAAGTCATTTATGAAGATTTTGAAGAGCACAGGGCTGAGAATGAAGCCCTGTGGAACACCACTACAGTTACACATTGGTAAAAATAAGAGGTCTATTTAACTTGATTTTTGGTCAGAGTTTTGTTTAGCTATAGTTTTCTAATGTAAACTCCAGTGCATATTGCAAAATAACCCAGCCGAGTGCTGAAAAAAGGTGATTGTTGATTACTTGGACGGAGATAATGAGAAGTGACCTTGGTTACACCACCCAGAGTCTCATCTGAGACTCTTGGCTGGTGCAGCTCCAGCCTAGAGAGCTGGAGTTGTCCCCACGGTTGTACAATTGTGGCTGGGGTTCTTGGTTAGGGCAGAAAACATGTCTTTCTGCCTTACATGCTTTTGATGATGATACTGGCACAAATGTTGAGAAAAATGTAGCCTAGATGTGCCTATCAGTTATTGGAAACCCTTCACACCTGACATTTACGGTGGTGACCAGTGCAACATGCATGAGCATGAATGGCATTACTTTGACTTCCCAGAGTTACAACACAGGTTTGTGGCTGTTTCAGCTTGTTCCTGCCTCTTCCTACCTCACATGTCAACCAGTGGAATGAGTTCTAGTTTTTATTTATGCAGGTATTGGTGCTGTCCATTGCCAGTCAGCTTAAGCAAAATTCAATCAGTTCAGCTGTACCTTCCTGCTGTGAAGCCTGCCTAGCTCCCTCCACGTGGTTCCTCTGCTCCCTTCCGAGGGTTTTCAGGAATACATATACACAGTGGTTTTATTTGGTACTGCAGAAGATGTGTAGGGATTGAATACATTCCATATATGCACATTTGTACAAAGTCCCATATTCTGTTTGCTTTAGCATAAATACTCATGCAGAAGACAAAATGAAGGTGACATCTGGAAAGATACATGACATCCTTGATCTAGCATTTAAGTTTTCCCCTGTTATGAAGAAAGTTCTATATGATACTGGCTGCCACATCTCTGCTTCTGTGATTATCCCAGTCTTGGTCACTGTTGCACATTCTCTGAATCAGTATCCTGGGTTATGGCCATTCAACTGGCACCTGAAAAGACTAAAAAGTCAAGATCGTAATCTGTGAAAGATTACTGTGTATACATATATTTGGTTTGGCCTTGCTTCTGTCTTGTTTGAAGTTCTGCTCTCTCACCCTTTCTCCTGCTTGCTCTTCCTGGATTACCATCTGTTACAGCATATGTAGGTGCAGCCACATGTAGGTGCTTTGGCACACCTTAGATTTATCTCCTGTCACTGCTGTGTGAGGGAGGAGAAACCCGGTCCACAATTTAAGCCACCTGTGAGAATCCTATCAAATCAGGTGATTGCTGTCCTGGGAACAGGCATGTGAGAAAAGGACTATCTGTTAAGGTGTCTCAAGCACAGGGTGAGCCTTGAAGTGGCTCAGGTGTTCAGTGTTGGAAGAGTGTGGTGGGTGAGTGCAGAGGCTGGTAAGGAAGGCTGTATAGCTTGAGGAATGTGTTTTCATGTGCTGTTTTTTATCAAGGATTTTCTTCTTAGAAAGTGGACTGCCTTGTATTTTTTAAAATCCAAGTTACAATGCAGGATTGCTTGGACAGGCGGTAACCAGTGTTGATTCAGAGATCTGCTAGTGAGGGCAGAACGTAGGCTCCTGTGAGTAAAGATCAATATGCCTTTGGATCAAATTTAAGTATAAAGAAGACATACATGAACACATATTGATACATATATGTATGTGTATGTGACAATTAACTTGGCCTGCTTTTGTGGAAGTCCATACCAGCAGAGGATTTTTACCATTGCCTGTCTTTGATGGAGCTTTAAGTTTAGGGCTTGGACAGCTGAGGTGTGGCTCCTCATCAAACTCCATGTTTTAAAGCATTACAGGGTGTGCTAAAGACAGGGTCCTTCATGAAAAGGCCCATACTCATCTTCCAGATGAACCAAGAAGGCAGAAAAGCACTCAGGGTGCTGTTTCATAAAGCAGAGCTGTCAGAATTCATTTTTCGTGAAGTGAGCAAAGTGTGGAGTGAGATTAAGGAAAGTCTTTTGTCTTGGACAAGAATAAAAATTTTTGGAGGATTAAAAATTGTATGACTTGTTGACACATAACTAATTTGCTGTCTGTATGACTTGGGAAGAGAACCTTGGCCTTGGTTCTCTTCTCCCACTGCCTCCCTACCTCTTCATGTGAACCCAACAATGTTGCATCCAATGTTCTGTGTTCTGTCCTGCATGCTGTATTTCTAAATCTTGGTAACTTCTGACGACTTGGAATCTTCTCAGTGGGGGAAGAGTTCTCCAGTACATCACAGCATGAGTTATATCCAGAAAAATGATGTAAGCAAGACAAAATATCTCTGGAGTGCTCTGGCCTGGCTCATTGAGATAACAGGTACTTGTTTGATACATGGCCATTTTGGGCTGCCAGATACCATGTGCACATCTACCCAGTGAAAGGCTGGTAAACAATCCCATTTTTGGTGTCCTTGTCCTTTGGCTGTAAGATAATCAAAGACTGAGACTCAGGCAGGGCCAGTTAAGGTGTGTGATTGGCCTCATGATGCAGTTGGAGTGTCGTGGGAGGACAGCTGCAGGCTGAGGCACATCGGGACAGTTGAAGTTTAGCTCACAGTGTGCTCAGGAATGTGGATAGTTGCCACAGGGCTGCAGGATGGGTTAACCTTGGTGGGAACAGCCTAAGCGAGTGATGAAAACAGCATTGTGATGTTCAGTTCTGAGGCCTAGTTTTTGTACATCCAGGGTGTCACTACAGAATATGAAAGTAATTACATAAAAGTAATTAATTTGCATGTGATCCCATTGACTGGAGAAGTTTAATGCCTATTGGAAAGTGCGTCTTATTAGAATCCTTTTGACAAAACCTGCATGAGTACATTAACCCTCGTCTGTGAAATATTTCTGTGGGTTTTGCTCAGGATTTGACCTTTGACTCATAGAAGTCCAATTCATTAGAGATGGATTTTTTTGGTTGTTGTTATTTATTGTTTTTCAATAATCATCATTTCACAATGTCACCACTTTAAGCAGAACTTGTATTTTACTTTTCTACATTTTGTAATATTGAAAGAGCACCAGTTCACTCTTTTGAAAGTCAAAGGGAGATTGACACTAGGCAGTAACCATGATAGATGCATAATTTTCAGTTACATCCATTTTCTATCTAATCCACTTTTCTCTCTGCTATTTAAAAGGTAAATGAAGGGGGAGATCAGAACTCTAAAGGAGTTAACACACCAGTCTTAGGTAAAGCTTTATCTGCCTACCAAGCTGCCATGGCTCACAATAAAGTGAATCTTTTCCTTCTATGCAAACAATTTAAAAATTTTGAAAGCCTTTGTAGACCAAGCATTACAGGAATGCAGGCATTGCCAGGCAGAAATCTTAATTTCAATCATATGCAAGACCTACAGTGTTAACATTCAGAAGGAGTTTATGAATAGGAATCAAGAGGAAATTACCTGCTTTTTATCAATAGTCACTATTTCCTCTGTCTGCAGAGGCTTGGAGGAGAATAGTTGGTATCTTTATTATTAAAATGTCAAGTCGTTTCTTTTGTAGATTTCTAGAGTGCATATGTTTTGTTACAGCACAAAGAGTGCACGTTCTGTGTGCACAGAGAACACAATGTCTTTTATAGTTTTTAATACTACCATTGTGAGGAGCATGGAACAAAAATAAGTGGTGCTCTTGTCTTCCTTCACATAGAGGGTTTGCTCAGTTGTCCCAAGTCCTGTGAAGGAAAATCAGAGATTGGAGTACGTTTGCAGAGGAGAGATTTGTAGGAACCCTGTGACTGCCTAGCTGTAAATGCTGGCTACTCTATAATAGAAAGAAGAGAGGGTGGGCACACTGTCCCCTGCAATGATCACTGAGACAAGTTCGTAGCTAGGCCTAATTTGCCTTTAATAGTAATTTTAGAAGGTTTCAACCTGTGTAGAGTAATTGATGACTTACTGCAGTGGAAAGTAAAGAAGGTTTTTAGGACAAAAATGAGCCGTTTTTTCTTGTGAAATCGACATAGCTTCTGGTTTTCTGGACCTTAAATTGTGTGAGGTGAGGCACTGGGTGGTGATTTCCAGCAAAAATATCCTGTGGCCCAAGGAACTCTCTGAGACACAAATGGTTAGATGCTGGAAGAATATTATGGGGAAACATCATTACAGACTTACCTTATTCTTGTACTCTACACTTTGGTTTACTGGTAAGCACCCTTTGGTTTACTGGTAAGCACCCTTTGGTTTACTGGTGTTGAAAACAGAGCTTAGGTCTCACCTATATGCTTGTTCTTGTGCCCTCCTTCGGGTGGTGGGGAATTTGCCTCACATGGTAATAGTTTCCCCCAAGTGGTGGAGGAATGAAATGGTTTTCTGTGCCACATCCTGAGATGGGGTGCAGCAACAAAGTCTGAGTCTTCTGATGTCTTATCCAGCCCTTGAAGCAGAATCAAGTATCTGAACTGCTGCAAGTTAAGTATAATCAACTCTTTGCAGACAATTCTCTTTTCTGCAGCTAAAATACACTCATGCAGGTGGATAATCTAATGCAATTTGACTATATTTTCTAACTTAAAGGGAACAGGTGTGTTATCTAAGAAACATCTGCCCATACTCTTGAAATTATATATTCTGGTTCAGCTGATAAAAAATAAAATTGGCAAACTCTAGGAAAATTAACATTTTTCTATGACAAACTTGAACTTGAGATTGGCCACCTGAAAAATGAGAAGCTCATTGGGGCTTTATTTTAATTTACCTTGTTCTTTTGCTGTTCAGGCAGCTTCCTTTAATTAAAAAATATATAAAATATGTATTGCTGAATATTCCCTGACACAAAATTATGTACTCTGTTTTCCTACTGTTTCTAGTTCTGATATGATGTGTTGTTCATCCACCAGATCTGTGTGGTATTTACAGTCTCTTTGGGTTTCTAAAATCAGTGTGGGTATTCTCAAATTTCCTTTTAATTTTTACTTTTTTAAAATAAAATAGTATCTGTATTTCAAACCTTTAATGGAAGTTTCAGCCAGTTTTGTCTATGTAGAAGTTTCAGACTGTAATTGTACTCGTACTAATTTTCATGTTCAGAGGATGACATGTTGTGGAGGAAATGATACAAAATAGAAAATATACCTATGTAACAAAATATACCTATGTAACAATGTATACCTATGAATTATTTTTCCTATACAGAGTGTTACAGGTTTATTTAAAATGTGGTTTTAATTGCATTAAAATAGATGGAACTAATTTTCTACTGTTTCACACCATTTGTTGGGTTTCATACCCTTTTGTTGACCAGAACAACCATTAGAAAAACACCAGTGTATTACACTTCCTGTGAGCACAAATGACTATCGGAAGACCAGAATGATAAATCAAGGTCAGTGCTTATCTTGCAAATAAAAGACTAAGGAGCAGCTGGTCATCATGATTGAGCCTAAAATGAGATTCTTCAGTCTGTGTTTAAACAGTTCATGTTGGAAGAGGCAGTGAAAATCCAGTATTTCCTGTTTTGTACCACAGACACTTAGGAGTGTTTAGTGCTTTCAAAATGAAAACAATTTGTCTAAGTACCTTTTAAAATCTAGGACTCTCTAGGGATGTCTAACTTTATACTCTATTTTGGTATTTTAGTACTCCTTGTAAATAAAAAATAGCCCTAGATTCTAAATTTTTACTTTAAAAAGGAAAAAAAAGATTGCTTTTCATTGTATGGAATTCTAAATGCAGCATATATTTGCATTTCTCTGCATTTATAGATCTGTACTGGAAATTATGTTGAAAATAGTACAGAAAAGGGTCACAACCACCCTAAAAGTGAACAGGATAACATCTTCGGATGTAAAGATTTTTGCAGCAGGTAAAATTTTTGAACATAAGTATCAGTTGCAGCTATTTGATCCATTTTTACTTCCTTCAATTCTAATTATTGAAGGAAATGTCAAAAACATGAAGACTGTATGTGTGAAAATGCTCAAGACTTGATGTCAGGATGTGTTCATATCAGGAAATATTGAGTGATCGGAATATTCATGTGCACAAGAGTATAGAGGTGGAAACAGAACTACACTAATGTGTGTGGGAAACTGATGCAGTAAATTCATTTCAGATGGAAGAGTTTACAAATTTTCAGTGTTGGTTCCCTCAACAAATGTTGCTCCCCTTTCATTGTCCCAGGTGAAGAAGCTGAAGTGGAAAACACTTTTCTGCTCTCTCTCTCTTTTCTCTCTCTCCCTCTCTCTCCTCTGTCCTTCAATATGTAAATGAAAAGGTATGGGAAGTGAAATATTGATTTTTTTATAATGTGTACAAATTATATTTTCACAGATTAAAGTAAAAACACTTAATGAAAATTATTGAAGATCTGACAAACTTATTTATACTCCATTAATTTAACTGTGTTGGGGAGATTCACAGATCTTGAGTAACAAAATGCAGAATTACCTAGATTGTTCAATGCTGTAAGTATGTCTTTATCCTTAGTGACAAAAAAAATCACAGTTCTGGCATTTTCACAGGGTGCTGGAAACAGATCTGAATTCTGGGGCCAAATCTAGCCATTTCTTGTTCATGGTGAGAAGGAGACCAGTTCTCGTTGCAGGAATGGGAAAGGACAGGGAGAAGGAGGTGTAATTTCAGATCTTCAAGTGGTTTTCAAATGGGATTGTTTATAGTGAGGAAGAGCTCTGTAAGAGAAGAGCAAGAGATTTTTGCTTGAATGTGTGACTTCAACTGTACCTTCTAGACACCCACAGTCAATGTGATAGACTGTTTTGAAGAGTGTATTATGGTGGGCATTAAATCAGAGACCTTCCTTTCACATATCTTTGTGCTGACCTGATTCCTGGGAGAACTGATACAAGAATGTGCCAAGGAGCACCAGAAAATATATGCAGTAAAGGATGAAACTATTCAGTGAACAAGGGCAAATAGTCTGAAGCATTCATGGAAGTGTATGTCATGACTTCCTTCTTGTATACTCTCTATCAAATCTGCAAAACCTAAGAATTACTCCGCAGCTTCTGGATTTGCATCTGTGATCTGTGCATTTGCTGATTTTTTACTTTTTTTTTCACCAGTTTTATTCTTTCTGTTCCTGTGCTTTCACTTTCCTAGAAGAAAGGGCACATGAGCTTTGGGGGAACTTCAGTCAGCTTTGGATAGATCCCCAACTGACTGGTTGTGAACAGGGACTGTAGATGTGTGGCAGAGAGCATTCATTGCAGTCTGTGTATAGTCTGTGGGAGGAAGCCCTTGCTTTTCAGCTGTGTCACTGGGATGAGCAGCACAACTTCGAGAGAAAAGGGAGTTGTTTCAAAGAACTAATCTCCTGTAGTTTTGGAGATTGCAAGTTCCTTTGACTTCTCTGTTCACAGACAAAAGCCATTGTTTAGTTGTTTAGTTTAGGAATGACCTTTTATCCTGGTCTTTTTCCCATGCATTTCCTTTATGTAGGCTATGAGGATAAGCAAGGCGCTTTCCTTTTTGTTTCTGGAAGTTCCCCATTTTGCGTAGTTGCCGCAGGAGAAGGCTGTGCTGTCTTTAGGTTTTCTTTGCACTGATGGTGTAACAAATGCTGTTCGAGTACAACTAAGGATTGGGGCCATATGCTGACTGTCAGACATGATTATTTTTCAGAACTATACTCACAGAAGTGAGGCCTTTGATCACATCCCAAAGGCAAGAGCAAGAGGTTCTCTCTGGTCATATTAATGTCATGCTGGTTTTCATTTATTTTTCAACGATGTTTTTTCCTTACTATGGCGAAAATCCTCATAAATAAATCATGGAGCATTAAATGACTCAGTATGCACTTGCTATCAAAAGTATTTGCCTTTTAATTTAAGAATGCTTTAAAACTTATTTTAAATGACTCTGTGCTGGTGTTACACCTTGCGCTCAGTGTCCAACAGCTGTGGCATTTCTGCTGCATACTTGCCTCTGCTGAGGAGATGCCTGAAACAACACTTTCTTGGAAAATTAATTTCCATAATGAAGGTTGCTTACTCATGAATACCTTCTTTTAGGTCATGGTGTAACTGATCAGTAGATCAGAGGGGGAGAACTCGCACTTTAGCTACCTGAAGTGCTGTTGACACAAAGATAGATGGTGTCTAATATTGTAAGAGCCCCACAACTGAGGTGTTTCCACTTCAGAAGTTTCTCTTCTGACAGACACAGAAAGTAAATTCTTTAATCAGGGAAACCACGGTGCCAAGTTTAACATTAACACATGTCCTGTGATAATCCCAAAGTCAACATCACTGAAAATTTTGATTAAAATTATGATTTTATGAGTAATATATACGCAGTCAACGTGCTTTCTTTGTGTCAAATCTGGAGTTATGGGAGAAGTCTCCCTCTACTAACAAAAATTATTTTCTCTCCCTGCTAAAGAAAAGAGAAATATATAGTTTGAAGGTAGTAATGAGTAAATAATATACTTATGCAGCTGCTGAGCAAAATAAACTCGGTGTCTGTATTTTGAAATGGCTGCCAGCAAGTTAGTTGAAATGAGTTAAAAATCTATATGCAGATGAAGTTGTGTGTTGTGACTGTCTACCTAACATTGGATAAATACAGCTGGATGAAATGTTTTCCATGTAATTTAGAAGTGTGTGTCACCAAGAAGGCTTCCAGAAGATGATGAGATTCTGGGGTGGAATGTGTGTGTCACAGCGATATAAGATGGATCACAGGTGTTGATTTTTTTCTGCTCAATAAGAACAATATTAGAACAATTCACATCAACAGAAATGGTTCTTCCACATGAATATGACCCATCAGATATGAGGGAGACTGAAATATTAGTCCTGCAAATATGTATAACCACCTGCACATGCAGAAGAGCTATCAAAATTAATGACATAGTATATAGAATGTGTATGCTCATGAATTTCTGTGAAATCAAATGTGGTGGATAGCATGAGCATCTTACAGATTAGAAATTAGTAAAACAACAATATTTTATTGTTATTAATATCTTTTTCCTTTCTTTATTTCACCCATGTACATTTGGATTTTGACTACCTTTTTTCCCAGAGAAATTTACCAGTGTTTTTTATTATGTTAGGCTAATTTATCTTATTTCTTTCTTCTCCAATCTTATTTTATTCCTCTAGAACACTTTTCCAAGACTTCTTCTCCCCTTTTTTTTTTTTTTTTTTGGTACCATTTCTCTCTTCAAGGTTTATTCTCTCTTTTCTTGTAGTGTCCCTGTTACACGTCTATGTATTTTTCTTGGTTTCTGTTTAACCTTTACCCATCTATTTCTTTTACTCCCACTTTCTCACTTATGTCATTATATTGTTTATAGCTTTTGTCCCAGGTTTCATTTAAGGTGTATAGGAAATTGCCAAAAAGCAATGTATAGCGATCACTGAACACAATTAAACACATTTTTTATGACAGTCCATATATTTCAAAAGTACAAGTAATAGATTTCTTACATTGCACGGATAAGAAAAGAAATACAGATAGATATGGTCTGGAATTTTTATTCTGTTTAATATAGTTTATTTTTTTTGTAATATACAGCTGTTACTCCATAGCAAGTGTAGTAATTTTTTATTAAAGCATCTAATAAATAGGATTAGCTTGAACCAATTGTTTAGGTTTACAAATTGCATCAACATAAAAGAGAGTGAAAGTTTGTCAAGACTGAGGAAGAATTGCTAATGAAAGCCTTTTAATGAGGTTTGAAATATACATTCTTCTGAATTGCTTTGCTCTCTTGCATTTTTTGTAAGGCTGGTTAGGTGTGAACTGCATCATTAGTCTTTAAGGAATGGTCAATTACTGGGAACTGCAAATTAGCTCTTCCTGTCAGTGCCTCCAAAGGGAAAGCTTTGCTCATCTGCAGTATGGGAAACAAGAGGGGAACTGAATGTCATGGGAATCTCTAAATCAGCTGTGACAACAAGCAAATCTATCTTCAAAGAAGATCAAGACAATAGCCCTTTCTGCCAGAGTGAGGAATTTAAAAGGAAAAATGGGCAAGTTCAGAAGCAGCACTGCAGAATAAGACTTTACTATTACTGACATATCAAAGGAAATGGACTGGTAGAAAACAGATGAACTAGACAAACTAAGAGTACAGCCTGCCCCATAAACCTAAGCCGAACCACAGGTTGTGTTCCTAAACTTAGATTTCTGCCTTTTCACTAGCCACTTGCCCAAACATTCTTCAAAGTTTATTTCCCTTGTCTTTCCTAGACTGTTGCAGAGTGGCTCATGAAATACAGGGGCTCTACCTCATGTCTGGTGTCTGGGGGCAGGTGCAGGAAGCAGTAGGAAAATCCTACATCCTTCCCTCATTTTGGCAACTAAAATATTCTTACAACAGAACACTTCTGCATGGAGTAGGAAATATGGGTTTGTCTTCTGGAGTTTTGGCTAAAGCAACTAGGCTTGCCCAAATAATTTTATATCTATTTCAGTTTGGGAACAATTTCTTGAGGCTCCACTGATCCTGTAGGCTAAATCTTTGTCAGCTACAATCAAATCTTAGATGCCCAGCTTATGTGCACAGACGTATCTGTAGTCACTTAAATTTGGCTCGATATTGTCCTCATTAGGAAAGATTCTTGTGAGCATTTGTTATGCCACTTAATTTTGTTGTTGCTTGTATAGAGGGAATGCTTTTCTTGTTTTGTTACCTTTTGGTGATTTCCTCTAGACTGGAAGGCAAGGTGAACAACTGGGGAATTTTGTCTTGTGGTTATTGTGGTTCCAAAATTTTTAAGAACTGGGACCTGGGATATAGTCAGCATTTTGCTTGGAATAAATTTTCTCTGAAGAATCCTGAATTTCCTTGCTGGAAGGATGCTGGAGTAACAGAGGCCTGTTTATTTGTTTCACCATTGAAACAAATAGTTTTTTGTGACTGTGCCTAAGGAGAAGCTGTTACTTTGAAAAGTTTCTGGCATTAGTCAAATATTCAGCAAACAGTCATGTTCCATACTTGGAAATTATGCTGAGGAGTATAATGGAGAATTTGTTTTGTATTACTGAAAACAGGATGTGGCTTTTGTAGAGCTTCCCAAAAACCATGGTAGTTTCATTTTTTGTGCTGGATATGGTTGCGATGGTGTTAATTTTCTTTAAAGCAGCCTGTGTGGTGCTGCATTTTGGATTTGTGATGAAAACATTACTGATAACACACCAATGTTTTAGCTATTGCTAAACAGTGCTTGCACAGTGCCATATAAAGTCATGTTCAGCAATAAAACTGAAAGCAGTTTTTCCAAAGTAGACATTGTTCAGAGACTAGCTGGACATTGGTCTGTTTGTGGGAGGTGGTGAGCAATTGCCTTTGCATCACATGATTTATTTATTTTTAATCTTTTTTTTTTTTTTACTCTGTTATCAAACTGTCTTTATTGTGACCTGTCAGCTTTTCTTGCTTTAGCCCTTTTGATTACATCCTTCATCCTTCTGAGAAGAGAGTGAGTGAGTGGCTGATGGGAACTTAGCTACTGGATGGTGCTGTCCCATCACAATTTCTAATTAGGTCAGGATTGCTATAAGTATTGAATGAGATGTGAGCGCTGTTATCTGAATATTCTTATTTTTAGGTTCTGCTTTTCAGTTTGGGTATTCCGTAACAGATCACTTCCTCAGCCACAAGTAATGTTGAAGAGAGGGACTAGGAACCTCTACTGCTGGAAAAAGAAGATTCTCAGCTATAAGACTTTCCTTTGCCTAAGAGAGGTGTCCAGATGAATCCCACTGTAGAATGGTGCAGGAAATGGACCACAGCATAAGCCTAGCAGTGTGTGGAGAAATGCTGAAGTTGTAGGCAGCAAATTGTGAGTGAATATACAGTGTAGCTTATGGTATCTTTTATGAAAAACCCCGCACTTCTGCCTTTCCCTTTACTATTTTGATCACTAGAATTTGCAGAGATCACTGTTGTAATGGTAGTAGCCACTAATTTGCAGTTGTTTCTGGAAGCTGGTTTAGTATCTCAGTAGAACTGAAAAGAGGAGGTGTGTGAAGACATGGATTCTTTTTGCTCACAACTTACAGAGTGAGGCTCGGCTTGGGTTCAACAGGCAAATGAACGTAAGTCTCTGAAAAACACAAGATGAGACATGAAAAAGTTAACATACTCAATAATATTCCACTTCCTTAAGACAGAGAGTCTGGGAAGTTCCCTGGACAGTTCCTCCATATGAGAAGGAAAGATTTTATATAGGAATATGGTGCAGTTGCTTCTTTACAGTAGCTTCTCATTATAAAGCATTTCTGAAGTGCTGGATATGTTGTAGCTCATCCTTGCACAGCACCATTTTTGCAGGGATTTCGTGGCTTCTAACTTGCTGTAGGGAAGGAAGGGCTAAACATCACTCGTAACATCAGTAGTTTCTGTTGAATAGATATGGAAAATGAGGCTAGAAAGCTAAATGTCATGGCCAAGGTCAAACAGAAAAGAATGGTAGAATTGGGATTTAAACCCACTTTTCTCCCAGGTGTCTTATCACAGAACTAATCTTCCATTCTTTATCTTAAAGGTAATTTATTTTGTAAGTCAAATTCTTGGTATATTACTCCTAAGAAGTAGCAGGGTAATAAAGATAATTAAGCAGATGTTCAAATCACTAAATGAGTGTCATTTTTTGTTTGAAGGCTATCCCAACATGAACTCAGATTTTAGTCTCTTGTGAAAATGTCTGATATAATGCTGAGTTTTAATAGAGTACCAGAGAGAAGAATATTTAGCTACCTTCAATGTATTCAGCTATTTGATTAATTGAAGGGCTCAGCAGTCAGCGGACATCTCATTAGCCAATTCACGTAGGCATGCTGTGACTATTTTGGATCACATATCCACAATTCAAATTGACGGTAAAAGTCCAATTAAAAAGTAAATATATTTTCATATATTGTAACAGTGGTGTTGTCACGTAGCTTGGGTTTTTCTTTTTATTTCATTTCCATTTACTCATGTTAATGATTTGCTCCAGCATGTGAGAAACTAATGTTCTTATTTTGAGCTCTGCTTAGAGAAAGTGTCAGGCAACTTTTCCCATACTGTTCTGCTCAGCTCTGCAGTTGTGTACTTTGACTACATGTGCAGAGGTTATTGTGCCAGATGGTGTGGTTGTTTCTAGGATGAGAAAAACCACAGAGAGACCCCTGAAATATATTCCTTATGTCATAAAACATCACTTTAACTGGCTTTTCAGAGATGAGACCTATAGGTAAATTAAGGTGCAGAGAGGCAAATTATACCTAACATTGACTATTGAAAGGTCAGCTGACACATTTCCAAAAGCATTCAATTTATCTTCAGTATTAGACTACTTTTTAGCAATGTTCTTTACTGACATTAGTTTCCTGCTTTAGTCTATTGTTTAAAAGCCAGAATGTTAATTTATCCATCAAAATAATGGTCTAAGTCTGTAAATTTATTTTGTTATGCATTATGCATTAATTAGAGATTGTAGAATGTATTTGCTAGTACTTCAAGCTAGATAAGATTATACAGTTTTACTGAAGTAATGCAAAGCTTCCATAAATATAGATTTATTCTGAATTATATCAGGGCCAAAGCAAAGAATTAGGAAGGTGTGTCTGGTTTCCCATTTACCTTCTCCCCCATCCTTCAAAAAAACAAACTAAAGAGAAATTTTGCTAATGGTTGAGCTCCATAAACAGTCCCTGATTTATATGATGCAAATTTCAGTGCTGGAACAAGGGAGTGGGCAGAAGAGGGAACTCTTTCAAGTGTAATCTTCAGTTCTGTTGGCTATGTTTTATGAGTCCCTAACACCCCCACTAAGAACATGCAGAGCAGGTACAGCATACTTCCACTGCCAGTGAACTCTGCTAGCTGGTGTAGTTTGGGGAAATTTAGGATTCTACAAGTCTGTTTCTGAATAATTCAAGGACAGCATTTGACCTCACTGACCAGCAGGTGAGTTCTTGGTCATTGTGAGAGGGCTTTTTGAGCCACACAGGAGATCCCTTTTCTCCATGGGTGCTTGTGTTCCACCATGTAGCAGCTGAGCTTCAGAACACAAGTGAATTCAATTTTGTGTAGGAGGCCTTCTTGATCCAACTGACCACAAACAATGGCTGTGAATATGTGTATTCTGCATTAATATTAATTTTTCGATATATATATATATTTATGGAAAAATATATATAATATATGGAAATATATATTTATATTTATATTTATATTTATATTTATATATTTCCTTTTCCCCAAAGGCTCTTTGACCAGCACTTAGACACACTTAGACATGCCTCTCTATTTGGCTCTGAAAAGCTCCACAGCAGTTGAATGTCAGGCAGGTCAGCAATGAATCTGAGCAGGCTAAATCACAGCTCTTTGTAGTATATACATTCCTTATATTTCAGTGAAAAGCAGCTGATGTCTGATGTAAACTTCAGATCCCAGAAACTATTGCAGTTCTTTGTTTAATCTACCCACTCGGTGTGTGAACTCGAGCATTCCCTTCAGCCTGTGCATTGTGTGGGAAGAGAAAAAGGAGCAGAAAAGTTTTGCCAGTGACTGTAGACTTACAACAGCAAGCTTTCCCCAATCTGTTCTGGAATTAAAGCTTATTTTCCTCTGACAGTTTGTAAGTGTGCATAATTCCACATCCTCACATTTAGATGTTGGCAACATGGTTGCTACTTCAATATTTTTGATGTTTCATGGTCAGCTTCTTTCATCTGTAGCGTACTTCAATTACTGACAAAACTAGCACATAAGTGCTTTGAGTAGTAGTGTTATATTTGTAAATCCCCACACAAGGAGGAGATGAACACAGGTACTGTGAACAGAGTTTAATGAGAAGCAGCAAACTGATCCATTCACATTGGCAGACTTCTGAAGTTCATAATTCAGTGTCTAAAACAAGCATTTTGCTAACTAACTCGCTATATAGATTAAACTAAGAGGTTATTTTGATTAACATTTGTCATTTGTCATTTTGTCAGGTGAATTAAGAAAACATCATTTTAATTCTACAGACATTTATCTTTTTTAACATCTCAACATTTACCAGAGGATTACTTTATTTTTCTATTCCATGTAAAAATACCTTCTTGTTTTGAGAGCAGTGACTAGTCAGTCTTTTGTGTCTACCCAGTATTCATTTAAGAATGATTTATTCATTGTGATTAGTAATCAGATCTGGGTAAGAGACATAAAAAAAATGTAAAAATATTCCTCTGTATCTGAATTATTTCTTGCTTTTAAGGCAGACAGAAAGTAAAACAGGTCATCAAGAAATTAGATACATAAAGATGAGAGGTGAGATAATGAGCTCATTTGCATTGCATTCAGGATTTGTTTTGAACTTCAAAACATGAGATCATAAACCAGTCAACATTTAAATACTGCCAGCTATATGAAAGGCTAAATCAAAAATGGGCTTTGTTTTTTTTTTTTTATGCTCTAACAATTATTCTCTCCCTGAATGTTTTCAGTCTTTCATTTGGTGATCTCTGAATGTGAAGTTCTGCCATCTATTCTTTATTTCTTTTTTAAAAAACAAACCAATAAACTCCATAAATACCAAAATTACTGTAAATAGCAGTTAGTAGAGAGTAGATTAGAAGGTATATTAGATGTGCAGGCATTGGGTTATTCAAAGAAGCTTCTCTTTTAAACAATGCTTTGCTGCTGGTGCAGTTCAGAGCTTGACTATGGGCAAATGAAACTGGTTCTACATAACAGATAATCAGAGCTAAGGTAACTGTCCTCAAATACTGTTTTCCTGTGCACTAGAAAGTATTTTTAGGCCTTTCACAGTAGTGCTTATATCTACTAATTTTACATATATAGTATACTATTTAGACTTCTGTGGGGGCAGAAGGAAAACAAAGGGTTTTTTGTCTCAATTGGGGCTTTACAATCTGCCATGAGGTGGTGGAAAATAGATAGGACAGCTGCACTTGCCCTACTACAGGAATAAGCCAAAGGACAATCTAAGCTTGAAGTTAAGATGGTGGAGTATATGTTGGCATATATGTTAGGATGTCACCAGTAAGATTTCCATCTTTATCCTTCTATTTCTTCCCCATTTAATTTCTTTGTAAAGGACAAGCTGCTTCTGCATGTTTTACTGACCTGGGTTGTACATCTGGGTTACTGACTTGGGTTGGACATGGGTTGTATATCTCCTAATTCCCCTTTTCCAATTACTTGGATGAAGCCTTCTTGCTCTTTTTCACGGCAGAGAAATTAATATTCTGAGAAGAACCAGGCAAGAACCTATAGCTTCGTCAGGAGTTTCCTTTCTTCTCTTTCCCTGAACGGTCGGACAAGGCTGTGACAATTTTAGTTTGCTGTGATAAATGATAGCTCAACTAGCTCATGGTTATAGTGGAGGAGGGACTGTAAAGATATAAGAGGATAACCTTTCAGGGATGCACAAATTTGCTGAAATAAATAAAATCAGGAAAGGGCAGCATATTTTTCCTTAGTTTTTTTTCTTCCTAATGTCCAAAACGAACCCCTAGCTACCATGTTATTGTAAAGTCATTTGATTTTCCATTATCTAAGTTATCACTTCAAATTTGGTCCAAGATGTCACTTGGCCCAATCTTCTGTAAATTAGGCATACTTGACTAGGAGTACTGTCAGATACTCAGCAACTGTAAGTGGAAACACAAGATTATGTCTTTGCTTTGCCGGTATAAAAATGAAGACAGAGACAAAACCCAAAGTGATGTGAGTAAAAAGCAGTTCAGGCGACTTTTTGCAGAGAGCCTAATGGAGTCTCCAGTCAGCCCCTCTGATAAAGCTGCTATTCCTGTTTGCAATCTATTTTCCACTGAATATAATCAGCAAAACAAACACAAAATAATCTTGTTAGTTGCAGACTGCTGTGTTGGCACCTGAACAGCACCTAATGTGCCAGCTGCTGCTTTGTTTTGTTTTGTTTGTTTGTTTGTTTCTTGCTGTATTAATGGAATTTTACATCACTTTTATTATCCAGTGAAAATACTAAAAAGACCATTTGAGTTGCGTGGATGCCAATGTGGTTTTGTGGAGAAATTTGGCTGCATAGCATCCACTTTTGTAATTGGTGATCACTGTATATTTTCACTTGATTACACCTGTACAAAATATGTGGCCTGTTAACTGCTTTGAGTGGTCATGGGGGATCCACTCTGGGTTTTGTAAGGGTACCTGAACACCATACTTGCATCACTTTACAGCAGGTACTCTGCCGAATTGCTGCCATCACCCTAAATAATCATTCTATGCATCTCTTAATCCTATCTTCCTTTCCCCAAGAAAGCCCGATTTCAAACATGCAAAAATTTTTTGTGGTAAAATGAAAGAGGAAAGTTTAAGATTTTTATTTGCATCAGCATTTCAGATAATTTTTTTTGGTTTGCTTTCACATTCTCAGTGGGCTGTCTCAGATATATTAGCATCTTTCATTCCTGGACAGTGAAAGTAGTGTGAGAAAATAAAATATTAGATTATTTTGAACCTTAGGAGACTAATCAGAAAAAATACTCATAAACGTGAAAGCCGAGATATTTAGGGTTCTGTTAAATTTAGTTGGACAGGCTTGGTAAAGAGATCATTTACTTTCCCAGATGAAATTAGTGGATATTTCTGAGGCAGGTAAGGGATGAATTTTAGGACTTGGAGGAATTTTTTAATAGTTGTGGAAGAGAAAATCTTCGATAGCTAAGGATTAGTTATGGCCTTTGTGCACAAAATGACTATTGCTTATCAAATAATTCTCATAGCTCTCACATATATAATAAGCATAGATCTTCACATACCTTTTAGCATTTACAGTGTCTGTGGGGGTTTTAAAAATCATAGCACAGTAATTTAGATGGGAAAATTTGATTTATTTTGATTTTGTATATTGCCCAGAGACTTTCCCTCAAGTAATAATCAATTTCATATTTCTGATAAAAGCTTCATACAGTATTTATGATCTTTAAAGAGTTTTAGACTGAGAGTGTTTATAAAATACTTTGGAAAAATTCTTGTTTAGAAATATTGGGATATCAATTGTCCATTAAATCATAAACAGTATTAGGACAAAAGCATAACATTAATATTGTTTTTACGTCTTCTAGCCTAAGTCATAAAACTTAACCACAGCAATCCCAACCTCTCATTCTCTGCATTGTTTTTTTTTGTTTTTTTGTTTTTTGTTTTTCTGTTTTTTTGTTTTTTTGTTTATTTGTTTTTTGGTTTTTTTGTTTTTTAGTTTTTTGTTTGTAAAATACATTTCAGAAATAAAATAGGCAAGTGATTTATGGCATGTGATTAAACATCATCAGTAACATAAATAGATATGTATGGAACACAAAAATATAGACAAAACTATGGTAAACAGAGACAAACAAATAGGTTTTTGGGTGCATACACATACATGGCTTTTTGCTATTACAGGACATGAAGCTTTTGGAGTTTTTATAATCATTATTACCCATGTTTACCACTTGCTTGCTTTCCAGTCTGCGTGGAAAATTGTATATTATCATTTGAAAAGATTATGTTACCAGGGTAATGAACAATAAAAAAAATTGCAATTCATCCTAATAAGCTTGAATGGTAACCAACATGCCTTGGACATTTCTAGCCAGGCATAATTTATCCACATCTTTGGCTGTGAAACAGTGTGGATCTTCTTAACTGAGTCCCTGACAGATGGTTTAAGCTTTTTCAGGACTACATTTCCAATCACTTTGCCCATATTGCAAAATTGGCCTTGAAAAAGGGTAAAGAGTTGTTATGCTGCATTAACATCTCTTCTGAATTGCTTGCTGTGAAGGACATGAAAAAGAAGGAAATCAGAAAAGGAATGTTTTAAAAATATGCTTTTGAAAATTACAAATGTTAGGATGATGATAATTTATATCCCTCACCTCAATTATAATGTGAATGTGGTCACATTATGTGTGATAATGAAACCACAACCTGTTACCTTGTTTTATAAATGATTCAGATGGCATTCATGGTATCAGAAGTGTTAAAAGTGCTGTAATTAGAAAGACTTCCTATAGTCTTAAACCCTGCTGATGGATAGCACAATTGACTGCTATTAGATGAACTGAGATTTCTGTGGCACTCAAGATTTTTGCTACTCTGAGTGGAAAGGCTGAAATATCTGCATTCATTTCTGCATGAAACATGGATTGATCGCACGTACTTTGCCAAATTTTCATTTTCTTTTGCAGCTTCAGCTGACTGGCTTCTTCGTATAAACTGCTGCTCTTTTCTTCTTGCCACCTTTTAGTTTATGATAAAAATCAATGAAAGCTGAAACCTTCCACAGCCATCTATAAAATGCAATTACTGTATACAACACACAGTAAAACTCCTGTGGTGTATATGTTGAGACATAATTTATGCCACTTACCTCCAGAGAGGTATTGATCCTACTCTGTGAATATCTTACAAAAGGGCTGTTGAATGCAAGCTCAAGGAAATATGTGGTTATTGGGACTGATCTGTAATTTGATTAATAATGACCTAATTCTTGAACTCTGTTCCTTACTGCACTGTTTTCTGTGACTGAACCTTTTATTCTTGAATATCACCCCTGCTGATCCCCTTCAGAGGCCCACCCTACCTTGCTGTCTCTCAGAATCACTGTGGTCTCTGTGAGCCACACCAAAGGAGCCATAGGAGAAAGCTAAAGTGACCTGGCAGATTTGGGTTTAGTTTTTTAATGGGCTTGCCATTTTTTGTAACCTTAAAAGTTGTGGTTGTCCAGCACAGCCTTCACCCATTCTCTGATGGGATTCAGTTCTTAGCTTCCTGCTGTGTATAGGAAGGATGGGCAATTCTGAACAAATAGTCCAGAAAGGATTCTCCACGATGTTAAAAACTCAGCCAATTAATTTAACTCATGGTTTTGAGACCTGCAATCCAGCATATAAAACTATAGAATTCTAGAATCAGTTAGGTTAGAAAAGACCTTTAAGATCATCAAATCCAACCATTACCTTTACACTGCCAAGTCCACCTCTGAAACATGTCTTAAGTGCCACATCTAGATGGCTTTTAAATACCCCCAGGGATGGTGACTTGGCCACTCCTCTGGGCAGCCTGTTCCAATGTCTGATGGCTCTTTCAGTGGAGGAGTTTTTCCTAAAATCCAGCGTAAACCTCCCCTGACACAACCTTAGGCCATTTCCTCTTCTTCTGTCCTTTGATACTTGGGAGAACCTGACTACACCCTGCTTTCAGGGAGTTATAGACAATGATAAGGTCTCCCCTGGGCCTACTCTTCTCCACACTAAACACCACCAGCTCTCTCAGCTGCTCCTCATCACGCTTGTGCTCCAGACCCTTCACCAGCTCTGTTTTCCTTCTCTGGACTCACTCCAGCACCTCAGAGTCTTTCTTGTAGTAAAAGGCCCAAAACTGGACACAAGATTCGAGGTGCAGCCACACCAGTGCCGAGTACAGGGGTACAATCGCTGCCCTGGTCCTGATTGCCACACTAATTCTGCTACAAGCCACGATGCCATTAGCCTTCTTGGCCACCTGGGCACTCTGCTGGCTCATGTTCAGCGGTCTGTGGACAAGGTCATCAGGCATCTTTTCAGCTGCTCTGCCCCCAGCCTGTAGTGCTGCATAAGGTTGTTGTGACCCAGGTGCAGGACCTGGAAATTTTCTTTGTTGAATCTCATAGCATTAGTCCTTGACCCATCAGCCCAGCCTGTCCAGATCTCTTTGCAAAACCTTCCTGCCCTCCAGCAGATCAACATTCCTGCAAACTCTCTGGGGGCAAACTTGATCCCCTTGTCCAGATCTTTGATAAAGATATTAAATAGGACTGACCCCAGCACTGAGCCCTGGGTAACATCTCTAGTGACTGGTTGCCATCTGGATTTAACTCCATTCACCACCACTCCTTGAGGTGTGTTTATTACACAGTGAACAGTGCACCCATCCAAGTAATGAAACACCAGGAAAACCCCTCAAGAACGATATAAAACAGAAAGTGGGGAGAATTTATGTAAAACCTTTCAGTGTCCTGGTGTTGGGTAATATCTGCATAGCAAAATTATGAGAAAAAGATACTTCTGCAAGAATAAACCTCTGTTCCTCAATGTCTCAGCCCCTTGTCTCAGGTAAATTCTTCAAATAAAGAGTGGTTGAGTGGTGTCTCTGACATGACAGTTTCCATTTCCAAGTTGATGTTCCTTGAGATGCTGCAAAAATGTTAGCAATTTGCTCTATGATATGCAAAAAACATTGTGTATTCATAGAATGAGAGTTCGGGAGAGTTTAATTTACTTTGGGCAGAGACCTGGGTAGGAGGTAAACTTCTCTATTATATGATTACAGTAAATAGTTCAAACTTGTTCTGACATAAATATCCTGGCCTGGGATTTGACAGAAGTTAGTTGTCTATTGTGATTGCATTGCAGTTGTTGAGTATCATAGTGGGGCATGACAAAATAATATTTATTGAAAATGAGAGAAATTGCCTGTTAAGGAATACTAAAAATAGGTTTCTGGCCCAGGTTGACCTGAACTAAATCAAAGTAGAAATACACATGATAACATGCATTTTTCTCTTCATCTCTTTATTGGTGGGTTTTTCAACAAAGCATAAGCTTATCTCATCAGTTCTGGAAAACTGGAAGTGATGCGTAGCATCAGAGTAGCAACTGAATGAAAAGTAAACTAAACCACAAATAGCCTCATTACACATACAGAAAAAAACCCAAAACCACGGAAAACCCCCAAAACTCAGACTAAGAAATCAAACCCAGAAACTGAATTTCATTTTAGAATGCTTTTTGTTTTACCAATCATATTATTATGAAAACCTAGTCTCAGTGAAGGTGTCCTTGTACATTCCTCCAAGCAAGTATTACAGCTGTGAGTTGCACAGCCAGCAGTGTTTCCTGCTTGGGCAAACTCTTATTATGGATTTCTGCATTAGTTTCCCCATCTATGAGATTCTTTGTGTCTTTGCTTAAAGATAAAAGCCAAAATTGCTTGAAAAAGTATCTGTTGAGACTGTGAAGCTTGACTGTGTATTTAATAAGAGATGAAAGAGGCACCACTACTAGTGAGAAGCAATTAAATTCTTCTAATTTCTTTGCTGACCTAATTTTTTTTCTTGCAATATATTTTGTACCGTTTTGTCCACTCTGGTAAGAAAAATGTCTTTTTAATATTGAGGTGATGTGAATAATGAGTAAAATGCCTGACACAAAGTGGTAGTCCAGCCCAGATATGGAATGGAAGTCCAATCCATGCAGTCCAATCCAACTGGAAAGTTCTTACACCATGAGTGAACTTGACTTTTCATTTGACAAACAGAGAGGAAGAATAATGAAGTGAACATTTTTAGAACTTGGCCACTGCATTTAGGAATTAGTAAAAAGAATTTGTTTGGTAAGCTGGAGACACCATGTTTTGGAAATTACAAAGGAAGAAATATCAAATGTTTCTGAGGCAAGTAAGGTAATATACTTCCAGTAAGATGGAAAATTATATTACTGATATTTTTTTCAGGAAAATTGTGTGCAATTCTAGCAATTCATATTCAAGGAAGAAATAAATTACTCTGGGAAATACCTGGCTATTTTTTTTTTTTGAGAGCAGACTAAAAGATGGCTTGTTAAGCCTAGGAGAAAGGGATTATGTCTGCCCTGTTGAAATACATCCTGGGGTAAGTGCAAAGGAAGAAAAAGCACTACCTTTGGCTGAACAACAATGTTGCTGTAGGAATCAATGTGTTGCAATTGCCCATATGTAAATTCAGGCTAGAAATCATCTAGCAATCAGAGAAGTGGATTCTGGAGCATCAGACCAGTTGGAAGAGCTAAAGGAAGACCTTAATTAACGTGGATTTTGACCCGTTCTGAAGAACATGATGGGATGTTGTGCCTGAAGAAGCTTATCCAGTCCTTCTTTAGCAACTATGCCTTTTAACTCATGTGGGCTAAATCCACCCATTGAAATGGATGTGATGCTGCTGACTTCAGTTTGATTGCAGAGATGTATAGGTGTAGCAGCACTTTACATTTAAAATGTAAATGATGCTCTGTAGAGAGTACAGGAGATTTAAACAAATCTTAATTACAACCACGGCTAGTAGATTCATATGAATTCACTCTCATGGGTGAAGGCCTAAGAGAGAGTTAGGGATCTGTGATTTTTCTGAAGCTAGAAATTCAACAAGAATATCTAGAAGCTGAAATCTCTTGAGAACATTAGACGAACCAGAGGTTGACAAAATGCAGCCATTTTGCAACCTTTTCCTTACTGCACACACTGCCCAACCAATGTCAGAGAGGGTAGAATGGAGGGTATGTGGGGATATCCTGTTTGGAAATTTCCTGTTTAATGGAAGAATTATCAGGTGCCTGGTTACCTGTGCCACCTTTTCAGCTTCTGTAATGAAACCAAACTACCTGTAGTTGCCCATGTAAATTCTAGTTTGCAAAGCAAAAGACTCTATTGTTGCACAGTAAATGCTGAACACCCTTCATATACCTGACAAATTTGCTCTGTAAATTTTAATTCATTTGTATCTGATTCAATGTGTTGCTACAGGAATTCCATGTGATCTACAGGGTCATGACACGGGGAGAATGAACCTTCACATCTGACCAGTGCCTGGTCAGTGAGGGCTCTTGAGCAGATTTCCTGACTGGGAAATTAAATCTGGTGGGAAGTAATACTTTACCTACAGCATATCAAAACTTCACAGAAGCAGGGGATAGACAAACAGTTGCTTTGTCTGTCATTGTCCCTCTACTTTCCTTTTCACTGCTTCTTGATTATTATGTTGCATTCTGGCAATGGATTTGATGATCCTGGAAACTGTCCCAGGAGACAGGGTAGCAGCCTCTGTAAGTCTGGTGTCTGACATAATTCCATCCTGCGCAGAGTAACTGTAGGCAGAATTTTTGGGGAGTTTTTGCGGGGCTTTGAATGAACTCTGCATCTTGAGCTTACCTCAAAGAAAATTAACCCAATATTTGCACACTAAATATTATATTAAGATGAAATAGTCAGTGTACACATTGCCTGCTTCCCTGGTTGCAAGTCCTACCATGTTTCCTCATGCATATTTTGGAAGGTAGAGTTCTGCTATAAAAACCTACTAAGGCTAATTCATTTGAAATCTTGGTCTCAGACAGGACTTAGTGCAGTGATCTAAGAAGCACCTGCTTTCAGCATTTATTTTTAATAGGCTGCACATTTGATGTGAATGTAGTCCTTTGCAAGATTTCTTGGGCTTTCATGATATTTATCTACCAAATCCTTATTCATATTAATTTGTGTCCTATCAATTTCCATGTTCCATTTCAAGTGCAAACTATGGACTTAGAGAGTTTTCTAGTGTTTTATAACAATGTGGGTTCCATTCGTATGTTACATTGATTCATCCAGGCTTAGGGCACTGACATAGTCTGTTGTTATGCATCTGCTGATGGGTGATAATTTAATTTTATTACTTTCAATTGCGTGACTGTATACAAGAAATCTTCCATGAAAATTGGATCAGAAAATAAGGCAGGTATAAAATCTCTGCCTTGTTTATGAAGAAAAGGCTCAAATACAAGTGATTTGCATCTCCTCCACCTGCGTTGTGGCATCAACAAGTTTCCAGGTGTATTTAGAATAGTGTTAGGCCTGTGATTGTCTTGAATACAAGATACAGACCATTGGGTTTGTTTGCAAATGTGGCAGCTACTATGAAGCATATTTTCTATTTTCAAGGTGGGCTCAAAGGAGAGCAGCCACCAGGATGTGAAGGGATTCCAGCAGCAGACTGGCCCTGCACCAGCCTGAGGCTGTTGTGCTGCTGGGAACAAAGCCAGGGCAGAGGCCAGAGGAAGGGCCGGTCAGTGATGCAGATGCCAGTGCTCAAGAAATAATCTGGAAGCTAACAGCTGCCAAAATAGCCCTCAGAGTAGCCAAGCTCTTTGGCTTTTTTTGGAAAAGATGACAGAAAGTGGCCAAAGGGACCAGTAGTGGCAATTCTCCAACTACAGGACTAAAACAAAGCCAAATGAGTACTGTGATTGCACTGGTGTTTTCAGAATAAGAGGCACTGTCAGCAGAATCCCAATTCAGACATTTTCTTTTGTTGCATCCATGTTCTGGAGGATCTGTGATTAAATAGATTAAATGTATGAACAAAATGGAAGATTCCCCCCACTTTTCTGACTCCATTGCAGTCCAGGGCAATGGCAAAATTAAAAACAGACACTGCAGTCCCTTCCCCAAATGATCAATGTAATAAAAAATGCTTTTCAAATTAGCAACTCAGCCTTGTGTGTAAGGCAGCAGGGCACTGGTTGCATGGGTCACCCCCTTTAACAGGGGTCCACTTGGCATTGCACAGCCTAAGGTAGGATGTGTTCAGAAGCAAATGATGTTGGCTCAGCACCTCCCTGGAGTCCATAAAAAGCACTCCTAATTCTTGCTAACCTCCCTTTGTCTGCTGCTGTGCCTGGTGCCCCCAGCTGACCTTGCAGCCTTCCACCCTGAGGCGGTAGAGAAACCTCCCTTGCCTGTGCCATGGGAGGGCAAGGGCAGAGGTCTCTGTCCTCAGTCTGATCACGTCTGCTAGAATGCCTTGCTAATAACGCTCCTGAATTGGGTTGTGGGCCCAAGGGGAAGATTGAATCTGCTACCAAACAAGCCATCCTTTCTCAGGTTTAGTCAGGTCTCTCTAAAAGCTCACGACACAGTTAAGGGTGAGACCTCATGCTAGGAATGAGGGCAAAAAGAGATGGAAAGGGAGAGACAGCTTGATGCTAAAGAGATGATGTTTTTGAAGTAAGGGAAAAAACCTCTGGGAAGCAGACCAGGAGAAATGTTTCATATTTGTGAAACAAATCTAGTGTGAAAGGAGATTGATTTCTGGGGGAAAGGCAATATGAAAGCTGTTACTAAAATTGACTTTTATTCTAGCACATCTGAAGAGATCCTTTTCACTTTATAGATGCAGGATGGACCACGTGGTAAATTATAAAATCACATGAGAGCTGAACAGATCATATTCCTTTGGCCGTCTTCATCTATCATACATGCTTTGTCAGACAGTTCATCTTCGTACAATTGAGCCATCATCTTAACATGTTAAAAAGTAGAAGAGGAATGTTTCCTGTTTCTACTCGTATATATAGAATTTACTCTGTAATAACATCAACCAGGTACCAAAAATGGCCAAGTTACACCCATACTTTTCTATATGCAAACATGCCTCTTCAAAATACTTTATTTCAAATCCTGGGTTACAAAGGGAGGAGTTGGAAAGCTCAGATTCCTAAGTGGTGCATTCACTCTCAGCCTGGGAAACAATGAAATATAGCTTATGTTGTATACCTTAGGTGGCCAGGTGATTCACTGCCTAAACATACCTGTTCCATTGACTACAAATGGAGCCCACTATGATGAGTTGTTTTAGCTGTTTACTTTATAGACATCTGTAGGATGATCAGGTGACTCGGATTCAATGGATTCATTATAGCTTGATGGCAGCCTGGAGTTGAGACCCCAGATTATTAGCACAGTCCTTTTTTAGGGCATGCCTACAGATCAGTAAGTGGGAGACTCAACTACTGTGAGACATTTTTCTTATTGTTTGAAAAAGTGGAGTGCAAATTTTTCCTGTCTACATGTTTTACTCAGAGGGTAGCTGCACCCTGGGGTTCTTTGTTATAAAACACACAAGAGAGGCATAAGGTGTTATTATTACAAATGTTATCATAGAATCTGATAAAACATGTCTGGAACCTATTCTTAAAAAATCCAATGATATGGATTTTGCAGTCTTTCCAGGCAATCAGTTCCGATGCTTTGCTCTCATCAAGTTAGAAAGTTTTTCTAATGCCTAATCTAAAGTTTCCACATTCCATTATTTCTTGTTCTAATCCCTGTGGACATGGAGAACAATTGATTCCGATTCCTCAGCAGGATACTGTTGAAGTCTGTTATGACATTTTCTCTTAAGTGTTTCATTCCAGACTGAACAACTCTGGTTTTGTTCAATCTTTACCTGCAGATCATTTTTTTCCAGTCCTCTAATCCACCTTGTTTTTCCATGTGGACTTCTGCAAGAAATTCACATCTCTTCTAAAGCACAGTGCCTAAAGGTGCATACAGTGCATTAGCTGCTTTACTGATTCTGTACTGACTACCGGCAAATCTTACACATGATACTACCCAGATAACCTCTGCAATATTTTTTGGAGGGAGGTGAGACTGTTTATTTCTGTTCAGCTTGTGATCCCCCACAGGCCACAAACTGTTTCCTACTGACTAATTTTCCACCTTTCATTTGTACAGCTGATTACTCTACATAACTGTAGCACTTTCACTTGTCCTTACTGAATCGTATCCTATTGATTTCAGACCACTTTTTCAAATCACCAGGCTCATTTTTAATAGTGGAAAATGAGGTCTCCCACCTCAGAGCCTCCCTGTGTTTAGTTCAGTATGGTGACACAGGAAAGGATCCCAGACTTTCCTCTGCTTGTATTCCTATGGGGTAGCAAGGCACAATAGCCACAACTGTGCTGACATCAATCTATGCTTTGGGATAAAAAGAAGTAATCTTTTTTGTTATGAGGGAGCCTGAAGGCGAGAAAGGTTTATCCTACTGTTAGCATGCGTTTTCTAATGCTTCCCATAAAGTTTCTCCTTCCATCACATGTATTAGAAAAGAAGAGAGAGAAAAATATACTCTTATTCCTCAGCAGGACGACCTTTGTTTTAGGTACTGAATTAATGTGAATCAGTAAATGGTTCCTGCCCTGCTAAATTAGTGATCTAAACACAAGAAACTAGATATAAAAGCAAGTGCTTTAGCAGATAATGGAAAGGTGGCAAACTGTATGTTCATCTTTGTCACTTTCTAGGAAAGGCTTTTGTCGCTGTTGAGCCGCTAGCAGAGTAAGAAGACCCAGGTTCAAAGTGTGGCATCCAGAAGAAGCAAATTTTATTATTTAATTCCATCTTATATGGACTTTTCAAAGGTCACCCAGATTGGTCAGTTCGAAGCCTCCTCCTAGGCCTGATTGGCCAGGCTTGAACTGTCCACATCCCGAGAAACTGTTTTTAATAACATCCAAACTTTATCTTTGTTTATAAAGCACAGGAAAAAGAGAGAAAAGAGTTCTCACGGGAAAGGTCTGTGCTAGCCACAGGCTTTAGTCATGTTGATGAGAGAAATGGAATGCAAAAATGTAGGGGAAGGGTACACTGAAGTGAGGCTAAATGAAGGGGACTGAGCATGCTAAGGGCAACCTATGAATGAATGAGGCTAAAAGGAGAAGATTCTGGCAGGAGATTGTTGAAGAGCCAAAGACAAGCCAAGAAAGTCCAAACTAAACTGTATAACACAGCCTGTCTGCCAAGAGGTCCACATTTTGTCTCTGTCAAGCAATACATCTCTAGCTGTACAAACACTAGAATTTGTCTTAAAAGCCACAGAGCAGGAAAGGAGCATGCAGAGGAATGGAAAGGAGAGATACTAGTTAGATGTGTTTTGTCAGGAGTCTCTCCGTGGAGATGAGAGTGTGTGTCTTGAGCACAGTTCAAGGAAGTGCTAAGAGAAGAGGTGGCACCTTTGAAGCTACATTCCACACTGAGTGACATGTCTGTCATTGTACAGCAGGCCCTTCACAAAAGAAATGCATCCTGTAGACTGGAAGAGGATAATGACACAACCATATTTTTTACCTGCTCCAAGGACACTGCCTTCAGGAACACTTGCTGTGGTGCTCTTCCATGCTGAGTTCAAAGCATACTCCTTCCACGCATCAGAAAATTGCAGTCTATTTTCAGCTGCTGTCTAGTTCACTGTGAATTAAAATGGGGTTTTCTGAGGGGTGAAATCATAACCAAGTCCTTTCTTTGTTTTTTCATTTCTTCTTCCTCCCCTCTCTCCTCCCTGACATAATTGGGGCACATTAGCTTCACTGTCTCAGTTCATTAGGTCATTTCAGAAAATCGAAAATCACAGTTTTGTGTTTATTGGTGTCTTTTTATTCATAGGAAATCATTTGCAGTGAAACTACTTCTAAATTTCCTACTGTGTAGAAGACTCCAGAGCTGTTTGCTTATACTTCATCAGAAGAACTGCTGGAAATAACAGCTCTGAGTTAGGGAATGATGTTGCCCAAGGACTCTAGTTTTGATAACTAAAAATGTAAGTCCCTCATGATGTTGAAAACTCTCAGTTCTTGTGGACTGCAGAGGGTCCACAGCTCTTTGCATCCTCAGAACCTAATCTTGAAATGGTGGAGTAAGCTTTTCAGAGCATGTATAAGGACAAGTTATCTCTGCTGCAGTATCAAAAACCAGTGTAAGAACAGGTGAATGGTATCTATGGGATACCCAAGGGTAGTTTCTTTAAACTGTATTGTACTGATGATGTGTCTTTAGCCTATGATATTTATAACAGCTAAGATCTGGTCTTTTTCTATTTGCCACTGACAGAAATTGAAAAGATTCAGAAACTGAAAATTAAAAAATATGACCTGTAAAGAAAACAACATTCAGTTTATGTGAGAGATGTTTTTATCAAATCTTTACATGGCCTTTACAGAGGAACAAAAAATTCAGGATTATCTCTACAGGAGAGAAACAGTCCAGTGATTTATATTTTAGAAGATTACTGGTAAATGGAAAATCTCTTCACTTTGTCTTTCACAGTCTTTTTGTCCCAGCTTCACTTTACTCTTTTCTTTCTTTTTCATTTCCCTTCATCCCTTTTGCTGTCAATAGTATCCCTTCCCTCATTTTTCCAAATTACAATGTAAAATGTCAGCCTAACCTATGGGAATAGTAAGCCAATTCAGCCTCTTTTTAATGGTGTCTTTGACTCCAGAAGAATATTCCTTGCCCATTTTTCCTGCTTGTTTAAAGGTATTCCCAAACAGTCACCGAGAACATGCACAAGAGGCTGTAAGATGCTATCTGTCAGGCCTTTAACTAGGGCTTGCAACTGGAGAAACTGAAGACCACTCTGAAGTTTCAATGTGCGGAACACTTTTGCAGAATATTTGCTTTATATTCTAAAGTCAGCCCTTGGCTTACTTCTAAGTCTGACAACAGCCTGAGTGGGAACTGTGTTTGATTGCTAAATGTGACTTTGAAAGTAAACACTTTCATTAGGACTTCTGTAGTGGACTTGGAAATCTTTTAATCCAAAATTTTGTTCCTGGAATGATTAGTTTCCTGTGCTCTAGCCTGAGGGAAACTGCCACAAGGGAAAATAATATGAAAAAGGGATGTAAATGGAGAACTGTGCCACTACCACTTAAAATTCTGTTCCTTGTCTGTGATGTTTTTAAAGAATACAAAATCATTTAAATACACACACACACACACACAAAAAAAAAAAAAAAAAAAGCAAAGCTGTGCAATACATACCACTGATAAAACCTTGCAACTTCCTAAAAGAAGGACCTTGGAAAGATCATTTGCACATTTTGTTTGCTCATTGATTGTAATTTGTTTTATGTGGAAAAATTCAATGATCTCAGCAGTTCAGACTAGAACTGGTGGTGATATTGTTACTCCTGTAGCACCAGGAGATGGAGTTGTCAGTGGGAAAAGCTGTTAGTCTGAATAAGTCTTTTACTGGGAGGGTGATGGTTGGGAAGGTTTGTGTGACAGGTGTGAAGATGGGTTATTTCCTGGGATATCAATTTTTCTGAACTTTTCTGGCAAGACTTGAGAGACTCTTCTGGCCAGATTCTGAACTTTTACCTATGAATTTGACAGTGGGAAGGGGAATGAGTCTTTTAGAAATTAAAATTAAATTAACAGGAAAAGGATGCCCCACTAAGCAGCAGTTTCATGAAATGTACCCCAATTTACCAACATGTGCAGCGCAGGATGAGCACTCAAAATCTCAGAACTGTAGCAGGAAAACAGAAGTAAAGACAAGGATTTAAAATATATTAGAACTGTAGAAAGTTTTGAAGAAAAAATGTCCCCCACAGAACGTGATGCTTCCTCTTTGTCTAACAGGGTGAAACTGTTACCACGGAGAACTGACAATGTTTAGGGAATTACATAGAGCAAGAGCAGGAGAAGGGTGAGGCATGCTAAAGAGTATTCAGGTCAGACAAAGAGATCTGCCAAAGACATCAGTCATACAAGATAAGGAAAATTACAATTGAACTAGGGGAGGAACAGGTGCTGCTCACAAAGGAGTTGGAAAGTTAATGGCATATCAGAACACAAAGCCAAATAAAAGAGACAAAATATTAACTAAAATTTATATGTCTTTGTGCACAGCTAAAAAGGCTAGGAAGGTGAACTTGATTACTTGGTCTTGTGGTAAGAAGACTTCCAAAATCTGGAGGAAAGAAAAGTAGAAATAAAATGCCTAAATATCTGGATTTGACTATTTATAATGAGTAGATTTAAGTCACCAAATGGTTGAGTAGTGCTGCACCTAAATTATTTTATATTTTTCAAAGAGATACACCTTCTTAATACGTGGAAATGCCTATAGAAATGCTGTATGTATTTCACAGATTTTGACATTTATTACATTATCAGTGTCCTGACCATACTATTTTCCATAAAAACACCCATAGGAGATCAATAAGATATAAGATACCAACTGGTTAAAGACCCCAAAAGGGGTGACTTTGAGTATCTGGCTCTAAGCTACAATGAATAAATAACACTCTTTTTGTAACCTATGAGGCAGTCCAATTGGAAACAGCTGAAATGCCAGATGTGACATTGATATAATTAAGCCCTCTCTATTAAGTGACCGTGGAGCAGGAAGTACAGTATTGGAGGCTACTTTGGACAGCTCACTATAAATCTCCACAGTAATCAGCAAAGAGCAATAGTGTAACATGGCAAAAATAAAAAGATATAGTACCATCACTTTATTAACTCTGTACTCCAGCTGAAGCCATATACATATAAATGAGAAGAGGCCAACAGGTACAGGCAAAAACAGATAGAAGCATGAAGCAATTTTGATCTGAAGAAAGAGATGAAGTAATGAATTTTAGAAAAGAAAAAAGACACAATGAAGGAATACAAGATAGTGAATATTAATAAGAAGCTAAATCTGAAGCTTCTATTTACTTTCTAAAGATTTCATCAAAAAGGGACTTTGGTTTGAAATTGAAAGCCTCTGCAATTAAAACTGATAAAAGGAAATACATTTAAAGATAATACTTAATTAACCCGTGGCGTTTATGTAGACAATGCAAACATCCTCAGGACATTAAATAGGAAACAACAAACAAAAAAATAATCAGTGACTTAAGCCCTCAGATCTCAGCATGTTTGTCAAGCTGGAGAAAAAAAATGTCTGTGAGGAGGTTATTTTCAAAAAATGTCACTTATAGATTTGGTTTTTCACTTTCTTACATGCACTGGATGCCGTCTAGGTTAGCAGAGTATCTGCATGTCATTGGTTTTAGAAAAGAGGTGAAAACTTAGATGCAAAAATACCCCTTGCAAAAGTTGCAGTAAGTACTTCGACTTCCCAGATGCTCTATGAAATCTCAGATTTCAAATCTTATAGATGGAACATTTTAAAAACCCTTCTAAAATGTGGGAGAATTGGCATATATTTTCATAGCATTTTCTTTATTTAGAAAAAGAAAATAATTTTCTGACCCAAAGCAGGGGACTATAATGATATGTACTAGTTAGCTTCTATCTGTTTTCATCATTTGTATATGTGAGTGAGGGATGGAATGAAAACAGAAAATCCCACATGTATTTTGTCATTTATTTGGGAAATGGACCAACATGACAAAGAAAGGAAGTGATGGTGCTGAACCATCTTCCCTGAATCTGAGCATTGTGTGAGGTTTTGAGGTTGTGGCTCCTGTTCAGGATGGCTTGCTGGGCTGGTGTGGTTGAAGCATACCAATAAGAGGTAGGAAGGTGATGTGATTACTATCTTATCTGTCTGTCCTTGAATTCCCCACGCTTGTGACCTTGTCTGCATTCATACAGACTGGCTGTAAGAGTGTGTGATTGCAACAGAAGTCCATAAGGCACTCGACTCATTTCAAGCACAACACCAGGATGCTCTAACTACTCTGATTTTGTGCCCCATGATGAATTCCCTGGTAATCTCTTTTCAGATTACCTGCTGGCAATGGCTTATTTGCATATCTCTTAAGGACATTTAGGGTTAAGGCTGCATTTTTAATAAGTTTTTTTAAAAGATCACGCTAATTTTCCACGTCCAAACGGAGTTTGCCTTTTTCATAGAGATAAATATATATTTTAACAGTTCTTTCAGATTTAGTTCACACTCTGAAAACTTATTTCAGAGACCACACAATGCACTTCAAAATAAAATCCATGTAGGTCATCATTTGGCTCTGTGGGGATGCTCAGAGGATGAGGAAAGTAGAGAAACCCATGTCTACCTCAGGTATTGTGGAGTGGCGAGCACTGGGGTTTTCCTACCTGTGTATGAACTATCTGGATGTGGGCAAGCCTTAGTTTTCCCTCAGAAAGAACCAGTTTACAAAATGTAACTGACAGGGGATGTGTGTGGGGAGGGAGGAGAGGGGAGGAAGTAATCTGCATACTCTGTCATCCTTGAGATGGAAGAAGGATTAGAAAGGGAGTTGTGATTCTTAGGCATCACTGTAGTGGAAATACATTAGCCAAGATTTTCCCATCCTCTGGCAATGAGAGGAAATTCTCAGTTATTCTTTAGCAGAGTATTTTTCTTATAAATACATTTTTCCCAGTGCATTCTCTGCATGCTTTCAATACCCATAATTACATGTCCCTGCTCTAAGCAGCTAATGATTTACTTTCACACAGCGTACTCTAAGAAAGACAACAAAAGAGTGGGATGGGGAGCATCAGAGCTCTGAGGCTAGGGAGATTATGCACAGATGACATGGACACAGCATGGAGGGAGACTTTTTTTGCATTTGCATCCATTTTATGACTGCTCTACATTGCTAAGCTAGCATAAAGACGCCTCATATAAATGAGTCAAACCTCCCTGGGTAAGTGATTGAATGGATTTTAGTGGACACACATTCTTGTAGCAATCATGGCAGAGTGGTTTTAAATAGTGGCTGGAATCTGAAATGATATTGGCATTGACTGTCTGGTTTGATATTGGCATGGGAAGCCTGGTTGTCAGAGGGATTTCCCCTGAACCAGTCTGAGCCAACCACACCAATTCACAACCATCAATTCTCCAACATGGCTGATGGCTGCTCCAAAACCATTATCCTCATGAGGCTTTTATTACCTTAGATGTTTTGTGGGAAAAAGCAACAGAAGTCTGCTGTGTGGAAATGGGGCATATTTCCATATTTCCAAAACATCTGTTGACATTATATATGCTGAGTAATTTCATTTCAAAATCGTAATATTTTTCAACATAGGACATCTGTGCTGGTAGGCAGTATCTGTGAAGTGCAAACAAAAATGGAATTAAATGTACAATAAATATGCTCAGACAAATACTACTTTTTGGTAGAGAAGCAAACATGCAATGTAACACTTTAATCAGCTATTCTCTTTTGTCAGGGAATGCCTTTTCTCCATTTAACAGTCTAGCTAGAGACCAATGTATAGGTTACATGCCCCAAGCAATTCTGGGACTATGAAAGCTTTCTAGCCGTGTAAACAAGTTTGTTATCCAAGCCCTAGCTTCTAAATTCCCTTGGTGCTTGACCTTTGCTGAGCAAGTTGAATTCATAACGCCAAAGTTCCCCCTATGCCCCAAGGTGGGGCAGGTTAGGTACCTAGTCTGGGAGTCACAAAAGCTCATATGTTAATGTTCCTCAGTAGGTTAGCACCAAAAAATAGGAGAGTTATAAGCTGTAGTCCTGTATCAAGCCAGGAATAAGAACTTGGAATTACTGTGTGCACTTGAGTGTCTTCGTGAGGCAAGATGTTGACCTCTCATTTGCAGGATGGTGCCTTATAAACTGTACAGTATTCCTATGGTGTTAGGGAGTCATGAGAGCTCTCACTTGCCTTATCCTAATGGATTTTGCATTCTAGGCAGTGCCTTCAACACCAGCTTTTTGGATCAAAGTACTCTGTGCCCTTTCTGTTGAAGCTGGGCTCCTACTTTCAAGGCAAATGCTTCAAACACTCAGCTGTGATGTGAGAAATGGTAGCATTCATACCTGCTACAGCTAGCTTTTCACACAAAGCAGTCTGAATGAGTTAAGTTTCGTCAGAGAATGGCTAGAAATCAAGGCTCCTCTGAGGTCTCAGACATCAGTGCATCTGTCTGAATTGTTAATGAAAGGTGATTTATCTAGACAGCCAGCTCAGTAAAGAGAATGATGTCAGAGTTTCCTCAGTAATACATCCATAATTACCAGAGAGACATGTCCATGACACCTAAGCAGGTTAGGTAGGGTTTTCTTCAGTTGCTTT
Organism: Entomyzon cyanotis; assembly: GCA_024500445.1. Lineage (NCBI taxonomy): Eukaryota > Metazoa > Chordata > Aves > Passeriformes > Meliphagidae > Entomyzon > Entomyzon cyanotis. Next base: position 16,333,576 of record JAKEPQ010001006.1, on the reverse strand, counting down.
CCTGATTTGAGTTACTTAAATTTTAACTGTGCTGTATTTTGAGTTTGAAGAAGATCTGCCCATGCTCCTTGTTCCAGCTATCACATAGTGCCCCAGGGAAGACACATGACAAGTGACTGTGAGTAGAGAGTTATAAGAGGCATAGGCAGAACTGAGATTTTTTTTTTTTATCAGTCTGGTGCTCTTGCTCTGCCCCACTGTTGTGCAAGGGTGAGGGGAGGAGTGAATCAGGGAAAAGGGCCAGAGCATGAGGGAGGCTGCACTATAAAGAGGATGGAGAATGACAGAGAGCTTGGTTTATCAGCCTTGCTGTCACATTTACTGAGTTGGTGGAGCCTCTTCCACCAACCAAGAGTATGCTTGATGCATTCCCGCTTGTTCTTCTGCAGAAGCAAGCTTGGGTTTCCAGAGCTTTGCTGTCAGAAAAGTAAATAGAGAGGTAATGACCAGTTATGCATCATAGAGATTGTCCTTTTCTAATGGAAATTTCAGTGAATTTCATCACAGTTTTTTTTAAATTATATTTATTTGAACTACTACAGTAATTTTGAAAGTTGGTATCCTTATGTATTGAGAGATAGGTTTCACAAAGTCACTTGTCTTGTGCCTCTTAAACCCTCTTTTCTCCTTCTTTCCCTTCCCTCAAATTTTCACTATCTGAAATCATAAAGATGACACCTCAGTCTCTAAGGCAATTAAAGCTGCTTTCTAAATGTTTGAGCCCTGATTCAGATGAACACTAAAGACAAAACTCATTCCTACTACAGTAGCCATTAATTTGTCTATTTTATCTGAAAGATTCTGTCTATTAGATCCTTCAAAACAGGGTCTTCATAGATTCATTCACCATCTCTGGAACTTACCAAGACAATGGGAATCTGGGGTTCAGGACTTTGCTTTCTGTCATTTCTCATACATGCATCCTTTATCTCTGGATAAAGTTCTTTGGTCTGTGAAAGGGCAGCCAAAAAGTAGGCAGATATTTAGGCTCATGGTGGTTATTGCCTCTTGTAGACCTGAAATATTAGCTCTTGAAATATTTTCTCCATGAAACAGGTTTTGTTTTCCTTGTTTTCCTGTTTTTTTTCTTTTTAAAATTGTTGTCACTAGCTTATTTCACTGTTGTAAATACAATTGCCCTCTGGAAGCAGTGGGAAACAGCTGAAAAAATTTAACAGGCTCTTCTAACATGAAGTGTTTTACAACTTCTCAAGAGAGGGAGGCATGGTGACTTAGATGTGGTATGAATAGCTGAGAGAAGTGGCGTTTTTCATCTGAAGTACCTGCACAGCTACAAGCGTTTTGTTAACTTGTGCTATAAAGAAACCTTGTCACTAGTAGTCAGAGAAAGTTTGGCAAAAGTTATATCTACCTTGGCTAGAGAGTATAAATGTCATAGAGTGGGCTTTAAGTTTGCTGTTGCCGCTGCATAAAAACATTTACATTCAAGATGTGTTCCATTACCTGCAGTTAGGCTCATCCTTGAAAATACATGTTAGCATAGCTCTGTGGTGTGCTGTATGTCAGCTTTTTTAATGATGAAAAAAATGCCCTTGATATAGCATTTGTTCCAATTTGCTTAGGTATCAAATCAGTTTGGAACCTTATGTTCCAGATTTGACATAAATATATCTGCAGATATTATAGAAATGATCCTGAACTTATAGTTCCCAGGAGTTGTTTATAATGCAGCCTATTCTCAAACAAAATCTGGCTAAGAAGCATAATTTATTTGATATAGCAAAGACTTCCATGCATCTTTCACTGTGTTATGCTATTCATCGGTGGTGTGAAATGTATTATTGATTGCTACGAGGTATTCTGGTAGAGCACTGTGAAAGTATTGAAGCTTACAGATTCATTATATTACTGTGTGGTAGATTTATTCTTGGCATAATATCTACTAATCGTATATTATTTGGAAGACAAACATTAGTTGATGAGTGTGAAACAAGATATTGCTTTAGAAGAATGCATATAAATCTTTATATGGAAGATATTAGCTATTGGTATAAAAAGGATTTCTTTTCATGCATTCTGGGGAAATGATGTTTATCAAGGGCTATTAAAGTTGAAAAATCAACCCTTCAGACTGGTAGGAATTACCAGATTGTGCATATGCTTCCAAAGACCTTCAATCTTTGTAATATGTTTTAATAAATTGTGGTAGAATATGCTGGTACATTGTAGATGGTCTTCAGTTTAGAATGTCTTTATTGAGAGGGCAAAATGAGGCATATTCAGAGAAAAATGATAATTCAAATTTTAAAACTCACCATATATAAAAATATCCTGGAGTGACCTTCAGAGTCATCTCAGTGGTTACAAAAGCTGCCTGCAGGTTTAGAGACCATGTCAAAATTAATGATATTCAATTAAAAAAAGTTTCATTGCCAACCATTTTTTTTACACTTTCACTTTATTCTTCAAGAGAAAAAGTGAACTGTTCAGTGTGGAAAGAGGATACTTGCTTTCTTGGCTCCACTGGAAATCTACTGGAAAGAACAAGCCAGTTTTAAACACTCTCTGTTGAGGAACTAAGTTTGTCAGCACTCTAATCCAAAACTATTACACAAAGACTCTTGGCAACTTGACTGTCTTCACAGGTGTGTTTTTTCATTTGTTATGACATACTGATGCTTAGTAATATCTTTTTCAGTAATGGATGAGTCAACTTTGACCAGAATAAAAGATTTTTGAAACATTAAAATTATTAATGAGAAAAAAAATTCAGATATATAATAACAGGAAAAAAGTGGGGACCAAAATACCTTCTGCACATGAGAATATGTGTATCTGCTTGTCTTTACTGCCCACCAGAATAATGAAGCAAATGAACTTCAAGTGCTGGGCATCTTATAATATGCTTTCTAGAATTAGTGATTTATAGGTAAAGTAGTAAACAAATTTCCTATGTACAACAAGGTTCTTTCCTGTTGTGACAATTCATGGTAAGTTGGAAACTGACTTTTGCAATAATGTGGTCATGAAGACCACAGCATGTTCATGCAAATATAAACCCTTCATGTAACTAAAATAGTAAAACTTGCTGTCTAGTACTTTTAGGACTTAGCATTAAGCATTTTGAAGTTTCAGCATATTATTACTAGAAACTATTTTTGGCTTCACAAGTTGTTCTTTAAAGCTTGTTAAAATGAAATCCTCTTTCCCTTCATCTCTAAAAATAAGCATAGGTAAACTCTAATTTTCAGAAGGTTGTGGCGGATGAGTGAAATCCTCATAAAATCAGGGTTAGTTATAAGAAATCTCAGACTTGAAACAATTTTTGGGTACAAGGATTGCTGTGAATTTTGGATGCCAAAGGCGTTCAGGGCTTAGCTGAATTTCCTTCCGCTACATGAATAGTAGTGTTTATTCTTTATAAGGTGAAATTATTGTGCTTTGTCCAGTGGGCTTTGCTCTCACAATAACTATTATAAAGAAGACCCAGGCATTTCCATCCCCTCAGGAGGCATACAGTGCCTGGATAATAGCAAAACATATGTGTCTTTGCTGCATGTAGTGGTTAGGGAATAGTCAACAGAAATGTCGTGCAGAGATGGTAGTGAGGGTTGTGTGCAGTTAAAGAGGATGCTCACAGGGTCTCTGTTTATCATGGCAGAGGGAATGAGGGCTTTAGGGGCTGGGAGAAAATGTGGCAAATAAAGATCTACCAGTTAACCTCCCGACAGTGAGTGAGCATACAGGAAGCAGTTGCTATGCAGGGCTTAATAATAAGCTTCCAAAAAAATTCAGCAGCCATGCTGAAAGCAGGCTGAAATGTTTGGAAGAATTCACTGTCTAAAAGAGGTGGTTAGAAATGCTTATGGAAAGGAAAACATCTGACATGTCTGTTTTCTTCAGTGATTTACTGAATCTGTAGATAATTATGTGGCCATACATGCTGTTTACTGCATTCCTGATAAGCTTCTGGGGGTGTATCAGAAGTAAGATAATCTGTAATATCACAACATATCGCTTGCTAACTTCAGTTGAAATGAAACACATTTCTTGGCAAAATCAGGATGAGAAAGTGTAAGGGGCAAGACATTTTGGCAAATCTGATCCAGGTTATGGTAGAATCTACATTACTATGTACATCATAAAGTCTGTGTGTATAAACAAGCTGAGAAAAATCCAATTAAAAAAATGTTTAAATATCTGAATAATCATTTTGACAGAACAAATACGTGCAGGGTGCCAGTTATTAGTGGATTGTGTGTGTGTGTGTGTGTGTGTGTGTGTGTGTATAAAACACATAAAAATGTGAAGTGCATAAATTTGGGTGCATACATCCCAATTTAATCAATGTCTTTAATTAAGCATCAAATACTGGGTTGTAGGGAAAAACTGTGATCTTAATGATATCAATGGCTCGAAGGTTTAGCCTTTCCAAGCCTGACTTGGAAAGATTATTGAAAACAGAAAAGTTTCTGAAGGACTATCCTATGGGTAAAACTCTCCTTGACCACTCTGATGCCCAGAGTGAGATTTCTAGGAAGTGAAATTTTGTGTTGTATATTTCTCTGTATTTGAACAAAAGCAGGAAAAATTATAGATGACTGAAAGGTAACAAAGCACAGGTCAAAAATAATTTGGACATGACATGTAACCTTTGTAAAAAGAAAACAAGGAGCTTAAGCAATGGTAGGGACAAAGGAGTCAGCAGCTGGTGAAGAATATTTTGAAGTCATGTAAGAAAATAACCTGGTAGGGAATAAAAATTAGTCTGGAATATCAGATATGAGCCATGTGCTGCTTTGGAATGTTGTTCCCAATGTTGATACTCTTTTTCAGTGCACATCAAAAAATTAAGTGAAAATGGGTTTAATACAGAGGAGATTTAGAGATTTCTTGAACATTCAGCATTTTCCAGTTATGCAAAGAAACTTGGGAAAAAAGAGGATTGGGTAAGGCACCATTTGGAAAACTTTCTCATGTTATTACATTTCACAGGATTCAACTACTGCTGCTTGAGAAATTCTGAAATTTCTAGGAATCCTGTAAAGTGCATTTTGGCATCAGTTCTCAAACAATTCTTTTAGGATTGACCAATTAAGAGGAATTTTAAGCTTCTGCTCAGTAGCGACACCTTTTATGTTGCTGCAGAATATAGTGCCAGAAAAAAATGTGTGGATTTCCTAGACTTGCTTTTGACATGTCCACCTGTTGTTGGTACCAGCTATCTATGTTGTCCAGGACTGCTAGAAGTACTGTAGAAGGAAAAGCAAGGGATTACATACATGTCCCATCAGAAAATATAAAGCTGCTGATGTATTACGCAGTCAGAAACACAGTCCCCCAGAGAAAACTGACAATTAACATTTATTTATACCTGAGTGAATGTTTTTTAAAATTAACATTTGTGCAGAGAAGATGAATAAAAGTTTTCACAGTGGAATACTTTTGAGCATTAGATTCTCTCTGTGCAGCAGAAGGAGTACCTGTTCTTTATGTCCAAGGTGTATCAAGAGCCCTGTATGTATCAGCATGTCTAGTGTTCATGATGAAAGAAAGGGATTCTGAAAAGATGTGTGCAATGCTGAGATACTTAGAAATAAATTCAACTAAATTTCCAGAACCAATAACCTGTGTGGCAATGCAAAAAGTAAAAGAAATCCATTTCACTACATATTGGTAAAATCAAGATTGCTTGTAAGGTGTTTTTTATAAACATAATGCAAAATAGAAAAGCACATCACAGCTCTTTTGGAAAGATTCATTCCTATTAAGGAATAAACAGAAACTGAATAGAAAAATTCCTTTGCAGAGACTTGATTTGGTGTACATGGACTCTGCAGTTAATTCCCTAAATGGCTGAGCAAGATACTGTGCAGGAAGGAGGAGGAGTAGTAGCAGTATCTCTTTGATGTTCATGTCTTAATCCAGAATTGGGTTTGATTTGGTGCTTGGAGTGGCAAGACTAAGCCTATGATTTGCAGAATTATAAAATCTATACTGTTACTGGACTGTAATAGAAAAAGAAGCAAAACAGGTGGTTCTGCTCTCAGTTGTACATCAAAATAATTCAATTTGCATTTTGTACTGTTTCTGATTCAAACTTGAAAGAGTTACAGAAAAATGGGGCTCTAGAAGTGAATTTGTCATTGGACACCATTTTTGGATTAAGCTCCAGATCAGATATGTAAAAGTAAGTGTCTGCATATCACCTGGGAGTCTAAATTCACAGTGTAACAGCAGGGCTTGATTCAGTTGCTTAAACATAGTTATCTGGTGCCATTTGAAACCTAGACTTCCCTGCTGCAAGCTGTTGGTTCTGAAAGGCTTGAATTTCCCACATCTTAGGTCATATTTACAATATTTGTGCATCTAAATTGCCAAAAGAACCAATTTTAGGCAACTGGATTGGATCTGCAGTCAGTACAATTACTGGACCCTAAGATGTGTTGAGCAGATTGGTAAGAAGACACCTCATCTCCACCACTTGTTTTTACTAGCTCTCCACTGCCTGCAGTGGGAGCCTGGACACCTACTTTTTATGTAGACAAATAAAAATACCCAAAACCATTCTGAATGCTGCCCTATGCGGCAGGAGCAGTGCTTTGGGTCTCAGTTCAGTTGCCTACACCAAGATGCCCTCTGCCACTGGAGACACTGTAAGCATCTGTGATGGCAATGTGGCTTTGGCAGATTTATAAACATGTAAATATAAACATACTATAAACATCATAAATGTTTATAATATATTTATACTTATATGTTTATATTATAATATTTATAATATGCTTTATATTTATACCATACTACCAATGGCAGTAAATACTTGTTTCTAGGAAAAGAAATATTGTTTTATCTGTGGAGATCAGAATAAAATGTTAGCAAGAACCTTAAAAAAGTTCTGAGTTAGGGAGCTGTAAGATTCCCTGCTCTTTCACCAGCTCCAGAATAGACAGGTTATTAGGATGCTCCAGTTCTCCTTTTAAATAGGATTAGTTCTGTTGAAAGATTTAACTGACTTTCAGATCTATTTTTACAGGAAGAAAATTAATGTACTAATAAGAGTACTTTATAAAGATGTGGTTTTTAAGTTCATACAAAAAAGGACTCTGAAGGCAATCATGATTTAGTTCCAGGTGAGGTTTGTAGGCAGAATAGTTCAGTCAGTATCAGGGTTATAGCTGGATTTGGATCAGCATCACCCCACCCTCTGCAAGGGATTCAGAATCAGAGTTTTTTTAATCGTGGAATCACTGAGAAAGAGGTTGTTTTAATGGGATTTTCTGTTCTCCTGTGCTTTAATCATGGCAAAATAATGATTTTACTTCAAAGAGATCCTAAACAGAAGGACTGCCTGAGGACCCCAGAGTGGGTTCAGATTTAGATATTCAAAACTTGTTACCCTGCAATGCACTGGAATGTGGACAAATTTAAATTCTGGTGCTGGTCAACTCCTAATATAATTTTATAACCAATACTTATTAAGTGTATTTTTAACAACAAAGGATAATGCTGAATTTTTCTAATGGATGTTGCTGATACTGAGGTTGTATCTTGTGATTATGACATCATTATATTAAAAAGTCAAACTTTGCTTTGTGTGTGGTATAAACAGACAAATTTGAAGCTGTGATTTTGTCAGTGTCTTAAAATGTGGTCTCATGATTATTTTGCACATGTGGTAAAATTTGCTATCTTGCTCCAGATCACCAAAGCACCCCGACATATGCTGAAATAAGCATTAATATCATGTTACCTAAAATAATAGAAAAAGATCAAAACTGGATTGTTTTAACTCCACATGTATTAAAACCCACAGTGTTACATTTGCAATGAAGTTTCTACTGATGCCAAGATACAGTATTTTAATGTTATCAAGCTTAAGGAATGTGCAAAGTACATCCTCTTATCTCTCATTGCTAGGAGAAATGACATTGCTCTAAGATCTCAGAAGGTGATTGCAGGATATCAAGTATGCAAAGACAGGCCAAGTTGAAAAGTCTTCAGAGGTCCTTGCTCTCAGTATGCAACTTCCAGATAAAGTTGAGAGAAATTAAATCCAGTGCTTTCTGTGGATATAAATCCAAATTTCATCTGATGGCAAGTTTCCCTTATTGAGTGGCTTTAGCAGCTTTCAGACCTTGGTTCAAGGAGAACTGAAATAATCTGTAAATTATGCTGTAGCTATTATGGCTATTTATTCATACGGTAAAAAGCCAACATTATTCTGTCAGTAGATCTCAGCATCCTGGAAGGCACAGAGAAGACCTTGAAAAAGGGAATATATTTTCAGGAAGATTATTTATCTCACTCTTGAAAATAATCAATAGGTTAATTAATAGCCTGTTTCAAAAAGTACTAAGATTCTATACTATTGATTGTTTTCATAATTAAACCAAAGGAAATTCTAAATATCAACAATATTAGTGCAAATGGCTTCATTAACATGCGGCAGAGAACATACGCCTACATTGTTGATACCATTTTTCTTGTTTAATCCATGGCAGCTACGCAAACTGGCAGCACTTAACATGATTATGTCAAGATCTCACACAAGTTAGCTCACAGCCAAGGGCTGACATGTAGAGTCAATATGCCAGGGCTAATTATGTTGATGTCAAAAGTTACCTTTCTTTATGCATGTTAAATGTTTCACATAGATTAAACATGTTTGCGTACTGTGAATTTTACCCGAAAGATTGCACCGAAAGGTCAGCAATCTTCGAAGCATTTTAATTACAATATTGTTGATTATGTGTGCCTTGTAGTCTGATATTATGATCAAAGTCAAGTGTGGGATTTGGGAAAAAAGTATGTATTATGACTTTTAATTATAATTTTTGCTGGATGATTAAGCCTGGGAGGACTAACCTTTGAAAGGAATGCTTCTACTATATCCACTGTACTTTGCTTCCAGTAGTTCAGAGATTGAAAGTATGATGTAGTTTTCTGTGAGATTTTGTGTGGTCCATGGCATGGACATGTAAAGAGGAACATGGACATGTTCTTCACAAAGAGGAACAGAGCTTCCAGAGATCCTCTACCAGTCCCCAGATTCAGACTTTTAACTTCTTGTTATAACAAAGAAATGTTCATGGCTTCCAGCTCCCCACAATGATTTCAAAATATTCCCTTACTACTGATGAAAGGTATACTGATTATTTTGCACTACTTAAAATCCTCTCTTATCTTCTTCTGTTCAAATTTTAAAATGAACACAATTACTTGGTGTGTGTCAGCTTCTGGAAGAAGCATGGATACAAGTGCACCAAAGGATAAACTCCTGTCTCTTTTATCTGGTTTACTTCAACCTTCCTGAAAATTGTACAACTTTTTGGCTTACCTTTCCAGAGGGACCATCTCTAGGCAAAGCAATCCATAACTTTCCCCTTCTCATCTATTATCAGTATGCTTGCTAGTTTATGAAAATTATAATCACAAGGAGAATTGGTATGAAAACACGTAATATGTCCCAAAAGTAACCTTCAACTTTTCTTCGATCATATTCTCATTGTGAAGTGGAAATGCAGTTTCTGTAAGTTTAAATAGTGCAAAATTGCTTATTTGTCCCCTTTTTCTTGCTGTCTGCACCTACTGAAATCTCAGTACTAATTTCTCCTAGGAAAATATCTGCCAGAGATTGGAGATGTGCATGTTGCCCATATCTTCTGCTTCTATTTTTTGTACACCTGGTGGAAAAAGATGCATATAACTGCCAATTGTGATGCATACCTTGAATGTATGCAAGACAACTGGTATTCTGGAAATAGAAATGGCTCTTTTTCAGCATAAGATTGATTATCAAACCAGATTAATGAACTATTTTTTTCTTTTCATGACTGAGAAATCAACCTTTTATCCTCTTTTGATGGATAAATGTGTTGTGGCACAGCTGAATTCTTTAATCCCTCTTTCCATTACTCTCCCTCCAAGTACATTTCTTCAGTAATGACAGTTCCCAGAAAAACTCTCCAGAGGGATATAACGTCTTGGCATCAGTATTTCTTTTTGGAAGCAAGTATTCTGAAGAGCTCTCCTTGTTGCCTAATGAACCAAACCCCCAAACCTTGTATTTCATTATGGTTATGATTCCTTAACCCACTAGAGTCTCTCATCAAAATGTGGTCTCATTAAGTGAAAGAGACACTGTGCACCACTCCATTAAAATGTGCTAAGCTAATTTGTTGTCTGACGTGAGATGAAATGAAATATCATTATTTCAGATCAGTTCCTAGTGGACTGTGGCATACATCATAAGCTGGGAAAATATGTAAGACAGTTTGATATTCCTAGTTCTGGAGGCCCAAATCTTAATGTGTATGTAAAGTAATGAGTTCAGAGAGGCATTGTCTTTTGTGTGAGGAAAACTGTGAGGGAACAGTGTTGTCTAGATTCAGACTGCACTTCTGTAACTTTGAAAGAAATTTGCTGCAGCTTGCATTATGCCTGATGTTTGCACATATATCCAGGAGGTGAGGGAGCAAGGAACCTTTCTCCAAATAGATGTCCTGCTTTGCAGAGTGTGGGCATGAGTGCAGGCTCTAACTTCTTTCCTCTGAGGGTCTGTTCTTTGCACTGTCGGTTGGGAAATCTGCAGAGTGATTCCTGTACTTTTGCAAATAGAAAGATCAGGTGAGCTGCAACAAGCTTTGAGATGGTAAACAATGTATTTGCCCCAAGGAAGCTGTGATAAAAGTCAAAGATTGGGAAGGGGAAGAAAATACTTGCAACAGAGTGGCGGAGGTGCTTTGGGAATCTTTTATCCAGGGAAAATCTAATAAAGAACAGATTTACAAACAGAAATCAAGGCTTTGAGTATGCAATTAAGTACCTAATTTAAAAGCAGAATGTCTGTAACTGGGGCATGTAAACTTAACTCATAAGTGGGTGTTCAGCTTGCTGTCTTGATATAAGCTATCTGAACATATACTTGCAGTACCTGCATATGCTTATAAAACTTATTGTTGTAGACCCCTAATTCATGCAAAGCAAGTATGGCTTTATACTTCTGTAAAGTGCTAAAATTTGAAATATTCTTAAATGATTTATATGAATGGTATTCTGAAAAGACACATTGTAAATTACTTAGTGGATTTCTAGAGGCACTAACGATAATCATTGAAAGGGCACAAAAGGATGAGATCTTCACTCTCAACTGCTTTGCTTCCTCATCTGGGAAGGTGATATCCAAACATCCCATACAATTGCTAGCATTTTCAATTGAAGGCTTCCACACTTGTGTATTAGTAAGTTGGTTCAGCTGTCCTGTGTTTTGTTGTGCGTACTATCATCCTAGTACGATAGGGAAGATCACAAGATGGAATATGAAGGGAAAAAGTATGGAGAATTAGCGTGGTATATGACATTAGGCCACGTCCTTTGGACTGGACCATGTCAGAAATCAGGAAAACACACTGAACCTCTCTGCAAAGTGTCTGTAAAGATGTTGACCTAAGCATCATATGGGTCACTGAAAACTTGAATAATTCTTGAATATTTCAACCCATTTAATTCTTCAAATGCCACTTTAAACATTATGTACATGGTTGATAAACTGCACAGTGAGCTCCCTTGGATTTTTTATTCACTGTGAGAACTAATTTGACTCTTCCTGTCACTGGGAACAGCATTCGTGTTTGGCTTAAACTCAAAGATTTGTAGGAAAAGAGAAAACTAGAGAAAGATTTGTAGAAATCTACAGGAGGTCTGAGACCCAAATCCAAATGTGACATTGCTTACAATTACATAAATAGTGTTCCCATGCATTTATCCCAGCTATAACCAATAGCTAATAACAAATTGTAGAGGACCAATGTGATTTATACACAGAGGTTTCTGTACAGGACTTTGTGTGAATAAAAATTACTATTATTTCCTTTTCTATCCAAAGAAAGGAAACAATCTGATTCTTGTGGAGAACATAATTTTCTTCCGTTTAGTTTTAAATGATATTAGCACAGCAATCAGATTTTGAGGTGAAAGATAAATACTTCTGGACCTGAGTCTATAAATGTACAAAACACTAGACAATAAATAGAACAACTGCCTTGCCTTTGTATTTCAAAGGGCATTAGCATTTTGCTGTATAGGCGGATGGCTTCTCAAACTGTTTTGACTCCAAGTGACCTATTCCATTATTTTTAAACTGAGTTAAGTAACATCTAAATGTTAAAACTCCCCTAAAAATTAAACATTTAGATTATTTAGAACACACTTTCATATCACAGTATATTAACACTGTTAACTGATGATCACTTCTGATGGTGCTGTACCTTCCACAGATGAAATTTTAGAGATTATTTTTAGTGTGCAACAGTATGGAGAAAGAAGTCTAGCTCTGTCAGAAGAAGAGGCTATGTAATAGCATTAATCCTTAAACTGCATTTGAAAATATACAGGAAAGCCAGTGTCCTGTAATTATAAAAGGCAGCAGTAATGATGTGACAAAGACAACCCCATGTGGTCATCCCCAGCGCTTAGAAAAAAGGCAACCATAGAGAAAAGGGAACCAAATAAATAAGGGCAGCAGTCCAGCTCCCAGCAGTGGAGGGAATGCCTGCCTGTGTGCAGGGAGCCAGGGGAGGGGACAGCAGGGACAGGTGAGGGGACAGCAAAACAGGTGAGGGGACAGCAAGGAGTGAGGGAGCACGGATGGCACTGCAGGTGCAAGGGTGGGGAGGGTGGGTAACAAACGGTGAGGGCGGGAAGGTCTTGGCTCAGGGGCTGCCTTCAGCTGCCTCGCACTGCGCCACTGTAACTTTTGGAGTCTGAATGCTGCATTGTAGACTTCATCTGTCTTGATTTGTAGACAGGAGAAAGATTTCCTTTTTAATCAGGGCATGCTGCAGAAAACCCACAGGAGATTATGGTTTCTGGTTCACGCTTTTTATTTTCTAACAAAGAAGGCTATCTTGTTACTTTCTCATACTAGCTCAGAGCACGTATACAGCATCTCACATGTCAAGTGGCTTTAATTACCCTTCTAAAAGAGAGTGATTAGAAATAAAGCAAGTAGTGTTAAATCTTTGGACTGCTACTGAGGTTTTCCTGGATTTTCATTGGACAGATTCTTTTGACTGCAGTGAGAATTTGCCTGGGTAAAAAATGAAAAGAGCCTTTGGTTATAGCTTTAATTACTGAATCGAGCTACAGGAGCAATCAATGTCACATTCATTTAAATTTGCCATGCTGGAGCCTGCTGTAGGCCTCATGGAACTGCTGCCCTGCCTTTGTTAGCCCCGCACATCTCAGAGGCTGATTTTTTTCACTGTTTCCTTACAGGTGGAGTGCTACAGTTCCAAGTAACTGCAAGATGTGTCAGCAGCTGCTGCTGTTATTGATAAATTGTGCAGCCACTTTGACTAGGACACACTGAGGTGCCTTTGAGGTAGTGAAATAAGAGGATTTAAAGGCAAAGCCCTAGATAGAGTGATGTATGAAGTGCTCAACCTGCCTGGATGTGAATGGCTGTGTTAGGTTGATAGCTGTGCTATAACGTGTTCACAGTAATGTCTTACTGAAGGCAGCACTACATAGTTTGAAAGGTCTGGGTAAACACTGTAGGGCTGCACCCCTCCTCAAACAGACCTTAGGGCAGTGGCTCACCTGCTTTCCTCCCATTTGAGGGAAAGGATGATTTTTTTGTTGTTTTGTTTCTCAGGGGACAGTTTGCTCCAAGTAATATACCTGGTTTTGTCTGCTCCTGCTTCCCTCTGGCTCTTTGTTTACAGGGAAGACCTGAGTTTGCTGCCCTTTCTCTTTCTCCTACAAGTAGGGTTAAATGCAAGGAAGGCTCTCTCTCTTCTTTATTGCCCTGCATACACAGAGCTGTATCATCTCACTGGGATCCTTCCTTCAACTTTCAGATTTTGGCATGGGCTTTTGCTGCCCTTTTGCTTCCCTTTTGCTTTTCCATCACTTGCAAGAGGATGTTTTTTCCTGTGTTTTTACAGGTTTGGATCTGAGGGTAAAAAATCAATAAACATCAAAATAAAAACACAGTAAAAAGAAAGAAGGACCCACGCATAAAGCCCAAGGATGTGTTCTCTTTTGGTAGTTATGTACTTAAAAGGCCCTTACATTTCTGTGCAAGAGGGAATGATTGCTTTTGAAGGTATATTCAAGGATATTCACAGAAATGCTTTGTGAATAGCAGTGGATGAAGACTTACATCTAAAGTAGTCAATGATAGAAAAAAATTGACACATAACATTTCAGGTTACATGAGTTACAAAAATGCAGTGCAGTATGAAAATGTACTGCCACTGTCTGATTCAGAGGATAAACAAGTAGGACGCAGCTAGTCACATTGAAAAGGCAAACATTAGGATTAAAAGTTAGAAAAGAAGATGGTGCCATTTTGCTTGAATGACCAACAGGCTGGTTTGCACTTCGTAAAGGAAAATGTTTTGCTGATATTGTCACATTGTTTTTAGCTGACATTTGGAACTGTGCATCTATGATAAATGTGTAGGAGAAATAACCTGTATTGAGATGACAGGAGATATGATTATATCATGAGCAATCCAGATCCCTCAGCAGAGAAATGATATTCACACCAGACTAAGATGAAACTAGACAGGTTGTGAGGAGATTAAGGTCTGCATGACACAAAGCTGGGAGCTGGACTCACAGCATGACACAGGCTTACAAAGCAGGCTTTCCTGCCTCCATCCAGGAGCCTTCAAATCACTCACCCTGAAATGAGATGATTGCTGAGAATTTAGGCAGGGTGCCTGGCATGCCTATGAGCTTGCGGCTGACAAGTGGCAAAACAGAGCACTGATGTTACAGCACATGTGGTAGAGACCTGGTGGGTTGGAGGTTACAAGGGGCTGCCTAAAACCCATAAATACTCCGGAGATCCTATGCTGCTGGTAGAATTCGATCTGGCTTGTAGACTAATTTCGAGAGAGTTTGTCTTGGAGGCATGACAAAATGTTCTCGATCCTCCTGTGTGGCAGACATAACATTGATGTTCTGCTGAGTTGCTAAACATGTCTTCACCATGCCCTGTGATGGAAGGTGTCAAAATGTTTGTTGTCAGTATTTCTTTGTCATCCTGAATTTAAACATCATCTAATATGTCCCTGCTTTATTTCTTTCAGTTATGCTGCATGGACTGTTTATAGAAGAGATTTAAAGTAATCAGATAGTCTTTGCAGACAAAAAAAAAAAATCTACAGTTGGTAGTTTTATACACTGTCTTTACTTGGCTGAAATTTCAGACTGATATCAAATTTTTACAGCAGCAGTTTGGTAGAGGTCTGGGATTTTTATTTACTAGTTTTTCAACTGGTAGAGTTGTTTCCAACAAAACAAGTCCTGTGTTTTCACCTTTTTCATTTTTTATCATGATTTAATTAATTTTACTCAAATCCAAAATGCCTGCAAGAGAAAATATATTGCATTCAGTTGAATTAAACATACTTCAGATAGTGGGCAGATTATGAGATGATATATTTATAATTGCAGCAATCTTTTCTCTCTGCAACTATTAGGTCAATTTGTTTTTTAAATTTAGAGTCCTTTGTTATATTTCAGTTCTCATGCCTCCTTACTACCATCCCTAGATGTCTCAATAATTGGAAATAGAGTAGGGATTGCACACCATTCCTACAGGGGACACAGATGAAAGGATCAAGGCTGAAGGGATAACACATGAAAAGAAGCAGAAGGAATTATTATTGCCAAGTCCAACAAGCGTTCAGAGCAGGGTGTCAGAATGGATTGACTTCAATAAAAAAAATTGCCCTAGTAACAACCGAGTTAAATGTATGAGTAAGAACCTCAGGAACTGGACTATTGTCTGATATTTCCACAATCACTTTGCATGTCAGTCAGCATTAGTGACTGTCTGGGAAGCTGACACTGTCTGAAATAGTTTGGTTGTTCAGTATTGGCAATGATTAGCCTTGTTTTGAAGGTCCATTTGGGGTGTAGATTACTGTCTTTATCCTTGGCTTGTTGACTGCTATGTTCTACTATATTTCACACTTGTTGCAATCCATTTTAAAGGCTGCTTTGAATATGAGTACTTTGTGGTGGTGTCACCTTCCCTAACAGCTCTTCAGCATACTTTGTCCTCATGCATAACTTATATGATGATGAATGGAAAACATCAGTAGTACTGGATGTAGCTTGTGAATATATTTTTGTAGGTCTAACA
The DNA here is from genome assembly GCA_024500445.1 of Entomyzon cyanotis. NCBI lineage: Eukaryota > Metazoa > Chordata > Aves > Passeriformes > Meliphagidae > Entomyzon > Entomyzon cyanotis. Next base: position 16,317,450 of record JAKEPQ010001006.1, on the reverse strand, counting down.
GCATGTTGAGACTTCTTCTGGAACTGATAGAGCCTGAAAATATTGAAAACTCACTCTTCTATTTTATGTTTCTTAAACCAAGTCAATTCTTTATGGACTGCACTCCAGGAACAGGCGATTCAGTAGGAGGAATGGAAAAATTTGCTTTTTATTAGTGTGAATATGTAACCATAGGGTCTCTAGCCTAGTGCAATTGTGTCCTGATAAGGGACAATGCAAAAATACTTCTTTTATAAACTTGCTCCCACTCTGCTGGAGCTATAGATTTATTTATAGTAATGACATTAAAAGGAGATCTTTCCTAAAGGCCAAAGACAGAGCTTGAAATAGGACAAGTGATATATATTTCTCTGGCACCGGGGTTTCCCTAAGCTTGAATCAGATTTGCCAAAGTGTCAGCAACTTTTTAAGTTGAACCTTGACTGCATATATTTTCAATCCCTTTCTCTCCCCAACACTGCAGCAACTTTTCCTTACATCAGAGACCACATGGGACCTTGGCTTCCCAACCTATTCTGGCTGAAAAGGTGGACCCAGGGTGGAGAGCGCTAACTATGTTACCCCTCTGTTACCTTCTCTGGCAAAGAGAAGGCGTGTGGCTGAAGCCCAGGCATCAGACAGGTGCTACAACCAGTGCTTTAGCCTGGGAGTGGTGAGGAGTGTTAGAGCAAGGGCAGATCTTTCACTTCACGCTTCCAGATCAAAGAACTGCAGAGGGAATTTAGCTGCACTTTTGTTGTTAAAACACAATTTTTCTTGGAGCTCGCCATGATGGAGTACTTAAGATGCTGTCACGAAACAGAGTAGTGTGAGTAAACCCCAAATCTGTGCATTAGCTGTGGAAACAAGAGAGCTTTGCTGCCAAAGATCGTTGCTGTTGAACTTTAAAGAAGCAACAGGCAACCCAGAGCCCAGCCACCTATTAACTCTGAATCATAGTACATCTGTCAGCAGTTGATTCCTATAACTGGCAGGAATAAAGAAAAAATAAAACCACTGCCCATCATCAAAATACACTGCTCAGTAGACCTTTTAGTGAATCCAGCCATAAGCACCATTCCCTCACAGCAGACTTAATTACATGGGACAAAAGGTATAGTTGGATAATTAGGCAGATCATAAAGTAAAGTCTGGTGTGTGCATTCCTGTTCTTGTTTTCATGCTAGGTGGATCAGTTCACAGAAGTGAAATGTCTTTTCAGAAGTCACTTAAAATCTGTTTCCTTTCTTTTTCTGGACATCACATTCATGCTTTAATTGATGCTATTTGAACTATAGATGGATGTCAATTAGGCAATGATACAAAACCTAAAGGAATTACATGCCCAAATACCGACCTGTGTCATAGAGGATGTGTCTCTTCTAGGTGGACTTAACAATCACCCTCATATTTCACCACCACATTGAAGAATATTTTCTGGCTAACTGATAGATGGGGAAAGAAGACAATAACAAACTGGAGTTTTGGAAAATATGTCCAAGGAAATGTTTTTCTGGAGAAAGGTTTAGGGAAAGAAGCATAAATTATACCTGCTATGATTCAAATTATATAGACACTCAGATATGCAAGTAGCCAGCTTTGACAGATAAGAACAGAAATTGTAATGTATTTGATACAGGAACTTTATTTCAAACATAAGTCTGATTTATTATTTAAGAATCAAGCACCTTAACACTCTGCCTCACATACTTTTACAGTAGTACCACATTTTTCTGCTGATATCGCAACAGTTGCACTGAGTTTTTTAGCTCTTCAACACAGTTTGAAAAAGAGCTTGCAAAAATATGGAAAGAAACTCATCAGTTTTCGTCCTTCGTCTTTCTGTTTCTTCCATTAATACCTTTTAATATTTTTTTCTGGAGGAGGTGGTGGGACTTGAATGTTCTGACCAGCCCTGGCTCAATTTAAAGGACTGTAGTGAAATAGGGACCCCTGTTGGAAGCCCCATGTCCTAGCCGTGTTTTACATGTTACACTCTTACAGATCAGAAAAGCTTTTACATTTTCAAATTGTGCTTTAAAGATTCCTGTACTGTTTAAGACATTGCCAGATACCACTTTGATTTAGCTCACATAGGAGGTAGAATCTCAGTAGGGCTGCAACTTTGGATGTAATTGGAGGAGACAAAATTTCAACAGATTTCAATAGCTTCTTGGTAGTTTGTGTCTTAACCAGTTTTATCTGCTTGTCAAGTACACTGAAAAAAACCCTATGGATTTTGGTATGAGGAAAACATCCTTTATTTTCTTTGAAAGCTCAGACAAAATGTGAGATGGATATCCTTGAATAAAACAAGTATGAGAACTAAGAGGAAGCTTAGTGAACAAATGGGATGAAATATGCTTTTCTAATTTTCTTGGCATTTCAAAATACTTCAGAATGGGTGGGGATGGACCTAGGTTTCTCAGGATCACATTATGGAGATGCTTTAGCAAACAAAAGACTCTAAAGCACTCAGCTTTCAGTATATTATCTCCTTCCCTTCCCTAATAAATTTTTCATTGTTATGAAAGTCACATACCTACGTTTAAGATGTTATTCTAGTGTTACTTGTTTTCTCACAGCAGATGAACTCTTCTTTTATCTTGCAACGTGCCAAACATAGCTTAGAGATTTTAAAATGGGATTAATGGTGACTGTGTTTTCATTGGTATTTATGGTGCAGGTTTGAGAGGCAGCAAAAAGGTAGAAAAAACATAGTGGAAAATAAGTATGCCTTTAATAGTTATTATTTTTTATAGTACAGAATGTGTTTAGTGAATAGTATATGTGAAGATGTGGCTTTCATTCCTTAAAATCTAAAACTTGGGTAATTTGCTACAGTTGTAGGTAGTGTCTGAGACAAATTCTGTCTGGAGCAGCACCAAATGATTTGGCATATTTACAGACTGGAGTTGTTCTGGGAGCACTGCTGCAAGGTGAGCTTTACACATACATATCAAAGAAAATCACAATTCAGAACCTGTGATTGCTGTTTAAAAATGATGGGAGAGTAAAATGAGCAGAAAAAAAAAGAAAGTGAAAAAGGAAGAGAATGTGATTACCTGAAGGCATTGTTTCTGGCTAATGGCTTGCAGTCTCTGAGGAAAGGGGTGCACAGGAGCTTCCTACTCCAAGGGAAGCCAGGCTGGAAGGAAAGGCTGGACAGAACACAGGTACCATGTGAGCCTTGCTTTCTATGTGAGCAAGCAGCCCTGGAGAAAGTATGGGGGTGATGAGGCATCCCGCAGAGAGCACTGCAGGACAATGGGCAGCTGGCCTCTTCAGCGCCTCCCCTGGGGTGGCCCACCCTCTGTGAGAAACTTGGCTGAAATGGCTGAAATGAGGTCAGAGTCTCATTTTTCCACATTCTCTGGTTCTACCTGGGAATTTACTTAGTTATTTTAGCTGCAACTCCAACAGAGAGGGAGGATGCTCTCTTATTGCTTGGACGTGGGAGGCAAGGAAGGGGCTGGACACCTCTTCCCTCCATAGCACCCTGGGCACTTTTCTTAACCCCTCAAGGCCTGATTTATTTCACCAATGCATGTGCCAAAGATCTATCTGTTAGTGGGGAGTGACAGCTCTCTCTTGATCTGCAAAAGCATTCACTGCTGCTCTGATAAGCAGATTGGATTTCAAATTAACTTGAAACACAAGATGACAGTTTGGGAAATGTAAAATTGAAATATGAATGGATTATATACTACTGCATGTGTGGGGGAGGAAAACGTGATAAGTGAGCAGTTTAAATAGCAGGGTTCCCCTCTGTTTCTTTTCTTCCTAGTGCTTGTGGTAAATTACGGGCTTAGTACTCAGACTCCAGTGCATATTTTACCACCTTGTTTCATAAGTCTGAATACAGCATTTAGTGGGAGGACAGCCTGTAATTATGTTGTAAGTTATCAAACAAACTGCAGATGTATAAATGTGAGGGTAGGCTTAACTACTTTGTTTTGAAAGGGAACTTTAATATTAAACAAATGTGTACTTATTGGAAATGGCAGTGTTGAAAGCCTGCATTGTGAATCTGATTTAATAAACCTAATCTTTCCCTAAAGCTCTGTATATTATGGAGAAGTAATAAGATATCTTGACTAACTAAAATATTTTCCTTCATCTTTGAAAATGAGCCCTACTTCTAAAAGTAATTAATTGTTTGATTTAAAGCGTCCCATGTACATGACCAGATTCTTAATATTACCTATACAGATATGATAGATTGCAATAATGAGGCATGTACATGAACAGCATGTAGTTAGAACTCATAATTTAAGTGTTTGTGGGCATTTAGAGAGAGGAAAAGTAATATATATTTGCATCTATTTTTAGAAATCCTTCCTTTAAGAATCAAGCTTTGACAAACAGAGCTAGATATGAACCTCTGCCAGAAATTACATCTGAACCTAGGGCAAATATTTAATATTTCTGTGCTTTGTATTTCTTCACTTTTTGCTGCCTTCTTTTTCATTTTTTTTTTTTTCTTTTTTTCTTTTCTTTACCCAGGACAGAGCAGGAATATCACAAGAAATACATGATTTTTAGAAAAATTCTAATTCATCTTAAAGGTGATGTGCCCTGGACATTATTGTTCAGCCCACTTTTCTAGGTACAGTAGATTTGGATTATTCATTCACACACCAGTTGAATGTGGGTGTGGTAGGCACTTCTGCAAGTCAACATGAGCTACTCTCAAACCTTTTCAAAGTTTTCCTGCTTTTTACTCCTAAATAAGAACAAGCAACTGATATAGGTACTGTACAGGAAATGTGCTGTGAGGATAAAGGTTTTGTCCATTGTCGCACAAAGTAGTTAGTTTAATGAGCAGTTAGACGAAGTTAATCTCTTTTAATTATCTGAGAGTCCAGACATTTAAAAGTTATTTGGTGTGGAGAAATATGCAGTTTTTGTCAGCTGGGACAAACAGGAATCAGCATGGACTATCCAGAGTTGGTGATCTGGCTTTGAAATCCATGTTACTACTGTTCCAGAGGGTTTGTTAGTAATTGGCTATACATGTTTAAGGAGCAAAGAAGCAGAAGGTACTTGTGAAGCAGTGAAGGAGCAGCATGTTTTTCACGGTACTGAGGAACAGAAAGGAATGAGGGAGGAAAAGAGTGGAGTAGGGAAATGGGAGCCTTATAATTCACATGGCTCTCAGTGGGAAGACTGTCTAGAGACCAGGGGTGGTGACAGATGGACACAGGGAGTCCATTCACTACTTGTACTTGAGTTATTTGCTTTCTGTTGCAGTTTGACCTTTCATCTGAATATGTCAACTTACCTGCTGCGAAACCAGCATCCGGTGCTTGCACGGTCCATAAGGATATGGATATTTTTTGCTGGATCAGGCACTTTGGATATCATCTAATACCTAAGGCATAAAAATTGTCATTACAGCCATCTGCAATTTTTAGCAAAGGTTAATGCCTTTAGAGGAATTATCTTTTTTTGATTAATCCATCCTACAGCAAATAATGTGACTAAAATTTCTTGATGGAATATCTCCAATGCTGTCAAAGGGCCATGATAAACCACGATAAAGTGCTCTCATATTTTCTTCTTTTTCTATTAGAGAAAAGATTTACAAAGGACCCAGTCAAGTAGAGCATTCATAAATGACTATATTAATTGTTTACAAAGCAAAGAGCTAAGAATTTACCGCAACAGGAATAACAAGTTATGGGGTGAAGAATTGTATTGCTTAACACTTTGAAAAGTATCTCTGTAAACTGGCCCTTTCTCAAGAGACCAAACAACTACTCTCAGGAGATCAAGTAACTACTTTATTCATGCTGAATTCAGCAAAAAAAGTGTTCTAATAGACATACCTGATTGCTTTCATGGTTAGATCAAGTTTCACCTTCAGTTCCTGCAGCTATGGGAGAACACATTAGGTTTTCCAACAACACCAGAAAAATTTTCTGTGAATGTTTCAAACCTTCACAAAAGCCTTTGAAAATTCCCTTTTCCAGTGGGTGAGTGTGGTAGCTCAGAGAATATCCTTGAAGGCATGGTATAATGGAGAAGAAAGAATACCTGGGCCTGTGCTGTGTGAGTGTTAAAGACAAACTGTTAACACAAGAGGATGCAGGAATCTCAGCATGTAAGGCCCAATCCTGATTTAATTTGTGAGTTACTTGCATGCTATGAGTCTTTTAGGTCTTGGGCTGAATTTGAGGGGCTGAAACGTTCAGAGACAATAACTGCTACATTTCTGTGAATGAATTCAGCTGGTTTTGCTTTCAATATAACAAAAGAACAAAACAGAAAAAAATATTTTCATTTTAAAAATTATGTCATGTTAATTTTGAGCTCAATTATGCTTATTCAGTTAACTCCTATGTCATTTAATAGCAAAACTTCAACAGTTATATTCAGGCACTGTATTGAGTCCTGGGGACCTGGTCCCAGTCCTATGTGCTTTACTGATCAAAAGTCATAAAAGTCATCTGATTCAATAGGCACAGCAAGTGTATATGTCCTTAATCTACTCCAGTTGCAAGATAATGGGATTTGCAGTAAAACTCAAAGGAAAGCCAAAGCTAAGTGTCATTATATTGGATTTGAGGTAGTCTTAGGGTGTGCACATTGAGTATTATGATGATTCAGGTAATAGTTAACTTTTTAAAGCTTTTGTAGATTTTAGGTCAGAGCCCTCTGCTGTAGTAAGTTTTCATAATTGACTCAAAGGTAGATATCATGCATGTCTGGAGTCCCATGTAAGAGCAGGTAGATAAGTCTGCTGCTTGTGAAAATATGTCACTACTAAAAAGATCTGCTGTGCATTATTATTTGTATTTTGACTGAAAGCAGAGACCTCAGCCCTGAAAACAGAATCACAGAATCACAGAATATGCTGAGTTGGAAGGGACCCACAAGGATCACTGGGTCAATCTCCCAGCTCTGCACAGGATCATCCCCAATAGTCACACCACATGTCCAAGAGCATTGTCCAAAAGCTTCTTGAAATCTGTCAGACTTGGTGCTGTGACCACTTCCCTGGGGAGCCTCTTCCAGCGCCCAGCAACCGTCTGGGTGAAGACCCTTTTCTAATATATATTCTATATATTTTTTCTAAACGTCTCCTGGCACAACTTCAGGCCATTCTCTCAGATCTTGTCACTGGTCACCACAGAGCAGAGATCAGGGAAGCTTCCTCTTCCCCTCGTGAGGAAGTTGTAGATTGCAATGAGGTCTTCCCTCAGTTTCCTCTCCTCCAGGCTGAACAGCCCAAGTACCCTCAGCTGCTCCTCACACAGCTTCCCCTCAAGGTCCTTCACCATCCTCGTGGCCCTCCATTGGACACTCTCTCATAGCCTAATGTCATATATTGTGTCACCCAAAACTGCCCCCAGCACTTGAGGTGAGGCTGCCCCAGAGCAAAGCAGGACAATCCCCTCCCTTGTCCAGCTGACAATGCTGTGCCTGATGCCCCCAGGACAGGGTTGTCCCTCCTGGCTGCCAGGATACTGCTGATTCATGGCCAGCTTGCCACTGGCCAGGACTCCCAGGTCCCTTTTCACAGCACTGCTCTCCAGCCTCTCATTCCTCATCTGTCTATACATCCAGGGCTGCCTCATCCCAGGTGCAGAATCTATCACTTTCCCTGGTTGAACTTCATATAGTTGGTGATTGCACAGTCCTATAATTTGTTGAGGTTTCTCTGCAGGGCCTCCCTGCCTTTGTGCTAAGTGCTGCCCATGACTGTGACATGACGCATTTATTTTTTAAGTTACTTTCTGATCAAAACACCTGGCTTAGTAGGAAAACTCTTCAATACTGTTTAGAGATGGCATGAAACCACATATACTACAAATTTTCATGACAGAGAACATTTAAATAACTTTTCTTTTTAGCATAGGAAAAATGAAAATGTCCCTTGAAATGGCCTCTTATTTTAGTGGTATCTGTGCAATAATTTGGAGGAAGTTAAATGTACTACCCTATCCTTTGTTTCACTAATGGCATTCATTTATTGTGCCTTTATGCTTTTATTTATGAAGATTTGGTGAAATGAGGAGCCGGACTAGAGAAAGTAGGAATCATTTTTTGCCAAGAGTACAAATTGAGGACCAAAATGTATTACAAATGTGAATTCATCAGTGACAATCTAATTGAATCAGGATGTCTCTGAATTCTTGAGACTGGCGACAGCTGCTCTGTTAACATATATTTCTGGCTGTGTAGATACTGAGACACAAAATAGGAAATTTACAATCCATGAATCCCTCAACGGAGACAACAAAATTGCATTGATACTTTTAACCTCTTTCCCAGTAATAATGGAGATATTTCCCATATGGCCAACTTTCAGTATGAAAGTTTTAGTATTAACAGCCATCCACACATGCCCTTGATCTCTTTAGGTAATAGGCCAATAACATGCAAATGCAATCACAGCCACCAACAGAGACAAGCTCCACTACTACCAGCATAATGAAGAAGCAGACTTGATGAATATATTAAAAGTGTTCCTCAGAAAAACACATATTCCTCCCTGTGAGAAAAGAAAAACCAAAGAAGGCTAAGTAAAGGAGCAGTTTTGTGAAGTATTTGTTCTACAGCATGAAGAGGCAGTATTTATGATTAATCTATGCCACATTAACTGTAAGTAGCATGGAAGTGAGCTATAAGTGTGACAGTCCAGTGGAGTCTGTGCTTTGTAGCATCCACCACCACTGTTGTTCTTGAAGTGGCAGGGAGAGAAAATATTGCAGAAATTATAATTGGAGAATCTGCCTCTATGGGCCAGGATAGTCTAATTCCACTCAGAGGTCTGCAGGGCACAGCAACCAGTGTATTGAAAACTGCTACTGATGCACCAAATAAGCATTTTTTAAAGTCAAAAGTATGTCAGTCACTCTGATGACTCGGCAGCCACCCAACAACCAATAACTAGAAATGTGTGGATCAGCATTTAAGAGAAGTTTGTAAAATGAAGTTTTATTAGCTCTTGAGAGAAATTCATCATGCCACAATATTTTTCTTATTTACTTTTCTTGAGAAACTAAGTACTTCATATAAGATCCAAGAAGAAATTGAACTCAAAATCTGCCACAGCTGAATGACAGTGGCTTTGAAAATCATGATGTTCCTCAGACACAGTACTGCTCCTGTTGTAAGTAGTTGCTAGAAGCAGGTTTCTAGTGAGAGTGTTTCTCCTGGTTCTCAAACACACAATATAATTCCACAGAGACAGATTGTGTAGTATACAGACCTCATTTTGTATTAATGTAAAATTTAATTGAATTGATTGGAAATTTGGTCTTGGTTCTACCTCTCTGAAACCATGAAAAGGTTTGCTATTCTTTTGGTTACTTCAGGTGCCAGTGGTTTTCAGATTTTAGTATGAATTAATTACCGCATGTATAGGTATGAAATCTGAAAGGAACTTCTGGCAGCTTTATGCAAATCCACTAGAAGGAACCTAAAATTCCCCTGAGTTTTTGCAGGTATGAAATACAAATTTGTATATTACAAAGTTCTGTTTCAAAGGATTTCAGGTAAAGGTCTGGTCAAGCAGAGGCAGTAAGTGGTAGAAAATTGTCCAAGCTAGTGCTCTCTGTGTCCAGTCTATGATAGAATAATAGAGTCATAGAGTAGTTTGAGTTGGAACCTTAAAAGATCATCTCATTACAGCCCCACTAGCATATGCTGGGATGTCACCTAGTAGATCAGGTTGCTCAGAGCCATATCCATTCTATTCTTTTACTCTTTCCTCTCGAACACTGCAAGAAGTTCTAAACTTTGTAAATAGTTCACAATTAGTAATAACTTGAACTCAGTGAACATATTTTTCTATTTATAAAAGGCTCAATATAATGCTGTACCATGCTTATCTTTCCATCATACCCTAGAATAATCAATTAAAAATGTAATCTTTATGTTCTGGAAAATCCTCTGTAGAAGTTGGATATTGGCTGTGAGACTGTTACATCTGACCTATTAGTCAATTATAATTGATCTGGAAATTGGCATGCTGCACGTGTTTTTCCCTTTACAACTTCTCTTCATGATGGCTTACAGGGAAAAGCAAAAAAAAATAGAAGTAAAATTATGTAAAAAATCAAAAGGACATAAATAATTTTGTCTGTGTGTGTCTGCATCCATCCAAATGGTTCTGTGAGAAATGGGGAAAAACCAATTTCAAGTTTTTAAAAACCTAAAGAGGATGTTGCAAACCCAGGGAGAATTGGGTACCATGTACTATTACTCAGATTGTGTGTGTCTTTAGGTTTGAATTTTCTGTGGGCATAGAAAGGTCACAGAACTTAATGTTTGATCAAAAACTTGATCAAATGCTAATCCCCTATTTGTTTTTAGTTTTGTCCATCAACTTCTACACGATTTGCATGATTTTTACTGACATTTGCTTTTCTGACTCCTTTGGCTTTTTAGAAATTCCATGTTGTACATAATATTTTGCACATTAATATGTGCTGTAGATCTGGTTCTGTAGAGTACTCTCAAACTGAACAAAACCCCAGCACCATTCCTGAAAACATCAGCGCCTTGTTGTATTAGGTGCTTGTGGTCTGTCAGGCGAGTTGTGTTTTAAAAGAAAGGAAAAATGCCTCATAAAAACATACACATTTGATCTTTTCAACTATTTTTAGTTTGTGTCAATCTTCTATGGCTCTGGGCAACAGAGGCAAAATGCCAACCTTGGCAATCTTTTCAGACACTCTAATATGCCAAGTTCTGGCAGCAGCACATTTTTATCAGAATTGTTTTCCAGCCTCAGTAAACTGCTTCAAATGCTGGTGTGCCTTTTATGGATATGACATGCGTGGAGACCACAATGATTGCAATCAAAAAGTAGGAGAAAAAATAGAAAGAGTTAGTGTCACTTCAGATTCTCACTATCCCTTTCATCATGACAATAAATTAATACAGCTCAGCTTCTGCTCTGGTAAGCCTTTTCCATAAGAACAAGGTATTAGAATCCCAGTGCTTAACATTCACAGTGAAATATTCTGGTGTTACAAATGTAGTGGAAGTGTACTATGAAATGCAAAAAAGTATGTCTGTGCAATGTCATGATAAGAGTGTACATGCACAGAGGAGTCAAGAAATTCAAAGTGATGATTCTCACAGGAATTTTAACTTAGTCCTCTTCTACCTTGCAGAGAATTTTCCAAAACTTTCTTTGGCAGCTGTTTCTTGGTCTATGTGCAGTGTGGATGCTGTGTTTGTTCTGGAAATCATAACTTTGAATTGTTTGACATTTTGGTGCATATGAATTTCTTAACCTAATGTCACAAAATATTATTTAAATGGCTGGGGTTTTTTTGTTTGTTTTTGTTTGGTTTTTTGGTTTTTTTTACAAGAGAATGCTTTCCTTCTTTAAAAAATATAAACAGGCGAGCAGCAAAAGTAGTAAATTGTTTAGTATTATAAAAAAAAGGCATGGTATTGAAGTTTTTCAACAACTAGTTGACCATGTAATCAGTAACTTAACAATATCTGTGTTTGCATAATGGTAATGTATGAACAGAAGTGCTGAAAACATAAGGAAATTGTTTTCATTATGTTACGTGCATTTCAACATCTCCCAGAATGCCAGGATATATTTTCTATGTGTTTAATATCCAATGCAACATTCTGAGTCTCCTTTTTGACTCTACAGAACTGGATCAGTACCCGAAGCCTTGACTTTATAGTACCTTAAGCATGCTTGTAATGCATTTGCATTGGAGCATTAAGTCAGGATTGTTATAAATATCCTGTTCTACAAAGACCAATAGACATTCTAGAATATGCTGTTTTTCATGTGTTGATGCATTTGTTTCTTATCTGCTACTTCCAAACTCAGTCAAGTATGAAATCTTCCCCTTTGACTATATACATACAGCATTTGAAACTTGCCAAATAACTCTTTTCTGGACTAAGCAGTATGCAAAAAAATGACAAGGACATTTTCTTTAAAGTACAAAAGGCAGTTTTAAATGAAAAATAGCCACATTTTACTTTATTCATCATGAAAGGTGGTAAACTGCAGACTGAGCACAAAAATGAAAAAAATCAGTTCAGACGATATTTTTGCTTCAGAAAAACAAAAAAGAAGCTCTCAAAATAGGATTTGGCACAAAATTCCCTCTATGCTTATATTTGCTCTTCAGTTTGCTATAAAAATATGACCTTTTCAATATTTTCTCCTTGGGAGGAGGCTCTTATCTCGAGTTTCCTTTCCAGAGGAGATTACAGCATTAATACTAATGCATCCTCTCCCTAGAAGAAGCCAACAGGAGAATCAAACATGATTTCTTTCTTCACTAAACAGTATGGTACCATGTCATCACCCGGACTCAGAGAAAAAAAAAGTCTATTCTTTGCTCTGCAGGACAACAGTCTCAATGAAGAACACAAAAGTTAAAAGTTTACTACAGAGCCTACACTGATACACAGCAAGGCACAATTGTCTAGTTTCTCAAGTGAGGGTTGGCCACCAAATTTTTGTGAACTGTTTCTCTAGGGATCAGTAGAGAAGACATAGCGTTCTTTACTATTAGCTCCAAGTATCGCTGTTGTTGGACACTCTTGCTTTTGAGGGCACTTCAACATGCAAGATGAATAGGCCTTTCAGTGATATTCTGCTTTAATGAACTGGCTCTCCTACCCTGAAGGAGGACAAATTGATGCTGTGCAGCCAAAGTACGTATGTAGCAATAAAATACAGGGCAAACCCATGCATGTTTCTGCCCCTCTACCCTCCACCCCTTTCCCCCATCACCCTTTATGAATCCAAAAGGAGATAGTGAGATATGAATGCACTGTGATATAACTTTTAAGATGTTGCAGGGCACATAAAGGTGAGAACAGTTGTTTTCATATGTTATGTTGAGAGAGGATAGAAAATAGTCTTTGTTAGTCTTTACTGGTAATCATCTGTATGGTTTCAGACACTGGTGACTAGTAGGTGACCTAATTTATGGAAACACAACACTTGTGACAACATTGTTGAAACTGTTATATCCATTGTATGCTCACCATCTACCCTGGAAAATTAATACGTGAGTAAATTAGTGAAAACAGCTGAAATTTTCTGTGGAGAGGTGTTTTCTCTTGGCTTTGCACTTAGAACTGGAATCATTTCGCATTTCTCAAATCTGCTTTTACGATCCAGATATGACTCTTGTAGTCATAATCCTTTGTCAGATATATCAACTTAAAAAAATTCTGTTTGACCTTAAAGACAGAATTAGAACTTGATTAATATTCTGTGTGTGTTTTTCTTTTCACATTTACAAAACTAGGAATGTAAGAATATCTTGAGATAGAGTTTTCATAAGAAAATCTTGCAGCAAACAAAAATAGGTCATAAAAGGAATAGCTGTTTTGACTGTCAGAATCTTCTCATTTATAAAATACCTTTGAAGTCAGCTAATGGTGAAAAGAAATAAAAATAAGTGTCAGTTATTCCAATGTAAAGCACAAGAAAGCAAGCTTTATGGAGAAATCCTCTGTAGCACTTTAGACTGGGGACACTGGACAGCCTTCCTGTTTGTCCTGGTTTAACCAAGTCCCACAAAACCCCTTGCTTATGCACCTTCCCCTGGTGGGATGGGCAGAGAATTGGAATGGTAATGCAAGAAAACTCATGGGTTGAGATAAAGACAGTTTAATAGCTAAAGCAAAAGTTACACACAGAAGCAAAGGAAGACAAGGAATCAATTTACCACTTCACCACTTTGTGAACAAGCAGATTTTCAGCTATGTCCAGGAAAGCAGGGCTCCATCATGCATCTTCACTCTCCAACAATTTAGAGCTCAAGGACTGCCTGTGGCTGAGGATGCAAAATGATACTGGTATGATACATGGGCAGATGTAGGACAAGGCAGATGGCTTAATCTTTCTGATGGATAATAGGAATGATAACCAATTGAACAAAAACATGACTTCAATATCTCCTATGCAATGAGATTTAACATAAAAAATTTTCTGAAATTCACATTATCACTTTATTATATATGATAAAGATAAATAGACTAACAACAGTTACAGAGACCTTCCTTAAGCAATCAGTTTTTGGGAAAAAATAATTTTATATTTAACCACAATAATTTTATATTTAACCAACACAACACTCCAAAATTAATTTTTTATATTTATTTTCATTGGTTGTCTCTCTAGCATATCAAGCTGACTCTCCTTTTGTATTCCGTGTTGATGATAGTACTACAGTTAGGCTGTTCTCCTGCCAACAGAGCGCACAGTTAGGAGAAATCTGGAACATGGAAATGTCAGCTGCTGGCTTGGCTATTAAAAGTAATTACTCTCTGGTAAGTCCCAACTGTTGCAGAATGCTTTGTAGACTAAAATCAACAACTTCACTGTGTAATACTCAATTTAAATATTAATTAAGGTCTATTTTTATAAAAATTCTCATCTGAGATGGTACTGGCAAGTGTTATAATGCAAACCTATCAAGTTTCTTGGCAATTAAATTTTTAAAACCTCGGCACTTAAAAGGGTCTTTGCTGATGAGTACCTTTGAAGAATTAGCCTACATGTCCATGAAAAAAAAGATGAACAAATGAGAAAAAGATGAACAAATTAGAAACAAGTAAATATTTGGAAAAAGAGAAAGCACAAATATTCTCTTTTATTTTTCTATTTATTTTATTATTCTATCTTTTATTTACTAGGATAATTAAAGGAAGAGAAACATTTTCATGTTGTTTTGCAAGGAAAAGGCAAGCTTGGTTTGGAAATGCTAATTTTTTTCTTAAATGAGAAAATCCCAACACTGATGTGCTGAAAGCTTTCTTGACACCAGTTTGGTGGTATTCAAGTGGGGGTGTACAGACTGATTCACTGATTTTATATATTGTGTTTAATTTCTTCCCTGACTTAATACCAGCATTTTCCATACTCAAGACCTGGGAATTTGCCATCTTCAGTGAAACATGCAAAGATCTAATCGCTTGCTGCACCTGTGGTACCCATTTTCCTTGAAGCCCTGCAGTATTACATGGAAAATCAGAGTCTGTAGCTGTGTAACAAGGCTGAAAGGCTTATGGTGAGCCAAGGTATATATCCTCCCATTGCTGAGCTGATACATTTTCCCCTGCCAGAAAATGCAATAGTCTCTACCTTACAGAATGCTTTGGATTGCTCTGAGTGCTGTTACTACAGGCTGTCTAAGTTTTTCTCTGAGGCAGCACTGACTGCTGGAATGTCGTCAAAGCTTTGCATGCAATCCTTTAACATCTTTTGCCAGAACCATTCACTAATAGAAAATTGCTGATATTTCAGAGCCTGCAGGAGAACTCAACTTCTGCATCTTTCTGGGTCCTAATGTCTCGGAAGAAGAGCTGTTCTTCTGATGGAAGAACCCATATTTGAACCTCTTCCTGGAGTTGTGAGACCCTTTTGGGCTCCCCAGCACCTGTGTGATCTGGGCATTTGGCAGCAGCTCAGTTCCTGGAGGCTGGGGAATGGCAATCAATTCTAATTATTGGCTGATGCTGTAAATACGCACTTGGTCCTTGAGGATCTGAGCTCATGCCAGAAATGGCAAGTGTTTAGTGGTCCCCTGGCTAGTGTAGACCCTTGCAGATACTAATTAGCAGTAGCTTTTCACTTCCCTGCTCTGTAGAGAACGGAATTGCTGCTAAATATCAATCCTCCGAAGGCAGTTGTGATATGTTCAGGTTATGCTAGCCCATGGCCAGCATCGAGAAAAGGGTGGTCCTTCCCTTCCCCCCAGCCTTGCCTGCTTGTTGTGCTGGCACTTGTGAGCATGTGATTGTGTGATGGTTTACACTAAAACTAACCCTGCAGAAATCAGATATCAGTAAACTGATGTGACTCATTGCATGGCTCCATTTAGTGCTAGAGCTGATGAAAAGGAGGAAATTGCAATCTGACGCCATGGGAAAGAGAGTCCTTCTTTTTGACAGCAGGGGATCCTTGGATTGGCTTAAACCATCATGAAATGAGCCCTTCAACATTTTGATCCACTCTGAATAATTTCTAAGCTCTCAAGGGACAAAAGACTCACAGTTCTAGAGTACAGTTGGGGAAGAGAAAGGAACCAGTGTGATATGATGAAAACAAACAATGCAAAGGTAGTTCAGCAGGCATGGGTGGTTTAACATCTCTTTAGAAATCCGCTATAAACTCAGTGTGAACCTGAGACTACTTTCACTTCTGCAAACTAACTTACAGCAACCATTTAAATTAAGCTGGTGGATCAGCTACACATGTTCCTCACTCTTGCCAGCCACTTTCCAGTGGTGCCATGTCTCTTGTGCTTGAATACATTCCTCTTTATCCAAATAGTGACTTGTATGAAGTGATTACTACAGGATTTGTTGCTGGTACAAAGTAACCTCATTTACAGTCTATTTGCGTCAAGGCTGCATGCTTACAGCAGTTTGGCAGAGCAAAATAGACTACTCCAACAGCAGGAGATTTTTTTCTAGTGGAATATTTCTATAAACATGGAATTTCAGCTTGATGTTTTTTCAGTCATTACTGGAAAGAGTTAAAGTATCTTATCTCTTGCATTTGTCTGCAATGTCTGACTTTGTATAGAACATCTGTCATTTGGTTAGTCTTTATTGCCATTCATGTTGAAGCAATGATGAATTGCTGTTTCAATGTCTTCATCAGATTGCACAGATATGTTCTTTGAGCATCTACCCATTTATCCTCAAAGGACTATCTGGATGGTTTAATTGATCGAATAGAGCACAATGGCATGTGTCAATCTACTAGCCAGCCTTTTCTTAATATCTCACTCCTTTTAATTTAGCTTTAGAGAATGCTACATAATGAATTGAATAATAACTACCATATCTCCTGACTATATAGATGTATTGATTAAATCCCTATGTCTACTAGGGACTCAGGATCTTTCACGGAGTTAAGAAAGCAATACGTTTCTCTTTTAAAAAATATCTAAAATATTTTTTAGCATTTCCTAAAAAATTTGGAACAGTTTTGGGGACTGTTGCTGCAGGCATATCTAGTTTTTAATGAATTTCACTGGATTTGTGCTAATATACTTTTCAGATTTTTATGTGTCACATAGTCCTACTGTATGGCATATTTGTTGGATACAACTTATTTTGCAGGCTTTTGCCTAACCTTTAACACATGGGGATCACAGTAATACTTTTTGATAGAAGCTGAGTTTCAGTCTCAAGAAGTAATAGTTGAGTCAGAATTTAATCTCTTGTCTGTTTTAAAAACTGGTTTTGGTATGAAATAAGAAACTTATATTTCAGTATCACATCAGAATGAGGGGCTGGATGTCAATCAGGCTCGGTTAACGAGCTATTTTGTGGTCTTCAGAAAGCCTGTATCTGTAAGAGGGGATTAGTCTTATGGCTAGTAGCCAGCAGAGAGCTGAAACTAACACTAAGCTGAATTTTGTATATGTGTTCATGCAGTACTCCTGAAAACATGAAATATGTGTCTCTCAGTGCAGCAGTATAAACAGCCCTTTTTTTCATATATTCCCCAGACAGACTTCCCTCCAGTTGACTTCTGTTATCTTCTTTGTAGCTCCTATCACATTTCCCCTTCACCTAACATGCTGTCTGTACTCAGGGCTGTGGATGATAGAGCTTAGTGTCCTTCCACACGATACAAAGGCTTTTGTCTCCAGGTTATTCCCAGAGGGTTGGGGATATAGTGAACCATAAATCAGCTTCATAGTCTAATGAAACTATTAGACTTTTTTCCTACTCAAATACTTTGAGTTTTGACTCCAGAGATGGCTAAATAGTCTGGATTTATAATTTCCTCTAATTTGGTCCAATTTTGTGTCCTTAAAAATCACAGCAGATTGCCCATTGCACATTTACAGGGCCATTTCTCCAATCTTTGTATTTCCATGCTCTAGTGGAGATCTCAGTGAAGGTTCTCAATACAGCTGTGCTTCTATCACTGAAGATGGCCTGTAGCCTTATTTTGCTTGGCAGCATTTTGAATAGTCCATGGTTTTGCATTTGAATATTTAGAATTTGTGTGCAGATTTATAGAATTCATTTTTACACTATGGTACAAAAGCAACTACAAAAAACCTAAGCAAGACAACCTTGACAAACATTACACTAAAATGTTCTTATTTTAACAGAGTGACCTCTAATTCTTCATCCTCAATTTTGAATCAAGAAGTAACTGTGGCTGGAATTTTTAATCTGCAAATAATTGCAGCTACATTTTACAGCACTTAGCCTGATTACAGTTCCCACAGAGCTATGGTGAAATGTGACTTGCATGTAGCTCTCCTTCTACTACAGGGTCTGAGTTTATCCTGCATTTTTTCTGATCCAGCTGATTCTGAAATCTTACACTGCTCAGGCGAATTGTGATGAAATGGTATGTCTTAAAAATATACCAATTTACGGGAGCCAAAATTTTTCACAGTAATGTAAGCATTACAGTAAGCCTAATTGAAAAGATTTCTATCCTCTAAGGGTTGAAGTTCTGATTAAAAACAGTGAGATAGGAGGAGAGAGAGCTGAAACCCAAGAGAGCTGCTATCTCTTAGTGCATTAATGTGGGGAGAGTATGAAAAGGGACCAAAAATGAGTCTTCACCATAGTGGTGGCTGATCACTTTACTCTTCAATATATCAACTCTTCTGGATGTTCTGTGCTCACTCATTTTCTTTTATAGCCTCTCCAACAGAGGAATCACCTTCCATATTTTGGAAAATCATGTGTTCCAAAAATCGTGGGGTTGAAATAAGTAAGTTACTCTCTCCCATCTTCACTTTTAATCTATTTTAAAAATGAAAAAGTTAGATAATGATAGTAGGGAAAATACTAGTGAAATGTACAGACATATTGGCAAGCTGAGAAGGATCTGGGAGGAAAGTCAAAAGAAAGTTCTGGCCATGGTTCCACATGTTTTAATGCATCTTTCCTCCTTTTCTCAGTTTATGTAATTTAAGAACTTAAGGTTATAAAGATGACATGAGAGTCATCTAGAGTCTTGAATTAAGCAAACTTAATTAGATTTACTGAAGCTGATTTTTGTTGCTCTAATCTCTTTGCTCTATGCTGCTAAATCAGCAATCTCCAAAAACAGGACAGCAGTTACAGTTCATTGTAGCACTATAAGTAAGCCTTGGTTTGTGTCTGAAAGAGCAATACTAGGTGTTTAATGGTTAGACTGGTTGCCAAAGTAGCATGCTAGTAGGTTCTTGATAAAGCTATGAATTCTAAGCTACTACAGTGTTATTTCAATACCAACAATCTGATTACTTGAGTATGGATTACTTGAGTATAGTGGTTTGTCAGGAAATACCAATGACATTTTTTGTGCTGCAGTCTGCCTGGAGATCGTACAATTCTGTTTGTTGTTCTTAGTATTTTTTGTTGTTGTAGGTACTACTTTTTTTGCTATCCATCTACATGGCTCACATGAATTTTAGGAAGTGAGAATAGCTTTGGCTATTAAAAAATTGGTAATAAATTCCTTCACACTTGTGCTCGTTCTTCAGTCAGATTCACTATTGTAGCATCTTTGCTTTCTTGTCTTCCTTGGCTGAAGACAATAGATTGAGATATTATCTTCTATTCAGCTTGTTTCCATGGGTTGGAGAATGAAACCATAGTGTCACAATTTTTCCAAAATAATAACTTCTGAACAAAAATGTAATGGAGATTATACATTCCAGGCATAACAATATGAATATTAGTATGAATGTTCCTTAAGAACTTTTCATCTTTATATAACAATCTTTATTCCTTAATTTACCTTCCTAGTCAGCACAAGCCAGGCAATGAATCCTCACAGGATTTTTTGTGTTGCTATATCTACTATAGTTATTTTCTACTGACTGGATTTCCTGTTGAAGTTACTCACTGCATTGCTTTATCTTGACCTCTTTTGTTTTCAGCTAAGGGTTGCATACTGTCTTTGAAATAGTTACAATTAAAATCTACCATTTGCCAGCAAGTAGCATGTGAATTTTACAAATCATCTTAGTCATCTGTGATGTAGCAAGTGAGAATGCAGCCGTGAGGATTTTGCTTAGAATGGTCTCTTGCATGGCAGGTGCAATGGGAATGTACATATTGCTAGTGATGATGCAGTCTTATGACTGGTGAACTCTCTAAAATCAGGGAATTTCTGATATCAGAATAATTATATCCATTTTTATCTTCAAAGGGACTTAAGTCTTCAGAAAACAAGAGAAAGTTTTATGGTCTAAAGCCTAGGCAGTCATTTCTGGCATGAAGCTGCTAGGACACTTCCAGTGCTTTGTTGCATATGAGAACAAGCAGTGATATCTTCTAATTAGAGAGCCATGAATGTATTAATTGCTTTCTAGGGTATTATGTAAGTACCTTATATTCCCTTGCACCTAAGACTCTTTACAGATTCTGTTTGCAAAGCAAAATATGTGTTGGGGTCAGGGTTTGACACTACCAGATCTTAACATATGCTTAACACATTTGTATTAACTTTTAAACCATGCATATCTTGCAATGGGGAAGGAATCTCAACTGCAGTCCCTGCCTCTCCTCACCATGGTGTTTGGGTGTTGGTGCCTGAACTGCCTTTGTTCTGTCTGACCTCCTTTATTGGTGATTACTGGCTCTATTAGCGCTGTTTTGTGGGATACGTGTAAACAAAGGAACCATACCAATGTATACAAGTGTAATATGGTGGCACTGCTGGTGTGTTGATTTTGGCACAACAGCATGCCAGTTGGGGGAAGCCAGAGGCTAATATTCAACAGATGGCAAAGTCCTAAACCCTATAATAATGGCTGCAGTTATTTTCATTACTGTCATTTGATGACACATACCATAGCGGGGAAAGACTTGAACTGGGTAATCACAGGAACTGTACTCCAAAGGACCAGATGCACTTCAAACTCTTAAAATGGTGATGGATGTTCAAGCTGAATGCCACTGCTGTCTATATTCCAGGTATATTTATTGCTGAGGACCACATTGTTTGCTGTCATACACAAGGCTAGCATTTTCCTTTCTGTAGTAACCAGGAACAAAACATAAAAATTGGTGTTTGTTGTATGAAGAGAAATTATTCATCATTGCTGATATGTCTGTACATTATTATCATCACAAATATAGTGATATATTATCTTTCAAATTTTTCAACATGAAGATCAAAGCATGAAAAACTAGAAAAGGTTTGTTGTGGAAGCCTAAAGAATTTAAAAAATCACAAGCTTTTCTGATTGGTCCTGATAAAAATCATACCAGTTTATGTGAATAAAAGCGTCAGATGATTATACCCTGAAGTTTTACAAGGTTAAAGTTATTTTTGTTCCTCCAGCTTAAGAAACCTGTGAACTGTTTGTTATTATCCTGTGCATAGGGGACTTCCATTTAATAATTTGAATGTTTTTAAAATTATTTAGAATTTTATGATTTTTCTTTCTCAAATTTGAAGGACAAAATTACGATAATCTGTGTTCTGGCAGAAAAAGACATTGACTTTTAGAAAATTAATCAGATCCTATTTGAATATTCATATAACTACTTTGCATTTGGGCAAAAATAGTTCTTTTTTGTTGCCTGGAGATTTAGGAGTGACCTGCTCTGACCCAATTTTTAAAAAGTCCAACAAAGCAGGTCTTTTTCTGAACTGTTTATTACAGCATTTATAGTCATCATACATTTTCAGGCTTTGATTCAGATTGTATTAACAGGGGCATGCAGTGATTCCTTAATGTTTATTTTTTTCTAAAAAAAGAAAAAGAAAGTAAAATCGTATTTCTTTGTTTAGCAATTCTGTACAAGCCTTCAAACACTACAACAAAGCCAGAATATTTCACTCCTCCCATCAGTGATCTAACACTTAATATTAAGACAGCTCCTACTGTGACACGTTTTAAGCTGTTTCTTCCCTCTGCTGGGCTAACAACTTAATAGGGATCAGGAAAACAGTTCTGAACATGGCATTGCTAAAACCTCTGAAAAAAATTTCTAGGTTAAGCCTTCTTTCTGACCCTACCTTCTGTAATTGGTGCAAAGCGGGTTGAGAGAACCTGGAGCAAAAAAAATCTTATTAAATCAGTCTGCTGCTTTGTCAGCTGGTGTTGAGCTACTTATTTGAGGTCCTTGGTGCAAATCCTGATGTATTCATGGCTTCTATAAAATGGAGCATTGAAAAAGCCATAAACAAGGGGGGAAATCCATAAATCAACCTGACTGGGAAATTGAAATTATAACAAGACTTTTACAAATGTCCTAATAAAATGAGAGAGGTTGGTGTTTTGGTTTTTTTTCTCCTGGTTTTTTTTTAAATTTTATTTTTATTAACTGCATCCTTGAAAGGCAAATGGAGCACATGGATCTGGAAAGCATTTCCTTTTTTTTGCAAGCAGGCCATGTATGCATACTTGATGTGCAGTATCTTTAGGAAATCACTTCCAGTATTTTCAGTGCATCTTAGATCAGGTTCCTTTCATTTCAAGCGTCCTGCAAAATTAGGCTGGACATCATCTGAGACCAGCCTTTCAAATCCATTTACAGCCAATCAGGAAAGATGATATCATAGCCAAAGGTATAGGATTGGGACTCAGAGGCTTAGGCTTTGTCTCTGTGGTGTTCCTTGTACACTGAGAAAATTAATTTTGCTCTGGATTGTAATTTTAAGTACCTGCATCAGTCCAGAG
This sequence comes from Entomyzon cyanotis, assembly GCA_024500445.1. Taxonomy (NCBI): domain Eukaryota; kingdom Metazoa; phylum Chordata; class Aves; order Passeriformes; family Meliphagidae; genus Entomyzon; species Entomyzon cyanotis. Next base: position 16,294,849 of record JAKEPQ010001006.1, on the reverse strand, counting down.
GAGATGCTGTGCATTGCAAGCACAGACTGGCTTCTCACAGTGCCTGCCTAACACCCTGTCTGCTTCAGGGGTGGAGAGAGAAATATTTTGCTATTGGGAAATTTGCATATGTGTTGCAGAACAGAGGTACAAAGACCCAATTAGCCCAGATCTGAAAGGGTATTAGTGAGTGGTCTTTATCTGCTTACTTGGGCAGTTCACTCAAGGTTATGAAGAAGGTTCTTTCTTCCCTTAAAATACTGCTGAAATCTACATTCCAAGTTTCAACCTTAATAACCTGGATGCAATTCTGCCGCTTTTACTCAATCTGGGTTGTCCCAGTGATGATGGTTTGTGATCCTGCACTCAGTGGTAATAAAAAATTTTAAGCCTGTACCAAAAGCAAGTTAGAGTCAAATCATGTCTGCCTCTGTCTTCCGGCTCTGCAATATTATAAATGACAGTCCTGTGATTTTAAAATATTCTGAAGACAAACAAATGGTTGCAAACAAGCACTACTCCCAGCTTATCAAATAGGTCTGAACCTCAAAAGTGTTGTGGGCAAAGGTTATGTACAAATTTCAACTGAAATATATTTTTTTCCTGGACTTAATGAGTACCTTTGAGTATTGCAGTCAAGAAAACATTCCATCTGGTGACAGCTTTTCTACAAATGAGAGAAAAGGACATTTTAAGAAACTTCTTGCTCAAATGGTAGGGATTACTTTTTTTTTGTTTGGTTGGTTTTGTTTTGTTTTGTTTGTTTCATACTCTGCTAGTCTCTCATGACTTTAGAAACACAGTTTTATACTTTATAGGTCCAAAATAAATTAAACATGGTCATTGGGTCACTAAGGATCTATATACTGATATCAGTTATTGTTGTTAAACTGAATGTTTTTGTGTTACTTAGAAAGATCCATAATAATTCTAAATCTTTATGAACTTATTATTGTTATTGTTGTAGAAAGCTTTCTGACCTTTGGTTCTAATTTTTATAGGTTGACATGATTGCAGACTTATGTAATAGCAGGCACAAAATTAAAACATATGTAATTGTCATACTGATACTGGAAACCAATGGCTGAAAGGGAAAATCTGTCTCTGTCCTTTTAATCTGTATTTTTGAAATCAGATTTATCTTCAGAATGAGTGTGTGGGAACCATGCTAAAGTCATGCAAAGGAATCAGCTTAGAATCTCAGAGGTGATTAGAAGGTCTGAGTCCTTGTTTGATGCTTGCAGGCTCTCCACAATCAACAGGAGTCCAGGAGATTGGAGCACTGTTGTGGAACTAGTTAATTTGATGCAATTTGATTCTGAGCTTATTTCAAAAACTTATCAGCAGAAAGCAAACTAATACTGAGGCAGTGCATAAGAACATCATCTCCCTAAGGCAAGATTAAAGTGCAGAAGTCTGGGCTGTCAGATATTTATGAAGCCAAAGAAAGTCCTGCATGAGCAGTACTGTGGCCCTGCTATTTTGTGGTGGTATTGCTTGAACTTATTTATCAAGAAAAATCATGTACTGTTTTTCCAGTTCCCCCCAGTGCTGGACTGTAAAAGACCTCCACTGCCTTGTCTCTCCAGTCTCCATGTCACTTGTCTGTCTTTTTCCAGCTTCTTTTTTTCCTTTAATCTTCTTCATGACTGTATCAGTAAGAAAAGGTTGTGACTGACCAGATTCTTCTTCCAGTGGTTAGATGGAATTGAAACACATTTTGGGGGTTTATCTCCATATAGACTTGGGAAGAGAATGACATACACCAGGTCTGTGTGTATGTAACTTGCCTCGGGAGATATGGTGTGTTGCTTCTATGGAGTTACTGATTCTATTTTTAGTTTTAGAAGTACCCAGGGAATTTAAATGAGATTGAGGCCATATTGTACTAGGAGCTGGGTACATAAATAGTAAAAGACAGTACCTGCCACACAAAGCTTGAAGCTTATACAGTATAGGGCCAAAAGGGAGAAGTCAGTCACAAAATGGAGGTTATACACCCCAGAGCAGCCAAATTTGAATTAGCCTCCTAATCCCTGAAATTCCGTTCACTGCTAGACTGTGCCTTGAACACCAGAAATACTGTTATATGGGATGAATGGGTATAGCTTTAGGGACCATCAGTTGCTTGATAGTCCAGGGACTGAAATAATCAGTGAAACCACATACCTTATCACCTGACCTGTGGTTATTGCCCATGACTCATGCTCACCACAGTATATCTCATGTAGTTGGGGTTTTTTAGTTCCCTGTCACTAGATTAGTATCCAGTTTTGCTCTCTGAGACTAATGATACCTATGGAATAGGGCAAATGAAGAAGTACTTCATTCATCTTATCAACATCTGTCTCTTTTTAGCATCCTCTCTAGACTGATCTCATTTACCATCTGAGACCATAATAGAGCTCTCTTTTAAAGGTAGATAAAATTATAAAATTCAAACTAGAAATGCCACCAGCCTTTGTTACATTAAGGCTTTTTTCCTTAAACCTTTACCCTGAATAAATTAATGAAAATTAGTCAAAAGTTTCATTCCAGTTACAGAAGGTAAACAAGCAGCTTAATGTCAGGATAATATCTAGCTCAAATTGTTGCATATAGATAGAATGGGATTTCAAATCTCCACAAAATTATTAATAATGGAAGAATTTATTTACAGCATTTCTTTTCCAGTCATGTCATGTCACATGACGTTACATTTGTTGAGCTGAAACTTAAGATGGGTTTCTGGGCTTTTGCATTGATTCATTCCATATTTGGCATTCGTAGACAAAATATAAAACTTTTTTTCTTGTTCTACTAGAAAGGAGAATTTCTACTTTTTAGCCCTCTCCCTGGGGTGAGTACAGCTGAAAATCATAGGACTATTCCAGTAATAACTGGAGCAAGCCCTTCCTAAACAGCTGAAGTAAACGACCTCTAGATAGTCAAACCTCCCATGCAGGATGCCAAATTTTGAAATTTCTGTCTCCTTCTTGAGAGTGGACTGTGAAGTCTCATTTAATTATGAAGTCTTTGAATACCTGAATTTAGGCTCTTAAACTGATCCATTTGAAAGAAATGTCTACTCCTGAAAATGTGCCTATCATAGGTGTAGTTAAGCTGTATGGTCTACTATTATAAGATAGCCTGGGTAGACATGGATTACTTAGAATTATTATAGTATAATCACAAATCTAATAAATAGAAAAATGCTATTGTTAATATGTAATGTTCAAATTAGATGGTTATACAGTCATATCCCACATAGCTCAGCTCCAGTATTAATTACTTATGAGCGCAATATAAACTTTGTATGTACATAATGTTTTTAGAAATAGAAACTATCTCTTTGCATCTTTACATTGTATAGAATCTGCTCAATACTGGTTTCATTCACACTAGTTAGAGCGCTTAGATTGTCCCACAAGGAAGCAAACGATCTGCATAAAGTGATAGGAAAGAAATAAGAACAAATTATTTATCTGAGTAGATGGATTTTAAATCCATTGTTCAAAAAGCTCTTTTATCATCAGCAAAGTGATGGATTTTTTCTTTAAGGGAAAGTGGCAGTAATTAGTTATAATACCTGAGAGAATTCAATAAATATTTGCTAAATTAAGATTATTTATTATTTGTATGCTAGGAGCATCTAGAAGATTCCTGTGAGATCAGACCTCCATTGTTCAAGGAACTGTATAAGAACAGCTGTTATCCCAAACAAAACATCCAGTTCAAAATAGATGGCAGGGAAGACAGGAAGAGAAAAAGAATTGCAAAGAAACAAAATTAATTGCCTGAGGGCACAAAGTTAGCAGCAGAGTTAGGTCTATGATCAGGTAGGTCTCTTCAAAGCCACCCTAGAGCTTTACCTGGAGCATGTACCGTACCTTCTTATCCTGTCTCTTTTGACTTCCAACCCACCTCTCAGTGCAAAAACTAACCTCTGACACCTACTGTCAGGCCTTACTCAGCTCCTCTGAATGAGAGGTGACAGCAATCTGCATTTCCTTTGGGATGGTCAGGTAAGTTTGGTATTTGTTGATTTGTTTTCCAGAAAATGCGCTGTAGATATTCCACTAGAAGAATAAACCATATTGTCTGGTTGTTTGTGTGTTGTTTGTTTGTTTGTTTTTGTTTTTGTTGTTTCTGATCTTTAGTTTCTGATCCGAAAAGGACACGGAATAGACAGCAAGTTAAATACCTAGGAAGGAGAAAAATCCATGAGGACACCCATGTATTGCATAATGCACTCAGAAATCTGAGTTCCAAATTTAGAAGGAATTTTACAAATTGCTGCTACAAGCATCTGAACTAATGAAGTAGTTTAGGGCAAAAGCAAGTGGTGCAGAAAGCCTGAATGGGGAACTCAAGTGAGTCTACCTAGCTGAGAGCAGTGCTCTGCATGGAGCCCTTCTTGAACCAGTGTCACTTAGCAGTAAAACACGGTGAGGGGAGAAGAATTCTGGGGCAGTGGCTCTGCAGTAACATGAATCTTCTGCATTTCCTCCACCATTTCCTCTCAGTTTATGCATTAATGTGAAATTTCAAACTATCTTTACTCATTGTTGCTATGACAGTTGGCCTTCCCTTTCATGTAGGCTGCAGTTTTAAATCCTGTGACCCTTCAGTTCAGGTACCACCTTTGTTTAACAAAGGTCATTCAAGATCCAAGGGTTGTCTGAGACCCTGGACTGTGCTAGCGGGGAATTCTTTCTGGGAGCTGCCATTGACTAAGATCTTCTCTAATCTAGACAGCAATTCAAATACCTTCTTTCCTTGCTTCAGAAAAGAACACTATTTCCTTTCATCTTACCTTTAATTATAGGTCTGTGGGGGATACTGAAAACTATACACCAATGTAGTTGTGCAGCAGATACCTTCAAGTTATCCTTTTCTGTGCTGCTTCTTCAGGGCGAGTGAAAAAGCTAAGTGATGACAGCATTAACCTCAACTTAGAGTCTTTTTTTTTATGTTACAGTGTACATGTTCATGTTCACTGTCTTTGTGCAAACCCAAGTATTCCTAGAGGATGTGATGAAGCCCTACAGCTGGCCTCTTGGGGAGTCTGGCTTGCATAAACTTCTAGGTTTTCCTTCAGTTTCAACACACCACTGTGATTTACCTTTAGCTGTGATATGTTCCACATTGGAGTTTGATCTTGATATAATCTAGAGAAAAGCTTTTGTGGTATCATAATATAGATACATCATTGGTAGATGTATATTCAAACCTTTACTAACAGGCCAGTGTACTTGTCTTTGTGGTTTTTGTCGTTGGTTGTTTTTTGTTGGTCTTTATTTTTCCCCTTGGATTTTTTTTTTTACCTTAGGTGGTTTCTACCAGATAAACTGTGTAGTTGCAAGTTGGAAGTTGAAGTGTAGGCTGCTGTCTGGTGCCACAAAGTGATAGAAATCTATTTACAATTGATTTACTATTGAGAAAGAATCCAAGAGATTATAAAGTGACATAAAGGATTTCACTGAAAGGATTTCAAAGATAAAGTTTCTCCTTTATAGAGATCAAATTCTCAAGAAGAATCATAGTTTTTCTTCCTTAAAAAAACCCCAAATTTTAAACTGTTGATTTGTTATTTATAAAGTCTGAAAACTCTTACGTGTCATCTGTTCCTGACCCCAAATAACTTGTAACAGATCTTGGAAAGTTCAGGACCAGTGCAGAGTTACTCTGAATTTCCATAGGAATGGAAATAGTCTGCCATAATTAATTGTAAGAAAAGGACCCAAATTACTATGAATAGCATTTGAACAGACACGAATCATAGGAAGCAGGATGGAAAGACTTTCAAGCTCGCAGTTATTTGTGATGGTTTCCAAAATATCTGTGTTTCAGCTGAAACTCATAGTCCAGGTAGCTTTAGTTAGATGAGGTGTGTCTGCTGGATTGTGGGGGATAAATGGAGATTGTTGTACTGGTAGTCCACTTGAGACAGATTCCTCTTTCTAAAATTTGGTTTTATGCTGTTATTTTTGTTGCTTTAGGTTATCTGATATCTTGGATAACTCAGTGTATCTAAAATTACACTAGATGTATATGTTTAAACACATAATGTACATTTGATGCTTTTGCAGTGTTTCAGTTACATTTGTCAGCCTTCAGTATGCTCTGTATTCCTGGTTACACAGTTCCTCAGGGAACATGCCTTTGTACGGCAAACTGTGCATTTCCAAACTCTGAAAGGAAGGCATCTCAGAAAGACAACCAGACATACAAGATATCCCATATTCTATCTTTTGCTTAGTGATCATTTCCTTCCATGAAGTCTTGAACAAATGACTTAGAACCAGAAGCACATAGGCTTTCATGTGCTTAGCAAAATGGTTAAGCAGGCAGGATGATCAGATGGGTAGGTGCCTATTTTCATTCTTTCTGAATACATCTTTGTCACACCTTAGTGCACAGATACTTTTGAAAAGCTCTGAGGAGCTAGAATCTACTTCTTTAGATGTCTCAATAGCCTCACAAATTTGTCCCTTCATTCCCAGCTATAAATGCACAAAGAGGGCTCTTTACAAAGCGCAGCAGGGACATCCACATTAGAATAGTAGAGCTCAGTTGCAATCAGTACTAGATAATTCTCCGTATAACTTCATCACACATATGTGATAGGCAACAAACTTAACTTCTATATCAGGTTTAGAAGTAGAAAAGAGCTGTGCTATGATAGACCACTGCATAGTAGAGTGCCTTTGGAGCCTTTCCAAAGCAGGTGAGCATTTCCCAGTTTCTCAGTCTCCCTGAAACACAGAGCCTGTTACATGTAGTAACCAAAGCAGTGGCATCAATTCTTCTTGGGTGTATTTGTTGGACATTAGGTGCAATATTGCTTCCCAAATGATACTTTGTGCATTATATTTATTTTGTTTGTTTTGTATATGCATAGGTGTATGTACACTGTTATGTAAGTATATTAATGAGATATCTTCTCTCTCACTGGGGAAGTCACACAGCTTCATGTGATCTAATCTCATGATGTGGAGATATGAGAAAAACATAGATATAAAAAAAGAATACAGAAGACAAATAAGAGACAGTCAGAATCATACTGTGAAGCATATAGGAGGATCATAAAAATCAGATTGTGGCAGACAAGTGGTTACTCTTCACAATTCAACTAGAATCGTTGCTAGGTACAGTTAGAGGTACTACTAAAGCACAAATCTTTGACAATATAGTGAAATTACAAAGTTACATCATCAAAACAAAAGAATGTGCTGTCATAAATGTACATGTAGAAATTTTATATGTGTTACAGTATCAGTATGGGGTGTGTGTTTAAATTCAAGTAGTGTGTGTTGCCTGATGCTGTGAAAACTAGGTAACCTTTCCTAAAATTCTGATTAGACTAATAGTGCAGTGATGGTGTTATTTATTTAGGAGATCGAAGAGCGTATCTGCATAATTTATGTTGTGTTTGTTTATGAATTTGGATCACACCTTTTAATTTCTAAGACTTGGATGGAGGGAAACTTTAACTCTCTAAATCAAAACAAAAAAATGTTTGGATGAACATAGGAATATTTTTCAAAACTTTGAAGTACTTCTGTCTTCGCATCGTCACTATACTCTGGTTGTTTGAATAAATACCCCATAAATCACACTTTTATTCAGAAATAGCTCATTTAAATAGAATATCTTGTTGCCACTGGGTTGATTCTTGCAAGAAATACATTTAGTCTTTGTACATAAATGGCACTCTTCATTTGCAGGTACAGTCAATTTTTGTCTGTATAATACAACTTATGTTTTTAGATGTGAATTTACAACAACATTTCTGAAAGCATATAATTTTAAAGGAAGAGATTTAATTGAATAATTACTGATTTGTATGTTGAAGGATTATAAAAATCTTATTGGCAACACAATTGGGTTCTGATTTTATTTCTTCATTTTGGCCCCATAAAGGCTATTTTTTTAATTTTATGGCATTCTGTAAGTTGATCTATACATTCAATATTTTAAGAAGGAACTAGAAGGAGGTGAGTTTTACTCTGTTATTTCAAAAGATATTTCAATTCTTTTGTCAGCTGTAATATTCAGTTGTAATTTTCATAACACAGTAACCAGACATTAAAGTGGACAGAAATAGCAAATAAATAAAAGAACCATTGTGGAGATCTTTCAGTTTTGACACTGTATTCAGGAGACATTGTAAAGATTGCTATATAGGTCTAGATAAATGACGTTCTCTTCAGCTAATTTTTCTTGATTAAAAAGCTATTAATGATCCGTGAAAGGAGAGCAGGGGCAACCTTTGCCTCTTGAAGAAAATCTCATAATGATGAAATGCTACATGATAGCCCTGAATTCTGCATGTGATTCTTTTCCAAGGTCAATGACCTATTTATCCTTCTTTTGGCTCAGAGATGCCAATACGCAGCTTTCTTCCTTTTAGAAATTGTATATTAAAAAGGAACAAGAATAAGATATATTCTCTAGCAAGATATGCTAATCTCCAGTAAGATATAACGTGCTTCTTCTGCTGGTGATTTTGAAGAACAATGTGAATCTTCGAACCAAAACTAGTAATGAACTCACTGTTACTGGATCTAGCAACTGCCTAGAGCGATAATTACTAGATAAAAGAGGAAGGGCATGAAATAGTCATTGAAAGCAAGAGGGAAAGCAGAAGTGATTGAGGTAGGTAACTTTTATTAAATTAAAACAAAATGCAGACAAAATACAGTTGCATCTTGCATTTGAATATTAAACTCAGGCATCGTCAATATTTTAATGTAATTAGTTCATTGTAATGAAGTACAGTATCAAGTCAAGTCTAACAATAATTCAGAAACTTACCTTCAAGTTTCAAGGACAGGCCATAAATACACACTGTAACAAAGGAAGCTCTTGCTCAATGAATAGACACAACTCACTACTGAGTTTATACTCATCCTGTGTGTCTGTTGAAATTATGAAACTATCAGTGTCAGTGAAGGCCAACTGTTACATAGCTTTAATGAATTAAGTTCAGATTCTCATTTCTTCTTTTTCATCACCTTGACATTACAGATTCTTAGTAATTCTTGCCATATTTTTCTACCTCCTCCTTGCTCAATATTTTGTGTGGTTATCCAATAGCGGTGTAAGAACAGTTTTCAAGAAATTTGTCACTGGAATATTTTCCCAGAATTCTGACTGTATGATCTGCTGGTGAATTTTCTTGAGACCCATTTTTTTCCTGCCCTATGTATCTAATAATCTTCCTACAGTTTCATGCCAGATCTTTTCCACACATAGTTTTGCCTTTCATAATCCTATATTGTTGGCAAATTACATAGGAAGTTCCTATGCCATAGTCTAAATTTCAGTCGTGTAAAGACAACTGGGCTGCCCTAACAATTTTATTAGGTAGCTCTTTCACTGTAGTACAAACACCATGTTGGAAAATGCTATCACACAGTCCTTAAAATATATTTAAATATGTATGCTGATCATACTACAATTTTTCTTTGTCACTGAAGCATTGAAAATGTCTGATATGTAGAGATGAGATTTATGAAATGTTATATATGCCTGGAAACACTTGCATTCTTCTATTGTTTGTTGCCTCTAAGGGCAAAATCTATATTAAAGTGTTAAAGCTAGGATTTTATGAATCATAATAAGTAGAGAAAGCAGACTGTCTCTTTACATTTTGTCTTCCTTTTTGAAATTAGAAATATGCCTGCTTTCTTCAGTTCCCTTTGCATTTTCACAGACGTCCATATAGAAAAAGAATATTGGATAAGGTCTCTAAGATCACAGCTTCTTGTTTTTAACATTTCAGCAGCAACACTGTTGACACCTGGTGCTTGTTATTCGTAAGAGTTCTGATTGCCTCTTGAATCTCTTTGAAATTTGGCTCAGCTGCCTGGAAAATGGCCATTTGTTGTTAACTCTTTCATTTTCTTTATGGATCTTGTCTAAGCACTTCTACCATATTTCCCTACTTCCATTCCTTGTAATAAGATTATTTTCATTTTTATATTTCATCAGATTTTCTTATTATTGATATTCTCTTCTTCATGCACTGATACCCCTGTAAAGTTTTTGAACAACCTGACTCCTTAAACTCAGTCATCAGAAGCAAATTCTCTACAAACTGTGATCCTCTGAAAATGTCCACTCTTGCCTGAGGAACAAATGTAAAATTTGCCAATATTCACCATCACACCATAGTAAGTATCTCCTCCAAAGAAACACTGAAAGCCCTGAATCTTGTATTTGGATTTCCCAGAATATAGTGTATTTCACCTAACACACCAAAAGCCCTTAGGGAAACTGGGGAGGGGAACTGGTATAGTTGGACAACAAATTTACACTTGAATGAACTCCTACAGAAAAACAAAAATGCCTAAAAAATCCATTTTCCAGTGGAGGAATGCTTTTGACAAAATATTCCTTTCCTCTCTGACCTTTCAGGCCTGATGAAGGAAAGGTATGAAATAGCTTAAAAAGAAAAGTTTGGAAAGTAAAATTTCTTATGCCACTGGATACTAAAAAGCTCAGCTTCATAGCTATGGATTTCATGGATCAGTAATGGTCAGTCTTTTTACACCAACTTCCCTGTATTTCTTTGCTAATAATCAGCTACGAATTACCTCTGCCTCTCAACTTTTCACCTAAAGTCTCATTAAAATTCTCCTGTTTTTCAGTATAAATTAACTCTTTCTCAGATTTTGGAACTTTTTTTTTTTAATATAGCTTACTGATTTCAGTCTGTCTTTAGCTTTGTGTGTTACTCCTATTTATGATCTGAAGGAGGGCGCAAATAGCCACAGCTTTGTATTTTGCTTTTGCCTTCTGGAGGTAATTTACCTCATGTTTTCCTCATAGCAGAGCTATATTTGAAGGTAATCAGATTGATCAGGGCTGTGTTTTGTGCAGTGTTGTAAATAAATGTGTTACAGTCTCTCAAGCAACTGTTACCATGTTTGATCACACTCATAGATCTCACCATGTTCAACAGGAATTCCTCTTCTTGTTTTTATACAAAATTTCCTAGGAAAGCCTGTCTCTATCTTCTCTACAGCTCCCTTTTAGGTAGTAGAAATCTGGCAATAAGGTCCTTCCTTACACTTTTCTCTAGACTGAGGCTAGTTTCTTTAGCCTCATATGTCATCTGCTTTTGCACTTTAGACATTTTCATGGCACTCCAGTGGATTGCTCCCAGTTGGCTGGCCCCTGTACCCAGGGATCCAAGAGTGAACATAGGATTCTTCATACAGTAAATGTGTCCTGGAGTCATGAAGGACACTCTTGATTTTAGTAAATCAATTCTGATTCATTCTCTCCTTGAAATTTTGTATTGTCTTTGTAGAATTGCAGTTTCTTCTTCAGCTTTTTCACATTCTGCAGTTTCTGATTATACTGATTACTCTGGCACACTGTCCATGTTGCATATAAGGGCAAAGTTGTTCATTTACATTTGGGGTTATTTCTTGGAGCTCTGCTTTTGTACTGCCCTTTGGTTTCCTAATGTCTTTCTTTTTGTTATCAACACATCAGTAATTTAATACAGCAGAATATTTTTCTGAATCAATTCCCATTTGTGTGCATGATTTGAATCATCTAAATAAAATCTGTTCTACATGTGCTCATATATTTTGTGTTTTTTCTGCTATGTAAATTTTTTTTTCTTATATCTCTTACAAGACAGTCATATGAGTTACTTCAAAAAAAAACCCTCTAGGTTTTTTGATGCCAAGAGACAAAGATTTCTGTCTTTCCTTAGTAAGTGCATGATCAGTCTAGCTAACAGTAACTCCATCTGTGCTCTTTGCTGATGTTTGCGAGTAGTTGTAGCAGAAAATGTAGTACTCTGTAAAGGCACTTTATAAAATCTGTTCAAAATAATCTTGTTTCAATATAATTAAACATTTGCATTATTTCCAGGTTTTTTTCCCCCACTTTTTCATTTCCTGTACTAAAACTGTAGAAATTGTAAGCCATCCTACAGCTGTTGAAGATATTCAGGACATTTATCATCTAATAATCTTTATTTTTCTTCACTGAAAGTGGATATATTGGTGAAGTCAATACTGAGCTATCTCCTTTTAATCTTAATTGAATGTTTGTCCACTAATGGCTTCATAGGTATTTCTGTTGGTAGTGAATTTTAACTGTTCCCATTTCATGTCTTGTAGTCTTTCTTTCACGGTGAATGTAGATCCTTCTGTATTTCTGTGTATCTTATCTCTGAGAAGTCTGTGATGTGTGCACAATTCTGCTTTGCTTGAGCTATAACAGTTTGGGGAACTTTTGGCCTATGTAAGATCAGATGTTCCACATTTCTGATTCCTATTTTTTTCCAAAGTTGATGGCTTTTATTCAGATTTTTATCCATGTTTTTTTTACGTTTTGGGGATGACTCCTTAAAATTTTTCTTTGCTGTAGATCAGAGAAGCCATTATTAAATTTCTGTTTCCCATATACGTTCTTTTAAGCCGTAGATGAAATCATTCCTAATGTTCTGTAAAAGTGTTGAGCTCTTGAAGTATTTAGCTATGAACAGATCATCTGATCTGCTAAGCATGCTCAAGGTTCTCCTGTGAACTGAGTACAGTTTATCAGCATTTCTCTTGAAATGTAGACAGTAGATTGGGACAGCATGTTCTCTCATTGCTTAGGCCATTGCCAAATATATTAAATAACATTACTACATCCTTCCTTGAAATTTTATTTTTATTGAAAATTCCAAAGATGCAAAGGTGATGGGAATTTTCAGCTGACTCAGTCTCCTCTCTATCCAGTGGTTTCAGGTACAGTAGATCATAGTGTGATGGAAGATTCTGTCAATTCTTTGCTCATAAAATTTATATTTTGGGGGAGAGGTGTTTAAAAAATCCCTTTTGTTGCTTTTGCCCAACTTGCCAAACTGTCCCATGGGATTTGTATTGTCTAATTATCTATTTGTTTGCTACCTAGTACTTCCTGCGAAATCTGAGTGATCAAAAACTTTTAATGGTGATCATTTATGTTACCTTGCAGATCAGTGAAAAATGTTGGTAAGCTGTGTGGAGCCACAAAACTTGCAAATTACATGTCTCAGGTTCAGCAAAAATATATTTTCTTGGGAAATTTCTCTAAGTGGTTACATTTTTTCTTCTCCTCTTCATCCTTTATTTCTATTGCAGCAAAGCACAGAATAAAACCATCAAAGGCAATGAACATTTATTTTAAGTTAGGGTACATCAGGCAGTTTGACATTTTATACCTACTTTACTTTTTCTCAACTAAATGAGCACTGGTAATGCATATATTTTGTGTGCTGGAACAGGTCATGTCCCTTTCTGTCACAGTCCACCTTGTTTTGTGATTGTGCACCCTTGGATGCATAATGGAGATATGGGTACTTGTGCATAAAGAAACATAGCTTAAATGAACTGGAAAGCTCTGTGCTTTATTGGACAGCACTTTTTGAACTTTTTTCCCCTGGGTGAATTATTTAAAAGATCTTTGTAAATGGTGCATAACTTCAAATTGGGTCCATAGACTGTAGATCAGGTAATTGATTCTCCTCCTTAATTTCATTTGTTACATGATCACATTATTGCTTTCCCTTCTTGATTAAGTTTTTTTTTATTCATAGTATTACACAAATAATCTAAACCAAGTTCTAATATCTTAATCTGTAGTTAATTAACATCTCCTCAGCTCACTTAAATTGCCCATCATGCTGTCTTGCAAGGTCATTTCTTGCTAAATCAGAGCATGATTTCAGGTGAAGATGTCTGCTTGAATTTTTAGAGAGATTGAAGTTGATATTGGTATGAAGTATGTTGAAAGTGATATTAGAAAAGTGATCAAAACCCACTGAAGAAAACCAGAAAATATTGGAGAAATTCTGGAAGTTTATGTACTTTGGGGTTTTTTTTGTGACGTGTTTTTTTGGGGGTTTTTTGGGTTTTTTTTGTTTGTTTTTTGTTTGGGTTTTTTTTTTTTTTTTGGTGTGTGTATTTTATTAAGTTTATTTTCCCCAAGAGTACTTGAGTTTCTTTTTAAAATGGCTCAGCATTTTCAGATGAAACTATTTGCTTTGGGTAGCTTTCTTGTGGGCTACGACAAGAAGTTTTCTAGCCATGCTTATGTGGAAGAAAAAGTCCTTACACTGTGAGTTCTCAAAGTAGATCTGTTGTGTTTATAATAAGCAAACCTTTTTGTATTTGTTGCATGGAGAGAAAGTTCATTCTTTTATAACGTGTCCATCAGAGTTGTGTAGCTGCTAGTAAGGCGCTAGCAGGTCATGTACTAACTATTTAAACTAACTAACTATAGAAAACAGATTCCTGTTCAGCTGCATCATTTATTATTAGTTTTCCAACAGGTTTCTGATGTGAAAGCTGTAAAGAGTTGCATTTCTCTTGAGATAAGAAATTACAATTAAATGGAGACTGGTTGATCAGCCATGACACAATGTTGTCAACATGAAATCAGAGAGGGGACAGTACATTTGCATTTGCTGCCTTTGTAGACTGAGATTATGCTAACAGCATGGAGCTGCCTCACTCTCCCAGGAGCACAGAGAAAAACCCCACAGCTGCAATTCTGAAAAGCTTCCTGAAGAGGTGAAGATTACACCTGCTCCATGTTGTCTCCAAACTGTTTCTGCACTAGAATAGCCTCTGGCTCTGCTCAGTGCTTACACTGCCATTCCATGCTTACCTCCCGTGGATGTGCTATGGGATTAATGAACTCTATATTTGCTTAAATTCTCATAATTAAACTATTTTCCCATAACGCAGATTGGTTAAAAGGATATGATGCAAAGTCTAGTCATTCATGAACATAACATATAATTTGGTAGCTTGCATTGTTGGTGTTCTTTGTCAACAAAATGGAAACACAGAGGAAAAATTTAGTACCAAGCTTTCCCAAAGTCCTATTTCATTTGAGCAGTACAAAACCCATGACTTTGTGTGGTTTTGTCTATACAGAATGTACAGATGTCAAAAGTGACTGCTTACATCTCAAAATGAGCAATTGCTGTATGATTTACTGATGTCTGTGGGAAATTTGGTAGGTGTATAAGTATTGTTTTTTTGCATGTGTATCTCTTGTTAGAAAGGTGTAAAGTTCCCTAGCTGATAGAAAGATATCTGCTGAGCACATTAATGAATTGTATTTTCCTAAATTAATTTCTACACCTCTGTGTAGTATTCGCAATGATAATGTTTCAGGCCAGGGAAATAACTATCCTCCTTGTGAACAGGGGTCATTCCTTGAGCAATGTGTGAGTGTACATTAATCTGGTAAAAAGGACAAAAAGAGAAAAAGTTCAAAAGGAAACAATTCAGTGCCTAAGGACATATTATGTACATAGAGGAGTTGAAAGCCAAAGTGGAAATGCCAACCCTCACTATAACTCTGAGATCCATGCAGAGGAGGTTCATTTCTTAGGAAGGGCTCCTTTTAGGGCAGGTGCAGAGCTGCTTTGGATGCATGTATTAGGGAAGATTACAAATAACTTTAAGATCTGAAAATGGAAATAATGCTGAACTGAGAGGCTGTGAAATATGTGCTGAGGAAAATCATTCAATTTTAATTCTGTTCTCCATTATCTGTGGTAAAATAATTCTTTTCCATCTTAAAGAAAAATCCTTTCCATGGGAAGTGCCAGAGCAGGAGTCTGTGCCTTAAAAAGCAGCAGGACTTGGGCTATACCCAACAAACAATGACAGTCAGGGAAGGAAGAAAGGAAATTGCTAATCCTCAGGAAAGACCTCATCCTTTCCTTGAAGTGAATCCTATTTGTTCTGTTCTAAGGAGCAGAAACAGGATGGAGAGAAAATGGGGTTGAACTACTCTGTCCTCTATGGAAAAAAGTGTGTTGAAACACTAGCTTTTCCCTGTTACCCATAGTCCTCCTTTTCAAATATTTCTTTTTCTGAATAGAGAATGAATTAGTCCTTCACTTGGGTGTTCCCGTCTGAAAAGGGAGAGAGGACTTGGAGATTATATTACAGTGCTTTTTGTAATTACTTGCTAGAAACTAACACAAAAGAGAAGTGTGAACATGTTTGCAGCAGCTAGCAAAGTATAATGAGGGGAAAAGCCTTTTCTTCTGATTCTTATTTGTATTATCAACACCAAAGCGCTCTAAGTTATAAACCAGGACCACATGGGGAGGTTATGATTCATATATAAGAGACAACACATGGATCGAGACAGCTAAAGGAGCACAAGGAAACAATGAGGGAATGTTGGTCAGTATGAGAGAAAGTGTCTCAGTGCATTATTAGCTTAAACATTTCCTCATGTTTTTTTGTAGGCATCACAGCAAGAGAGTTTTAATGAGGGATTTGAAGGAAGATAATGAGGTTGTGTGGCAGATGCTTGGAAAAAATCACAGAGGAGCTTGTTTAAAAATATCTGACAAATGGGTAATGGAAGCCAACATTATGGTCTGACTGGAGACAGAGCTCATTGGAGATGATAGGTAGGATGAAAATCAGGAAGAATTTAAAGATGAAGGCAAACAGCTTATATCGGATTATTTAGAAATTAAAAAACAGGCATTGGTCAAAAATGCTGGCACTTTTTCCCATTAGATTCTGTGTGAAGGGATCAGAGTTAGCCAGAGCAACAGATGTTATGATGGTAGCGATTTGAAGTGGATTATGACAGTCTGGACAAGACCTTTGGCTTTGTGGGTGAACATCAATGGGCATTCATTAAGGATGCTATGCAGAAATAACTAAAAAATTTAGGCTGAAGTGTATTGCATTGGACATTGACTTGTTTACAAAGGACATGATGTGATCTGAATTTCTAGAGGAAGAAGTGACAAGTTTTATATGTGAAAGGAGAGCACTGTGGTGTTGAGAGCAAGTTGTGTATGTGTGTAGATTGTTCCTCTTTTCTAATATGGAAAGCTAAAAGTCTTTTATCTGAATGAGGGCAGTACAGAAAGTTAAAAAATAAATTCATACAAAAATACAGCACAAACAGTCATAGTGACAGAAACTTACTTCTGTTTGGTTTTGTTAGAGGCATACTTATGCCATCCACTAACATTTTTTCAAAAGCTCCAGGTCTGGTTGCTTTGAATTTTAAAATAATCCTCACAGTTAAAAGTTCGGTTTCAGGACTGACTATATTAAAATGCCTGCAGAAAAAAAGGTTAGGTTCCCTGAAAATCAGGGGTTTAATACAGATGATCAAAGCAATTAATACATGCCAGAGTTGAAAGCAGGTAGTTAATGGGAGATTTAAAAAAAACTAGTGCACACAATAGATTTCTGTTTTAGCTTTTATGGAAGAGGAAGGCAAATACATATTCTTTGCAGGAAGCCTAATCCTATAGAAAAGTCAACATGAGAAAAGACATGCTGAGCTGCTTTGCGAAGTAATTTTAAACTACTTTGCATGGGAAATCCATAAAGGTAGCTGGAATAAGAGGCTAACATAATTAATGGACAGAACTTCTAAACATTAAATTAATGATTTGCCTTAACATTCACTAGAGAGTGGGTGACAGATGCTGGAAATGGATGTAAATTTCCTATGAGAAGAAGAAGAAGAAACACTGAGGGAAATCAAGACCATACCTGAACAGATGATCAGGATATTATAATGCCTAAAGATTAGCAAAACTCCAGGGGCAGATGGAGTCTGTCCCAGAGATGAGAAACCCAAGAACCTATGTGAGTATAAGCAACATCTTATTATAATAGAAACTATTGGTCAACTTAAAAGTGATGAGTAGAAATTGAGAGACAGAAAATTAATGATATTTAGGGATCACTTCTGCTCTTGAGGACAGTGACAGCTAAACATTAATTTTCAGAAAGGTATTATTTATTTACAGGCAGAACTCATTAAGAAAGGGAAGACATTTAATTGGCTTAGGTAGTGGTCTCAATCAGATTAAAAGTTAACTAGGGAGAGAGAAAAAGGCATGTAAGGGTTGATGATTTTAAGAAGCTTTGTCTGCTACGCAGTGTAAAAGACAGAGCAGATTTTTAAAAGCTTTTCTAGTCAGCCAGAATCTCTTTGCATGTATACTCCTGGGACTTTCCAGAGCTGTTGATTCCTTGCAATGTTTTGAGGGTTCAGTGGTACCAAGAAGGTTCTGCACTCATCAGATCCAGAATAGCATTGGTGCCAGATTGGGTTAAATATTGGTCAGTGGCAGCTGCAGCAGCCACTGAAGTGTTCATCTTATTTGGATAATGGAATGTGATTTTCTTCAGGAGATGAAAGAGTTCTGGAGTTATCAGGTAATGACAAATACATATGAAAGCAAATTACTTCAGCCATTTTGTGAGGATCAGCATAATGCTAATTTTCACTTACTAGAGCAACACAAACAGGGAGCATAGGTGAGCAAAACAGTGAGAAATAGAATTTGTGAAGAATTTGGCATTTTAATACAAGTAAGCAACGTAATTTACACTTACCTGGGATAGCTCAGGAAGAGAGTTCAGCGATCTGGTTTGTACATACCAGGTAAACAAATGTAAGAGAATTGTGAGAGGAACAAGAAAAAGAAAATACTCCATAGTCACATGGAAATTAACATTGATCAGGAGTATGATCTAAATGAAGAAATTATAGTATATAAGCTTTTCTTTTTTTTTACATAATTACATATGTAATAGCAGCAAAAACCCTAAGCAACATTAAAGTTCAATAAATACTGCCATTGAATAGAAATTATTTTAGCCTACTATAAAAAAATCACAAAATCTGTGATGACAAAATTTCTATTGACTATATAATTTTAAATCTTCTAGTAATATCTTGATATACAGAGAATGTCCATATAAAAATATATGGGCTAATAATTCTGGAAAGGAAACCATATAGATCTGTGTTTATTCTAGCCACAGCACTTATTTCTAAAGTGAAAATAAAAATGTGTATGCCACCAGTCATGGCAACAATCAGCCATAAAACCTAGTGATGAACAAAATGCCATTAGTCCCATACTTAATTTGTCATTGACCTGCTCTATTTAAATACAAAGCTGGTTATTATAATCTAGCAACTGTGGCATAGCTGTGAGTAATCCCCTGAGTTCTTCTTGTCTAGTGGAAATGTCAAGACTGTATTTTTTCTCTCTGTTTTTCCAGCACAAAACCTCCTTACAAGATCCACAGTTCTTAACAGTTCTGATTGATGACCTAAGACCAAAGTCTATCAAAGTTAATGGAAAGACTTCATTGTCCTTTTGATCAGTCCTCTGGCATTTTGGGCTCATGGCTTTTCCTTCAGTAAGAAATGGCTTCTGTTGTTTCCTCTTTACAGAATAAGGGAGATCTACTTTTAATCAGACCTCACCAGCAAGGAATTTGTTTCTTGGGAGACAGAAACCTGGTTTTCAGAGTCAAAGAAGATGTTGAGAAGTCTAAGGGAGAAAGAAAAGATGTTGCTAGAGGCCTCAGAGAATTTGTGAGAGAGCAAGCTCAAAGATCTTAATATTTTGTTTCATGGTTCTGGAGTTTGAAGGCCTAAACTGTGAGCTAGAGACTTTACCAGGGAGGATGGATCATATATCACAAAACCTGCAATCTACGGACTCACTGGGAACCACTGGGGAGATTACTTTGTATTGTTGGTTAGTGATGAAAAACAGGCTGCACATGCTGAGGCGGGTTGGAGGTGAGAGTGCAGAAAGTCTCCCCTTTCACAAAGAAACACATTCATCCCAGAGAAAAAGATGGCAAAAGGCTGGTACACTGTTATCCCTTAGTGTTTTGGTTGTAAATAGTTGGAGTAGCTTCCTAGACTAAGCAGATTTTTTTTGCCATCCCATTATCATTGCAAGCATCAACTGATCACTGATGCCAGATCTGCACCCTTTAAATCTTCCAAGTCAGACCTCCTTAGTTTGCTGACAAAAAGAAATTTCCCAATTCAGTACTGTGGAGTCAATAAAAATGTAGCTGTGGCAGTGCAAGGTGCATTCTCTTCTCCCTGATGTACCATAATCATCAAATTGTAAGCTAAGATACAATTCCAGAAATAACGTTGCACATAATAGTTGATGTATGAAGCGGAAAGAACATAGTTAATTTGCAGAGGTGAATTTGAGCTTTCATGTCCATCAGACAGGAAAATCTGGTTTTGACTGCAGACTGAGAAAATTTTAAATGGAAGCCTCTGATGGAAATATATACGGAATGCAAAGAAGTGTTTATATGGTCAATTTTCTGTCCAGATGAACCTTATTTCTTCCTGTCATTTTTACTGGGACTTTGTATTCATTTTCTTACAGTTCTTCCTCGTACTTTTTTCTGACTGTAAATTTTTTCACGGTTTCTTGTTTTTACAGACATATTCTATGTCTTGCTGTGTGAGAAACAGCACCTCTTTAATGACTTAATACAGGGGTTACAATCCAAAAGACAAAAGTATGTAACTTTTATTGCAATATTATATTTCTAATTCTTAGTCTAGTCAGTGTTACTCTACGGGTCTTTCCTCATAGAAACAGTAATCCAGGACAACATGTAAACACTGAATTTAGTCTTTAAGATATTTTCAGGAGTTGCACCTTAAGCTGCATCCCTGCATGCCAGATAGTGTCATTTTTGGATGTAGGAAGCTTATGCAGTGGAATTTAAAGTGCAAACTAAAGTATTCTGTAATAAAAAAAATAAAAATCTATATTCTTGCTTTTCTCCTGAGACAACTTTTTGTTGTTTATGCACAAGTGGTCTTGAAGTGCCTTGACTTTACTTCATGCTAAGGATATGTGTGTGGGCTCTAACTGTGGATAAGCTGACACATAGTATCTGAATTTTTTGTGATTACTTGTTTAGGTATTAGTGTCATCACAGTAGATACACAGCTAACTGGGAGTGCAACTCATGCATGGCCACATTTTTCCCACTTAGATATCTGTACCGAGATGTGCCATAGGATCTTCGACTGGTACTTTATTCTAGCAGCTGACAGAACTGAGCCCTGCATAACTGGCTTGGATACCTTGATAACTGTGCATTTTTTCAGAAAAGGCTGTTCTTGGAGGTTAAAAAAGATTTTTTAAATTGCTGTCCAGCAGCTGCAGATTTCAGAATGGAGTAAGCTGAGAATTTCTTAACAAAGTTCTTTTTTATGAAGACTGAAGGTATTGACAGGAAATGGCCTGGTGAATTTGAGTTTCAAGTCTTCTTAAATACGTTTGTTTGGTTCAGAAGGAGCTTCTTTATTGCCAAGAAACGAAAGAGGAAAACTTCTGGGTGCAGAGCAGGTGAGGTGGTAGTATGCCCATCTCCATTTACACTTACGCCATTACAGTTGGTTATTTTTTGTTCTTCCAGTACAAATCTACTTAAATGTTGGCCATAAACCTTGGCTGCATTTTAATATTGGCTGTGTACTTGTGATCTTTCTCTACTGATGCTTAAAAAGGGCATTGACTCTTCCTTTTATTTGATTTCTGTCTGCAGCTATAAAATTAATCTCCCAGTCTCATGCTGCAATGAGCTGTGTCAGTGGAAGAGAGATAAGTTTCATTTTTTTTGCCTTAAAACTTCTTCCAAAGTTACAAAGAGTTGAGCACATTTACTTTCTCCTTTCAATTTTAACAAAGCCCTTGTCTTTTTTTCCCTGCATTTCTATTTTATCCATGTCATTTTGGTTCTTTTGTTTTATATTTCACATTTTTTCCAGAATCCTTTTTTCCCCCTTCAAACTTAGTTTATAGTCTCTGACAGGATTCTTTCTATGCTATCTGCCAAAACATCTGTTCCTTTTTTGAATAAAAAGCTTGCTTCTCCAGAAAGTGTCACAAGGGTCCAAACCAAGTATAAACCTTCATTCCTCTCTTTGACTTTGCCAGTGATGGACTAGTACTGGGAAGCTTTGTATTCTTGTCTGCCTTGTCTCATTTTTCATTATGCCAAATACAGTAGTTTAGTGGGGCAAAAAAAAATTTGGATTTCAATGCACACATTTCCTTTCAAAATATGCTATTACTTATATGTACTTTCTATTTTTAATCTTGCAATTATTTCCTGAATTTTTAATTGAAGCAGATACTTATTAGCTTCAAATTGATTCAACTTAAAAAAATTCCACTGTCTGTTCTTTTTTGCCAGGACCACATTTCAATTACTACTCTCACTGAAAATGCAACACAACTGTCCTTGACTCTTGGATTCATTTTGGCAATTCTACAATTTTGCAGTCAAAACAGCATTCAGAAAAATTTTGGGTTGCCATGAGAAAATTGTGTAACTTTCAGTACTTTGATAATTCTGATGCACTAGACCAACTTGGTTCTATTGTAAAGTTCTTAGACACCTTTAGGAAAAGTGCAGTATTTCAAAAGAATATTATTTTTACAATGTGTTCCCGCAGTAGAGGATTCAAGTAATTAATTTTTGTTACATTTTATAAATGGCCAATACTAGCATTGAATAATTTAAATATTTTTCTCCAGTATGGAAATATATTTATTGTTCTCTATGTTATGAAGTAAAGGAAAAAGTGGTTTTCATATGTATTTGTGTGTGCTATCATTTGCTGTTGATTTGTTGCTGAGATCATTGTCTTCAGACTATAATAATAACTAAGAAAAAGAGGGTTTACAGTGAATAGTTTTAAGTTCCGGCAAACTTTTGAGCTTTAGTAAATAACGTGAGACAGCAATGGATAGAAACTTCCCTCTGGAATGCAACTGATTCACTAATCCAGTCCCCTGAAGTTTTAATTAATTTTCCCAGAAATTGATGTGTACTTTTGTGCTATTTTTTTGTCTTTGCCAGAAATTTCTTCATTCTTTAGAGGAAAAATCTATTTCCATTGTAATACTTAGAGCAGTTACTTAAGGGTCTCCAGTGTCAATCTGGTATGGGGATGGGGAAACACATTCTGTTTCATTGTTCCCTCTCTCTGCCAGACATAAAGAGAGTTTCTCCAGGTGGCAGAGATTTGCTAAATGCTGTGAAGCTGTGTAAAGAGAATTCCTAAGAAAATTGAATTCAACCCTTCTCCATGGCTCGATCCCCCCTAGAACAGGTGGCTTGGCACACTGGCCACAAGTTCCTGTTGACTGAGTCCATCCAATACCTCAGTCCCCTCGTGCTGGGGATTTGTTTGTGGAAGCTGGCAAGCTGCCTTACTGGGGAAGCTGCAGGAACAGAAAGAGAGCTGGGAATGGTTCAAAAGTCCTGAGTCTTTTCATGGCTCTTGCTGTGTTTTGCTGGTTCTTTGAGGAGCCTAAGAAAGTTGGTGTGTGATTTGTTAGATGAAAGTTTTAAAAATTATTAGTCAAGGAAATATTTGTGACACAACACATTTTCTCAGTCAGCTTTCTGTGAGGACTTGCATGCGTCTCTTGCCAAGATCTCAGGGCTTAAACTGCCCAAATTATTTATTTAAAAATAATATTTGTTACCTGTGTAGGCCTGTGTTAGTATGATTGAAACTGCAGAAAATGGAAAGTGTTCTCAGTCTGGACAAATATTGATTACCCATTTCAATAAGTTGCTGTTGACTGGCCTATGCAGTAACTGTGTGGAACAGATTAGAACTGGTGTTTATGACAGTGTAGTCCAGGAGTAACTGAAAAGTGCAGTCAGTGGTTCTGTTTGCCTGCTAGAACACCAGCATTTTCTCTTAGTCCCTTGAGGTGCAACCCAAGTGGCTGGTAGCCCATCAAACTCAGAGGTGTCCCTCTGTGAAGCCCAAACTCAGTTTACATGGAAAATTACTCCCTCCAGTGAAGAACTACAGTGATTTGCACTTTGAAAGATCTACATTTTTCAATGGATAGAAATGAAGAAAATTAGGGCCCTGACATCACAAAAAATTTGTTTCAGACCTCTAAGCTAGAACTGTGCTAGCTGTTTCCTGAACCAGTAAGCACAGAGCTGCACAGTGCCCAAGTTAATAAGCGCTACTAATAGATGGATTTAATTAGCTGCTGCACAACTTCATGTCCACACAGTTTCTCTGCTTTGAGGGACCTTGCTAGTATTTCTGTCTGAGATATTATTCAGTTCACTCTCAGGGCACTAGACGCTGTGTTCCAGTTTGCAATGACAATGTGCTCCAAGTATTACAGAAAAGTAAAATACAGAAATCTTCAACAGGCAGGTTTAAAACAGAAAGATGGTTCTAATCTTAGTTACAAATATGATCTTAATTCCTGGAAAAAACCAATATATATTGACATACACATGTAAGAAGCATGAAACTGTGTGACAAACACAGCAGTATTAGGCACTGGCATTTACAGGAAAATTATTATCAGTTTAATGTGATTTTAATCTGGCAGAAAATGTGCAGGTAGAAGCTCAAGCTCTTCCAGTTTTAAGCTTTGCAATAAGACCTGAGTGCATGGCAGACCATACTGCCTCTATATTTCTTCTCTCTCAGTTAGCAAATGTTAGTCTGAAATATAATTGAATGTAAATTTGAAAACAATCAAGGAAAAAGTTTAGATTTGGAGATATGGAACTTAGAATAACCTAATTGTACTCAGAAGAGTGATTCAAACAAAATGTTCTTCATGTTGTAACTTGAAATTTGAGGAGGGGAAAAGCTTTTGTTCCTCCTTTTGCTGTATGGGCCTTTTTTAGAATGAAATTCAACACAAAGTGAATCTCAGCTGGTTTGGAATTATATTACCATCTGGGGGAAGATTTTGAAACAAGCCAAAACTAACAGATTTTCACCAGCCCCTTAAGAATTCTAATTGCCAGGAGTTGGGCATTTCTTAGGAGCAAATTGACAGTGCAGTAGTGTGAGTCTGCAAGATTGTCTTGGCTGCAAAGTCTTCTTGGCTGGAGAGACTTTTTTTGATTCATGTAGAATCACTTAGAGTTCAGCAGATATTTTTAGTGTTTCTAGTTAGACAGTTTATTCTACTTCACCTGGAAACTGTGGCCAAAGCTGCAATTAACATTGTCAAATCTGAGTGTATTCTTGATGATGTTGTTGGTTAAAACCAATATTGAACAGAGAGGGTCAAGCTGCATGCCTCGGGGGCTCTGTAGTGTACTTCAGAGTCCCTCGGTAAGGATTAGCAATTAAATTACTAGTTCAAGTCCAGGAAAGGTCAAGAGTGATTAACAATCTTTGTTCCATTGGTTAGTGGGAAACAGATGTAAAATGAAGTGATGATCAAAATCCAATTCCTAGTAGATATTTTACATCATAAACACCAAACTCCAAATGATCCCTTGACAGCAATCTGATTAGAATGGACATTAATTGACCAGGCACAGAGAACAGCCATGCAGCTTCTACTGTTATTCCCCATAACCAAAATTACTGCCATTTTCTGTTTCAAGGACAAGCTGAAAAGTTGCAGTCTCTCTGTCTGAGATTTTTGCATTCTGTTTGTAAATCTTTCACCCTGAGTAATATCAAATCATATTTTGGACCAAAAATAAAGATGAAATTCATTTCAAGGGCTCCAAATGCAGGATAACTAGAAAGTTAACTCTGGCAGGTTTTATTTGATAATTTAAATATAAGTGGTTGATCCTCAGCTGGATTGATTTGACATGGAACTGCTGAAAAATGAATTAACTGGTAGTCAGTGAAGCTGGAAAAAATCTGATTCTGCATTACTCAAAATACACAATCATACTTAAGGTGCACAAGTACTTTAAGAGAACATATAACAAAATTATGGGTATTATACATACAAGGCCTGCCCTTCTTTTTCTTGCCTTCAACTAATTTAGGATTAGGTGAGAGGTTGTATGTTATGGGTTTAGAATGAGTAAGACTTTGGGGCTGGGGTTAGGCTTCAGGCATTTGCCTAGGGTTACCCCCATGATATAGCAAAACTTTAAATTCCAAAGCTTTGTATTCTCATACTCCTGTCCTTGGTGAGTGAAAGAATATCTTTATTGTAAATATGGCATCTTTCAGGCCAAGTCTGTGTAGTCACAGTTCTCCATGGAAAAGCTTTTCTGAAATTTAGAAGGAAAGCTATTCTATTAATTCATCTAGGAATATTGCTGGATTCCACTAGAAGAAAATTCTTCTATATTTTAGCAACAATATCTATAAGATGAATGGACAAAAAAATTTCAATGGATGGAGAAAATACTTACTGTATCTTGTAACAAGTACCAGCTGGACTTCTCTTGTTGCTCTAGAGTCTCTTGTCTTAGTTATCTATACAGAAAACTGAGAAAAAAACCACTCTAAAAAGCGAACCACTTGAATAAGGTAAGATTCTTCTGGTTTCCAGTAAGTTTATAAAGATTATATCATTAGTTTTTTATAAAGTAAATTTGAAACAGTGGAAAAATATTCTTGTTATTCACTAGGTAGCTTATGGACTACCCAGAGCTGGTGTTGACTGACTGCTGAAAGACAAAGAGGGGCCAGAGAAATTCACCTTTTGAAAGTCATTTATAATCTCCAAATTGTGAATTTAATTATATTTATTTTTGTGGGGGTTTTTTTGTGTGGTTTTTTGGGGGGTTGTTTTGTTTTTGTTTTACAATGACATTGCAACACAATCATCATACTAGATATTAGTATGGTTATTTTCCCTATCATTTTTTGGCAGTGAAACAAGTCAAGCATTTCTTATTACTGAGGACAGTTGTCCCTGCACCTGTAGAAAACTGGGACCACTTAATGGTCTACAAATTGGGTTTCAGGTTTCTTGTTGACACAACTCATTTCTAAGCTGACTTTGTTTCCTTGAGCTCACATCCTTTTTAAAAGAGCTAGTGGCGTTATGTGTAACCAATTATTGGAATCAGCCTTTTTATTG
The DNA here is from genome assembly GCA_024500445.1 of Entomyzon cyanotis. Taxonomy (NCBI): domain Eukaryota; kingdom Metazoa; phylum Chordata; class Aves; order Passeriformes; family Meliphagidae; genus Entomyzon; species Entomyzon cyanotis. The sequence continues at coordinate 16,268,190 of JAKEPQ010001006.1, read as the reverse complement.
GTACATTCTAGATATGACATGGGAAAGAGAAGTTCAGAGATTTGTACTAACTCTTAGCCCTGCAACCGAGTTAGGGCATCACCAATATTTCTCCTTTTAGCTGTGCCTTTGTCGAATCTGTTTCAGTGAGAAAGCTTTCTAGGTCAGTGACTATATATGTTTATGCTCATATATATATTTATATATATGTTTATATATGTGACTATATATGTTTGGCTTCTGGTACACCTGGTACCCTGACCACAGGGAGGGCTGTGAGCTTTGCAGTAATAATAATATATTACACTAACTGTATGTTATGAAAGGATGTCTATTCTGAAAATACGTTTAAGAGAAACACAAGCAGGAGTGTCAATTACTCACTGAAAAATGGAACTGCTAAGCATTTATATTTAAATTAAATGCTTTTACGAGTTCATTGAATGTTATTTAGCAAGTATTTATAGCAAAGACATGTTACCTTCTGTCTTGGAATGAGAATGTTATTGCTTTTTCATAGTTATCTTTTGTATCAGCATTTGGCAGGTAACAAATGAATCTGCTAATGTTAAATTGTTTTGTGCTGTTGCTCAGCCACAAAGATATAGAAGGATGAGACAATGGCAAAAAGTTATTTGCTTTTTTTGGGCAGACATATGAATGTAACAGTGATCTTGACCTGTCTTAGAAGAAATGTTTATTCTATGAAAGGCAAAGCACTTAATTCCTGTCTGAATCACTCCACTGAAATGTTGTTCATGCAGGGGGCTGCACGAGTGGTACTGCAGATAGAATTGGCTCAAATATTTCAGTGTGGTCAAAGTGGTGATGCTTAGAACTCTCAGAGGTCAAAGCAGAGTGGACTCCAAGTATCAAGAAAGATGAAGGCTTTCTGAAACTTGGTGTGAAAAGCTTGTGTTCGTCGATCCATTTTTTTGTGCCACCTCATTTCCTAACTTGAGCAGATTTTGGACAAACAATGCCTGATTCTCCCTAAACCCTGATATTTTTATACTTTAGGAATATGAAAACAGTAAGTAATGAAGCCCAACTTGTAAGGATTCCAGCTTAATTTTCCAGACTCTGGTGCTCTCTTTAAATTTAGAAAACTTCTGGTAACCAAGATTTGCAGGTTTCACTTTAGTCTAAGCCTATTTTGATAGACCAGTTGATTTTTTTTTTTTTTGCATACTTGAGAAGTATGCATACTTGAGAAGTATGCATATTTGGGATACAAGGTCAGAGTAATAAATTTTATGTTTTTATTCTTTATGTAGGAAAAGTTATATAATCATATCACCACTTTATTACTCTGCAGTCATTTTGTTACTATGCAACTTAATATATTTTAGCTATCAGCATTTGGAGAATGCTCGCAGGTATGTAGCACTATATTATAATCTGCTTGCAAGACTACATTTCTTCTAGTCACCCTGCCTAGAAATGCAGTGATAGATCAAGGCACTGGAACTGGTAAACTGAGAATGCACAGTATATGCATTAGTATAACCAGTGCTGTAGAGCTGCAGTATTTCTCTTTATAAGATGAGTTAATATTTCTTGCTAATTGGAAATGTCTGGAGCTTTTATGAAGGCTGGAAAAGCCTCTGAAGGGTTTCTGAAACCGATACTCAAGTCTTGCTTAAAAACTAGAAGTCTTTCTCTAATTTGAAGGGGCTCAGCAAAAGTCAGCAGGCATAAAATAATCCCAAAGATGTCAGTTTACAAGACCTTGAACTGTCTTGTATTTAACTTGCTTCAGTACATTTTAATAAGAATTTAAGGTGATGCATCAGAACTACTCAGGAGAAGACTCATGGTCCTCCACAGACAAGTTCACAGTGCTGCTCATCCTAGACACTGGCATGCTGGAGCAATATTCATATATTCTCTTCCTAAGGTTTTTTTACAGTGTGAAAAGCTTAGCAATGAATAACCTCCTTCAACTTATGTGTCAATGCCCAAAGGACTCTTAACTCATCTCAATTTAAATTAATGACCTTAGTGATAGTATTAGCAATTGGACCATGGCTCTCATGAGCCAGCTATTTGCATATGGAATTTGATTAATCCTGCTGGCTATTAATTTTCACTTTTAATTAGGTGTGATACTATTGCAGGAGAAAGTACAAGACTACTATCAAGCAGAGACAATGTTGATTTTCTGTGGAGTATTCTATTCTGTTTTGTTTGGCTGGGGTAAATTTCCTGACAATGCCTGTTTGGATCAACTCAGAAAGATGCCACAGACATTCAAACAGGTCTGTGCAATCTCAGTGATAGTTAGTACAAAGAAGCACCATATTGATTGAATATTAATGGTTTATAGGATGTAGAGAAATTGGTTTATCGTATCCCCTTCTAATACTCTGTAGCTCTATTTCTCTTAACGGTATGATAGCTGTAATGCTGTGTCTGGAGTCACATAAATACCAGCTCTGTATGCACGTGTGGCTAAGACTTTTAGCTAAGACTTTTACTGAAGCTACTTGGTTTCCCTGCATCCTGACTGAGCAAATGTACGCTGATGATAGAGCCCTGCTCAGATTTGGATCAAGACTAAATTTTGCCTGGATCATGTAAATATGTAACATGTGGTGTCTCCTGATTTCCAACAGGCCAATCCATATTTCTTTGACATCTTTGCACTTTGGGAACATTGCAACATATTTGTGTATGTCATAGCCAGGAAAACAGTGAGCTACACTTGGCTTGCCCAGCAGAGCTTGTCCCACATGCTGCTTACCACAAAGCATACCCCTGTAAGAATTAGACGACCTTGACAAAACCATCAAGAAAATCTCAATAAAAATTAATTGAGTATGCTTGCAATAGAATAGATGTTAATGCTTTCCTTTTTAACCAGAACAACTTTAAAGAAACAAACCTCTTTCCTCAGAGATGGATTTTAATAGACATTGGGATCTACTGACCAAACAAATGAATGATCAATGCCTATTAGTCAAACACACTTAAAAAGGCAATATATTGCTGTATCTGGTTAAAATTCAAAGAGAAGAAAACCTTCTTCTTTGAGATCACAGAAGATTTCTGAGAAGTTTGTATGTATATCTGGCAAGGGCATAAGGTGAAGATGAAGGCATAAAAGTTAGCAGGGATATGCCAAACTCTGAACATTGGAGCAGCTTCCTCTATGTTTTTAAAATGTCTTTCCTGAAGTATCCAGCCGTTTTTAATAGATCAATAACTGAAGGTGAAGAATAGGCAGTTTTAATGAAAGAAATTTATATTTTTGAAGTAGAATTTCTTGTGCTTGTGGAAGGCCTTCATTTTTTTCTACAAGCATCCCATATAAATAAAAACACCCTTTGTGTGGCAATGTGCACTCTGCCATCAGTAGGAGTTAAATATCCTCAAAAGACATCTTTGTTCAAATTCAGATTTCTAGGATGCATCCATGAATATGTATGTGGAAAGTGACTCAGCTGTATCAAAATTCTAATGCTTTTCTTTGGAAAATATATGGTGTCAGACACATGAGCAACAAACTATTTAGGTGTGTTTAATTTTATTAAACTTTTGCATTGACAGTGGATGATTGGAAACTTAATGTAGAAAATGAGTAATATTAATAGAGTATGTTACTAGTGCACAGTGGCCTTGTCCATTATATGGTACCAGGATATGTCAGGTTGTAGTCTTTTTCACCTTCTTCAGAACATATGGCTACTCATGTGAAAATGGATATTTTCTTCAGTGTGTTATACATAAAGCAAACTATACTGCAAATTTTGATTAAAATGTTGCTTTGTGGCCTTTCATATAAAATCTAATTTTATTTAATATTACTTTCTACATGTATGCAGAAAATGGCAAGCTAATATTAATAAAAGAAGGCTTATAGGAATGTGGAACAAGAACAATAGATCCTTGTCAAAATTTATTTACCTAGCTAGACTTTCATTTCAAAGTTAGCAGCACTCTGTGATACTGGCATAATACAGGGGTCTTAAAACTCTGTTAGACATTTTTAACCCACTTTAATTTATTCCATGGTAGTTTAATCCCCTGCTGAACGGAGATGGGGTGAATTTTCAAAGTCATAATCCACTGAAGTAAAAAATCTGTAATGACAACATAGACAGCAGGCTTCAAGAGTTTAGTTTAAATTCTTTCTAAAAATGTAAAACCTAGGGCAAGAGTTAATAGGATATTTCATACAGTTATATTTCAATCCCTTTCCAAATCTTTATACATTCACTTGCATCTTTGCTATCAGAAACATTTGGGCTAGATTTCTGTTCTTTTAAGGCAAAAAGCAGAAAGCTGTAAAATTCTAACATGAAGATTTTCACAGAATACTGTAACTCATTTGGTCCTTCAGTTCACAGACTTTTATATGTGATAGCATAATATTATCTAAATTGAAAGAGAAATGATATTTTACAAACTAAACACCTTCCATTCTGCCTTAACTGGGCAAGAAAATGAAATTCAGGTACATAATACCATACTATCTTCATCCTTCTGCTCCTCTAGGATTTTTACAATTGAATTTAGTGGTGGGTCAAAATTTGGCCCACAAATTTATTGGAAAAATCCAAGCATTTCCTATGTACTCAAAATCTACACTCTTTTTTTAGACCCTTCCTTGACTACCACATTTGGAGCTGCCTAGTTCAGGAAGTACCCATAACTCACTTATTTTCTTTGAGCAGGAAGCTCATCTAGTGCCAGCCATAGACTTTTACAGCTTTGTCTGGCCTGGGCATCCAGGCACCAAACTTCTGCCTGAATCTCACAGGAAAAATGCTGTTTCCTTGCTAGATTTTGTTGTGTCATGCTGGACCAGAATTTAGGTGGCATCAGATGAAGCTGGCAGATGACTTGCTCAAAACAACTGGACAAGAAAGTTTTGAGAGTCTGAACTAGAGATGAGGTGTTAGGGTGTTTCACATGGTGGAAGCTTCACAGAGAAACAGACAAGTTCTTGTAAGTGATATTTGTTGAAAATTAATAAATTCATAGCCACACACCCAACTTAAGATGCCCTTGATCTGCAAAGACTTGAAAATGAAAAAGTTTTTCTGGTCAAAATAGTATATTCGTCCCCTCATTTTGCATTCCTTGATAAAGTCAACTTTTAGCCATTGTTGAATGCATGGTACAGGACTAGATGAACTTTTATTTTGACTTGGTAATTTTTTCAAGCTCTTAAAGTAAATAGATAATGGCGATAATTTCCTTCCCCCCCCCCAAAAGCTAGAGCTGTTTGGAGAAAAACAATCATCTTTATTCTTTGAAAAACAACAGTGACAGCAGTGCCTGACTTTGCCCCTGCTTTCCGGGAGGAGGGTGGAACAAACTGTAGGGCTGGCTTTACATCACTTCCTGTTGTGGATCTCTGATTTTGGTTCTTGGTTCAAAGGTTCCAGTCTTATCCAGGCAGAGAGGGGAGCCTGGATGTTTAATTGTGAGTCTGATTTCCATGCTGAAAATTTGTGAAAGATAAAGAAACCTCTACATATATCTGACTGCCACAGGGGAAAAGGCAGAACTGGCAGAATGAAGAAGAGAAAAAAAGGAGAAAGAGAAAAGTATCCGTTTGGGCACTGCTACCAAAAGAAATGTCTCTGTAATTACAATCTAAGTCTGATTGATTTAAAGTACCTATCTGTCTTAGATGACTAAACACTTTTTAAAAGCCTGCTTACTAAACAGTTCTTTTAGTCACTAGTGAACAAAACAGGCTCCAGAAGACTAATTTCTCCGATTCTAAATCCTTGTGAGCATTTTTCATGTGATTAAATCAAACTCAGAAGATAACACAACAGTACAAATCTACAATTTTTCTTAGAGAAAACCTCCAGATGGGGATTTTCCTGTATCTAAAAGGAGGAGCAATGCTAGCAAGTGTGCATGCCTTGCTGTACGAGTACCACATCACTTCAGATTCAGCATGCTTACAGATGTATAGGGAACAGTGCAGTTCAGCATGACTAGAGAATTTCGGAAGGCATTTACATAGAGCTTTCATTGCCCTGCTTCCATCCTCCAGCCTTTGGGTTCTCTCCATAGAATTGTCTCAGGGCAAACTGTGCACCCAAAGTCAGATTACTCTTGGTTACTCTTGGTTAATAATGTGAAGAGCATTTATTCAATTTGGAAGGTTCATCAGTAACTCAGGGAGAAGAGGATGCAATCCATTCTGTTTCTCTCTTCATTATGGAATAGGTCTAGAGTTCCAGGTGAATGAGTAGATCAGAAAATCCCACCCAAGAGCATGGACTGGGCTGGCAAAGGACATGGTCTAACTCAGGACCTAACAGCTGGCAGGACACCATTTTTTTCATCAGTCTGTTACCAGTCACGGGGCTTGTGGCAGTGTCGCAGCTTAGCCCACAGTCCAAGAATGCAAGGGAGAGGAAATGAAACTCTAAAACAAAGTTTGACAGAGCAATTCTTAAGGATTTTTACTGGGACCAACCACTTAGGGTGCTTTTCCATCTTTGCATTTCCTGAAAATTGAGACTTGCTAGTTTTCAGATTTATTTATAAGAGACAACTTACATTGCGTAGAAAGCATTGTAAAATTGTAAATTTTGCCATTTTTTTCTTTTGCAGAACTGCCATTCCAGTATCATAATATTTAATGATAACAACTGTTAAGAATTATAATGCACCTAAACAAAGCAGTGTTGCTACTGTTTTATTAGTACCCTCAACTATCTGTGGGTACAAATTTTCTGATTAATCTTTGATTCTTAGTCAGATCTCAAGGAGTTATCAACTGATATAGGCACTCTAATTTCACTGATGTTGAGTTTCACTGAATTTATATCAGCTGTTGTCAGCTGAATTTATATCAGCTTCTTGTCTTGCATAACTGCCACTGTGTGAATGATGAAAAAAGCTCAGGTAGCTACATTTTTGTTTTAACAAGGGCCATTTGAAGCAAGAATGATAGCTCATAGATTAAAACCAGAAAATACAGAATTTAAGATGAGCACAGTTAACAGTAGTATTCTGAATTTTGTGCCTCATAAGGATGTTCTATACAAAAATTGCAGTAACAGTGCATGTTAAGTTCAATTTCTTAACCTAAAGACAGTAAAAGAAATTACATTCCCTCTGTTTTCTGTGTGACAACAAATTACCATTTTTTATGCTTAAATGAATGATCCTAAGTGATAACTTTAGACAGTACTATTGAAAACTTCAGATGCTTCTTTTTATATGGTCAACAACGAAAGGAAGTCACCATACAAATTCTGCAGAGCTCTATGCAAGGACCTCTGGTGTTCAATGTATTTGTGAATGACTGGGGAAAGGTCAGTGAGGAAGTTTGTTGGTTGACAAAATATTTCAGAATGGAAAAGATAAGTGCCAAGAGTGAGGAATAGGCAGAGAGATCTTATCAGAATAGATAAATAGGCAGTTAATTAAGGAATTCTGTGGTAGCAAATGTAATGTGGAACACATTATAAATTCCTGCTCCATATATAATTAGGATTGAGATTTTAGTGTTAAGGCAGTTTCATGCAAACATCAATTCAGTGCTCTTTAATGACCAAACCCAAATAAAATGTTATGAATTAGTAGAGAAAACAAATAATGGAAGGCTGTATTTACCATCATAAAGGACCATGGTTCTGCCACGTATGGAACACCTTGTGCCATTCTGGTCTCCTCATTTTAAAGACAGAACTGGGGGTGGAGAAAGTCAAAAAGGAAATTCAAAGGTATAGGTATAAAATAGCTTATGTATGAGGATTATTTGCATGATTCAGGAGGCTGTTACTCAGGGCTGGAAAAGTGATCAATATCTGTTTACTAATAGGAATGGATATATACTTGAGGCATGTACTAGTGAGCTAGAAGGAGACCTCCTTATGCAGCTGTAAGTCATCAAATTTTCCACTCACTGGTATTTGTAGAAAAAGTACTTAAAGCACAGCAGCAAAGAAAAGTATGGAGGAGCATGGGAAATTTGGCTAGAGAGAATTTTCCATCTGAAGGGCTCTCCAAAGAAAGTGTCAGGAACCAGGTTCAAAACAAACATTAAGAGGAAACAGAGCTGTGGAAATCATTGCTTAAGTATCTTCTGAAGGTTAAAAGTTTACAAAGGGTCAAAGTGAGCAAGTGCACAGAAGGTCAGTCTGTTTGAGTTACTGAAACAGAAAACTAATTTGGTCCTTCAGTTCACAGACTTTTATATGTGATAGCATAATATTTTAAAAATTGAAAGGAAAATTATGAAACAGAAAACATACACAGAAACAATATCTAGCAGAGGAAACTGAGCTATTGGGCAGCTGGGAAGAAATGAGGGGTCTGTAATATGCTTGCCGTGTTCTTGCTCTTCTCCATGCATGTCTTATAGTTGCTGTTGGAGACAATTTGACTTTTCCAAGTGAGTCTTTGGTTTGATCCTGCATAGCCACTTTTGAGTTCTTATTTGACACAGTAGATCATGAGTTACTCTTCTGTTTGTCAGACTCATCTGGGTTTGCAGATTTTTTGAATGACCAACACACATCCTTATTCTTTTCATGTTGTGCAGCAACATTTTGCAAATTAAAGTCAGAGAGGCCTGTTCCTGTGAGATATCCATGTACGTGGTTTTCCATGTTTGTCCTCCCTTTCCAAAGCATCCATTTGAACTGGTACAAGTCCTTCAGTGTATTTTACTCTCTTCCATTATAATCATATCTCCATTAACTTGCATTCTCAATTTCTTTGTCTATTATCAAATGCCTGCAGAATATTAACTTTGACTTTACTGGAAATTATTCACTGAATAAAATGTTTCCATGCTACTGGTAACTTTTTACAATGTGTAGACAGCAACAGGAAGCTTACTAAATGGAAGAGTAAACTTGGTCCTGTTTTCCCTCCACCCATTGTGTAAACAGGATCAGTATGAGGACATGGAATTCAGTGATAACTTTGAGTGCAGTCTTGCCTTGGTAATGGTCCAGCTTACTGTAATGTCTATCAGTACTCTCCTACCTATGGTGAATCTGAGATACCTTACCATGGAAAGAAAATTCTGAATTGTTTTTTACAGAACATTTGCAAACACAGAGCTGCCAAATTCTTACAGTGCTATGCCAATAAAAACAATCTTGTTTTTTGATTAGTTATTTACCTGCAGAGAGAGATTTTCCACCTGAGTATTAGATTGTTTGTTTGCATTTTCATTTGCTCTCAAGTAGTCATATATTCAGAGGAATAAATACATAATTTCTAAACCAATACTGTAATTATGGGTAATGAACTGTAATAGAGCTAGAATTAAAAGAGTAAGAAATCAAGACGCATTCTGTATGTTTTTGAATTACTATTTTTTAAAATCTCAAATTGATCCGTCTTACACTGATGTTACTATACCTATGGTTGATTTTACACTGAGAAGGGGACCTAAATCACCACTTGAGGCCTTCATGGTTTCCTGAAATTCCTTTTTAAGTTCATTTTCTCTGCTCCAAATGTTCAAGTTTGACTTGGCAAAGCATTCAGGGCTCAGTGTCTTGAAATAGAACTCCAAAATTTCTGAGACAAATAAACTGCCTATTCTTTAGGAAGTGCTGAAAGAACTACATATGCTAGTTAAAATATGCTTAATGAAATTAAATAAATTCTTCACTCTCGAAACATAGGATACAAGACAAATGGAGTATTCTATTTTAATGGATTAAAAAAATTAATTACAGGTAAATGCCTGTGTCTTTTTAAATGATGCTTAGGGATACTGTGCCAAATGAAACCACTGTCTTTCCGTATTCAAAGAAGTAGAAGAAATGGAATAACAATTTTTCAGTGTTTTTTGGAAAAGAGTTACCAGGCAGTCAGCTCCTGGTGCCTTTTTGATAACAGTAGACTTTACTAGGTAGTGGAAATCTGTACTTTCCAGTAAAGTACAAGACCAGAACCCAATGTCAGTCTGCCATGCTTAATAAGTGCTTTTCCAATAACACTTGTAGCACTAGATAAGTATTTCTAATTTTTTTCCCCCTCCTTACTATTTTCCTATACAGACATTTCTGCCATCATCATCATTCAGAACTACTTCTGGCTATGCAGTTATGGAGGAAATCCTCCTACTCAGCCCTTCTGCAACATTGATTTGTTGCGCTTCAGTGGTGTTTAGGGTTAACACTGGTGAGCAGCTAAGCACCTCATAGTTTTTTGTTTACTTTCCTTCCTTCCCTAATGGAATGGGGAAGAGGAATAGGAGAATAAAAGCAAGAAAACTTGTGGGTCAAGATAAAGAAAATGTAGTAAGTGAGGGATAAATAGTTGAGAAAAAGAAGAAAACAAACCAGAACAAGTGAGGCAAAGGCAACACACAACCAACTCCAATGGGTAGAGTGATGACCAGCCAGATCCCAAAAAAACCATGGCTACCCCTCTCTAAACTCCCCACTCTTCCTTTGACTGTTAAGCATCATGCCACGTATTATGGAATATCTCTAGTTAATTCAGGTTCTCTGCTTGGTTATGTCCATTCCCAATCCCAGTACGCCTCCCCAGTCTATTCACTTGAGGGGCTGAGAGAGAAACAGAGAAGGCATTGGTGCTGTGCAAACACTGTGCAACCAGAGAAAATTGGTCTGTTACCAGCATTTGGGTCAAAAATCTAAACCACAGCACCATATGAGCTGCTGTGAAGAGAATTAACTTCACCCTAGACAGAGCCTTTAAAACTGGGCCAAACTTTTCAGTACTTCATCTAGGAGAGACACTTTGGCTGTGGAAAAGAAGACAACTCTGTTTATAGTGAACTAATTGATAAGGTAGAGTATGAAAGTTTGAATTATATGCAGATATCATCAAGGAAGAGGCCAAAAAGGCCACCATAGAATTCAGGCTACTCATGTTTTATTATCTCCTTAAAATTGACTCTTTTTTTCATGCACCCCTAAAATAGGTCTATGTTTCAGTTTCACAATACTAAGCAGAAAACCTCACACTTTTACATGCTCTTTCCTTGTATTATTGCAGCCTTGTGTTTGGGAAGAAGATAGATTGAAGAAAATTGTGAATCAGTTCATGTGAAAGAACTGCTGCATTTGCAGAAATTCTATTACACAGCAATGCTGTGTGTTATTGGGTGTGTGTGTCTCTGAGGATACTTTCTTTAGCACATAGTATACTAGCAGTATATGAAAAAGCATGGAAAAGGTTAGTGAAGAACAATGAATTCTAGAGCTTTTTTGTTAACCCTTGTGGGCTGGTTTTTTAGTGCTCACACAGACTCTTGTCTAGGGAGCAGGGCTTCAGACCTCTCCTCATGAATGCAACCAGTTACCCACGCAGAAAATCACAGAGGTCTCAGGGCTAACTGCACCACAAGAAGTCTTTCAGGTATTCTGAAATCAATGACAGTAACAATCAGTTGTATCTGTTAGATTTGGTATGAAGCAGTATAGAATGCATGAAATGTGCTGGCTTTCCAAAAGACACATGGATCTTTCCAAAAGACAGATTGGATCAGTCAGCAATCATTTCAGAAAATAACTCCTCCCTTTCCTGAGTCTTCAGTTTTATACATCTGAAAAAAAGGAGAGACCTACTTTTTTAAAGGTTTTTATACTCTAACATATTGTTACATGGAACTGGGAGTCTAATCCTATGAAATGTAAATCATTAGATGATGAAAGGAAAACAAAGGGAAAACAAACTGTAAGCAAATAAAATTAGAATGGTAAGCAGTCTGTATCCTACCTACAGATTGCTGGTTTACTAGCTCTGCTAGCTAACTGCTTAGATTCATTGTAGGTTGACAGATTGATGCTAGACAGGCACATTTTTCCTTTTAACCACATTTCTTTTCTTATTTTTCCCTCCTTCCCCATATGCCATAGAAAAAAATATATCTGAATCTCTTTCTCTCTCCCTGTGACATCTTCATTGCTGCTTCATTAACCAGTGCACCATCAGTGCATTTTAATACAGCTTCTCTCCTGGCCTACTGTGCTATTGCTAAGATGCAGCTATGAACTGGCTATCAAAATGCTAGTCTGTGTTTTAATCCTTCTGTCCATTCAAAAGAGGGGGAAGTTGTCTCTTTGGTAAAATCCTGAATTAAATTGATATTTTATCTATTATCCTGTCTGGCCCCACATGAAATGGACTGGGGAGATATAGTGTAGGCTGTGACAGATTTATTTACCTATTTATTTGCTGTAAAAGGCTAGGGGCATATCTCCTATCTGATCAGTGTATTAAGACAATTTAGACTGATTTTATATATGTGCCTTCAAATGACCTTGAAAAACTATTGAAGTTAATGAAAGTGTGTTTCAATTTCATGATTGTTAAGAAATGAAAAGGCCATGCTGTGATAGATATCCTCCGTGACATATACCTCCAGTTATACCAGTAGGGAGGGGACATGATTTAAATACTATCTGGTTTCCGATGGGTTTCTTGGGTATGGAATGCACTTAATTCATTTTTAAGTGAAGAGAAAGATATAACTGCAAGTATGATAGAAGCACGTAAATCAGGGGCAGAACACAGAGGAATAAAACAGACATATTTGGAATCTCAAATATAGCCATGAAAAGGGAAATAAGAAACTTGATGGCCTCTTCAGAGCAGTGCAAATGTTAAAAAATTGGGCAGTGTGTGTGGTGCAAATTTAAGGGGGAAGGGGACTACATGTGTTTTCAGTCCCTCTCCATCCACCCACTGCCTGCATGAATTCCAGCTCTCCCAGCTACGCTCCATCAGAGCTCTCTGCCAGTGCTACATGTTAGACAGCTGCGAGCCTGCATCTGTTCTCTGTTTTCCACTCAATTAAAGCAAAGAGAAAAAATATAAATAAGACAAATTGCTCTGACAGTAAATTTTGTGAAAAACCACATCTGAAATATATGATTTTGTCAGAACTTGGTGCAGGATTTTGTGTTCTTTAAAAATGTGATTTTGCAGGAGTTTTTTTATTGCTGCTTTTTAATTGGTGCATCTTTTTTTTTTTTGGTAAATATACAAAAGGCTTTCTGTCTTACACAGATCACTATTTAATTTGGGGAGGAAATGGTGTAAAAAGAAATGAAGCGAGAAAGGAGAAATGCTTGTCATATTAGATACAGACAAGGCAAATCAGTAGCTGGTCTGTAAGGGATTATTAGAAAAGGCTGTGACTCCTCCTGCATTAATTGACGTGGAGTACACAGTATGTACAGCTGTCGACACAAAACTCATTAAAATTTTCATTATTCTATTATTTATATTGTACTTGTGACTGAAGGTCCCAGTCAAGAAGGCAGACCAATGAGTATTCATAAAAGGAGTAGGGAAATTGTATTATTATTATTAGATTCATAATGACATGGACTCCAAGCATGGCCAGGCTGGCACCGCCGAGACAGCACCCTAACAGTGGACTCCAGGGGCAGCAAAAATAAATGAATGTGATTCTCATGGTGGAAGACAGCAGCTTTGTAGAGTGAACATTCAAGCAAGAGCGCTTCACTCTGAGATGCCACATACAGCCTGAAGGACGACAAGAGTCTGTACCTCAGTTTTTGTAGTAATTCATTACATGCTCATCACTTACTCACATCATAACAGAAGAATAATGTGAAAATCTGGGATTAAATCTGAATGCCAATGTAAAAAATTGGCAAAGGAGAATTGAGTAGTAATTACTTGAAAAGTGGAGGAAAACAGACATTTCTCTTTTGGTTTACTGAGTAGAGAGGTACAATTTCTCAAAAAAAAAAAAAGTCTCTCTATGATTTGGAAATCCAGTTGTTTTGGTCTCTGGTGGAAACGATGGGTTTTGTATCACATATCTCAATATGTCCTTTCTTTCTTCTTCCCTTCTTTTTTAGGTTACCTGCGCAAATTTAACAAATGGAGGAAAAACAGAACTTCTAAAATCAGGAAGCTCCAAATCCACACTAAAGCACATATGGACAGAAAGTAGCAAAGACTTGTCCATCAGCCGACTGCTGTCACAGACTTTTCGTGGAAAGGAAAATGATACAGATTTGGATCTGCGATATGATGCCCCAGAAACTTATTCTGAGCAAGATCTCTGGGACTGGCTGAGGAACTCCACAGATCTGCAAGAGCCTCGGCCCAGAGCAAAGAGACGGCCTATCGTGAAGACTGGGAAATTTAAGAAAATGTTTGGCTGGGGAGATTTTCATTCCAACATCAAGACTGTGAAGCTAAATCTGTTAATAACAGGGAAAATCGTTGACCATGGCAATGGGACGTTTAGCGTTTACTTCAGGCATAACTCCACTGGTCAAGGGAATGTATCTGTGAGCCTAGTGCCCCCTACAAAAATAGTGGAATTTGACTTGGCACAACAGACAGTGATTGATGCCAAGGATTCCAAGTCCTTTAACTGTCGAATCGAGTATGAAAAGGTTGACAAGGCTACCAAGAATACACTCTGCAACTATGACCCTTCAAAAACGTGTTATCAGGAGCAGACCCAGAGCCACGTGTCATGGCTCTGCTCCAAGCCCTTTAAAGTAATCTGTATTTACATTTCCTTTTATAGTACAGATTATAAACTAGTACAGAAGGTGTGTCCTGATTACAACTACCACAGTGACACACCCTACTTCCCTTCAGGGTGAGGACCAACTTGTGTCTGAGACTGAAGCCTGGGGAATAAAAGAGGTCGAATGACAGGGCTGTAACCTCAAGGAGGAAGGCCACATCTATTGCCTGGAATGTGTCTACCTACTGCTGCTGCTGATGTCAAATGGCTGCAAATATGTTAGTGGAAAACAATCTCATGTAATTTTTGCCCATTCAGCTCCATGTATCAATCTAGGTGTAAATCACTATGGATTTGAAATAAAATCATACACATACACAGAGACACACACACTTTTCAGCGCACATTATTGAGATTCCTGTTAAGAAATCTTTCATTGTCTGATATCTAAGGATTCAGCATAACCTATCATCAAGCAAAATGGATTGACTAGACAGTACAAGGTTTCTAACGCAGACTGTTACGGAAATCTCCTTGAAAGTCCTTTGAGTACACACCAATCAATAATCCCCACTCATGCATTCTAGTGCTTGGAGTAGCTGTACTGATAAATAATACTGTAGGAGTAAATACTTGTTAAAATGGGAAAAAAGTGTGTTTAGAGTTCATTATTCCCTATTATATGAACACAGCAAAGTGTCATGACTTTTTCCCAGCATACAGTAGGCACATTCAAGGTGGTGTTGGTGGCTCTTTTTCTGTGGAGCAAGCCTGTTTCTAGTAAAGATGGGCAAACATTTGGAATTTACATGTGAGCAGACATTCTGGTTTCATGTTTCTCTGACTCTTTAAGCACTGATTCTTTAAAATTGTTTGAGTTTAGGCCAGCTAAACTACTTAAAACTGCAACTGATCTCTAAGAAGGAAAATGCCTGGCGGAGAACATGTAAGTTATAAGTGGCTGTCTTATCTTTATTACAAAATATTGTAACAAATTCAATATCCTAGTCTTCATTTGTATGAACGGTTTGTATTGTACATAATTTAACCAGTGTTATTTGAGCTGCTTATTAATATTAACTCGTAATTGTCTCTCTGCTTGTTATTGGTTAAAAACAATCAAGGAAATGAGGAATCCATTTTATCAATGTAGCTGTAAACTCCATTAAAAGACAGAACTATGTACAAAGCATTTATTCAGCTAAAGTATTGTTGAAAGCTATACATATACAACATTACAGTCTGTCTGTATTTAGGTATTTTATTTCCAGAGGAAAAAAATGAACTGTACATAAAAATAAAAAATCTTAAAGTTGAGTTTCAGTATGTACTGTGTAGATAGTAGTTTAAATGGTTCTGACAAGCAGGTAACACTCCAAGTCTAATATGATTTTCAATATTGTCTCTTTGCATATGTACATATATATACATCTATTTATAAATTTGTGTGTGTGCATATTTGTGTGTGTATAAGTACATGTGTGTGTGAGTGTGTGTAAATACGTGTATATGTTGAATACGTAAAAATTTCTTGAGCCCTATTCCTAGCAAGCAGATCTTATTACTGAAGGTCTTGCTAGCTCAAGTGGAAGCCCCCACTCAGATAAGAAATTACAGGTGCAGGGCTTTATTTAAAATGAGTCATTATAATTTAGAAGTGGGAAAACATAGAGCCACTCTCTGTGTACAAAGGCCTGTCTTTGCCTTAATTCTAGCCTCCTCTGAGGTACTGATCTCTGTGGAATGAAGAGATCCCTTTTTATGGTACTAGGGAATTTTCTTCCCATAAACAAAAAGCTTGTAGCTTTTAAATATGTATAAATATATATTTTGTGGATAGTGGCATACTTTACCCCCAACATCCCAAAAACCAGCAGCTGTAAGAAGTCAATGCCTAAAAGAAGGCTGCCCAAAGAAGAACTCAGTATTTCATATCATATCTTTCAGAATTATCATTCCTGGAAATGTTTTCTTCCCCCTTCCACCCTCACCCCCAGGTTCTGTGCTCTTGGGTCAAAGCTGCGAATGCAGATATGGGTTAGCTTCCAACTATGCACAGCATTATGAACAGCTTCTCCAAAATTCCAATAAACACTCTACTAATGTTTCAAGAAGTGAAAAGTTCAAAACAACTACCAGTTGTGGACCTCTCTTGCTGAAATGTGCAGAACCTAAATGAGAATGGAACAAAGCAAATGGATAACATTTTTGAAAGTAAATGTTTTCCCACTTATGTACTATGGAGAGGAGACTTCCATATTATTATTGCTTTGGCTTCTTTTAATAGATATGCTTGTGGGAATTTCTTCATTATGTGTGACATTTCCCAGGACTAACTTGTGACCCTGGACCCTCTGAAAATTTGGAGAAAGAAATTTTCTAAGCCATGTAGTCCATATTCTGATCACATTCCGGAATATGCTGAGATATACAACTTTTTTCTTTGACAGGGATTATGATTAAGCTGGTAGTGTTTATCCCTTGTGCTCTATGAAAAGTAATTGTTATGAATATTAACCATAAAATAATTTGTGTTGTTGCCAATAGTTAAATCTTGGGTCTTTTAAATCAATGGGAATCTTGCTATTGATTTCAGTATAAATTTCCATTTAAAAGTATGTAGAACTCCAGCGTTAAGTATGATTAACAGTTTTAGCAGTCTGTATTACAATTGAGCATTACATGGTTCGTTTATATTTCTGAAAAATGGATGTGAAATACTATTGCTGGTACAATTTCATGGGCTTTTTATATTTTTTAACACTTCCCATAAATATATGAAATAGATACATTCTGTTCATATAGAAATATTTGTCCACCTTTCAGGTAACATCCACACAAAAAGGAACTATTCATCATGCAATGGTTTTAATCCTATTAATTGTGGTTGTTGGTATTTTATCTGCCTCTGTCACAGACAGTCATATTATTAATTAGTCTTAAGTCTTTGAAGAATTTGGTATTCTTTATAGGCATTGTTGAGTTTGAACTTGAAAGAATTCTTTTGGTGATTGAGTAGTGAAACACTGATCTAATATCAGAATAGATAATGTATTACTTAGGTGCTAGTTTATGCATTTCATTCAATCTATTTGGGAAATATTTTGTGTTTACTAGCTTTGTTAAAGAATGTTTTTGGTTTTGTCATTTGAAAAAGGAATTTAATGAACATGAATGTGTTAAGTCAGTTAAGCAATGTATGTATGGGATCTGGGTCTTGCACATGAACAATGCCTTAATGGGGTGCTAGGCCAGGCAAATGTTGCCACACCATAACTCACTAATTCTAAAAGTAATAAAGATGTATATCTCTAAAGGTATATTTTTAGGATTAAAGAAGATTCAGTTACTTATTTTTAAGAAGTGAAGAGACTGTTTCTGTTCACCTTTTTTTTTTAACTTTTAAATCATGCTTTGGCTCTTGTTTTCACTTCATAGACAAATCACAAATAGAGATATTTTATTGGAACAAATTATTTCTGGTGGAAAAATACATGGATAATGCACTTGAGCAAGTATCAGTATATTAAAATTGCCTTGCATGGATCAGTGATATTATTTATATGTCAGTTCCTGTGAGTTTGAGAAAAGGAATCCAAGCTATAGGAAATGGGTGGTTTGCAAAAAAAACCTGCAAAAATCACTGATCAAAGTTCTAAACAGTGATGGAAACCTGTAAGGCTTTCACTTGTTAATTTTATTAAAATATTTCAGCATGGGGTAGAAAATGTACTATCTTCTCTCCTTATGAAATCACTTGTAAAATTTTATCCCTTTCTCCCTTTTTCCCCTTACACTGATAGTAAGCAAATTAATAAATTTATCTTTACACAGATGTTATTTTTCAAAGTTTCCCCTTACTTAAAAAGTAATGATGTCAGAAACTGTTGAAAATTACTGTAATGATTTACAGTTAACTTAGAAATATTTGAACTCCATTTATATGAGAAAAGAATGGAAGTCTTGCAGTGTTCTGGTACATGTTAGCCTAGCAATTTAAGTAATACTATTCAAGTAATTTGGTCAGAGGGCAGTTTTACCATGACAAAGTCATGACAACCTCATTTCTGAATCCTATGTTGCAAATTACCATTCTGTTAGAATATCCTCAACTACTCTGAATATTATGTGTTAGAGAACTGTGGAAGAAAATGGATTACAAAATATCTGCTAATCTTACAATAAAACCAACCTAAATCTTAGGCAAGTGATCTGAAGAATTATCCTCCAACAGAAGACACTGAACCTCAGTGTTAGCATCTTGTGGGTCCTTCTACATCATTCTATGGCAGAGGTAGTAAAATTTATCTGACTGCATCCAGTAATGGAAGAAAAGATTTTCTCTAGTGATTTGTACTTAACTGCATGTCTTAGGACTGCCAGAGACCTCAAATGGCTGCATCAAGGATCTGCTGTTCTAGGAGCTGCAGAATATATAATGTATGCAATACCTGTTTGGGAATTGTTTTGATGCTAAGAACTCCTAATTTTCAAGACAGTGTACTGCAGAGTTCTTGTGAACCATGTACTTTGAAACATATTGTTTATGATTTTTTTTTGTTAATATAAACAGTTCTCAAAAAAAGAACTACTATTAAAATCTCATACATACATTAATGAAATACAGGCAATAAAAAAATACAGTTACAATTACCACTTTAATTTATGAATATAAATGCTATTTCCCAAAATATTTTGACAGTGGAAGAACAGAGTATTGTATAATAAAAATATTTTCATTTTTTTTCTTTATTTTTTTTTAAATGGGCAGTATCCTACTAAAATTATGGTAAAATTGACAGATTAAATATTTTTTTGATAAATTTGGCTAAATAAACATCTATGGATATGATAAAACTTTTTGCTGTTTGTGAGAGGAACACTCATTAAAAAGAAACTGTCATTTGTAAAGTTACAATAATGACAGGATTTTGGAGATATTGTATTTCCTTGGGTGGTACACACCTGACAATATGATCCAATACTTATAGCATGATCCTTCCAAGAGCATTGATGAATCTTATAGCTGAAAATGAAATTTTTCCATTGTTTCCTATATTCTGTGCTAGTTAGCTAAAGTACCCAAACTAGCAAGCAGATTACTTTTTTTTTTTTCTTTTTTTTTGTGTACAGGAGTTTATTTTCTCATTGGAAAATATCTGTACAGTTTTTTAATTCTGTTTGAAGGACATAGCTGGGGATCCACTGCATGAGCTTGGACTGATGTCCTGTGCATGATATACATGATTTTAAATCCTTTATCTTAGTTTGCATTTGGGATAAAGAAAGAAACATACTTTTTTGTAGGTGCTTTAGATCAGGAGCAAGCCAATGACTCACTTGAACTTTAATTCTAAGAGAGCTATGGTCCCATTGTCAAAGAAGGAACTTGAGAAGACAGAGCATGTTTAAGATTTGTTCAAACTGTACCCCAGTCATGTATCAAGTAGAGATATTGCTGTGAAGGAAGGCTTTAGGGATGTGTGAAATGAACTTCTGCCTGTTGTTAACAGGAAATTAGAGGCACCAAAAGAAAAATTATAAAGTTGATGCAGTGCATACACATCAGTGAAGATGTGGAAATTAGACATTTCAAAAAGTAAATCAGTATTTTATGGAAGGGCTACTGAGTTTCTGGGAAAAGCCAATGTACTTACAGATCTGTTCATCATAGAAAGTAAGTAAAACCAGACTTGGCAGAGACAAAAATAACACGAGCTCTTTAGTTCCTCATCTAGGTCATGGAAAATCTAAGCTGAGATGCAAAAGCCTACTAGAAACAGTAAACTAAGGAAAAATGAGGTCACTTATGGAATGAAAATAAAAAGTCATATTAATTCTTCCAGTATCCAATAATTATAATTGTTAAATTTCTTATGACATAATCATGAGGTATTTTAAAAGTTCTTTTGCAAAGTATTTTGATTAGTCATAAAGTGAGGAGGCCTTGGGAATAAAGATGGAATTTTTTGCAAGGAAGCTTCTACAGTTGCAACATACTCCTTCCAATGACAAATACTCTGGACTCCTTTCAACTGGCTTCTTGTGGAATCCAGAACTGTGATAGTGAACTGAACGGTGAACAAACCAGAAATAATAGAACTTGACTGGCAGGGACTGTGGTGATCTTGAGTTCATTGTATGTTAATTTTGTAGTGTTTGTCTGCTTTTGATTTTGGTTTTGTGTTTGTATCTAGAGGCATAAGAAATGCATTTATCTAGCCATCATTCACTTTAACATGCCAAGTGTGGAGTTCACTCATAAACTCTATGTAACAAACTGATATATGGGTGCATGACATTAAGTGCTCTAGTCTTTGTTTGCTAATGACCTGTAGGTCATGTCCAGTAAATAAGGTGGAGAGACAGTAGCAACACAGCTTGTGTATCAAATGAATTCCCAAATGAATCTTCTTTGACTTGAGAAAAAATTACTGATTTCAACATTTAGCTGATGAACTTCAGCAAATTAGCTCTAGCCCATCAGAAAACAGGAGTAATACTTGCAAATTTTGAACTGTATTTTTTTCAGGAGCTCACCAGTATTTTTCAGTACCATCTCATGTTAAGGAATTATAATATCTCCTCTGCGTATCAGAGACTTACCATTTCTTTAATCAAAGCTATTACTGTGAGAAATGTTTTAGTAAGTAATCTCTCATTTTTCAGTGAAGTATTATTTTCTAAAATAACTTCTACTATTCTTCTGCAAATGTTCAGCAAGTTTCTACTTTTTACCCTGGAGACTATGCTGTTACTGAATTTATGCTCCCAAAAGAATTTCTTCCTCCCACTGAGGTAAAATTATCCCTTTCATTTTTCCATGGGAATCACACAAATTTGCCCAGTTTATTTCCTTTTGCTAATTGCACAAGTATTACCTGTAAAGTTGCTTTTTATTAACCACTCCAAAAGAACTGTATAAGTCTTTTCAGAACAACTTCCATTTCCTCAGTGTCTATTACAGTAAAAGACTACAAAATGAATGCAATATTTTAGACAGAATTCTAATGATAAAGGGTCTCATCACCTTTCTCTAACGAAATTCCTTCATATTCATAGTTACAATGGTTTCTCTCAGGTCTCAAACTGCAGAAAATTTACTGCTAATGAGCTCTCCACTATTATTTCTAGTAGAAATGGCAAGCCTTAATTATACTGCTTTACAGTGTTCCTTCTCCTTTGAGTTTTGAAGTGTCAGTCTTCAGAGGTATTCGTGGCTCCTTTCCTTTGCTGCTACTTTAAGCAAGTCTACCTCTTTAGACCAACTTTTTATACACTTTTAACCTCACAGATATAAGAATTGCCTGTGAACTTCATTAGCACATTATTTAAGACTTCTAGTTAACTGCTGTGATGTCATAGAGGTAGGAAATTTTTATTGTTCTTTTCTGATTGATTTCTGTCTGCCTTCTTCCCTGTTTGGTGTGGGTTTTTTTACTCTGTGTTTGATTTGAATTCCTTTTGTCTGCTTCAGATCAGATGTGAGTAGTGTTCACTGATGTGTTTACACATAGGAGGGGATGAAATATATAATTGCTTATTCTACTAAAAATTGAGCTAATGAGGTGATTACATTAATGAGGTATTGCATTAACTCATCTAGAAATACTAAGTAACAAGTGGGAGTGGTACTTGGAACTAATCCTCAGGTAAAGAGTTAAGTATGCCATTAAAAAAATAAGTTGTTACTTTATTCATAGAGCTTGGAACTTATGTAAAAAAAGTTGTTGCCTGGGTCTAAATACCACTAAAGGCAAAGTGATTAGCTTGATGGTAGAACAAATCAGTAATAAAATTTCATGTAATTGCTAGGAAATTCCCATTCAGGTTCCCACTATTTCTTGTATCTTTCCAGGTAAAAGGCTAATATACAGTTGTAATTGCCAGCCTGTAGGCTTATTCTATTCCTTTCACTTTGTCTTATTCTCCCTCAGATATTATTAACATTATTTAAAAAAGGCTTTACATTGGATCCCTTTTGTTACTCATATGACTTAGATCATCTGATGTCTAGTTGCCAGAACAAGGCAACTAACTTTCTGTAACTGTAATCTCCCCTTTGGCACTTTGAATTTGTAAATTTCTAGAACTTTTAATTTATCCAGTTAGTCTACTTCAAATTTACTCTCCACTCTTTTTCTAGCAGGTACTGATTTTTCATCTCTCAGTTTAAGATAATTTCTAAATGCTGTCTTTGTGGAAGAGAAATGAAGCCAACTCAAAGGTTTATTTTTTAGGCTAACTGGGGTCTAATATAAGATGGCCTGAACCTGTTATTACATGCAAGCTATAAATTCAGTATAGAACATGTTCTATAATGAAAATTATATATGGATAACTATATAAATAAGCAAATGCAAATGAATAATAAAAACACAGGTAAGTATAAGCATAATATACATATAATTGTAATTGTCATACTTATTTATTTCTCTTTTAACTGATGAGAAATATAACACCAAAATTTCTTTTTACATATAGCAAAGATGAGGAAGATAAGTTAGTTAAGAAACTGAGAAACGGGTAGTAAATGATCAGATATAAAACTAGAGTCCCAGTAACTTGCTCTAAGGCTGCACTCAATAGGTGTTGCTGCTCCATTAATTGCAAAGGATATATTTGAGCCAAGTACAATCCACTAGAATACTTACATGGTTGCTATAGGTTTAAGAATAAATGAAAGGGAGCTGCAAGGCTGTTTAATTCTGAGCTCATGCCCAGAAAAAGTTTCAAGACCACATGGAAAGATGTTTGTTTATGAATTGTTTTTAGGACCCTCCAGTGGGTTTGATTTCTTGTTCTTTCAAGGTAAATTGTCTCCAAACTTGCTAGTTCTCAAAACGTATGTTCTTGTGCCCTTTCCTCAAAGGAAGCTAATCTTGAAGTCTCTCACGTTTTCTCTCTGACTGCTCTTCTTGCACTCACTCCTAGAACTGACATGTCTTGATGTTAGAAATGAGAGTAATAAATGCATCTCCCCTTGTTTCCACTGTTGCCCTGCTCTTTTACCTCTCAGGATGGTATACATCAACACTTGCAGACTGCTGGTATGGAATACCACAATTTCAAATTAAGAAATAATTTCCTTCCAAGTCTCCTTGGACTGGCCAAAATAAGCAGGAAGCTCTCTTATAGCATTCTTTTGCATCTTTGAAGACTGTTACCATACTCAGCCACCAGTCATAGTTTTTCTGGATTTAGCAGTCTTGGCTCTTATAGCATGTTTGACTGAATTCCTCTGACTACTCTAAAACTTGCCTACCATTTCATGTGTGTAACCCCAAAGAAAACAGACTATTCTGGTTTATATCTTGCCAACAGTGAGAAAAGCAGAATGTGAATAATTCTCTTCTGTTTCTTTCTATGTGCTAGTAACAGTATTCTATGTAATACCAATATCATAGTTTTTTTCATAATTTATCATTGACTGTGTTGGTTATGCTGACTACAACTTGGTTATGCAGAAATGTTGTCTAAACTGTAATTCCACAATTTCTATTTGTGCATTTGAGTTTTTTTTCCCTGCCTATGGTAGAATTTGAACTGCCAAATTTCAGTAAGACAGGGTATAAATTTACAGCACACTGGCTTCTCCACGCCAGCTTTCCCTGTGGATACTTTTAGCCTTCACTAATGCTGGCTCTGTGCAAAATGTGAAATAGAAGACATCACAGAGAGATATATTTACTGCTTAGCAAAGTGTCAGCATGAAAAGTTATTATGCAGCAACGAGTGTACTGTAAATTCATGCTTTAGTTTGCTCTACTAATCTGTGTGGACAAGCCCCAAGTGTAGTAATCTGCACTTGTATCTATTGAATTTCTTGTTATTGATTTCAGACCAATGCCCCCATTTATCAAAATGATTTTGGTATTCCATGAAGCACTTCTCTCCTCCCTCTTTTTTCCTTTCAAAGTTACATCAGCTCTTCATAGACTTTGCAGTCTTTAATGATATTGTAGATCATTGCAAGATGGCACAGGTAGAATCTTAACATTGGCAGAGTAACCAAGAAGGCATTTTTACAATTACAGTTTTTAGACTACAATCACACAAGTTTGAAGAAATTATTAACTGGGTACTAAACAGAAGCCTCAACAAATATGTTGAGGAAATTGTTTAATGTGTTGAGGGAATTAGCTACTTTTTTAATTTATCTGCTTTTGGAAGGAAGAAAGGTCATAAGTAGCTTCTTGTGTGTAAAGTAAAGGCAGAAAAGTATTTGTCTTGGAACAGGTGACGATTAATAAAGGTCTAATTCCTTCTCATATTAATGAGTCAAATAATTCCTCGGAGAATGTTGTTCATAGATTCTTTGGAGTTTATTCTGACATTTTAAAATATATTAGAAGTACCTGTTACCTCTGGCCTGTTAGTATGGATGTGTTACAAATAAAAACTTTGTCTGGATCAGAGGTTCCAGTTTGGGATAATATCTTTTATATTACTCTAAGATAAACTCCCCCATTTTAATGGACATCACATGGCTAAGAAATGTTAATGGTATCTTCTTGTCAAAACAAGGATTTTAGCTCTCTAAATATATTTCAGTTTTATCATCATTAATTTTTCATCATTTAATTTTAATCTGAATTTGATTCTCTACAAGATTTTAACTACAAATATTTGTAAAACAAACCCTCACCTATGTCTACTCTGTACACTGTTTTACTATTAGCTATCAGCTCTCTGTTTACCTCTGATTCTAATGTGGCTATCAGAACATGTAAAGTAGCTTCATGTGAAAACAAAGGTCCAAGTCTCTTTGATTACTTGCAGGCAGAAACTTTGCCTGTGCTCTGATCAAATGCATATGAGGAGGAAGCTGTATTAACACACTCTCCTATGGTAATAGACCTCTGTGATGGGTTTAAATGTAAGAATATAACGGAGGTGATAAATCTGCACAGCTTTCAGGCTGAAGGGAGGTAAGTTCACAGGGTAAGTCAAGTCAGCTCACACCTGGCTGTAAAAAAGTACATGAACAAATTTGGGGATCCTGGACTGGAAATGAGGAAGTGATTTCATTGAACACCAGTCTAGTTTCTGCAGTTTGTTGGTAAAATAAGTTTTCTGCTTCTTCTTCTCCTGGGCTGTTGCCTCTAAATACTCAATCTTATCTTTTTCTTTGAATCAGATCTCATGACAGCTGCAGTATAAATTGAACCAGTCCTCAGTCCCATATTTCCTTCAAAGAAGAGAAAAAAGGTTTCCCTTTCAAAATATTCAGGTTTCATCCTCACCTTTTCTATGAGAACCATCTGATTACATCGCTTGCCTAGAAAGCGGAAGACATGAATTCTAGTTCAAAATTCAGTGTTCCCTACTTTGCCAAATTACCCACTCTATCTGCATTCTCTGAGGCTATGATTTCTTTTCTTTTCTATTCCATGTGCTCTGAAAAACCTACCATTCTGAACACCTCCAAGGTTTCAAGAAGAGAAAAGTGTAAAGTTTAGGCATATGTTAAGTATTCAAATAATCATTGTTCAGCACTTAAGCAGAGGAGGAGCTTTCAAGCGTCCTGGAGTTGTATTGTTTGAAATTGTAAGAATTGTAGGCTTTACCCTCTCTCCTGATAGACAGCAACTGATCAAGGGCAATTTTGGCCAGAGCTTTTTTGGGGAAGGAGATCTAGCTGTTCAAGGTGACTGTTTAGTCTGTCATCAGCTAGGAAAGAATAGCAGGAAATTTTGGGTTCAGTATCATAAGGACAAGCCTGATGGGCTTCAAGGTGCATTTGTCCTTCTGTGAATCTAACCTCTACAGCTTAATCAAAACAAATGAAAAACCATTTACCTTGCAGTGGAGGAAAGTGTCTCTCTCTCTATTTACTTGTTCACTGATTAGTCAATATACTCAGAATTTATTTGCAGTGTTGTTCACTATTGGAACTAAAATACCAGTTATTCGCAATTGCCTAACTGCCTGATACACATAAATTAACTCATTTCCTGCAGAAATTCTGTCAGAAGTGGGCCTTTCCACTCTTCACTTAGTTATATTTCTAATGTTATTTGTCCTGTATAACATCAGCCTAAATAGGAGACAGTGTGGAATCTCTGCTTTCCAAGGACTACGCTTCTGTGAGGACGCAACAACTGCTGAGCAGCTTTTCCATGTGGCACTGCATCAGCTCGTGCATCCATATGGTCTCTTCTCACTAATACTGCTTCCTGCTGTTCAAAGTAAGCAGATAGATCTGCCTCCTTTTCCTACCTAAAAATATTTCTGCATGCCCTGTGTGAAGGACCTCACACTTCCCTCTCTCCCCTTCACCACTACTCTAGACAATTATGTAAGGGCTTTTTATTGCACATATTCCACTTGAAGAAAAGCTATTCTGCTGAGACATGGCAATATTTTTTTCATCTACAATTACAGGTCATTGTTTTGAAGTTTCTGAAAAGAGCTATTGAAGAGCATCATTATTGCCAATTTCTTCTTTGTAAGTTTGAACTATCAAATGCCTTTAGTGTATTGAAAAAATCATGTACGGACAATCTGAGTCATGAAGAGTTGTTTGGAAGGTCTGTGGACTGAAAATAAATTGCTGGTTTCTAAGAGATTTGGCTGTAAACTCTGTCTGCCAATCATCTGAAGTAACCTGTCTGGACATCATCTACAAATGAGTACAGTGTGATTTAAGAGTAGATATTTTCTTTTGTCTGTATTTTCAACTATAGAAGGAGATACCATGCTCTAGCATTTCACTGTTCTGGCAAGTTGCATTACATCATTTTCACAGAAGTCATAGTTACAAGGTCAAATTTGCACTCTGAGGGAATCAAGTCTTCTGAGCATTGATATTGAGTCAGTTTTTGGTCTGTAATTTCTGACATTCCTTGCTTAGATAAGAACACTGACATTATTTGAAGTACTCAGTTTTGGAACAGTCTCAAATGCATATCAGAGTGTTCATGTGATATCCAATTTCAAGTCCACTGAAATCTGTAACCAGATTCACCTTGGAGTCTCTGGAATTTCTGCCAGGATTTTAATGAATGCTACTACAACAAAAGGCATCACAGTCTATATATAAAGTTGTTATTGTCGCATGGACTAACATAACTGAATCTTCTCAATGAGACTAGATAGCTCAATAAATCTTTCCCTATTTTTGAGGAACATGGTCTAGTCAGTGAATGTGTTTTCTTGGTGGCTTTTCTTCCTCATCTTTGAAACTAAACACCTTTTCATCCCATTCCCAGGGAACAGAGAATGGGATGCCACAAAAGGGACAGGCTTCAAAAAATGTTGTATCCCTTCAAAGGATTGCAAACAGAGGAATGGAACTATTATTTTTTGATGTTTGTCATACAGTTATTTATTTATTTATTTATGGCTATTTATTATTTACTATTTGCATAATGATATGTATGATCTCAGCCACTGTGCAGCCAGAAACAGACAGTCCCTGTCCCAAAAACTAGTTAAATGGAGATGGGAGTTTGAAGGTGTGCATTATGGATGATAAAAGGAAAGTTAGGGAGGAAGACAACGAAAAGGAGATACCTGCCTAGTGCTTCAAAAGTATTTCAGTGTTACTATATCCTACTGACAGGGTAAAATGTGTATCTTGTAATTATTCTCTGAACTGGTCTCATCACACACCTGATCCCTTGTAGGCTTGTAAAATGAAAGCCTCAAGGACAAGCATAGTAGTATACAGAAAGCAACACAAAAGAGAATAGCAATAGAATAATTATGAAAAAGAAATCTAGCATGAGAGCAACATAGAAAAACAGATATTAAAACCTGCCATGCTATTGCAGCTGTTACAGGGGGAATTATGCTCCATTATATAGTGTAGATAAATCCTTGGTTTTAAATCTTTTTGTTTTCCACATCTAGCCTCTCTACCCCTTCATCTGAGAGGTCTTCCTGCCCCAAAAG
This sequence comes from Entomyzon cyanotis, assembly GCA_024500445.1. Classification (NCBI taxonomy): domain Eukaryota; kingdom Metazoa; phylum Chordata; class Aves; order Passeriformes; family Meliphagidae; genus Entomyzon; species Entomyzon cyanotis. The sequence goes on along the minus strand of JAKEPQ010001006.1, from coordinate 16,239,878 downwards.
GAAAACACACATATAGACACAAATAAATGTGTTGGTTTTTAAAAAAAATTTTAAAATTTTTTTGAGTGTAACTTAATTACTAATGGCCTGATCTCATCCTGACTTGAGGCTAAACTTCATTTTTTTGCAGTAAGGGACCCTCAGAATAGTGCCTTTTTTCCAGATTCAGCTATATTTTCTCTAACGTAGTATGTGTCAGTGTTTTGAAATCCTTTTCTGAGATACTTAACCATATCTTTACACCTGGCTAACTGTATGCTGGGCTGTATCAAAAGCAGAGCGGCCAGTAGGGTGAGGGAGATGATTCTGCTCCTCTATTTCGCCCTGGTGAGACTCCACCTGCAGTGCTGCATCCAGGTTGGGGGTCCCCAGCACAGGAAGGACATGGACCTGTTGGAGAGAATCCAAAGGATGGCCACCAACATGATTGGAGTGGTGGAGCACCTCTCCCAAGAGGAAAGGCTGAGACAATTGGGATTGTTCAGCCTGGAAATAGAAGGCTTCAGGGTGACCTAGTTGTGGCCTTCCAGTGTCTGAAGGGAGCCTACAAGAAAGATGGAAAGAGACTATTTACAAGAGCATGGAGTGTCAGGACAAGGAGGAATGGCTTCAAACTGAAAGAATATGTTTAGATTAGATATTAGGAAGAAATTCTTAACTGTGACGGTGGTGAGGCACTGGAACAGGTTGGCCAGAGCTGTGGATGCCCCATTCTTTGAAGTGTTCTAGACCAGGTTGGATGGAGCTCTGAGCAAACTGGTGCAGTGAGAGATGTCCTTGCTCATCTCAGGGAGTTTGAAACTAGATATTTGTGGCTAGCACAGGTCTTTCTCGTGAGAACATTTTGCTACATTTCATAAACAAAGATAAAGTTTGGATGTTTTGCAAAGAGTGTCTCCAGATTAGGGCAGTTCGGGCTTGGCCAATTGGGCCTAGGGGGAGGTTTCTAGCTGACCAATCTGGGTGACCTCTGAAAACTCTATATATATGGAAATCAAAATAATAAAGACCCCTTTTCTCTTTCCTTGTCTGAGAACCTGGGTCTTTTCTCAGCTAGCGGCTCAACAGCGACAGATATTCTTTAAGGCCACTTCCAACCCAAACCATTCTATGGTTCTATGATGATTCTATGATTCTATGATTCTATGATAGGAATCTCAGTTCCCCACAAAAGCACTATTGGGTATGTCTTGAGGTTTTCTACTCTCATAATCAAGCTGAATCAGGGGAGGTTTAGGTTGAATATCAGGAAAATATTTTTCACCCATAGGGTGTTTGAAGATGCTCACCAGGGAAATGGTCTCCACTCCAAGTCTGTCTGAGTTCAAGAGGAATTTGAACAATGCTCTCAGGCACCTGGTGTGATTCTCGGGATGTTCTGCACATGGCCAGGACTCGATCCTGACAGATCTCTTCCATCTCAGCATATTCTATTGTTCTATGATTCCATGATTGCATGATTCTGTGATTCTATGATTCCATGATTCTATGATTCTGTGATTCTATTCTAGCCCAAGCCATTTTCTGATTTATGATTCTAATGTGGGGCTTAACAACAAAGATTCCAAAGGGCCACCTGAGTGTTAGATATTTTCTCTGTTGAGCACAACAGTGTCTCAGGAATTGTCTAAATGGTCAGAGGCTGTCGCTTGCACATTAACTTTCCCGGTGCTCTAACTTGGTCAGATTGTTTTATACCAATAAAACCATTTGAAAAGCAAGAATTGTTAGGAGGGACGAAGTCACATACAGGCCTGTCTAAATGGCTCTAGAGTCTTAGCTAGTTTTGGTAATGATTTATGCACTTGAAGGACAGATTTCACAACATGATCTTCTGGAACACCTTCTATCAAATTCCAGCAGTGTGTTGTTACCCAGGTGAGACATTAAATGGTTTAATTGCACTAAATTCCACAGAACTGCATTTAGCCTACAGGTAGTAAAAATGCTCTACTACATAAAACGACGTATGGATTTTAATTTTTTTTAAATTCAGATCAGATATCTGCTACCAGACCTGCTCTCTTTATTGATAGACAGAAACTGCATGAATTGATAAGTAACCTCTGAACCTATGAACTGCTGGATATTGTGGTTCACTGACTACTTGAGTTATTCTGGGGTACTTTGGAACATATCACATGGAAAACACAGCAAACTGCTCACTCATGTTTGCTAGTTTCTTTTTACTTTTTTTTTTTATCCCTAGACCCATATAATTTTCTTTTCTGAATTCACTCTACTTACACTAAACTTGCTGTCTATTCTCTATTGCAGTCTTTCTGATTATCTGACTTTTTAGTACATTTTGTGGCAGAAACCATTACAAAGCATGAAAATATTTCCACCATTTATGTATTTCCAGACAACTTCAAGTAATTTTCTTCTAATGCAAGCTTTCTCTTTCATAGCCCTAAAGAATGTTTGCTATGCTTTTGACAGCATACTAATTTTATTTGTAGTATAAGAGCTGCTGTGACTGAGCACACTGTCAGTTTTGTAAAAATATTCAGTACAAGCCACATTTGCGTATGCATTTTTGATATATACAATCTAAATACTCCATTTCCATTGAAAATCATCTTTAGAAAACATATTTCAGTTCATTTCACACTGTGTTAATTGTGTAACACACTGTAACCATTACCTTTTACCAGCCACAGTTGCTCATCTAATGGGAAATGATGACTTTAACAAGGAATTATTAGATCTGTTTGATCTGAGAATGCACATGTGGACAATGGGAGCTGCTGGCTGGAACATGCACCATTTTCTCCCCCTATGAGTACATAATTGAATTACAAGTCTCATTTTATGAAGGAAAAAAAATGTCAGTAAGCCTTATGCTTTGTAGCTAGCCCTGCTGACTCGCAATTTGTATTTAACATTGCTAAATATATTTGCAGCATTCAGTGTTATCTCAAAGCTAGTTTAAAGTACCTCAGATGGAAATGGAAAGTAGGTAGGCAGAATTCTTTTTGTTGTGGGTTACAAAAATTTTGAACTGCTTTTTAATTAAATACTGCTACAGCTTTAAAATTAGCTTTACTACAACTAAGAGGAACACAAGCAAGTATTAGAGGGTAATGTTAAACACTCTATGTAATGAGAAAACTGTTTTTCCAACAGTGCTGCTTTAAATAAGATTTTTTCTGTTTTTGCTTGGCGAAGTGAGAGACATATTCATGAGACAGATGTTTCATGGGAACATAAGCCCTGAATGTGTCATATTTAACTTCACCATTGCCTTCTACTGCTTGCTGGTGGAATAGTAATTATTTTTGTTTTGGAAATTCAGAAAGAGATGTGAAATACCACAATAAAATGACTTGGGAACCTGAAGTCCAGTTTTCATAAGTCACTGAGGGGCATTGGAGTTTTGGGCTATCCACCCTGCACTGCTATGAGTAGAAAAGATAGCTCTTTCCTAACTGAAGTTTCTCCGAGTCACCAACTACACCAGTCTCTGCAGGGTTCTTAGTCCAAGCAACCATCCCATTTTGAGAAAGTAAATACATATATTGGAGAGGACCTGTAATGACGTGACTACCTCAGGACCTAAGAAAGTACCTGTGAAACATCCCATCACAAGTTGGAGCTGTAGCCCTAAGTCTCCTTGACAGTCATTTTCTAGGGCTTTCAAAATAATTCAGGCTCCCAAAACAACAGATTGGTGCTTAGATTCTTAGTATTGGCACGGCTGCTGTTTTCACAGCTATAACTACAGCCTAACCTCCCAGGTGTCCAATTCAGTTACGTGTATAGTCTCTTGCAACTGGCAGCTTCACAGGATCCAAAGCACTGCTGCAACTCTCCCTACTGATTAACTGCTTGGAGCGCTAGCTCCAGCCTCGAGGCCTTGAAGATGGACCATTACAGAAGCTGGGAACATCCAGTTTGTGAATGATATATAATTCACATAAAGTGCCTAATGCTTTCTGTCCTATAAACCTTGTAGCAGAAGGGCCAGATTACAGTCCTTAACAGCTGGAACATCTGCATAAACAGTCAAGTGACACCAGCTGTGTCTGAAAGAGGTTCCGTAAGTGGGAAGAGAGACTGAGAAGCCTAATTTCATGAGAGGTGCACAGTGGGACAAGTTATCAGTCTTGGTGCTATCAAATCATCAGCCCTTCCACTTCCTTCCCCACTCTTCTGTGTGGTGGATCCTGGATGTCTACACAGCAGCTCAGTCAAATCTGGCTGTGACCACTGGGAGCATGTTTGATCAGCCATAAGACCCCTGAATACTTCTAAAAAGGAGGCCCAAAGACTTTTATAAAATATTGTGCTGACGCAGATGCACATGTCCCCAGATGGCCCTGAGGATGTCATTTTAGATAAATGTGAGGCTCCCTGTGGCCTGTAGTGCACACTAGACTTTCAGGTTGGCACAGCTCATGGAAGTGGTGCTCAGTGTATGCAGACCTTGCAGCATCATGAAGTCCTAAGAGGTCAAGTTGCACCTGTGATGTGGGATCTAGCTGCATTTGGGCTTTGCAGACCCACAGAAGAGTGAAAATGCTGACCTGTAACCTCAGTTCCTTGCATCTTCTGTGTTTCAATTCCTCCCACTCCCTGGTTTCACAAACCCATATTTGCCAAAACTGGTCTTAAAAGCCCTTATATACTTGTGGTGGTTAAAAAAAACTAGCTGGGAATTAAACTCCAAATAAGCTGTTCCCTTCCCCCAGTCCGCTTCTGGTAAAAGAGACCCAGAAGGCAGAGACTATGGGTTGAGACAACAATTTATTGAAAACAAATAGCAAAGGAAGAAGAAACACACAGTAACAGCAACAATATTAATAACAAAACTATACAAAAGAGAAGGTGCTTTACACACAAAAGGTGTTCACCATCTCAACTTGGTTCCATGTGGCTGCCAAAACAAAGACAAGTTGGATGAAAGAGTTGGATGCTCTCCACAGCTAGCGTTCCCCATTCCCAAGCCCAACACGGTGAAAAACAATGATGGACAAACCCTCCAAAAGCTGGATCACCCACACAGCACTGCAGAGCCTACCTCTGGACTGCTCCACTCCACTGACTTCATTCCATGCAGTGCCACTGATTCACATCAGTCTGCTTGGCTCTGTTGGACTTGGCTGGAGCTCAGCTCAGACTCATCTCGCTGCCACTTCAGAGCCAAGACTTGGCTGAGTTCATTGCTTTTTGGAGGTGTGCCATGGCTCAGATGCATTTGCTGCCTGGAGCTGGATTCTCTGAGGGACAGGAGGGGCAGCAGTGTGGGAGGTACAGAATCATCAGTGGTGGTCCCAGCAGCTTCCCCAAGGAAGAAATGGAACAAAAAAGCACACTTCCATGCTGAGGTTGTTTTTTAAATCCTCCAAAGCCAGGACCCCCAGTGATGCAGTGGATAGTATAGAACAGCAGTTCAGCCATGCCCACACAGCTCTAGGCTCAGCTCCTGTGGGAGCAAACCAAAGACAATACTTCTGATACTTTCCAAAACAAATGTGAGGTACAAGAGCCAAAGAATCAGAATCACCAAATCATTGAGGTTGAAAGGGATCTCTGCAAGACATCTTGTCCAACCTTGTTCAAGCAGGGTCACTTAGAGCAAGTTCTCCAGGACCAGGTCCAGATGGCTTTTAAGTTTCTTCAAGGATGTAGAGCGTGCAACCTGTGCCAGTGCTCCATCACCCTCACAGTTCAGATGAAACCTTCAGTGTCCACTGATGCCTGTTCTGTCACAGATCACCACTGAAAACAGCCTGGCTTTATCTCTACTGCCTCCATTCAGATATTCATGCACTTTGATGGGGTTACCCTTCAGTTTTCAGGCTCAGTACAGCTCTATTCATATGAAGGATGCTCCAGCCCCTAAATCTTCTCTGTAGCCCTTCAGTGGATAATCTCCAGCATGACCTTTTGTACTGAGGAGACCAAAACTAGACCCAGTACTCCAGGTAGGGCCTCACAATGCTGAACAGAGTGGAAGGATCACATCTCTTGACACGTCTGAGGCAATACTCCTCCTAATGAAGCTCAGGACGCAGCATTCTTCTCCGTTAGGTCAGTCACATTCTTACAAAAATGTAATGAAAGCAACACAAAATGCTATGTGTTTTCACCTCTTTCCTAATCTTCCAAACCCAAATAATTAAATATAGTTGTACATAACTTTATTTTTTAATTTCAAATGGTCTTGCACAGTAAAGGTCTTGCACAGTAAAGAACAAGCAGAAGTCAAAAGCTATGTTGAACCACAGACAGTAGTGCATTCTGGTGCACCTTCCTGTGTCAGGTAGTCCCATTAACTTAAGTGGGATCAGCCATGTATGGGTAAGACCTCGAGAGTGTGTGATATTACTCTCTCCTCTCTCAGGCCTCTTTACCTGGACCTATGAGAAAATAATGACTAGCAATGAATTTTGAAATTTGCTAAATGATTATTTGAATCCTATACACAGCAATATGTTTGTTTGCAGAAATATTTGAGTAATTTCAGCAGACTTAAAATGTCTGTATCTGTTCAATAGCAAACACTTTGGACATTCAGTGCCTCAGGTATGTATGCAAAATGAGAGTTTGATAGAAATATAATCTATGCATCTCAATAATTTGTTTACAAAAGTCTCAAGTTATATATCTAAAATGATACATTCTGATATCAGTTCTGATTTTCAATAAGAAAAAGTCTCACACCCACCTGATAATCAGTGTTCTGATATTAACAATTCATGAAATGCTGTACAAAAACGAAGTACCTGGCATTTCCATATTCACTGAAAGCAGCAGTTAGTGGAGTCAAGCTACCTCACTGTTCTCTCTGAAGGATACTATGCTACCTTTTGAATATAAAGATGATCTAAAGTCATTCTGAATACAGTAACAGGTTGTATTTTCCTCTAAAATTGGTATTAATTTGATACTTCCCTCTCACTCTGCACTGGCTTTGGGATTCATTGCCTTCAAGAATATGCCACCAGAAATGTCACTGAATTCCTTGGCAGCTTTTTTTAGCTTTGATTTCTCTTCATTACATTGTTATTTATTTAACTTATGTGATGGAATACTGGTAAATTGGAGTTTGCTTATATTCCATATCGTATTGGTTTGAATTACTATACTCAAACCTCCCACTAAGCAAAAGCAAAACCGGAGAGATTACGTCTTTGATAAGATTACAATCCCCTCTTGTAAGTAATATTAAAATTTACTCCCTCAATGTAATCAAGAATTTGTCTTGTTATCTTTAATTGATCTCCCTAGAAAGACAGTACAGACTGCAAATGAAATTGCAGTAGATTACAAATCACAGCAATAATACAAAATCAAAGAGTAAAGCAAAACAGCAATCTGTGCCTATCTTGGCACTTAAAAGTTATAACTTGTCTCTCACAGGAGAGGTCAGGTCCTGTTTATGGGAACAGCAAGTAAAATAAGACATCCAGGGTAAGACAAAATTATGCATTCAATATCAAGATACTGAAGAATGTTTTCCTTCTTTGTGGGTGTGGTTAGACCTAATAAACCTTTGAAGAAAATCTGGAACAAAAGTTACATTTCTTAAAATATGCTCTCAGGCATTACCTGTGAAATGCTTATGTTTCATTGCTGCCTTTATTTGAGATAAGTTGAGTCATTGTAGTTTCCTGCTGCATTTTCTGCAAGGCAGTAGTCTGGAATTAGATTCCAGCTATTTTAAGTATTTGCAATCTGCTGGACCAATGGCTTATAGGTAGGTGGTTGGAAAGTCCCTCAAGGTCCCTTCCTTTATGAGCTAAGTGCTCAGTCCTCTAGTCTTCACAGTCATCACCTTTCTGGCAGTGGCTCAAGATACAGAGTCTGTTGTTCATCCTACTGTGTGCTAGTGGTCTTGTACAGATTTGTCCAAATCTTGGCTTTGTCAGATCATAATTTCTATTAGATTAAATAGGATGTCTGGTCCTTAGAGCATACCAGTTCTTTGGAGTCTGTCACATGCTATGTCTCAACATGTCCTTTTAATCTCTTCAACCTGCTCTTTTCTAGTTATTATTTCTGTATCTGAACCCATAGATACTTAGAGAAATTATCCACACACACTCACAGAGAAATTGTGCTTCCTTTTTGTTCACTGAAACTTGGCAACATGCATAAGTGCATATGAGGAAGATGGTGAAGAGGTTTTCCTCTGCAGCCTGAAAAGAAATGATAACCAGGTATATGAAATAAATTTCAACAGTGCTGACACTTTCTACAAATGCTGTTTATGCTAAATCTCTCCAGTGAAGTCAAGGACGAAATTTATATTTATAAGTAGTTCTAGCTTCATGTGCATGTTGATATTCCCGTGATGATATTGTGGATAATGTGCAGTTACTTAAATTATTTTATGCCTTTGTAATATGCTGTGTGTTGCTGTATGTGTAGACATATAAGAGCATGTGGAAATACGTGGAAATACATGGTGAAACTTTTTTGATTAGTAGTATATTTAAGATTAATGAATGCCCTGTCTTATTGCAAGTAAGTCATAATGCTTAAATGCTTGGTGCTGTATGATCAATATCACTATTCATGATCTGTGCTACTTGAGCACTTTAACTCCTCCAGCCTGGTGCCCTATTGTATTAAGTATTGTAGAAACCACTAAATCAGCTGAATAAGACTCTTCTCCTGCTTATGTACTGACTGTAATGGTTCTCCATGGATAAAAAGAAGAATGTTGTGTTCAATGCATCTCCATACAATTCTAAGTGCAATGCAACCACTCAACTCATTATCATATTCTGCATTTCTGTTAGATATAGGATTAAAAGATTTTTAGAGAATTCAGAATGGTAGGAGTCTTCTGTTCATGGTTAACTTGTGTTCCGCCCAAGATACTCATGGTTTTGTCCAGTCTTCAAAATCTCCAAGGACAGAGACTACCCAAACTCTCTGTTTGGGACAAACTGTTCCATTGCTTAGCTCCTCTCATGGTAAAATTTTCTTTTCCTTAATTTAGTCTGAACTTCTGTTATTTCAACTTATGTCCATGTCATCCTTCCACCATGCACCTGTGTAAAGAGCCATTCTTGATGTTCTCCTTGTAGGTTCTGGCATTCATGTTCCCTGTGGAATTCTCTCTTCTGTAGGCTGAGCAAACCCAGTTCCTTTATGGCAGTAAGCTAAATCTTTATGAATAGCCATGACAATATTGTACAAACCCCCACAGACAATATATTTTTTTATATTATTTGACTGAAAAATCAGTTTTTATTGGACCTGTGTTGCCTGATTGCTGTGTGGTTCATACTCCCATTGAATGCCATGTGCTGGAAGGTCAAATACTGCTAAAATAAATGTTTGTCTTAATTTTATTTTGAATTAAAAGGAAACTTGAGGGAGAAACTTAGAATGGTGAGAATGGAGAACTGTTGTTTTATTGTTTCTCATGGTTATGAAAACCATGAAGTTACAGAGCGTATCATGACTGGCAGCAGTGATTAACATCCAGAAACAACAAAAGGACCTTTATAGGAAAGAGGTGTAATCCATACCTGAATGCCTGACAGCCATTACAGGTCTGTAAAATCCTACTCTCTCCATGATGGAAGAACTCTTCTTAGATACAGGAAACAGCTCTTACCACAGCTTTTCTATGAGACTCCTCCAGGAGAATTTTGAGACAAATTTCAGAACACTTGAGCTAGTCAAATTACTTTCCAAATATCTTTAGACTCTAATTTAAAATGATTATTCAGCAAGCGTGTTTATTTATTTCTGATTCAGCAATAGATGAGCTAACCTTGATTATCAAAATCAATTAACAATTCTTTCAAATATTATTTGAAAAAAATTACTTGATTGAAAAAAAAATTCACTGTGCAAAATACCCAGAGAAAACAATCCCTTCCTTGAAGAGGTCAGGATCAAATCTAAAATGGGTCACAATGAATGAAATAAACAACAAGGCAGGGAGAAGAAAAAATTGAAAGGATAGGTATAAAAAAGTGTGATAGTTTCATGACTTGCCACACTGACACACAGAGAGCTTGGTAGTTACAAATCATGTAGAAGTTTTGCCTTGTTTTATGTGCCTGACTAGAAGGTTCATTTCACGTCAGTGTGTAAACAAAGTGGTGCAGGTAAAAGTGTTACGTGTCGATCCAGAGGCTCAGGACTGCAGCTGTGTGAAAGGTAGTTCCTGACATGCACTGTGCAACCAAAGTTTTTTTCCATAAAGGTTTTGACAAAATGAAGCCCTGCAAAGGTTCTGAGTGTTAACATCCAGTATAAATTAGACAATTTACTTGGTCCTGTAAAAGTATTTGAATTTTTCTTTCTTCCATCTGAATTATTTTAGTCATCTGTTAAATTGGACAACTTTATTTTTAACACTGTCAGTATCACACTATCAAACTACAGCTCAATGCAGATTTCGGGTTTGTCTCTATTCTGTTGTCTAAACTTTGCAAGGGTTTATTCTTCATGACCTACACAATTAATGAGACTTTTCCGCTCAAGATGCATTAAATTGGTTTTGTATCTTTGGTCTCTCAATACATATAAAAATAATATTCTACTTTTGCTTTTATATCTCAATGAGCTTTTTGTAGCAGGACCACTTGTGGTCAAAGAAACTTTCAAAGGGAGTGATAATATTTTTGGTTTGCATGTTAATGCCACCCTTTAGCAGAAAGCTGAAAATGTGCATTCGATCAGAAAAGATGAATAGTCCTCCATGGACAAAGTAAACATTGGAAAAAAAACCCAAATAAGCCTTTCCTGGGAGGAGTCATGATAACAGGTAGAGGAAACACAAACCAAGCTGTACAGTTTCTGTACAAATGCTAGCCTGTTGAGTGTGCAGCTTCTGTGGATGAATCACAGAAGAAAAAAAAGACAGGCATGATGCTTCACTGCTCCTATAAAACATTTGAATGGTGTCTATGCAAGAGAACAGAGCATAAGTGCAAAATTTAGGACTGATTTCTAGACTGGACTTGAATATATAGCTGTACCTAAGAATGCAATGGTGCTCCAGATGGAGCTTTTACTGTGTCTTCCCTGAAAAGATCTGTCAGGCATTGGGTCATCTTGTTAGTCTTTGGGGTGTATTTGGACAGATAAAGAGGCTCGTCTGTTTAATTGTGTTAGTTCACTTGATTTTAGTTAATAGCATTGCATAGCTGGGCTAACATATCTGAAGTCATGTTAATTGACCATGTTGTCATGTCCCTATGCCTGATGTTTTCTCCTGAGGCTAACTGAGCCTGAAATGCAGTAGCCTATTTTGTCAAGGGCTTTTTAATTGGGTTAAAGTCTCCTGAGCAAGCGGCTCTGAGAGTTTCACTTATAGCCTGAATGGAGTGCATAAATGAGTGCAAAACTTTTGCAAACCTTTTCATATTGGATGAATTTTCCTTTAAAAATCCGCCTCTCAGCTAAAGTATTAAACATAAAAATGGGTCTTATTATGATTAGTTGCATTTTAGAATAGATGGTAAAATATGAATTGGTTTCAAAATTAAGTTTCTGAGGGGAAACTTTGATTAAATCTCTAGAAACAATAAATCAGCTGAAAAAATAAGCAAAGTAAAACTTTTTTTCGTTATTGATACCCTCTTGTGTGGGAAGTAGCACAGATATAATATTGGCATAAGACAGAGAAATAGCACTTACAAAATTCAGCACTACTTTATGAATACATATTGAAATAAATCTGTTGTTCACTGCACTCTGATAATGATAACAAAAAGAAAAACTATTCCTTTAGTTTCAAGCAGCATTATCTTTAGCAAGACTAGTTCAATGATTTTCTTCTTATTTTTAAAAAGCCAAAGCATGAGGTAAATGATTGATAACAAAGGTAATGAAAAGATATTGTAAAGTGATCTCTTTATTTTCTGTTGTAGAGCAGCTTAGAAGGAATGCACTTTTGGAAAGCATCTAACAGTTAGCAGCCATTTTCATTTATATCTAAATTAAATAATATATCTTCATTAATTTTTCTGTTAACCGTTCAAAATTAAACCTGCATTTTTCTTCAAGAGCACCAAAATCTGAAATCACCTGAGAATTATTGTACTGCCACATAAATTTTATTAAAATCAGAATATCCTTCTGCTCTGAGGACAAAGATGACAACATGGATAAGGTAACTTATAAAAGGTGTGAGAAATGCATATTGCATTTTTGGTTCCTTAAAAGACCTTTTATTCCCAGTGTTTATTAGAATGTTAAATGTTCTTTTCCTGCTTTGAAAATATACAGAATTTTGTGTGAAATGAAGAAAATGGTTTATTTCAGGAGTCAAGCTTGGAGGTTCTTTTCTGTGCTGTAACAAGATGAGTACGATGTGGTGTAGGTCATAAAAAATATGTCAGGAAGTCCTTTAGCACTGGTTTTACATAATAACATTATTTGTGAAATAGTTGATACAGTCTGGCAAAAGTACTGGCAAACCAAAAATGGGGAATGATTTAAGGCGTATAAAGCACACTAAACTTTACATCACATGATGCAATCAAGATAAATCTAAATAGTAGTATTTAAGTAGGTATATTTTTTCATGTGTCTTGGTATTTGTACAAACGGGCTTTTTCTTAAAATCTTTCCTGTATTTACCTAAAGTGCTATTGTTCTAGTTAAATAGATTTGTATCTAAGTAATGTGGAGTTTTCTGGGGAAAAAAGTCTGTGATCTCAGTGCCAAAGTTATTTTTATTACCTATGGCTAGATCTGTCAGATCAGCTGAAAATAGTAAGGATACTGCATAGAGTGATCTCACCAAAACTAACGACTCAGTGAAATTCATTTACATAAGTGTAATGGAGGGAAAATTTCCGTCTACTAAGAAATGGGGAACAAAAATTTAGAGTGGACTGGAAACAAGGACAGAGTAGAGATGGAAGAATGAGATCATTAGGTCAAGTCCTTCAATCAGCTAGTCTATTTTTCAGATCCAGGCTAACTCACTGACAAACGCACATTATTACTCTTCAATCACACCTCAAGTCTGCAAGCCTCTTGATGCCTAGAAACTTTGAATTTTTTTGCATGATTTATGCAGTCACATTTCAACTTAAGAACTTTAGTCTGCTCAGCAGCCATTAGCTTACAGAAGAAGTAGATGCTAGGGTTAAAGGCAGACCAATGTCATCCTATTTTTCACATAGATTTTTATTTTAATTTCTGAAGTCTAATCTCTTTGTAAAAGAGGTAGTAATAAAAATGCTATGTGAAAAAATCATGTAGACAGAACCAAATCTGCATAACCAAATTGAATTAATTAGAAAAAGTCTTTATACCCAACACTAGGATTTAAAATGAGTTTGAGGATATGTAATCTCTAAAAGATAATGGTTTTGAAAATAGGAGGATTATTTTCTAGTATGAATGTGTAAAAATGTTATAAATAACTCCTGCCAATCCCACAAAATGCCAGTCATCTAGATGGTGATATATCTGCAGATTCATGGGGTAAAATGAGACAAACAGGTCCATCTGCAGATCCATTGCCTACTCCCATCAGTTATCTCATTTGGAAAACTGAACCTGAATAATTTTTGTCCGGCAGCTCTTATGCAAAAGATCACAGCAATAATATGAGATGTTGAAATGCTAAAAACTCATCCTCTCGGGAGGATTTTGCCAATTGGGAGAAGACTGAGAAACCTCTGTTACTAGAGGTAACTCAGTATGATTCAAGATCAGAAATGAGAAAGAAAGGTGGGAGGAGGAAAAAGAAAGAAAAGAAACAAAAATATGTAAGAGAAATTTGAGACAAAAAATAAAAAAATGTTTTAACACTGGTCTAGCTGGTTGTACGAACTGAAGTGTGGAATCTGGTCTTGATCTTGATCATTGGGTGGCTGCACTTTGTGTAGCTGTGCAGGGCAGGGATTGGGCTGATGGAAATGAAAAACCAAGAGTGAAGGCATTGAAGAGGAGCCCATAATGGGAGTCTAATACTGAGTATTCAATGCCCTTTCGTAGATTAGTACTGGTAGCTTTATATCCAAAGGCTTCAAAGTCTTGTGTGGATTATCTGTCAAATATTGTGAGATAGGGAAATATTATTAACCCTTGAAAGAAGATCAACACGGAAAAAAAAAAGCTGACTGGTATGTCTAAGGACATAAACAGCTAGTGACAGAGGAAGAAATTGACTCCTAAGTCTCCTGCTTGGCATAGATCATTCCCTTTTCCTAAAATTTGTCTTGTATCCTGTGACAGTGATGTACACCTTTGAGAAATCTGCATTTATCTCTGCTTTAAAGTGGAAGATGATAAGCTGGTTCAGACAACAAAATTATTGCTATTGAATTTCAGACAGATTTTTAATAAACACATTTTATTGTGTGGAGACATTTCTGTACCATAGCAAAAAATTCTCATGGATGAAACTGAATAAAGATTCAGATTAGATGTCTGTAATTAGATGTCTGGATACACAGTCAATATGTTCTAAGATTTAGTCCCTCATGCAAGGCACAGCTATTTGGTATTAATTTCTGCATTTATAGTTAGAAGAATTTCCCTGAAGATGCTAGAATCTGGAGAGACTATGGCAACACAGACAAGTGAGAGGCACCCCATTACATATCAGAACAAAGGCAAGACCTAGGTGTAAGTCAAGCCCCTCTGAAGACCCTAAGAACATAGATCATGCTGCTTTCCTATTCAGTTTTAAGAATAAAACATCAGCCCTACACTCATATTGTGGAAAACAATACCTACCCAAAGCTTTACTGCTTACAAAATATGATTAGAATCAATGTCAGAACAGGGCCTGAGTCCCCAGCCTAGAATAAACCAGCTTGTGTCAGCTAAGTCAGACACTATGAGTTTATTGTACCACTGACATCTATGTGGGTATGGACATTACATTAATTTAACTGCAAAATTCTTAACTAGTTGCGAATTTGATTAACCTCATAAATATTGCTTTCAAAACCTGGAGCACTGAGGTCATGCCTCCTTCTAACAACCAATGTTTCTTTCTTACTGTTCCAAATAGAGAAAACTATTTCTTCAAGGACTCAGTTGTGCTTAAGTACAAAGTATACAGGTCACTTACCACTGCTGTAAACACCCTGGATTTCTTTTTGCTGGAAATACCCTGGATTGTCTTTAAAAAGAGATACTGTTCTCCGTGTGATAAACTAAGCTGTGAAATAGAGCACTGCCTTTGTATGAAAAAATGGTTTGAAATATTTTCGTGAATGATCGTGGTAAGTCTGTTTCCCCTTACTGTGTTTATTAGTATTAGGATTTAAAAATTCATTATTTTCCCCATAAAAATATTACCAAATTGAAAAGCTAGGGAGAATTTTTAACAGGAATATTCCTTTTTATATTTGAAGAGGATTAGTCTTTTCTATTTTTCACTTGTAAGTTCCGTGCTTAAACTTCTGTGTTGTCCATTCAAGGAGCAGGAACTACACCAGGAATCCTGGATGAAAAATAATCATGTAGCAGAAAAGATGATACAGTTCAGACATTACAGCGGGTGACAGAGCTACATGTAAAAGTGCTTTTTGAAATGGTTTTGAACAGCAAGAACACTCTGTGAGACCAGGATAGGTTTATATGCAGTTCACAAAACTCTGTCTAGGCTACAGCCATGGCTGTGGATTATGGTACCTAAGCCTATTGCCATTCTTGCTGTAAGCTTCTCTCCTTATCTAGTTGTAAAAGCTGCAGTCCTTCTGTGGTGTTTAGCGTGTTAAGCAGGCAGGGAATTATTTTGGGAAGTCGGATGCCAGCATTTGCTCCAGTGCTGTAGCAGTGGGAGCTTACATGTGGCCAACACACAGCTGCAGCTCCCTTCATCCTGCACAGGTGAGCAGTGGCTGCCCTTACACGCTCTCCCGGGGATGTGATGTGACACCAAGCTCTGTGTTTGCCAAGGAAGGTGACAAAATCATGTTTTCCCTTTGTATGACAAAAGTGGGAATGTAGTTACATCCGATGGATGTGGAAGGGAGGATTTTAGTCCTTACATTGGCTATGTGTCTCTGTGTTTGTTTTGGACACAGATATTTCAATCCTGTCATCCAGCACTACCTTCCTTAAGTAAATCTGTAGAGCTTTGTGTCCTACCCAGGTAGTCCAGAGGCTCCTTTGCATAACTCTTCTACCATCAGGATGCTTGATAGAGAGAGACAAAGCAGATGAAGCTCTGAGCTTGGCATGCCCAATTCTTGTTTTCTTAGTTTGAAATAAATCTATCTCATAATTTTTTAATATTTAAAAATAAAAGGAAATTAGTTACGCATTTAAAATAACTATGCCATCAAGCTAGTGATCTGTGAATTAAAACCTCTTCTAGCAGTATTCTGATGATTCCAGAGTGCCTGAATTCCAGATTCAGGAGCTAGGGGCCTCCCAGATCTGCTTGTAATGTTGAGGACTCACGGTTGTCCAAATATGCCTTGCAACAAGCCATTGCTGTGGTCTACAAAAAAAAAATAAAAATAGAAGGTTGTTATTTCTTGTATCAGAGATACAACAGACATGCATTTTCAGTCATGATTAAGATTACCTTTATTTGCTTTGCATAACTTAATTGATATAACATGATCGAAATTGTGTATATTTAGTCCAAAAGTTCTGCCCTTTGAAAACATGGACTGTTGGAATCAGAAAGAATTGGATTTTAGGGAAAAATTCCTTTTCTTTTTAATTTTAAAAGTAGTGAAATAAAATAGTTATAGAAAAATAACCAAATGAGCTACATTGATGACAAAAGAAGATTTGCACAAATTTTAGGTGTCTAAAAACTGGATATTTAATTAAGAATTAAACACTTTTGAGGTCATGCCTCAAAGTGTTTAATTCTGCTCCATTTATAGCAAATACAAACAAAAATAGATACAATTAATCTGATTCATCATTTTAGGGGGATAAATAATTGTGTAGAGGTACCTTTTTTCTTCTCTGCTGTCTGTAGCAGAATCATGGGGTGACTAGGTTTGGGTTCCTTAGCAGGAGAAAAGAAAATCCCCTCCTTTGGTGAGTCTTCTAGCTTATACCTGGAATAGGGAACAGCTTCACAGCCCTCTCCAGGCTCACATGCTACTATTGCCAAATAGTAGAACTGGAAAGCCATTTGTTGTAAGTTTGAGAATTTTTCTTTTTTTTTTTCCATCTTTCTTAACCATTCTAAAATATGCTTTTGAAAATAAAGTTCTAGCAGGATAAATTTTTCATAGAGATCTGATCTAAATACCTTGGCAGAGACATACTCTTTTAGAGTGGAAAATCTGATGTCCAATCCCTCTTTTACCGGAAAATAACAAATACTCTAACTGTGCAGCATGGTGACAGCTACGCAGATCTGCTTTGTGTTTTAAAAATCCAGGCTTCAATCTTTTTGAGGAGAAATTCAGAAGGAAAATAATCTCTGGTCTTTCACAGGAGTGTCACTAGAACTGGTGAAATATATTTGGCATGAATATTTTTTTATCTATTACATAAAATTATCAAGAAATACCTCCCTACTTTAAACTGGGGAGAAAAAGAGAAGAATTATGCAGCAATCTTTGATATTCGTTATTATGTCATAAATTACCTTGTTTTTCCAATAGAATATGGTTATTTGTAATTAAATGTTTTCTGGCTACTGAATCTATAGCTGCATTTTTCTTTTCAATCAAAAGTTAAAATGAAACAATCCTTGTCATATTCAGGGAACTTACAAGCTAGCTGGCCAGATCCTGCCATTTGGTCTTTGCTTTATTGTTCTTTAGGTGCCAGTTCTTTAGGTGTCAATCCATTATGTTTAAATTGTTGGCCATCACTGTCTCCCTCTTTTTCAACTGACAGCACACAGCAGGAGAGGAATTTTGAAATGTCTGGCAAACTCATTACTCCTCATAACTACTGCTGTGCTCAGCTAACTGGAGTTGTGGTAGCATAAGCCTTAAATGGCTGACAGCATACTAAACATCATATTCATTAGCTCTCTCTTTTCCTTCTTTTGTTTTTTCATCACTTTCTTTTTTCTTCTTCTATTCAATCTTCTCTCAGAAAAAACTTTCAGTCACTCAAGTGAAAACCAAATCAAAACATTAGGTATTTCAGAAAAAAATTAAGGTAAAAGAATTTTCTTGCATAAAAATTTCTCTATATAACATGTTACATACTGTAGAAATATATTCTTACACTGCCTTTTTTTTCCCTCCCACATATTATGCAACACATAAGCTTAATAAAGCCACCCATACATCAGATTTGGGGATAATAGTAAAGAAGAGACCCAGCCTCCCCCTACTGTAACTGCTTTTTGGAGTGATGCACAACTGATACACATCCTATGGATACATCTCAAGATTCAGGGTGTATTGGTATTTGGGTGCATTGGGTCTATGCCTTGTCCACAGACCAAAACTCATTACATTTGTAAGAGGCTCGTTCTGTTGTTTGATTATTGATATTTCCCCAGAAAGGTCTGGCTATGGAGACAATACCCTAGAAGTGCATTGTATATGTTTTCTAGGGCATGTTTTCTATGGAGCCCAAATACAAAGACTTTTTGATCACCGGAGACTGCACCCTCACTCTCTACATGGGATGCAGGAAATCTCCATCATCATTAGAAACTGTCAGTGTGATCATGGAAATTGAAGGGACTGAGGAACTTTGTGTCATGACCAGCTCTTGAAGGCTCATCATGGAGTCCTATAAAAATCAATTGTTCAGCAGCCCCCAAGAGACCTGAACGGACTAATGCTGATGATCACCCCTTTACACACCATCCCTCCCAGATTTCCTACTGCCTGTCTCATGCCTTCGACTTTGCATATGTGATGGTTTTATGTTCATTTATGTCTCTTAGAATTTTGTTCTTTCCAAGCTACATTGCTTCTCTCCATAGAGAAGGGACACTGAGGAGACTTGGTATCTCAAGCTTCTACCCCACTGGGGAACCAGGATTTGGTAATGCAGGCACAAGCATCATGTTAGGGTAAGGGGAGGAAGAAACACCCCTTTTTAAAGTTCCTTTCGTTGGCTTTGCTGACTTCATAGATTAGCTTAGCTTGAAAGATGCTCTCAGCAAGTGTGTTTAAGGAGATACTTTTGAAGTAATTTTAGTTTTCTTTTCTCAACAGACTTGTTATGAGTTTGTGCAGTGATGCCATGGTAATTATTTGGCATTTTGGAAATGGTTGGGTGTGAACATTTTATAATTTTCTTGTTAAGAAATGCTGATGGAGAAATGCTATGAAGTTTATTACATGTGAAGATATATGTAGATATAGATGAAATTTACTGAATTGGAGACTCATATAATGGGGGTGCTTAACACATTGACAGAACAGAACAGTTCTGAGGTTTAGAAAAAGGCATCACTAAATTCTTTCAATAAAACCTCCGCAAGTTATTAGTTATCATCCCTGCATCTACATAACTACTAGTCTTTAATAATTGTTTCATTTGTGAGTATCCTTATGTATTTGGCATTATAGCCTGTCTATTTGCCATCTCTTATGTTTATTTTGTTCTTTAATTACTATTTGTTTTTACCTGGATCCCTTCGACATTAAACCACACACATCTTTTCCCTTTTGGAGTTGCAATGCTCACATACTGATGTAAAGTGGATATGCAGAATGTTTGTCTGCCTATGGTATTGTAGTTTTACAGCCACTGTCTTGGCTGCAAATTGAATGAAGGGGCCTTATTCATTTACCACCAAGTCAAAAATTAATCAGATTTCTTCTGACACTTCTGTTTATGGTTAATTTGACCCTTTGTCTCCTCATCCATCTGGTATCATTGCCTCTATTTTCATTTTACAGCAAGAAACTGCTGCTTGCTTTGCATGTTTGTGTAAAATCATTATAGGAAGTAAATCTTAATAGAGATGCAAAAATGCTTTTCAATAAAATAATTCGAATTTATTTGTGGAGCATTTGTGTTATTAAGCTCTTGCTTGTGTTCTTTCCTACTTAAAGAGACATGGTTTTACACACGATGCTTAGAGAACATGTCTATCATGATATATAAATATGATTGGGCATTCTTTGCCAGTTTATTGACACATGCAACATAAATGAGAGAATGCTAAAATACTCATATTTTCTGTCAAAAATGGGGAAAAAATTATAAGGAAGATAGTACTTTGCTATTTGAGAAAGTTTTTAGCAAACTTGCATATATTTTTACAGATATTAAACCTGTGTGAGGAATCCTTTCCTAACTTACTTTCTTAAACAATTTAGCTCTATTTTGAGGAAAATGTAAAAGCACTTTATTAAGATTTTTTACTTTGCATAACATATTTATCAGAAGTTTCTTTTGGTGACTGGTGTGGTTGCAGGAGTGGCTTCTGGGTGATGAGGTCAGGGATTGCCCAATGCTGGACACAGCCAGCTCCTGCCAGCTTCTCCATGCATCTACCACAGGACACAGTTGAGCCCATAAGCAAAGCTCGTGCAGCCTTTGTGGAGAAAAGGAAAAAAAAACATGACAGAAGGCAAAAATGACAGACAAACAGGAGTGACAAGCAGCAGTAGGAACACGAGGGTAGAGAAGGAAGAGGAGGAAGAATGGAGCAGAGAATCCTCTGCAGCCTGTGGAAGAGACAATGATTGCGCAGGTATTGTCTTGCAAGCCACTGCAGGGCCATGCTGAAGAAGACATCCACACTGCACAGAGAATTCTACACTAGAGCATGTGGATATTTCCTAAATGATTTGTAGTCCATGGAGAGCCTAGGCTGCAGCAGGTTTTCCCTGAAGGACTGCAGCCCATGGAGAGGCCCCACACTGGAGCAGAGGAAAAGGATGGAGCAGCAGAAAGGAGAGAGCAGAAAGGAACTGCTATGGGCTGACTGTAACCCCATCATTCCTCATCTTCCTGCACTACTTAGAACAGGGAGAAAGTAGAGAAATTGGGGGTGAAGGAGTGAAGTTGAGCCTGGGTATTCTCTCCCAGAAGAAGGCCTGTGAGAGGAGTGAAAAGAAGGGAGTGGCTGGGTGGGAATCTGCCACCTGGCCAAGTTCAAGCCACCATAGTAGGAAATGACAGGTTATAAATCTATTTACCACTTTGGTCAAAAGACAATCAGATCACAGTTTCATGACAAGGAAAATAATTCACCTTTAAAGATACAAGTCCATCTTACAGATAAGTATAATCTTACCCACCCAACAAAATGACAGTTACTCAATAAATTAAACAGGAAAAATTCCATTACTTATAGTAATTCAAGGAGGACATTCAGAATAAGCATTATTGCTGGGCAGTAAGTCCAAGTCCATTATCAGACTTTTTTCTTACTTTTGTCTTGCTTTGATGATAAACCCTCATTTTACAACATAATATAATTCTTAGTTTAAGCAATTTTTATAAGAATGCCAAAGGATTTAATTTTTAGACAACACTGATTGTTGGGATATGTTTTACAGAAACTCATTACTTTTAACTTATTCATGTTCTTTCTCTGATAGAAACTTTAATTGTTTCTCAACTATTTAAGATAAGGCTCTTTTGAAATTTGTAGTTAAAAATACCATATGTCTAAATGTAAACCATTGTATAATCCCTTCCTGATTCCATTAATATGTGAATACTAAAAAAAATTACCTACTATAAAACAAGACCATCTGATGCTATTACAGGATAACAAAGTAAAAAGATTTAAATGTAAAAAAATGAAAAGCCCCAAAATGCGTCCCAAACAACACTATCATTTGGGGAATTAATTTGCTCAAGCAACTTCCTTACCAAATTAAAAGACAAAATGTGTATTTTATTCAGTCTGGCTGAGATGGAGTTTACTTTCCCTTAGCAACCATCACAGTGTTGTGTTTTCCATTGGTAGCTGGAAAGGTGTTGATGACACAGCAGTGTTTTGGATGCTGCTGGGTAGTGCAGGCAGGGCATCAGCTCTGTCTCTCAGCATCCTCCCCCCCCATCAAGGGGCTGGAAGTGAGCAAGGTCCTGGGAAGGGACACAGCCAGGGCATCCGGCCTGAATTAACCAAAGGGATATTCCATACCATGTGATGTCAGCTTGGATATAAAATCTGAGGGAAGGAGGAGGAATGGGGTGGGGAGTATTTGTTATTTGCAATTTTTGCCTTCTGGAGCAACTGCTAGATATGCTGATGTGCTGCTTCCCAGCAAGTGATTGAGCATCGCTTGCTCATGGGAAGTAGAGAACAGCCTTTTTATTGATATTGCTTATGCACATGCAAACTTTTTCTTTCACTTTACTAAAGTGCCTTATCTCAATCTACAAGTTATTTTACATTTTATCTTCTCTCCTCTGTCCAGCTGGGAAAAGGAGTCGCAGAGAGGCTTGGTAGGCACCGGGCATCCAGTCAAGGTCAACCCACCACAGCCTTTCTAAGATGAATGGCAAACAGGTAAAAGGAATACATTCTCAATTGTCCATTAAAATGTAAAAAGGCCCCGTAGGAATAATTAAATTAAAAAACCCCAAAACCAACCCAAAACAAATGAACTATTTAGTGGACAGAGAAATAAGGGTGTTTGAATTTTTTCAGATTGCTCCTGCCTCATACTTTCCCCTCAGGGTAATTTCATTCCTTTTAGTTGGTTCACATCCACTAGGCTAATGCATTGGTGACTGCAGCCTCGAAAATTAAAGTGAAGCTATACAGATTATTGTATTTTGAAAGACAGAAAATACTCTTAGTACTGAAAACATGTTCCCTGGAATTATATTACAGATTAAGAACATCATACCACATTTTCTGAAGATCAAATACAATGTCATGTCTTGGACTGATATAGGTCTTTGCATGTTCAAGATACTTTAGTAGGACTATTCTACTCCACCCCAGCTGAGAATCCAGGTGCTGTTTCCTCATGGTCCCATAAGATTTCCTTATCTGACCAGAACACTTGTCCAATTCCCATTCGAAAACAATTGTGCTGTACATTAGAGATGAACTGTGCCTGGATTACACTTCAGACACCTGGTGCTGCATTTTCTTACTACTAAACATTCACTTCACTCATTGACATTACAAGCTGTGTGCATCCCATGGTTTTTTACCTTGTTGCCACAAAATTTTCATTGTAAAAGGTAATATTGCAGCAGCACGCTTGTCACAGAGAATGCTAATCAATAAATGGACACCTTGTGATTTCTTTTCCACAAATCTGTTTTATTGGACAACACTTAGGAGTGATAGAATTCAATATGCCAGCAGCTATTTGTTCTATGATTGACTGAATGTTTAAACAACAACTTAATTTCCTCAAAATTTTTATGTTCTCACTCAAAGCATACTGCAACTTAAGCAAACCAATATCCCAGTCCTCCTTACATTAATGTTTTGTCACTGTTTTCAATGGGAACAGGTTTAGACTTTTTATTAAGTCATTCCTTTTCAAAGGAAAGTTGTCTCCTGTGTTTGACAGAGATGCATAGAGCCTAGGAATTCGGTAGCCAGGAAAAATCTGCTGCATTCTCACTTGATCATTTTGAGCCTCAGGTTTCAGGTTTTGTACAGCAGAGTGGAAGCAGAAGTGTTTGTCAGTGAAGACTTTGACTTGTGTGCTATGCACATCAAGTATATCAGAACTTTTTGTTTACTTCAATATATCTTTGAAAAAATATTAGTTTCTGTTCCTCCAAGGCCCATTTGTAGGTGTGTGCTATACAGTATACTTTATATTAGCAATTATTTCCTTGACTAATCCTCAAAAAGGGTAGAAGATTACTTAAAAATTAGAGACCTTAAATTTGCCCCTCCAATTGCATTCTTTATGACATTTCCGTCTAGTACTATATTTATATCCTCTTTTTGATTTTAAGTTTTTTTGCTATATAGTATTTTAAGTTTAATCAAAAGTCAACTTAAGAAAGGCCATTCTGCCTAAGGGATATTTTTCCATTAAGTATTTGACATATTGGTGGCCTTGAGGGATTATTGGTTTTTGAAGAAATATTAGCAGCTGGAAATTTGCATTTTAATACAGTTCTCCTCAACTACTCAAGCAATTTTATTTTTAAGACCTGTGACAGGCTTCAAAGCCTTAGTTCTAAAGCAATCTTGCCAAGTAGTAGCTAACATAATTTTACTACAAATGATTAAGTTTCCTAATAGGTTTTCCTTTTCAAAATCTTGTTTGAGGGGTCTGTGAAATCAATACCAAAACTTTGAGATTTGTACTAGAACTAGCATTGCTAATTTGTCTGAACTAGAGAGAACTGGAAAAGAACTCTCTAAATTTTCAAACCCAGAGAAAAAGAAAAGTGAAAACAACCCAAACATGATTTAAGTAAGTTCCCTAAATCTAAGGAGGATGAGACCCTCTGTAAAATTTGTATTCTTGATAGTACTTTTTAAAATTTTGACTATACAAATAAGCTATCATAAACACTTGGGGGTTTTGCTGATGTCTGAGGCTTTTAGGTGAATCAGATGCAGGAAAAAACATTTACAGTAAAATCGGAACAGACTGCGAACTATGGAAAAGCTGATACCCACACTATGCATGTGACGTCTGTCCCAGCTGCCATTCAGGGAAAATGCCCATTGACTTCCTGTGTTTTGTGTAAACATAACAAAGAATTTATAAGCCAATGACAGTTTTGAAAATGGGCTGGACTAAGATAATCTTTCCTGACATGTTAACATTGCTGATTGAAATGATGCAGACACAGTTTAATCAAATGATCATACTAATCATACATTAGAGAGTGATAGATTAGGGTTCTGGGTAGGATTTTTTTTTTTTTTTTTGAGAATTAAATGACAAGGAAAATTTGAAAAGTATAGGATTTTAGCTAAATATTGAGATTGTAGAATATAGGTAAGCCACAACTGGCTGCAGTTGTGGAAGGGAGATAAAAAAAAGCCCTAGCTGGGACAAAAACATTGCCCAAGTTTTCCATACATCATCAAATCAAATATAGCAATTATCTTCAATTAGCTCCTTTCTGAGGAAAATATGATTAATTTCTCTTTCAGGGGGAAAAAAAAGCAAACAAACCATAAACCTTATCAAAAGCCCAGATAACTGGTGGGAGCTTTTCTATTGACTTTAAGAGATCTCAGATTAGGTCTGAAATCTATTATTAGAACCCTAAGTATTTTAAACGGACAGTAAGCTTTCTACTTTACTGGTTTCTATAGAAGGAAAGGCATTTTTTTCTGATATCAGTGGGACTGGCACTCACATTATCTCATTACAACAGACAAGCTCATTACAGCTGGTAGTCTATCAACTGATTGTTCTGTTACATTCAGTAGTTTCACATGAACACAGAAGAGCTCCAGTGACTATCACTGTAGAAATTCTACTGGATATTATGGAAAAAAAACCAAAAAATCAACCAGAGACTCATGAGTTAGATATCTTTTGACTTTAGTTCAAAAATAATAAGACCATTGGTTTTTAATGAATGCATTTTGTGTATGTTGCTCCTTTGGTTTCTGAATTTTAATTTGCAAGTCCTGGTATGAAATATTTAACATTGTGGAATTTCTAGAACTTGTTTAAAAAATGTCCCTTTCACCAACAATCCCCTTTCCACATTCTTTCCCCAAACAACCAAATCAGTTCTGGACCCAAAGGGCCCACAGAAAATTTGAATTAAACCTCCATGTCTGACCACGCCCTCAAAGCCGCGTCCAGTCATGTATTCTGACCCAAACCTTCACTTGGATTCTTTCATTTTTTTCTTCATAGAATCATAGAATAATTTGAGTTGGAAAGGACTTTTAAAGGTCATCTATTCCAACCTCACTGCAATGAGCAAGGACATCTTCAACTAGATCAAATTGATCAGAAACCTGTCCAACATGATGTTGAATGTTTCCAGGGATGGGGCATCTACCACCTCTCTGGGCAACCTGCTCCAGCATCTCACAACCCAGATATCTAATCTAAATTGACCATCCTTTGGTTTGAAGCCATTTCCCCTTGCTTTGTCACCACAGACTGTGCTAAAAACTTTGTCCTCGTTTTTCTTATAGGCTTGCTTAAAGTACTGAAAGGCTGCAATAGAATGTCCTCTGAGTCTTCTCTTCTGCTGACTGAATCATCCCTATTTTCTCAGCATTTCCTCTTAGAAGAGGTGCTCTATCCCTCTTATCACCTTGTTGGCCTCCTGTGGACTTCCTCCAACAGGTCCCTGTCCTTCCTGTGCTGGGGGTCCCTGGGCTGGATGCAGTGTTCCAGGTGGGATCTCACAGAGCAGAGCAGAGGGGCAGAATCCCCTCCCTGGCCCTGCTGCCCGTGCAGCGTTGGATGCAGCCCAGGACACGTTTGGCTTTCTGGGCTGTGAGTGCACATGGCTGGGTCATGTCCAGCCTCTCACCCACCAGCACCCCCAGGTTATTCTGTGCAGGGCTGCTCTCAGTCCCTTTATCCCTCAGCCTATATTGATAATGGAGATTGCTCTGACGCAGGTGCAAGACCTTTCACTTGGCTTTGTTCATCCTCTTGAGTTCCCATGGGCCACTTCTCAAGCTTGTCCAGGTCCATTTGGATGGCATCCCATCCTTCAGTGCTGTCAACCACATCACTCAGCTTGCTTTCCACACAAAAAAGTCCTGAAGGGTCTTCCAGAAGGGTGTGCAAGCCAGCAGATCAATGTGTGTTGAGTACATCTTGTCAGTCTGAAGGTTGCCATGTCCTATTTGGTGTTTATACAGAACATCTATAGTGAGGTTAAGAAACAAATAAGGAAGTAGTCCTTAGGTGGGTAAGATGCTTCTAATCTTGTTGGTCTGATATAATGATATTCCTTGGTAGAATCAAAGGCATATTTACTTTACAGCCTGTCTTGGACAGTGGCTGAAATTGGATTCCTCAGAGGGGTTGATGTAGGATACTGCAGAAATAATCTGGCCTAATTTGCTCAAGTCCTTTCTTTCAGATATCATCAGAAATTGTTTCATGTCTAAACAAAAAAGCTTATGTTTCTTTTATATAGATGTTTCTATTTCAATATCAGTTTTTTCAAACTACTAGTCAAACTGATGAAACTGGTTTATCCTTAGGTTTCCACAATGCTTTTTGGATTCCATAGGCTAATTTAGAACTGCTAAACGATAGAAATGATAAGTGCTTATTTGACTCAGTTTTAAGTGAATTTTGTCCTCTCACTTGTATTTTAATTTCAAATCCAATTACACTATCATTATTTAGAGCAAGATCAAAAAACAGCTCTCTTAATTATAAAATCAAAAATTGCTCTGAAAACTCTCTGAAAATGAGAAATTTTAGGATATTTGGCAAAATCTCATCCAATTAGATAAAAATAATTTAAATAGGTAGAGGTTAATCCATTTGATATTATGACCTATAAAATAGTGTTAAAAAAGAAATATTGTCTACACTACCCTTGGCTCATTATAAATCCTCACTGATGCAACCTGGGCTTGTATGTCTGAACTGCAGTTTTACTTTGAAAGTCATATATATATCCCTTTGGTATATTTCCTAAAAATGGAAAAATTTCACTGTACCAGTAACTGAATACATCCCAACCCCCCAAATTTATTTTTAAACTGGTAATTATGTCACAAAATATGGATGTTGTCAGACTTGATAAGACCTGTGTGTTGATTCAAACACCTCAGGCAAATAAGATACACACATAAGAATATGATTACTGCTAGAGGCTGTAACTTTATTAACTTAATTAACATAACGATAACTGGGGAGATGCAAAACAGCTATTTCACCCAATATCACTACCTAACAGGAGTGCTCCAGAGTGCTTTTACCTAGAATATAT
Source organism: Entomyzon cyanotis (assembly GCA_024500445.1). NCBI lineage: Eukaryota > Metazoa > Chordata > Aves > Passeriformes > Meliphagidae > Entomyzon > Entomyzon cyanotis. Next base: position 16,212,206 of record JAKEPQ010001006.1, on the reverse strand, counting down.
CAATCAAGTTAATAATAAAACAGCAATCTTCATTTACATTCCTTGACAACTGACAGTCAAATCCTTTCTCCTTTTTCTTCTTGAGTCAGGGATCAAGGTGAAGTGTCTCAGTCTGTGCTTAAAATTTATGTGCTGGGGCAGGTCAGCCACTAACTTGGAAAACTCAAAAATATTTAAAATTTTTCCTTGAATCACCTTGGACCTTTTAGTATGCAGTTGAAAGCTTCAAATCAGCAGAAACTCCAAACTTCCATATATTCTAAAACAGTTGTCACCATAAATTCCTCTGAACCTCCTAAGTTCCTTGGGTATGTGAAACATGAGAAAATTAACACTGAAGAATGCTATCTTTGAGATACAATAGAGGACAAACTATACAAAACCCATTACTCTCTCAAATTCAGGAATAAAAGATTAGCTGTAACTTAGGAATGCAGAGAAAACTAGAGACCAGGCAGATTTGTTTAGTAAAACCTAAAATTTAATGGTAACATCGAGCCCTTATAACGGTTTACTTTGCACAGCTACAGTTGAAGTATCTTTTATCACTAACTCTAGGCTATTTTTTCCTTCTGTTAAGGAAGACCTTAATAATGTACTGTGACAAATTTTAGTAGTCTGAAAAAGCCAGGAAGTAAATAACAGAGCTTGTAAAAATTATATTAGAAATTGAGAAATTTTCAGTGGAAAACACTGAGGCACTGGAAGGGAACTACCCACATGGATGTACAGATTTGTATTTTTTTTTTTTTTTAATGAGGAAAGATTTGTCTTATTCAGCATTTAATTTCTGTCAAAATGAGAAAAAAAATCTATCCTGTCATTGCAAACACATAGCCATGCACTGATAGTATGAGAAAAGAGACTACATCTTTGCCCTGATTCATTTGGAAACAATGTCTTGAACTTGCAATTCTCAAATCCCATGGGAGCTGCTGCCTCTTCTGAACAGATGCTCTCTGTTTTCCCATAAAACCCTTCAGAAGTCTCAGTTTTGGCTTGATGCAAAGTTACCACAGGCTAAGATAATTTAATACCCAATTCTTCAGTGCTCATAACTTTGAGTAATATTTACCAGTACGTTTCCTTAAAAACTAGCTAATATTTGCAAGCATCTTGCATAGCAAGTTTAAACTTCCAGAGTATTTTGGAATACTGTTGAATTTAAAACCAAATATTACAGGCCTAAGAGGTTGAACATGACCTGAAAACATAAATGAGGATTTGGTTTTCCAAACACAGCAGATGAAGTGGTTTCCTCTAGGAGAGTTTAAGGCATTCTGTTGCAATTGTCCATATATTTATGCTCTTTGCCCACGCACACTGTAGCTGTGTTCACACATTTGAGCAGAAGAGTGTGAGCAGTCCTACTCTGAGGAGGAAGAAGAAACGATGTGTGATTCACTGACTGCAGACCCCATTACTACTCTGTGCAATTGGGTGGAAGGGAGTAGAGAAAACAGGGAGTAAAGCTGAGCCCAGGAAGAAGGGAGGAGTAGGGGGAACGTGTTTTATGATTTGGATTTAGTTTCCTCATTAACTTATTCTGATTTTGATGCATAATAATAAATACCCAATTTCCCCAAATTGAGTGTTTTGGCCATGAGGGTAACTGCTGAGTGACTTGCCTATTCTGTAAATATAAAATGTAAATAAAAAACTATTCTGTAAATAATTTTGCAATCTGTAAACTGAAGGATGCAAAGCTTCTTGGAAAATTTAGTAGAGGTCTATAATGCCAGTAAGTCAGTTCTGACAACCAAAAGTAATTGAGCAAGAGACACTCGCTGATGCTGCACTCTGCACCAGCATGAACAACATAAAATTAGAGGTCTCTTTCCAGGGAATTTACTAGAACACTTCTCTGTGAAAGGAAACAAATGAAAAAAAATTACACTGGTTTGATTTTCAGCATCTCAATGGGCATATTTTAAAATTACCCAAAGAAGTTGGAAGTATTTCTGAAAACTTAGCGTTCATTCTGTAGGATGACCTACAGAAGGGAGGTTGGGCCAGGTGACTCCTTTTCAAGGTGACCCATCCTGTGATTCTCCTCAGTGCTTCAGTTGCTTACAAAATGTCCTAAGGCCCTTGGTGAGAAGGAAGAAGGAATGGACATTCTACCGATTCTACTATGTTCCATAATGATTAGAAATTAATAATCGCTATACAACATAACAAGCTGGCTACTTTACAGATGTACTTATAAGGAAATAATTCTTGTTGTGGATGTTAGCTTTTAAAAAGAAAATGAAATGTTATTATGAACATATTGCCGTGTGTATTGGAAATATGAAGCATTACAGGAAAAAAACACAGGTAGAAAGAGAGGTATCTTCAGTACACATTTGTAAGACATTCTGTGAGTAAAAGAAGATGCATAATTTACTGCAGCCTCAGGGAAGCTATAAATTATATTCAGACAAATCACTATTTGTTCTGTTATTGTAGTGAAAAATTCTCCTAGCAACTACTGTGCCTTACTTTATCTGTTAGTTGATATACAGAACATGCTTTCTTAAAGGAATGTATACAAATAGATGACAAAGATCTTCATCTTTTCTGGCAAAGCCCACAGGGTAAAATGCTTAATTTTCAGTTGAAAGAAAAAACAAATCTTTTAGGTGCTCCAGGCTATTTGGATTAAACAGCAAAAAAGTAAGATGCAACATGTGTCATGAGAAAGAAAGTGCAAGAAAAGTGCTAAGACATCAAAAGAGGAAAAAATATAAGACAACATATTCCTAGGGGAGACTTAAAATACACTAAATAAAAAAAAAAAAAAGAAAAAAAGAAAAAAAGTGATAATATAGCTATATAATATAAATTATTTGAACCATTAAATAGAAAAATAAGAAAGAAAACCTGTACTAAGTAGAGGTACTGTGTACTTTGGAAAAATAAATGGATATGATGAAGATATGATTGTGTGTGTTCGTTACATGTCACCTGACTTGGAATGGAAAATTCCTGCATCAGCTCTTGAAGTGTTAAACTACAGAAGCTGCTATATTCATGAGGGACTTAACAATAACCATTTTGAAACCCATTAGGTAATGAAGACAGTAAAACATGGAAGTAGTTCCAAGAATACAGAGAAGACAGCTTTATGATCCAGAAAGTAGAAAATGCAACCAGAGGAGAAACTGTCCTGGATCTACTTCTTCAATAGGGAGGAACTAATTGAGAACGTGAGTACAATACAGAGCTAGTTGCATTACTCACCATATGTATCTGATTGTGAGAAAGTAAATCCTTTTGAAGGAAGAAACTGAAGAAATATGGCACAGCAGAGAAAGAATATGAGACAGACTAGAAAATGTCTGTGCAAAGCTATTAACCCGGCCTTGCAGTCCTATGGAAAACAAAGTGTACAGTCCTCTAGGAATACTCAGAGAGTTGTGCTGCACAGCAGTGGTGCTTGACACATCACTGATGAACCGATACTGGAGGTCACCAATTATCTACTGAGCAGTTTCTCTCCTGAGCTGTTTTTCTCTTGCAGTTTGCAGCATTATGTCACTATGGTAAGGTAATCTGTCAGTGAGTTAAGTGGAAGAAGACTAGTCACAGCAGAATGGAGCACAATGCATGCTAATTTATCTGATTTGGTAATTTAAGCTAATTTGTTTTAAAATTATATAAGATATAAATCTACACTTCATGGAGTGCACAGTTTTCTGCTGTTTCTTGACCCTCAGGAAGATGAAGATGAGAACAGAACAACAGAAGAGTAGGGGCTGGAGCACTCAAGCTCCTTTGGGTAGTGTCATATGCAAGAAGGTCTCTGGTGCTCTTTCCAGTCTGCATTGGCTGTTTGACTGAATAGTCTCTATTCTGCCTTGTCTGTTTTCATCTACACAAAACTCAGCAGAGTAAGACTGAACAAAAGATACTAGGGCAAATTTATAACCCTGCAGTGCCAATAATTACCATTGGGCTCATGCTCACCTCACTCTCTGTGAACTGCTCCAGGCCCTTTAAGCAGGGCTGCTTCCCACCCTATATTATTACAAGGTGATCTCCTTTCCCATGTGTGGGACTCAGCATTTATCCTTGCTGAATTACATCAGGCTCCTGTGGCCCATTCCTCCAGACTCTACAGGTCCCTTTGGACGGCAACCCTGCTCTTGAGCCTGTTGACTGTCTTCTCCAATTTGGTGTCACCTGCAAACTTGACGTAACTTTTTCTCTTCCTCCAATATCCTTTCTTTTGAGTAAATTCTGTCTCTTTGCATGGCTTTGTGTGAAGTGCCTGTCTGAGGCATCTTTAGCAGGCCACCTTCTTGGAAACCTCAGCACTTACCTGGTACCTCAAGAATGACTGAACTTTTTGGAGTACCTAAGCCTCAAAAACCCTGTGGACAGATTATGAGAGAGTTGTGCCATGTTTCAGTTCTTACCCCAAGTTGTGTCAGACAGTTCCAGACTGGAATGAACTGAAGAAAGAATGTATATTCATAGGAAGTAGACACAGTGAGATATCAAGAAAAGCTATTGTTTATTACAGCTTTGCAATGGCAACTTCATGTAGACTCTATCATAGTTTCTTGCTTTAAAAAAGTCTTGAATAATTTACTGAACATTAAAGCGGTACTGCCACCTCATTTAAAAAATGAAAACTCATGATGTTTTAACCCTGTCAAAATTTTGACCTTGTTATTCAGCTGGTTTGGCCAGCTAATTTGGAAAAGCAAATCTGGCCAGAAAAAAAAGTGAAAAAAATCAGCCATTTTTCACTTTTTGCCTGAAGCATGTAACTATGAATGATTCATGGCACTTCTTGCTCTGTGACAGATTCATTATTAAAAGTTTATTTAATTATCAATACTGTGCTCTGCTCCATTAAGAAAATCATATTTTATATTGACTATTACTTGTGAATGAAGTTATCAGTGTCATTCAATCCACTTGGAATCCTGAACATCTGTTTCATTAAGCTGATAGTGTTTGATATTGACATGTTTAATGCAATGTATTTTCCAAGGGCATATTGGCAGTTTCTCTATGTATCAGGAGAACTCTGTGGTGTAAGTGAGTACATATGATACTGTGTGTTCTGTTTGTTTTCTGGATGTTTGGGGTAAATTTGAGGCTCAAAACTGCAGAGAGACTGTACTGCAGTGCCCACTTCAGTAGTGCCAGATTAATTTATTTCATTGCTATTTTCATTGCAAATGTGTGACAAGAAACATAATGATCTCAGCATGTAAATTATATGAGGACATACAAAATAAAGTGATTTATAATCCACTGTTAATGGCAGTTGTTTTCAGTTTGCCTAAATACATTAAAAACATGATATTATGGATATTTTGCAAACACTAACATTAACATATATTAATACATGCTACTTTTTTTTTCTTCATTCCATTTCAGATTAATATCCATTACCATTATCAGTGTTTTATCTCTTTTGTGCTGGAAATTGAATTCTGCATTAGAGAACGTGGATAATGTTTAATAGGAAGATGAGAAATATTCTGAAATAGAAAAGGTTTATTTTTTTTCTATTTAAGATTGTTTTCATGCTCAAATGATATTTTCTGCTCATTTCCACTATTTGCAATTGTGTTTATCTTGGAAAATACCCAGGTGAATAATTGGCTTTTTCTAAACAAAGATTCCATATTTAATTCATAAGCTTTCCTTAAAAGAATATGATACAATTACAAAAGAATGTGTTTATTTATTTATTTTAAATATACAAAATATGTTCAGAAATGTGCGGAAAGATTCTTTGGATCTAAATATGATATTCAATCAAAATGAGGGATTTAAGCCACAATAACAAATAGCATAGAAAATGCTAGGAAGAATAAGATTTGGGAACTTTAGTCCAGGTCTTCTCTGAAATAAATTAATAATAAATTAATATTAATAAATAAATTAATAATAATAAATTAATAATAAATTAATATTCCGGTTCATGTGACATTAAGACAGTGACTTTATAGACCAGTCTAGCATCTTCCAACTAAAATTTTCAAGAAAATCTTATGGTAGCTAGTATTAAAAGGTTATCATTTTGGTATCTCCCTTGAGACAGACTTTCGTGAATACATGTGTTTGTGTGCATGTAGTGAAAAAGATTCCAAATTTCTGTGAAAATATTTTCACAGAAATTTGAGATCAAGCAATTAAGAACTTTATCATAAAGCCCAAAGCATCACACTAGGTAGCAACTCTAATGTGTATTTTCCAATTTCTCAATGCTTTAATATCACGTACAAATTTAAAGCAGAAAGCAGAGGCCAAACAAGCTAAAAATACCACAAACTCTGTAGTTCTAGTTTTCACATGGTGTAACATAGACTTATCTATATGAAAAACATTGAATTATAGCAACTGGTACTGGGACACTGTATTTTAAATTATCTTCCTTCATTTCTCCTTCTAATAAAGAAAATTCTGTTAATATGAATACTGTTGTGAGCTTGCTAGCTTGTCAGAAGAACCAAACATCCACCAAGCTAACATCACAAACAACCAGACATTATCAGAGCAACAACTGACAAACCTGTTCACTGCAGCCAGCACAGTCACCACCATCCCTTCTTCCACCGTCCCAAAGGGAATATCAAAATTCATAGACATCCTCCCAGTGGAACTTCTGTGCCCAATGCCACACTGAAACTATACAGGTGAAGCTAAGCAATCACTTTGTGTCAAAATGGATTTGCTTGGTCAGCTAAGACTGGGAGAAAATTTTCAACAAAGTAGCTACTTCCTGATCTACTAGCTCTGATGCTCATCAGAGAAGTAAAAAAAAAAAAGCTGCAAAGGTAAATCTTTCAATTAAAATTATGGCTCTGATTTATACTCAGATTTATGTACTTAAATGTGATACTGGTTTTCAGACACTTTACAATCTCTTTTCTGGTTTGTGATTCATTATTTTTAACTAGTTAACTAGCTTGTCCTTGCAGATCATGCAATATACTTGTTTTACTTAAAATTGTTTTTTCAAACTGATTTTTTTTAGTTTGATGTTATTTTGTTAAGCACCAGGAAATAACTTATTTTAACTTATTTTAACTTATTTTAACTTATTTTTAAGTCTTCTATTACCAGCTACTTCATCTGATGCGCATTCTTCTAAAATTATTACCTGACATGTATGTATTATGTAGAGTTTTTAGAGTACTGGAAGTTATTTTGTACCTCTAACAATTCAAAATTTAAAGATAATGAGAAGCATCTGTCAGACCCTAGCCTGTAGACAATTTGTCAGAGTACTCTTGTAATATGAAAAAAGGTACCAAGTCCCTAGTATGAATTCAGTAATAGTTTCAGTTTAGGTTTCCTGGGATCTAAATATTTGATCCACTAAGTAAATTTCTACCTGTATTTACATAATTTGTGTTTGCAATACTTTGAAGAGTTTAATAGAAGCCTAATGTGGAAGAGGAAGACAGAACAAAAAGAAACAAATTCTTTCTTTGTTGTACTGCTATTTGGGTCAATAGGTCTTTTTCCCCACAGTTGCTGGCACTGGAAGTAGCTCAAAATGCATGGATAGAAAGGAGATGTGAAAATTCCCTGTGCCAGAAGCTTTAACTCATAGCAGCAGTAGCCTCCACAAGAGCCTGAAACTGGTGGGATGGATGGATGGATGGATGGATGGATGGATGGATGGATGGATGGATGGATGGATGGATGGATGAATGGATAGATGCAAGTGAGAGGACACTCAGCCAAGGATTGCCAAGGATTGCCCATTCTCACCTTACCACAGTACACTGTTTTGGGATGGTACATGCTTAAAAGTTCTCCTGGTTGCTGGTTCAGAACCTTTGAAGATGGAAAAACTATGTCACTTTTCTCCATAGCACACACTCCTTGCACAGCTCCTTTATTTCTCAGCTTTCCCTGGACTGAATAGAAACCCTCCAGTCCCAGTGTCCATCCTCAGTAGATTGTTTCATTTGTTATCCATACTTTCATATCCTTTCAGATACTGTCATAGTCTTAACCCTTATTTTTATTCAGTTATAGTTCTTTTAAGAAAAATTTCACAGATTTCAGGGCCTGGATTTGCTGTATGTCCACTGCCTGGTTCATAGTGCATTACAGGCTGAGCTGTACACAGATTTTACCAAGTTTATCTTAATGCTTTGAAGGAATTATTTTTGAGGTTGAATTTATGTCATCTATTTCCATCACATGGGGAATTTTTTTTTTTCTGTTTTACCATACTTTTTCTTGAGGAATTGTATGGAGTTTAAATGTAACCAAAAGGAGGGGAAAAAACCCCACTCAATTAATGAAATATATCTTGAAGTAAAGTACATTCCAAACTGACACCTTTTAAAGATGTTGATTTTTTTTCCCTGTGTGTACTTTTTCTCCTGGATAGACTTTGCACAGTGTAACTCATTACAGCCCAAAGAGCACTAACCATGTTTCAGAATAACCAGGCTGTTAAGAAACATTCTCTAGAATTAGCCTGGGGAAAAAGCCAAACAAACAAAACCACTGATAAGTCTGCATCAGTATAAAACAAGGACATGAAAATATGTCCCCAAAATAATAGTTAAATATTTTTCAACCTTTATGGCAACATATGCCTATAACACACATGTTTTTGTCAAATTTTAAGAAAGAAATAGATTTTCCTGGAACTATTTGAATTTATCCTCAGGTAATATTTTTTCACTGTACTTAGCATAAACAAAATATTCATTTTTATCTGCTGCAAATGAACTGTCTCTCTTTCTCTTCTTCCACACTAAAACTTTCTTCACAAATAAATACACTGGTGGTACCACAGGAACTGATTCCTCCAATTACTTTATAATACAAATATGCTTTACTAGAACAACCTATGGTGGCAGCTGCTGATTCAGCAGAGCATGTAGGGTTAACTGTTTTGCTTCAGTACGTTTATACTTATTAAACCTTCACTTATTGCAGTGAACCATTTTTGATTAATGTTGCTATTTCTGTTTGATGGCTTTGCCACAAGCTTCTCACAATTTTATGAACTATATTGCTGTTTAAGTTTGTTTGATCGATCAACTCCCAAATCAGATAGTTATGACAATTTACAATTAACTTTGATTTTGGACTTTTAAATATAGTTGAGCTGCTCTTTGTAATGGGTGCTTAATCTGTGGATTTACTGCCGCTTATTTTCTAAATATTGACTTGTTCATGACATTTGGGTAGAAATTAGGAGCATGCTGTACTACTAGGAAGAGGATACAGTGGCCAGTCAGTTTAATTTTTGGGAAACTTAATTAAAAGTTGTGCTCTACTTTGTACAGAGAAGCACCACATACTGCACTCGCAAATTCTTTTGATGAATTACATCTTAGTGATGAACTGGTGATATGTGAATTCCAATATATATTTCTGGAGAAAGCAAATAATAGATGTAATCCAGCAAAAACCAGATAAATTATTTACTAATCTTACGTATATTAAAATCTTTAAAAACCTCAAAGTGACTGCAAGGTAGGAGGTCAGGAGTTAATGGCTGTGCTGTGCTCTACTAGCCAACTCCCAGAGTAAAGTCAGCCAAATAACAGAGAATGTCAAACACACTTGTGAATCTGATAATTTTAAGAAAGCTCATCAATATATTAGCAGAAGTATCAGAATTGCTTTCACTCTTTTCAGATTCTCGAAGTGTATCATCAACAGATGCTTTATGAGGCCTTCTCACAAAGGTGTTCAAAGTCTAGTTCAGCAGCATCCAAACTACAAATTAACAACCTGCAGAGTTAAAAATACATTAACTTCCAGAAAGAAAATAGCATCTCATTTTTAACTTTAAAAAATGAAGAAACTATTACTACTCCTTATAGAAGTAAACAAGGATTTTTAAGGGCAATTAAAAACAGTTTAAAATTCTTCAAAAAAATCCCAAAGCAAAACAAACCCCCAATATCTTAAGACCCAAATTTGTGCCAATTTACTTCAACAGGTCCTAGAGAACATAACAGGTAAGTGATACACACATATGGCTGCTAAATATAAATTATCAGAAATATATTAGAAATAATGTGGAAATAGACTGGTAGTGACAATGTCATTTATTCCAAATCTAAGATGACAAAAATAATTTTTTCTCTCTTCTCCTTCCCTACAAACTAAAATCTTAACCATCTTCTCTTAGTTTCTTTCAAAGAATGAGCTGATAACAAATTGAAATTGTAATAATGGAGAACATAAAGGGTTTGGGCAGGATCTCAGGAATTTGAAATAGTAAAAAATAAATCAACGTCTACACAAACTACCAGAGCAATGCTAATGTCCTGCATAACCAGTTGGATTATTTCTTTTTTTTTTTTTTGGTTAATATTTTTGCTATTTTTGGGTTTTTTTTTCCAGTTTGGTGAGTGTTTTTTAGCAATGGTCAAAGGAAACATATCCAACACTGACATGAGAAGTTCTCTTCTTTTATAAGAAGAGCTGTTCATGCTGTTCATTCTGTGGTGTTCATGTTCCTAAAGGGAAGAATGCTTTTGGCTTGTAAAGCTATTAGCAGACTAATGAACACATTTATGTTAATAGCATGTATTGCCAAGGGTTGAATAATCTATTGATTTCCCTTAGTTGAACTACTTATTTTTTCACTTATCTCTCTTACCTACTCTCTATCCCAGATTGTTACATTACTGAATCTCACCCAATTCAGAGGTTCCTTGGGATGGCAATGAGGTTACTGGTAAGGAGGAAGAATACTCAGCATGGATATCTGGTTTGCACCACAGATTCAGGTGAATTTTTGGTCTCCAGTTGCGGCTTATCAACTCTCTTTAAGCCCTGTATGTCTCACTTCTAGGTGATTCCTGTAGTGTGGGCAATATTTCAGAGGGGTTGCATAATTCCATTGTGCAGCACAAGGAAGTGAGGCAAAATAGTGTGAGAAAGTACTTTAGAGTGGCTCCTGGCCTCTTAGTTATGGAAAATACTGTCTGGGTCTATGCTGTAGGAAGCAGATACTCTGATGTAGGTCCCAAATTTCTGACACCATGAAAAGACAGACTGAATTCCTTAATGTCTCTGATTTTCTTTGTTAGGAACTTTAGATACATGCTCAGATTGGAAAGACGATGCTCTATGGAAAGGCTCATGAAGGGATTAGGCAGAGTGTCCTGGGAAAGCAACTGACTTGTAAGAAAAGCCAAACTGAAAGTGAGCACTACTGCTTGCTAGAGGAGATTATTCTTTCAAGAGATTTTTGTGAGGCCAATATTTTGTCAAGAAAGCTCATACATGTTGAGTAATGTGCAACTGCTGCAGTTTATTTACAGTTGTGACACCCAAAGCCACAAATGTAGTACATTTCAAAATATTTTCCTGAATTAAATTTGTCTATGAGTATTTGTACGTCTTATAAGCACTTCTAGCCATTATATTGGATAATTAAGTACCATTCTAATTAGACAACCTTAATGAAGTGTTTCAGAAACAACATGCATACATCCTCATTTTCTCTGGTGTTTAGGAAGCACAAGCAAAACCCATTCATACAATATTGTGTAGTTTAAACTGGCTGTTTTAAGTATATTTTATTGTGAATTCGTATTTGCATATGAACACATAAACCTTTTCAAGACTAAGAAAGTAATCGATATTCCACTATTACATTACTTGTCTAAGGTTATGCTTTATGGGACAGATTTAATATTTTGAAACAGATCTAAGAGAAAAAGCTCAAGTAGCTGAAGGTTACTCTTCATTTGAGGCATTGATATTTATTTTTTACCAGTGAGGAGCATATGTATTCTGCTGATCACTCAACAGCTGAGACATTATGACATGCTCACTATTCTTTAATTTTAAGGGTTAATAATAAAATATTAATTTCCAATTCAATGCAAATAGAGGCTACTGCCAAGTTCAGGTAAGATGATAACATAGCAGAGATACAGCTTAGAAAACACAGGTTGTGTTCTTGATGCTCTTATTTCTTGGGATGGTTGACAGGGAAACATGTGACAATCAGTTTGAATGATTTTTTGAGTGAACAAGCTATTATTTTTCTTATGGCATCATGAAGGGTAAGTGATTTCTCTTGTAACTGCAGGGCAGGTTTTGTGGAGATACATGACCCAAACCATAATAAGACTCAGTGAAGGGCATCAGTGAAGGGAATAGGGGCCTTTATTTTCTAAATTGCACTGGATTACAGATGGCTGGATTAGAAACTTTTTTCTAATGCTGTACTTACAGATGATGTGCTTGGTTGCTGTGCAATGCATGAAGTGGAAAGACAGATTTGGTTTCTAGTATGGGACACTGAAAGTGATTACATCAGCCTCAACAGCTGTGAATTGCTTCAAACTCCTAAAGGGGAAGGCAGCGCAAACCATAGTGTTTCTGTATTTTCTATGAGGAAGAATGTCAAAGAGTCAAGATTGAAGAACTATGGTAGATGATAGTAGAATGTCATTGTTATTAACGTGTTTCATTAATTCCTTTCTCTACAAATGTATAATATTGTTAAAAATGTTTTCATAAAAGAGTATTTTAAGAGCTAGGAATTTGCCATTGTTTTTAGAGTAGTTTTTAAATCCTTGCGTTAAATTCTAATTATACAAGGTACTATTATTATTTATGATTCCTGTTTTTCAGAACATTTTTGTTTACCTTGTTAATTTTATTTTCAGCCTGGTCAAGCAATGTAATGCTTATTAGGATATTAAAAACATGGCATTGAAGATGTAAATAAGTCATTTACTCCAAAAAAAAAAAGAACACAGATGAAAACAATATGATAAAGCTCATAGTCGAAATAAATTATGCCTTGGGAAAAAAAGTAATTTGCACAATTAGGTGATACAATAGAGTGTTCTATAATTAGGTGCAATACAAGTGTAACCATCCTTAATATCAGTAGTATGCAAGCCTTTCAGACTTCATTAAAGAGTTCCATTGGAACATGTGAATAATAGGATTAATATAGCCATGGGCACTGCTGGGTCAGCTGGCAATAGATCAATCCGCAACGTAGAGCATATTAAAAGGATTATAGATTAGCAATTAGATGGCTTTTTCATGAGCAAGAAATAGTTCCTCAAGCTTTGCCAAAGGTTAACAGAGATAGGATGTCGATTTTTCCAGTTTATAATCCAGTAAGACCTATAAGGTAAGGGAAGTTATGGCATTTTCAGGACGGTAAGAATGATATAAACAAAACATAACAAAACTTTTAATATCAGTGGCTTGGCTTCACAGAGGAATTGCTCTTACATGAAATGTAGAACATGAATATATACTGTTATAACTACATCTCTAAGAAAAAAGACTTGAAGTGAACTGTCTAAGAGGTAAGAGACTTTTTAAGCCCTTTCTATAGCATGCTGTTTGAAAACTTTTGTTCTATTTCAGAGAACAGATAAATTCTCTAATTCAAACTCTACTAATCAATGTTGAGCATTACTAACATTATACACCACTGGAATTATAGTTTGACACTTACTTTTAGTTTGTCAATAATACAGATATCTAAGAAATTTTTAAAGCTTCCTGATGAAATACTGGATGGCAATATTGGGATGTTTTCAGCTGCATAAAGAGAATATAGTATTTAGAGTCAATATATATTGATCACACTGGGAGCTGAGTCTCAACATTTCTAAAAATCAGGTCACTTGCTTGGATAACCCAGTGTGCTTTTATTTCATATGTCCAACCCTGAAAATACGAGCTTCAGTGTAAAGGGAGACATAAATGGATTAAAAAAAGTTGAAATGGACATTCAAATGGGAAATAAATCAAGGATACCTGGAAATAAAAGAATGATTACAGTCAGTAATTTATTCAGCAAACTTAAACATTCATGTCTGTTCCTGAAGAAGTTTTACTCACTCATTATTCAGCTGTCTTGTTTTTCTGCAGAAATTTTGGGTCAGAGGCCTGACTGTTAATATTTTGCTGAGTCTATTTGTTACTGTGTAAGAAATGTTGGCAAATTTTGTGAGATCAAAGGCAAACAAATATCAATAAAGATTTTTCTGAATAACGTTTCTGCTGAACAATAAAGGGTAAGTTTTCAAAAGACATTTTTTTCTAAGAAGCAGAAATATTTGCTTAAATTATTGCACAAATACATATGTGAATTTACTGAAAACTACTTTATTTTTAATAATTAATGGTTGTACAGGTTAAATGACATTTAGACTAATTAAAATACCTCTTAATAAATTAATAAAGCCAGTCACAGCTGGAAACTCTTCGTAAATTGTATGATACCACACTGCCTTCACTGTAATGACACCCTAGAGATCTGAGTTAGATGAAAAGTTTAAAACCAATTCTCCCATATTCTGCCCAAACCAGTAACTATGCTGGGGCTGTATCTGCATCAGATACTTATCTACACCAGATACTTTTCTGCACCATTTACTGGTTTTAAATAACAAGAACTTTCTGGTGGAGTCTGTCTATCTGAGTACCTGAAAAATTATGATGCAAACTCAGTCTCTAATTCTAAACTCCTCTTTATTGTGTCCATTGCATGTTATTAGTTCTAGGGTAAATGCATCAACTTTCTATGCAGGAAACACTAAAGGGATAAAGGATTATATATAATATATGTGATTTAATATTTTTTTCACAGTATTGCTTTCTAATACTGGGGATATAGAATAATATTTTAATCTCAGTTAACCTCCATTTTTTCTAATTGCTCTTGGCATTCAGAAAAGCAAAAAAGGCAATATTTTTACTTTAAAAGTTTGAAGACTGCATTTCTGACTGAAATCTGTATAATTACTACTTTAGCTAAACTATAGGGGAAATTTTATAAAGTAGGGATTTCTAATTGCAATTCTTTTCAATTTAGTTGAATTGTGACAGCTGCTCTGATTTTGACAGACAAGAAACAAAGAGTTTGCATTGCAATGACAGCAATGTCCATGACACTAATTGCAACTTTTGTTGGAAAATGTCATGAATAACATTTCAAATAGGATCCAAACATAAGGCTGGCTCTTCACTCATTTTACTTCACAACAGAATTTGGGGACATTAACATTATTTTTGTCTTAGTTAGACTAGTAATTTTTTGCAGCAGCTACAGTCAGTGAAATAGGTAGCAGCCATCAATGATCACTGAAACAGTCCAGTCAATTCACTGACTTTTTATATAAAGTGTTTGGCAGCCACTGCTCCTGAGTGACCAGAAGAATGGTTTGATATGCCTAATTATTTTCTTGTTTAATACAGAAAATATGAGATGATGTTGCAATTATTTCTAGAACTGAGACATTTGCATTTTTTGTCAAAATCAAAAAGTGACAGTGGCTAAAGGTAGAATTTTCATAAACTCATAAATAACATAGGAACAGAAAGTCCTTTTTTTCATGTGTTGCATGCTTTTAAATTCAATTTAGTTGAGACTTTTTAGAGTGTTTAAATACTGTGAGAGTCTTATTTTCACTTTTTTCAGCCTAGGTTTGATAATTTTAATCCACCGTTAAATTGGATGCTTTTGTAAACCTCACTGTGATTCTTACTCTTCCTTAGGTGCCTACATAGCCCTTATAAATATGGCCTTCATAGAAAATCCTGCCTGGAATATGCTAAGGTCTTGCCCAGGGGAACTAAAATGGCAAGGAAACATACCTCCCCATTCTCAATATTATTGCTCTGGGGATAATTGATCAATCCCCTTTGAGTCCAAGGAAATTACATTGTCCTATCTTTATAGCATTTTTCAACGTGTATATACTATATGTTTGCAAGTGAACAATGTTGGAAAGAAACATTCAGGGAATATAAAATTGGGGTAGTTGGAATAGAATTTACAGAGCATTTTCTCTTTGGGGAAGTTGAAGGTGGGGAAGGGAAAACAAGTTAAGGTTAAATTTCTTAAACTGACACAGAGGTAACTTTCTCATAGGGTAAATAAGGAATGCAGTGTGCCTAGAAGTGCTTTGGCAGGATTTCCTTTTGTGGAACCCAGTACCTGAATTTGCCAAACCCACCTGCACATTTCATGAAGTACTCTTCAAAGTCAGCCCCATGTTTTCTACCTTAAAATAATTCTGACATTATGACAGGTCACAGTATTAGCCTTTTTCCTGTACTACATGGCATCTCCATATGTCCTGACTGAATCAGGTTTTTTTGATTTATGTCTTCTGTAATGAACTCAGATTGCCATAGCTGCTTATTTCTTATCTATCAATGCATTATATCTCCAGACCTCTGTCTGGTTTCATCATTTTCTTCCTTGTCAACCCACACAAATGTCTTTTTAATGTCACCTTCTCACTGTGTATAAAGAGTTCAGACCCATGGAGATGAGTGTGGGAAACTCCCTCTAAGCCCTTTCTGTATCGAAGCAGCTGACATGAAACTGCCTTCTCCCACTCCCTTTTCAACACTCTTTCCCTGCTGAAACACAGTGGACTAATACTGAATAAAGTCTAAACCCTTCCACTCCGTTATCCATATCCCAGCACCTGGGTAAGCTGAAGTTTACAATTGTGCAGATACATATAATTGTATGAAGGAAATGCTTCTCTAGTAACTAGCACATTTCCTTCTGTAGATAAAGATTTCTCCCTGAGACTGACAATATTCTATTCCCCATGCACTTGTGAACTTTACCTTATGGGAGTTACAATGGCTAGGTAATCTGTCCTTCTCAGAGCCCTTTTCTATTAACATTTCCCTAAGGAAAGGCTCCCCTTTGTGGCAGAGTGTCCTACAAATCCCTGGCCTCTGTCCTGATCTCTTCACCTCCACATGGCATGTAAATTCACTACTGCTAGTACCATATTATTACAAAGTTATTTCTGCTCAGGCTGCAAAAATCCATAGTTATGTTAATAAATAAAGAACAGTGATCTCCTCTGAAAACTTGTTCTGTAAGTGTGGATAAAATCCAATTTCCTTTGGGTTTGGGTTTTACAGTTGTATTATATGATATTTAGTAAGGTGAAAATGGCAACTGTAGCCTTGCTACAGGTGTGAAGCTTGTAACGACCCTCAGTTGAACCAAATCCCAGTGACAAGCAAGAGTTGAACATCAAAGCAGTCCGAAGTCCTCCATCACTATTCATTGATGCTGTCTTTCTCTTCTGTCAGATATCTTAGAGGTTCTTACCTTCTGTCCAGTGTAGGTGAGATTAACAAATAGATGTGAAAATCATTACTGAGGGCTCCCAAACCTCTGTGGATGCAAGCACACCTGTATGGAACTCTGTCAAATAGCTCCATGAGATGTGTGAATTTCCTTGTAATTTGTTAAGGCTTTTTTCCCCGTTGACATAACACAATGTGCAGCTGTTGTTATAGAATGCTGTTTTCCCCTTCATTTATGAACATGCTTATACTCTCATTGTTTATAGAAAATATAAAACTCAGTGGTAAGCTTGTGGTATTCTGATCATTATTGCTAATATTTATTCTTCTAAGGTATAAATTTTTTTTTACTTTCAGGTGAAAGTGGGTACAGTAATATCAATCTATCTGAATAATGATGTCTATTTTTTTCAGTTATGGAGCTGTATGCAGACTCTATATGTCAAAAGATAAATCTATAATGTGAAATAACTGTTTTAGTTAATAATGATATCTGAGAATAACTGTATGAAATAGCACGGAGAAACAGCTCATTTTTTCTTTCTTTATACTAAAGAGTTTTTGAGAGTAAGATGTAGTTTATATGCTTTCATGGAGATTCCTCCAGGAAAATGCCAATTCCATAAAAGGTGCTAAAAACCATGATTACCTGTAGATTTAATGAAAAATATTTTTTCAATTTATAGGAGTCTAAGAAAAGAATGTATTTTGAGGGTCTGTACAAATGTGGTTTCATATTCATTTTTTAATAAAAAATAATTGGTTGTTTTATAATCAAAAAAGAAACTTGGAAAGCATTTTCCTGGTGTTTCTACCTAAAGCAGATTTCCAAAGATAGCATATCTGTGAAAAATATGTGATTCTGTATTGTGTACTTTTCTGTTTAACTGTTACAGGAGTGTAATGGGAGTGATATGTAATCTATACCATCTAACTCTATAATACAATGGTGTAAAATTATCTCAAGCCAGGGAAAGCAATTTTTGCATGAGTCCTTCTTAGAAATATGTATGGTATTTTTCCTATGCTAAATGTCTTCAGTTCAAATTACTACAGGAGAACTAAGTCAGATTTGCTGAGAACTCAGGGCCTTATATTGGTTTTGAATAATTTGTACCTAAAATGTGTAAAGTGCTGTAGAATTTCAGCATCCAGGCAGAAAATTGTATGGTAAGCTTTTATGGTCTATGTCCATCACAGTCTAACTATATTCTTTTTCACAGAGTGGATAATTTTATGATCTGTTCAGCTGTTCAAAGAGTAATATTCAGATTCCTGATTATGTCAAGAAATTGCCTCTGAACAGCCATCCTAGGCAGCCTTCTTAAACAAACAAGGTATATGACTTATGGGCCACAAATCTCTTGATAGATCCTGTTGTAGAATACTGATATAATTAATTGAACCTCTTCACCTTCATTTAGAATGTATCTCATTTGGGAATCTTTTCAGGTTATTCATAAGCTGAAAAAAACCCAACTCTACCCCACATCCAAAAAAACCAACTAAACAAACACAAACCATAAGAGAAAAATGTCACGGTATCACTGGTGAAAGTCTAGCAATGGCTGTCCTTGTCTCTAAAGGTTCTAACTAAGTATTTCTGCTCTTTGTTTTTAGGGTGACTGCAGTGTGCTGTCTGTATGTGTCCCTCTCTCTTCCATTGGCAAGTTGCATTTATTAAATCATATCTTACAACAAAAATAAGTTCCACTAGTGGAAACAACAAAGGAAAGTAAAAATCTGGACAGGTAAAAGGCCAAAGAAATAGCAAAGAATTGTATAGTGAAAGGAACTGAAAGAGCAGAGTGCACATTTTGTTTGCAGTATAGAATGTATATGGTGATGGCTGGTAATCATAGCTCCTACTTACTACTCTAATATAAGGCTAAAAAAGGGGAGGTGTTGCATGAATGTTGAGGATATGCCTGGAAGAAGAAAGAATTTGCACTAGAGAATTCTCTTTAGCAATTAGAGAGACCTGGGACAAAAGGATGGGGTAATGAGGGAAATTTCCATCCTGCCTGAGCCACTCTGCAGCGCCTGTGGTGTGTGAGGCTGGAAGGATCCTGAGCAGAGCAGGGCTTCAGGTGTATGTGTGTGTTAGGCATTTTCTGCTGTCATTACAAAGAACTGTGCTTTTTATCCTTCAATCTGAACTGCCTTTGCTTCTCACCTGCTTGCTGGCCTTGTTAATAATCAATCACATTTTACTCACTTAACCTTTGTTTGCCTGCTCCGTGCCCCATGGTTTTGCATGTCGCAGTAGATGGCACGACTTCAGCTGTTTGTTGATTAACAAATGCACACTGTGTGTGCCACAGCCATTTTCACTTCTTCCCAGAGCCTTTTGCTGTAGCCACTTTAGCTGCTTCTTTGCATATTGATTGAACAGTGCTCGCACTGAGTATTGACTGTCACACACAATGTTCCTCACTTACCATTACTGCCCTTGTTTCTTTCTCCCTCATCACCATTCCTGTAAATACTGATGTTCATCCAGTTTCTCCTGCCCTTATATTTCTCCACCATCTGCATCTTTGTTTCATTCGATGCTTGTAAATCAAGTACATACAATCATTTCTTTTCTTTTTTGCTATTGCCTTGAGAAACATTTCTCCTAATCACCAGTATGGCCAATTTCAGGAGTTCAGCATTCAGAAATCATGACTCAGCCTCCTTTTTCTCTGACATCAAGTCACTGATCTAATACCAAAAAACCCCTTTTTTATTTTCCATTTTTTTCCTCAGAAAATAAATACAAACACCTAGCCTTTTAAGGTGTGTAGCAAACCTAGGTAGTAACATGAAGGCATTGTTTACAACTTTTGGGAATATTGTAATAATAATAATAATAATAATAGTAATAATAAAATAAAAGCAGCTGCTATCACCAATTAGCAAGAGCCTGGTATCTGAAGACAAAGAGCAGCTAAGATAAAGACAGGATAAAGGAGAGAAGAATACTCACACTGCCTGAAGTGGCAGGAGATGATAGTGAATATACCAACTCTATAAACCACTGGTCATTTGATGGAATGCAACCTTGTGAGCAAGGAAGAAAAAGCAGTTTTAGGGATGAAAAAGAAAGCAAAGAAAAAGTATCCATCATATCCCTGGCACTTTGGTTATCATATTTGCATGTAACATGGTGCTGAAGATCAATGGAGAGAGTACAACATAAAAGCACTTTGGAAAGTGTTAAGACAGCCCCATATGGAGGTAAGAAAGAATCAACTGCATTCTTCTCCTGGCAAAGAGGAAAAAATTCTGTCACTGACATCACTTGCTTTGCTTTGAGTAAGTGACTGGACTAAATGACCTCCACTAGTCTCTCTCAAACATCACGTCTCTGATGCAAACATATTTTTAGCAAAATTACGGAATTATGCATTTAAACCTGTTTTCTGTTGATATTATTATTATTATTCTGTTTGTTTTGTTGTAGTTGTTTTTTATTTCTATCTTCAAAGGAAGGTTTCTGTATTGGTTTGAAAACAAACCAGTGGGAGATCACAAGTCAAGATTGAAATTAAAAATAAGTGAAATAATACAAGGAAAAGCACTGATAAAGTCAGATACAACCTAACACCCTGTTAGGGTGGTAGTAGCAGTCCAACTGACGTAGTCCAGTTGAAGCAGTGATCCTGTGAAGGTCTAGTCTCCAGCTGAAGATCCAGTGGTAGCTCTTGTCCTCTGGGAACCCAGTAGACAGGGCTCGCTCAGGCAGTTCCAAGGCCAGGTTATATCCAGGTGGGAACACCTGGCTCCTCCCTCCTGGGCAAAGCATCCCACAATGGGATGAGATAAGTCCATGAGTCACACAGTGGGTCCCTGATGGCCCATTGCCTGTCATCCGGGGTGGGTCGTTAGCAGCTGATAACAGCTAACGGCCCACAGCTGGTGGTAATAGAATACTTAAACACATCTATATTGCAACCTAGGACAGGCAGGAAAGAAGAAATCCAGCAGAAAGTCTCCACTCACATGTGCCATGGACAGGGGACAAATTTGCTTGCTAAGTCAAGCACTGGCAATGACAGGATGGGGCAGCAGGAACTGAAAGTAGGGTTTGCTGAAGACAAGAGAGGTAGAGCAAATGTACCAAACTGAACCCTGTGCTATACAGCTCCACCCAGGCCCATGGCAATGCCTGGGACAGAGGGATACTGCTCTGTGCCTTATTTAGCAAACCTTCCCCACCAAACATAGACTTTTTGTTGTATGGAATTTTTACTCATCACTCATTTTCAAATTAATTTCTTCCCATGATTTTTTATGTCATTACAGATTGCAAAGCCATTTTTTTAAACAATTTTTTTTAATTGAAAAGGCTGACATGTTCCTTTGAATTCCTGTAAAAATACGTGCATTTAAAATTTCATTTTTTAAAACCTTCTCTTGTGCATCATGGTTGTGAAGTGAAGATGGAAAAACCGACTCAAACATACCCTATATATAAAAATATAAAATAGGGAAAAATGTATATTTGTTCCTTTTAGCCAACTTGAACTTTGAATACCTAAATAAACATGTTTGAACACTACAGATATTAATTTTATATTAAATGTTGCATTTTCTATTTCTAGCTCATGTTCTTCGCTTAATCTCGCCTTAAACTCTTTGATACTCCTTGAGAGACTTCTTGTGCTTAGACACTTTAATTCTCTTCCCATTTCACGCCCTTTCTTGACTGGGTATCTTTGAGGTCACCTTGCTGATGGCTTGCTTGATTTCACTCTTCTTTCAACTAATGCTATAAATTACCTTTGTTTTTCCAATTTGTCCACTGCCTTTTTCTGTTACATTCATTCAAGCTACTCCATCTTACCCTGTTCCTCATTCAATGACTCAGTTTGGATATTGCTATTTTGATAATAGCTGTATTTTCCACTGCTTGAGTAGTGTCCTACTCCTGAAAATACCCTTATCCTCTTATTTGAAACTGAAATCCTTTACAATCAGTTCAGCTCATGCACAATGCATTCTTTAAATGGTCATATTTTACAATATGGAGTGATGCAGAAGACATAGCAGCAAACCAAGAGAGTATCTGGTGCTTTGATTCACTCTATTGGGTATGCCTGTATTCCCGAGGGTGATGAGCCTTAGTGAAGGAGAATCACATATATGAGTGAAGGTTTCTTGATTCTTGGCCTTTGGTAATAATAATGTAGGAATACAGTTTAGCAACTTTAATTATAATTATGTAATGACTTGTTCTGTGTGGTATGTGCTAAACTACTATAATATATACCAGCACTTTCATATTCCCATGAACTGCTTTTGGGATTGTTCCACAGTGGCACTGAATTTTCATATTTAATTTCATTTTCCTCAGACCTAACTGCTTTTCAGAGACTAACTGCAGCTTTGATAAATGTTCTTTCTAGACTAGTTAATATCTTAGGCTAATAAAAGGTATTTTAATAAAAAAATTGTAGCTTCCAGCTAGAGCCCAGATTTCAGAAGATAAGAACATCTAGTTTTCCATTTCTTTTTTTCTGAATTAGTCACTTTAGTTTAAAGACTTTTTGTTTTCAGACTGATTAAGAAGAAAGACTGACAGATCGAACTTGAGATTTACTCTTTCACCACACTGATACAAGAAGCAGGTAATGAGATCAACTCATTGTTAGTCACAAAGAGGTTTCTTTGAAATGAAACGTCAGACATACTTTTCGCTTTAACAGTCACAGAGATTGATACAAACCAAAGCAAGACACTTAGGCCTACAGTTTCTTCCACAGCTGCTAAAGCAACTAATGTATATCCTCACAGCTTCTCAGAGCTGCCACCAATCTGAAACCAATCAGAATTCTTAAAACTGCATTTCTTAATAATAATTTGCCAACAGTATATTGTATTAGTTTTAAAGCTACTATTTCTTGGTGTAGAACTTTCATTTCTCTCCTCTCAAATAAATTAACCCTCAGCTATCATATTTTTGAGAGGACTAAATGTTTTCTTTGTATTAAATGAGAATAGCAAAGAAAAAAAAAGAGCAGGGTTCAGTACCCTCCAGTACAAGTGAACCAATTGACTTTTCCTGTTAGCAGATAAGTTTTAACTATGTTAGTAGAATGTGCTCATTTATAAAAGAATCACAGAATCACAGAATTAATTAGGTTGGAAAAAACCTTTGAGAGCACCAAGTCCAGCCTATGACCTAAAACCACCTTGTCAATTAGACTGTGGCATTAAGTGCCACATCCAGTCTTTTTTTAAAGACCTCCAGGGGCGGTGACTCCACCACCTTCCTGGGCAGCTCATTCCAATGCCTAATCACTCTTTCTGTGAAGACTTTTTCCTAATATCCAGCCTAAACTTCTGCTGGTGCAGCTTAAGACTGTGTCCTCTTGTCCTGTCACTGGTTGCCAGGGAGGTTGATAAGGTTGCCCTGGGAAACCTTATCAGTTTCTGCAGTACCACCAAAAATTCAACCTTTACCTGGCTCAAACCTCCTTCCATGAAGTTGTAGAGAGTGATAAGATTTCCCCTGAGCCTCCTATTCTCCAGGCTAAACACCCCCAGCTCACTCAGCTGTTCCTCATGGGGCTTGTGTTCTAGACCCTTGTCTAGAACCAGCCTTGTTGCCTTTCTCTGGATGCCTTTGAGTATCTCAACATCCTTCCTCAATTGGGGGGCCCAGAACTGGACACAAATTTGCCCCTTCAGGACTGGCCTGACAGATAAAGGCTGTATTCCAAGAGGAGGAGTTAAGTCACATTGTAAGATTTTCCAAGGTTAAATAAGACCCTGGTGTGGGAGGAAAACTAATGAGTTATACATAAAACAAGTCAGGAGATAAGTAGATGGAGTGGGAAGACCTAGTGGACTGGTGATATGGATGGTTAAGAAATTTTGAAAGATCCTCCACTGAGCTTTCTTCTGCTACATATCATTTAATGCTACAGGAAGAGACAGAAAAACCCCAGTAATTAACGGAGAGAAAGAGAAAGGGGTTGCACTAATTTCTTTACTATGAATCACCATGGGTAGAAACAGCACTCCTCTTTCACTTCCCATTCCAGCTCCTCATCCACGCATGAAAGACAGTGTTCATAATTTGAAGAAAATTCCAATGAAACCATAAAAGCCTTCTATACCCATGAAGGATAAAAACATTAAATTTTGCATGCAAAATACCCAATCTTCCTAGCTTTTACTGGGTTTGCTTTATCAAAGAATTTATTTTCTCCATCCACCAAAAATTTTTTCTGACTTAAACGTTTCTATTTTTTTCCCTTTCCTCTCTACTCTGGCTCTGATTTCTGCCTCTCTCCTACTGAGAAACCTCACTTCCTTGCATTCCCTTCAGAACTTACTGTACTCATAGTTCTGCTTTTCAGCAGAGGAAACCATATCTCTCTTTTTGGTTATACCAAATTCCCACCAAAAGACAGCTAAGTTGCTCCTTTTTGCAAGAATGCATAAAAATGAGACACAACTACAGCGTGTCTAAACAGACCTCAGAAAAGCAGGACATATTTACTATGTGTACATTATAAATACCCCTCCAAAAAATGAATTTCATTTTGGTAGTTGAAAAAAATTGGCTGACCATGAAGAATGTGGGGAGCAAAGTTCTGATAATGTGATCAGTTGTGGGAGGTTTTGGGGTGTCCTTTTGGGGATGAAAGGTTGTTATTCAGCAATTCATTTTACAATCATGAATGAATGAGTATCTCATGTCAGTCCAAATTCTGCTCTGTTGATACACGATCTATCATTCCTGCTATGGGAATGAGTTGACAATGCCCAATATGACAAAATGCACATCTACTTTTCTCCTACTGAGATATCCATGCAAAGATAATTCCCAATGGCAGATATAGAGTTACTTATTTTCCTCCCTTCCATTGTGAAACCATAAAAAGTACAAGTGCAAGAGAAAATCTGACTCGGCATCATTATAAAAATACTCATTTTTTAACCTTTTTCCTTTTTTTAAAGCAAGTCGAGTGTGATTTTATTTCCTTTTCAATATGAAATAGTCTCTGCCCCTTGGGATCAGTTGATTTCTCCTTTCAGTCTCTGTAACTTATCCAAAACAAAACAAAACAAAACAAGCCACCCCAATTTGGAGTGAAAATCCACAAGCTGCTCCTATGTAGACAGGCAGCCTGAGCATTTCTAGTCCTTCCTTGCAAAGTTTATGTTCTAGATTTGCTGGCAGTTGGCTCGGTGTGCTGTTCCTCTGGGAAAGTACACCTAAAATGATGCAGCACCCAAGGCACTCGTGTGATGTTTAAAATTGTTATGAGAAGCATAATCTGATAAAATGACACTGATAAAAGTGCCATTTAACCATGTTGTATTACATGTTTATCAAGACATTAACTTTCAGGAAAGGGAGGCTTTTTCTTTTCCCCTGCCCTCCCTTCCACTCTTAATTTTTTGAGAAGGCATACAGGTAGTGTTGTAGTTTAGTGCTCTGCTGGAGTTGGGGTCTGTGGGAAGCTTTTCCTCCATTTCAAAAGAGACAGAGATATCATCAGTCTTTTGACTGGCAGCAAACTCAGATTCCCTCTGGTATGCCACAGTGTTTGTGGCATTTGCAGGCAGTGGTGCAACTTCCCTCACAGTAAATAACTTCTTCGCTCCCTGGTGAGGGAAGGAAGGAACAGCTCTAGTTTACATGTGGAAACTGATGAACAGTGGATGTTGTGTGCTCATTTCCTATTTCCTTTATCAATGTTTAGGCCCTGGGAAACCTTATCAGTTTCTGCAGCACCACCAATACCACCAGTAAGGGGTTTGGCTATGTGGGGAAAGGTAGCACCTGCCTCTTAGAGATGTCTAGTTTCAATTCTCACCTTGTCTCTTCATTACCACTATGGCAAGGAATGCCAAACTTGGCCCTTCAGGTGTTTTCCTCCACTGTACACAGATTCACATCTTCTGCATCCCCTCAGATGTTTGCTAAAGCCTCAGCTGCTGGAACAAGGAGCACTCTGCTCCCAGTAGACCCTTTGGTCTTGCAGGAACAAAACTGAGTATGTCTACATTGTTAAGAGAAGACTTCAGGGCACTCTGCTCTAATACATTGTAATTCTTAACAGAATGAAAATATTTTTGCTGACCTCTCAGAAATCTTTGCATGGCATCAGTATAAAACCAAAGTTTCAGTTAATTGGAACAGTTTTATACATTTACTTAGATATATTTTCCCTTCCTGGGTTTAATTAGGAAAAGCAACTAAAATCTGAAATAAAGAGGTCTTTCAGATATAAATATACAACAGCAAAGAACTTTCTGTTACATAGTTTTTTGAACAAAAGGCAGCAGAAACTGAACCTTTGTAAATTTATTTTCTGATGAGTCAGTATTTTCACACAAAATAACATTTCCCAGACAATTTCATAAAGGGTGGGGAGTCTTGGCTAGATTGTTGATACAACCTGTTCCTTAATATTGCACTAGCCCTCAGTGTTATCCAAGTTTATCTGTGGAATGAGTTGCTTAGAAAATATTTGAAGTTCTCTTCCAAAATCTATGCTGTATACTGAAGTTTTGCTTCTGTATGGTAAAACATCTAGATGTGAATAGATGTCAATCTGTACACCTTTCTATTCAACTTGGCAAACAGAACTGTGACTATATGTTTAAAAGAGAATAATTTAAATAATAACAAAACCCCCTGCTTGCTGATTTTTAACACTGGAATGTTAGTAATGACACAGAACTGGCTTGCTGTGTTGCCCCTTTGTGCTGGAGGCCTGATAGAATGCCATGATGAGCTTACTCTTTTAAGCCTGAGGGTTTAGCATTAACAGCATATGACAATTTTCTTATCAGAATCTGCTTTGCAAAGCACACAGGGAGGAGGGAGTGGACTGTCATATATGGAATGGTGTGGTAATTAAGTAACACTGTTCAAGCATGGAATGTGAAAAAACCCAAGGGTTTCACTGTTAGGCTCCTTACATGATTGCAAAACATGCCAGTGTAAAGCTTTTTTGCCTTGCAATAAGGGACTTTTTATTTTTGAGGAAAAAAAGAAGCAGTTATTAAACTCAGCATGGAGACAATCTGAAACAGGATCTTCATCAATCAGATTAACTACTTTCCAAGATGAAAGTAGACGAGGCACAGTGTGAGCCTGAGAAGATATTTATCAAAACCCATATTAATAACCACTTTCAGCCTTCTCCTGACAGTTTCATCTTAGCTTCCATGTTTAACATTTGAGTATCATATGTTTTTGTCAGGATGAGGCTGCTAAGAGCATCAATTAATTAATTCCTCTGAAGTATGGTTTGGAAAGGTAATAAAGTAACATTCCCTAAGGCCAGAACCAGTAATAGTAAGCAGCATTCTGGTGCTGTGCAATTCGTTACTTCAGAAAGAAATTAAAAGCACAGAATCATTTCCACTTTTAAAAGCAGAAGATATTCAACTTTATTTTAATAAAATTGCTGAGAGGGATCCATTTTTAAAAATAATATTTTCGAAGCTGATAAAGAACATTGCTGCTTTTTATTTGTTTTATTTTAATAGAAAAAGTAGAATGCCTCTGGCAAAATAAAAGGCAAAAGAGATAACTGGAATATGTCTTAACACTGTTATTTATTTGCTATCATTATTATGATTTGCCTTGTTATTTGGGTCTTACTGTTCTGTTCTGGAATTTTCGCTGTGGGGTGAAGGAAGCCTGCTGATAATACAGAGAAATTAACCCTCTCCTTGTTTCTCCTAAAATTCTCACTGGGAATTTCAAGTATACAATAACTTGTCTAGCCTTTCCCCTGGTTAAAACCAGTGAGATTCTTGTTTCTTTAACTCTGTAAGAAAAGACATTTTTTTTTTGTGCATAATGGAAGGAAAGCAAGGATAAAGAGCTGTTTGTTGACAGAGGAAAACATCAAGATAGTTTTTTTTTAAATCAGAAGCAGATAGTTTTTGAACTTGGATACCTTGCTTTAATCTTGCAAAATATATGCAGTCTTTTACTTCCACATCATTTTAGTCCCACCACAAACAAAGTAATGCATCTATGCAAAATGACATATGTATGTAAGCTGTTGGCAATGGCAGCTCTTTTCTTGCCGCCTGCGGGAATGTCAGCCCAGATAATTAGTGTGTCCTAATGGCTGCATTAGCCAGACCAAAATATTCTGCTTGCTAGTAACTAAATAAATGTCTCCACACAATTTATATTAATATATTTCAGTCTGATACTGTCAGAGAATGAGATACAGGTGTTCATACTTTACATCTTGTATGTGAAGTGTGCAAATGTGTGTCTGTGATCCCTTCGCCTACCAATTCTGTTTTACAGCTTTTGAGTCCTTTGACTACTCAGTTTGGGGTAGTTCTGAAGACATTTATGTTCATGGGGAATAACTGCTCTGTTCCCCAAGATAGCTGGAGAGGCAGTCACTGCAGAACAGGCAGAGAATTAGAAACTTGGTGAACTTTCATAAAGATCAACAGGACAGAGATGTTCTCTCTGTCTCACACTGGTCAGAAAACAACCCCACAAACATCAAATGCTCTTGGCATGCCTTAAGAACTATGTTGATTTATGTTCCTATTCTATGTGGTGGGACTTCATCTGGGCATTGTCATTCAGGAACAACTGGCCAAAGGAGCCCTCAGTAGCACCATCTCCCTTCCCCAAGAGTGGAGGTCAGTAGCCTGAAAGCTAGACCTCCCAACAGACAGTGTCATCATTTCCAAAATCAACTTGTTTATAAAGAATGTGGACATTTTTGTTAAAAAAATTTAGGTAGTCAAATATCCATAAAAAATCCCTTGAATTTTGCATGGTGAAGGCATAAATTTGACCCCTCTAACCTTCAAGAAAATGGTACTTTTCCTCCTTCCGGGGGGGAATATCTATCTGCTTCATTGCTCACACTGGGAGTGAAAATGGCTCAACTATTCCCTTCCTCAATGAGAGAAGCAATGTCTTAGATCTTCTAGAATATGGAAGAAAAAACCCCAAACCAACCAGCAAATCAACTAATCATGATATCTCTATTCAGCTGTAAATTTTCACTTTCATTCTGACAGTGCATGTGACCATTCATCAGTAATATCTGGAGATCCATTCTGTAGAGATCTTATAGCACTATCCAGATAAGCTCAAAACATTTGCTAGATCTGCAAAAAACTTGTTAAGTTCTGACTCTAATAAACAGCTGAGCAAAGCATTTAGAATTTGCAGCAGAAAACTCAGATTGGAAAAAATCACCTCTGGCAAGTAGGGCTCTGGGTCAATTCCCCTGACCCTGGCCAAATTTAGGATATGATGCAGATGATGTTTGTACCTAGTCTGCTGAGAATTATTCCAAAATGGCCTGTATGGACTTAGGTTGCTGATGTTCATCAGTTTTTTTGTTGCCCTTGGGAGATAGGACTCAAGTAAATGCAACAAAAGGGAGAGAAAAATTGGAAAAAAAGTTAACAGAATGCAGAATTTTCTTATAGAAAAAAGTTTGCCTTACACAAGAGATGAATTTCATTAGCTGTCTTCTGAGCTGTTGAACATTTCTACCTGATTGTACTTCATTATTAACTGATATTTTGGAGGATTTATGCTTGATTGGTGAAAATCAAACAAATCTAAAATTTTTCAGATAAAATAACAAATAACTTTCAAATTTACAGCTGGACTATGCTCATATGCAAGGTCAGGACTGAGGGGCAGACACGAAGGCCTATCAGATGAACTGGTATGAATCAAATCCACAGTCCTGTGGAACTCCTCTTTGCTCTTCTACATGTAAAGAATTTCTATGTATGTATTCAAACTCAAACATTTTTGCAGCAGTATGCAAGTCTGAAGTGGTTTGGTGTAAATTTTTTGCACCGTGATATTTTCTAAAGTTTAAGGTAGCTATAAGTGAATTAGGGAAGATTTTCTGCGTAACACAAGGGGAGTTTAACAGGAGCGTGAGAAGACTGTTTAGCAGCCAGCCAGAAGCACCAGCTGAGGTCCCTTGATTTGCATTCAGAGGTTACAGAGCATACAGCTAGAGGGAGGATTATGGAATTGAAAGGTCTTAGGCACGGGAAGACTGAGTCTATAAGTGCTGTAAAGAAAACTGAGAAAAACACAGGGAGCTGAGAGTTGAAACAAAACTAGTTTGTCTTATGGTCTAATTTGGCTTCAGAGAATTAAGGGTTGATCTCTACTAAACCTCATAGATTGTGGCTGAACTCTCTGAGCATCAGAAGATCTGCTATTACTGTCTTCCCATCTAGCACGATTGTTGTTGCTGGATAAAGAAGGTGTACATCAAAGCAGAAGGATTAATGTGATTTAATACCACTATTCAGTCTGCAATTCTGCACATGGAGTTGATTATTTCGGTGTTTTCAACTGTGGAAACTTAACATTTGGAAATGCATAGCACTTCCTGCTAAGTTAGCTAGTGTTAAAGAAACATCATCAAACTCTAGAGTAAGTCCTCATGTTAACCTGACCCAATGTTGTGTGACGATGCTGAAAATTAAATTTTGGTAGGTAAGATCTGTGAGACACTAAGATGAGTATACTGCTTAAGATCAGTATAAAGCACTGATTCTGACTAAGAATAGACTTTACACCCTGACTACAGTTAGAACCCTGAAGAGACTTGTGAAAAAATACCAGCTGACAATTTCTGCTAAAACATCCTGGGATTCAGAGACCTTTTGAAACAAATATTTCCTTTCATGAAGTCTTGTGCTGTGCTCCAGAGGCTCACTGGGACAGGTCAAAAACATGATCAAAAATATCTTCTCTGTTTCTTTGCTTTGAAATAATTTCCCTGTTGTTTGTTGACTATCAGTTCTGGTTGCTCTGTGTTACTTCTAAGGCCTGAAGAATGAAACTGAAGATCAACACAATGCTGTTAAACACACACAGACAGACAACTAAAAAAAAAAAAATTGCACTTCTGTAAATCTCTCACTGTTACTGAGATGTTGAGGTTTCACGTGTATTACAAGAATATGCACGTGAGTAGCAGCATAGTGTTACCTAGTGGAGTCACAATACATAAGATACTGATGTGTCTTTATAATCAATGATTATGGTCTGATAGCTCATAATTCCTGACCATGATAACCTAGGCTATGATTCTTTAGAAGATCTGAATGGATTTATTGTGTTGAGTTCTTCATCCTGTGGAGGTCCACTGATATTCAGCATCATTTGTGTAGCAGTGTTTGTATATTCTGCTAGCAGATAAATTTAGTTTGTGGTGATTTCAGTCCATGTCAAGTTAGTGTTTCTCTGGCATTTAAAGCAAAACTGTGAAGCTCCTTTCTGAGCATTATCATTCTGTCTGAGAACCTGCTGATTGACAAAGAATGTAATTTTGCTGAGTCAAAATGGATGCCTCCTGGTAAACAGCTCTTTCTCAATAGTGTTTAAAAGCCAGCCCAGGTTTTGAGTGAGGCACTCAGGGTGGCCATACTTTCAATCAGTATTGTATTGCCCTATTGTCATATTGAAACACATACTTCCTATAAGCAAGGACTTTCTACATTCAAAGTGTGGTTTAGCACACCTGGCCCATTGGTCTGTCTCTGACATGACATCCAGGAAAATGTCTCCAGTCTTTCCTGACATTTGCATGGAACTGTTTTCAGTGTTCATGTCCTTGGGCTGGCTCATAAGTGGAAGACAGTTTGTCTGAGATTTCAGGACTGTCATTGTGGCTCATACGGGACTTTTTGGCAACTTTTATTTCCTATAGACTATCAAAGCTACATTTCTGCCTTTATTTTTATTTAATTTTTATTTTTAATTTACTTCTTCCCGTAATTTCTCTACTCAGGATAGTCTTTGTAATCCACCTGGCCCCACTGTGGTTCCTGTCCTGGGTTTGGCCAGGACAGAGTTAATTTTTTCACAGTAGCTGTGAGGAGCCAGGAGCCTGGAGCCTTGTGAGTATGTCTGGGTTGTTATTCCACGCCAGGTACACCATCCTTGGGGGACAGAAGGAAGGGAGTCTGCTTCTGAGAAGATGGGCATATCTTTGGGTGGAAAAAAGTGTGTCAGGGTGGGGAACCTTTTAGCCATTGTTCTTTGTCTTGGGGTGGAACCAAAGTTGGGTCAGGTTGGGTGAGCATTTTTCATGTAAATCACCCTCACTTTTGTACACTTTCTGTTACTAGTATTGTTACTGTTACTGTTCTTTTTCTTATCTCATTGCTTTTTCCAGTATGTTGTTCTTAACTTGTGATCTCTGCCTTTTGTCTCCCACCAGAGGGGAAGAGGGGGGAGGCTTGTGGTTTTCTTTTTTAGTGGGAATACTAAGTTGGGGACTACCATTCCTAAACCAGGAAAATTCTGTATCATGGCTCAAACGAGACTAAACTGATGAGGTCTGTATTTTGTATCATGTAATTTTTAATAGCTTGATGTACCTTTTCCAGTTCCCTATGGCTTTGAAAGCTCAAATGGAGTTTCTTTATCCTTCTACTTCTAGTTTGCATACTGACCTACAGCAGTGATGCTTGTTCATAGCTACATGGTCAGAACGACATGAATCCCTTTCCAAAATAATAAAGCTTATTTTCTGGTCATGCAGCTTTCCTATATTCACTTGTAAAACTACAAAGAATCTGTTCGTAGACATCTCACACAGTAACTGAAGGTTGTCCTATATTTTTGGAGAAACAATGTCCTTTTGCTTACTTTTACCAATAAATAATGTATGCCCAGAGAGGAATAGAGATTTTGAAAATCAGGAACTTACAGAAGTATTGTCAATAATGAAACCAAAATATTTTAATTGTAATATACAGTCTAAAAGATCCTTGATCCCTTGAATTCTGTAGAATACAACTGTTTTTTATTACAGAACTTTTGGGGAAAACTTACAGATTATATTCCTGCCAGAATCAATAACAAGAAATAAAATGGAGTGTCCCAGGTGGTCATTTGAAATTGTGCTGCTATCAGTTAATGTATTGGAATTAGACTGAACTATATAAGTTTATTTTTAGACAAACTATTGGTCTCTGTTAAACAAATTTTAAAGGTAACAGGAGACCACTTCTGATATGTCCTGGCTGAAAACATTTCACCTGAAGGAATTAGCCCATACTCCTTGGACCCAGAATTATAATGCCATCTGGCACATATTATTTCAAAATCAAGTTCTTAATGAGATAAGGTCGAGCCAAACATAGATTCAGGGTACAAAAGAGTTTAATAATCTTTTATTCATTATAGTGAACATTTGCATATACTTTATGAGACCAGTTATTACAAGAAACTTTTCACCTTCTAGCATTCTTTGAAATACCGTGGTATGTAGCTCTTTCTAAAACATCCACAATATTGTTATTTCTGGTTTTTTCTATATTTAGGTTCTTGTCTATTGGGGTTCAAATTTATGTTAAAATAATTGCATTACGTCACACATAATTAAACACATTTTATAATCTAAGACAATAATAGTGGAATACTGAAGACCCAACATTCTCATTTCCAATCAATATAAGTTAGAGCAGTCAAATGTTTGAAATTTCAACTCTGAAGTCCAGTTATCTCTTGTGTTACTGAATTTTGCTATAAGCAGACAAGAGTACAGTTTGCTTTCTGGGGATGCATGTTTATACATATTCACACACACATCAGAGTCAGTAATCTGCTCACCCTAGATGGCCAGCCAGTATAGCATTGCTAAGATAAAACAGTTCTTTTACACCACATCACAAAAGGAGCAGTATTAGTAGCAATATATCTGCTTGCTCTCGACTTCTCAGCTATGATAAAGGCTGAGGGGAGTCTTCAGTTCAGTATCAGGTGAAACAAAGAGATTCAAACAAAAAAGGTCTTGTGTAGGCATATCATGCACACTGCCTAATGTAGCTGTATTTTCATTACCCACACAATGGAAAGGGCCAGTTAAGATTCATCTTGCCTTGGTACATATAATACATCTGGCCATATTTGAATTAATTGTCTAAGTCCCATTAGAGTCAATGAAGATATAGCCAATACAGTCAGTAGCATCCAGAGAGCAGTTCTTCTTGTCCTAAATTTGATCAGATGAATTGTTCTTTAAACTCCATTAACTGTATTGATTATCTCCCCAAGAATATAATGGAGCTCAGACAGTAAGTCTGCTTTGGACAGGCTAGATGGTAGATATCTAGAGCAAGAATTTCATGCTCTCTGCTGTTGTTCTCTGGTATGAAATCTGGTTGAAATACTGGTGACTCAAAAGCATTTAAATATAAGAATAATATTCAGATCACAAAAACACTTCATAGAGTAATACTTTATATTGCAGCTCTGGCTACACAAATGGAAAAGAGCCTTGGAAGAAAAGAACTGATTTCTGTTTTCTCTTTTGGATTTGTGGAGAAGCCTAGAAGATCCTTTTCTGTGCAAAATCTCATATGGCTGTTCAGGGTAGATATTTTTCCTCAAATCTGAAGTAACTGTGGCCACTGTCTGAAAGTTTGGTATGTGTGTTGTTCAGAACAAAGAGCTTAACTACGTAACTAGCTCAGTAGGTCATTCACAGCTACTTCATTGTCCTTCGCTGCTGACTTGCCTTTTTGTATTGTGTCATCTTCATGAATTCTAAACTTACAGAGCTGTGTTGGTTTTGCTTGGCCTGGTTTTTGGTGGCGGGGGGACACAAAGATGGGTTCTGTGAGAAGCTGCTGGAAGCTTCCATCATGTCCAGCAGAGTCAATCCCTGATGGCTCTGAACATGGACGTGCCACTGGCCAAGGTTGGGCTAATTAGAAATCTTGGTTACACCTCTGTGATGACACATTTAAGAAGAAATCAAAATAAAATACTTGTTCAGTGTTTTCCTAGCCAGAGAAGGAGGAGGAGGTGACAATATGTGAGGGAAACAACATGAAGACACTGAGCGCAGTGAAGAAGGAGGGGAGGAGGTGCTCCAGGTGCTGGAGCCAAGATTCCTCTGCAGGCCATGGTGAAGACCATGGTGAAGCAACTGTGTCCCTGCAGCCCATGGGGTACACAGGGGATGCAGAGATTCACCTACAGCCCATGGTGAGGTGCTCACCTGTGGCTAGCACAGGTTCTTCCCGTGGGAACATTTTGCTATATTTCATAAACAAGATAAAGTTTGGATGTTTTGCAAACAGTTTCTCCGGATTGAGTGAGTTCGGGCTTGGCCAATTGTGCCTAGGGGGAGGTCTCGGGCTGACCAATCTGGGGCACTTCTGTAGACTCTATATATATGGAATTAAAAACAATAAAGTCCCTTTTCTCCTCTCTTCGCTTGTCTGAGAACTTGGGTCAGTCCTCAGCTAGCCGCTCAACAGCAACACTCACCCCAGAGTGGGTGGATGCCTGGAGGAGGATGTGGTCCAGAGGGAGTCCCAGGGGAGAGAGGGGGCCCTGCTTCCAGGCTGGAGCAGCCTGGCCTTGGAGGTCTGCACGCCATGGATGAGGGACCCACACTGCAGCAGTTTTGAGAGGATGTCTGCCTGAGGGAGGAGCTCACGTTGCAGCAGTTTTGAGAGGACTGCTGCTCGTGAGATTGGACCCACATGGGAGACATTCACAGAGAACTGTCTCCTGTGTGAGGGACCCCATGGCATAGCAGTGGAAGGACTTCTTTCCCAGAGTTGTGGAAGAAGATCCCAGTGATGACCTGACCAAAACTCCCACCCCCTGTCTCCCTGCACTGCTTGTGGGAAGGAGGGAAGGGTTGGGGGAAGAAAGGGTGTCTTTAAGGGCTCATTTTACTTCTCATTATCCTCCTCTGTCTCTGTTAGTAATAAGCTCACTTTTTAACTTTAAGTTGACCCTGTTTTGCCCTTGGAATGTTTCCTCCTGGTCCTTATCTCAACTCATGAACCCTTCATTAAATTTTTTTCTCTCCTCTGCCCAGCTGTGGTAGGGGAGAGCGAGTGAGCAGCTGTCGTGGGTGCCTGGCATTTGGCCAGTGTCCAAACCATGACAAGAGCCCAAAGAAATTACTGTAACCACCTAATAAGCCCTCCTGACAGACTTGGCCATGAGAGTTCCCTGAATAATAACTGCTTGAACTTGAATCATATCTTGATTTTAAAACTGGTGAAAGAAAAAATCTGTCACTGTCATCAATAAATGGTTCTAGCTAAAACCTTCCCCTTATTTCCCATATGAGGTTTTCTAGCCTTTATAGTGATCAAAGCAGAACGCTAGAACAGAAAGCTGTCTATTATCATGTTTTTCTTTCTTTAGCATATAATTACAGATGGAACAAGATAAGCAAGGTCTTTCCTGATGACTAGATATGTATGGTAGCTGGCAGAGTATAGTGTCCTTTTCCAAGCTGTCTTAATGGAACTGTTTCATGTCAGATAAATGATTAAGTATTTATCATGGAGGGGCCTTGGGTCTCTGTTTTGTGCTTCTCAAGGGAATATAGTGACCATTGGGTCAGTCTTTAAGTAGCTGGCCCACTGGGTTATTTATATAGAATGTCATCATGCTAAAAAAAGGTATGATTGATCCTATTTCCATAGCCAGGATACTCAGTTGGGATGTAAAAATGTTTTGTCTGAGTTGGGCAAAGAAGGACCTTAAACTAAGGACCCATGTATGCAGGTAACTGCACAACTACTGAATTATGCCTACTCTGGGTGAGGTTTCTTTTCTTTTGTTGAGGATAAAAATTCCAATATACCTAAAGACTCTTTCCAACTTTCAAATATTCCCCCTGCATTAATTTTGAAAATTTTGTTTAGGAGAAATAGGATTTTCTCCCAGAAGAATGCCGGTTGAAAAAAATTTCAACCTGTTGCTGTCCAGCTATAGCTGTTGATAACAATCCCCTCTTTACATAGAGAAAATTATCACTATTCTTCTGTTATTTTCTTGGTCTTCTTTCTCCCAGAGCAGGTGTAAGGAAGCAGATGAGGGCAGTGTTTTGTTTGTTATTTTCCAGTCACTTCTCACTGAAATGTAAAATCTTCCCTCTAAATTCTTAATTCCTTATTTCTGAAAATTTCCTCTTTCCAATGGCAAAATAATTTTACTCTTCCTTTAAACTAAATTCAAGATAATCCCTTCTCAGCAGAATATCAGAAGTTTGTGATCAAAAGCATAATGTCAGCTTACATGATTTTCAAATAATGATTTCCTGTCCCAAATTTTCCAAGGCATATTGATATTTTCCCTTTTGGGGAAAAGCTTTATATTCAAAACTCCCATTGGAAATATTTATAGAGTTAAATGCTGATGCTGGTACAGGGACTGTATAAAGATATGGAGCCACCCTTTGCCTCAAAACACTTCCAGTTTGGGCAGACATGGCACTGGATTCACAAACCTACAAGGACTGCAGTACGCTAAAGCATGGGTAATTGTGCACAAATATATACTATATTTCTATGCTATATTTTACTTTGTATAAATAGATATAACTTCTTCAATGTCCAGGCATCACTGCATTGCCTTTAAAAAAATGTTAATATTCCCAGTTCCGTAGAATTACAAATGATGTGGAGATTTAAGGGAATAAATGGTAGTAGCTTTTCAGAATTTTTTTATAGGGAACTCTTTGGGAGCGAGTGGCTACAATTTATCTCCCTGCTTTTCCCCATGTTGCCTTGTTAAAGCCTGCCTGCCACGCCCTGAGGGGTGCAGACTTCCATTCAGTGGAAACAAAAGAAGCTTAAAAATTGTAGTCACATTCCTGGCTGTGGGGAGCTAGGGCAAAGGGAGGTGCAGTGTCAGCAAATCAACACTGACCTCCTGTGAACAGACCTAGGACTTTTCATGGTCATCGTGCTCAGGGAAATGCTACTGAGTAGATTTGACCAAATGCAGAGTAGTATCTGCTGCACTGAAACCTGGAAAGTTTGTCTTTCTTTTGTTGTCTCTTATTTTGGACCTGACAAAAATTATTTGTCTATTCTAATACCTTATCACACAAAGTGCTGTGATCTTTTGGAATTTTCTGTCCTGCAGAAATGAGTCTTTCCAGACTTCAGAGACTACACTGATTTGGAAAGAACAGCATTTAACATTTTAATTTTGGACTGGGGATACTTTTAGTGATGTTTTCAATGAGGATGGTTAATATGCTCTTGCTGGTAATCTGCATGTTACATCACAGCATCCTTGCATGGTGTCATTCCCTTTTCTCTCCATCCCTCCAAGATATTTCTAGCCCTTAGGTTATCTGTTGTAACACAGTCCCAGGCGGAGACTTCTATTATTGCAAAGGTTTCATTTCATGAGAATATCTTAAACGGGTTCTTAAACTCTTTGTAAAGAAGGGTAGACATTACACCCCTCAGCATGACTGCTGGAGAAGGGAATCCCAAAATAGTTTCCAGACAAATTTCAGATAAATTTCAGTTGTTTTTCAATTAAATATTTTCCATGATTACAGTTAATCTTAGCATTTTTCAAGGTTTTTTTTGGTATATAGCATTAAAAAAGCAGATTTTTACTGTTTATTTTAGCCTTAAATTTGCCTTGGTTTATCTTCTCTTTACCCCCAGTTTCCCCTTTTCATATGTCTGTTCTGTTTTCATTCTATATGAGCAGTTCTGAGTGAGCTGATGGACCCCTCTGAAGCAGACAAAATCACACCTGAGTCTTTAAGGTTTATTGGTTTCTGCTTGTAATGAAGTTGGGTTGGTCATGGGCAGCCTGAAGAAGCTGGGGCAGGCATGTTCAGCTATCTACTTTTGGTGAGAAGATGTGAGAAGGCAGTATGGGTAAGAAGAATATGTAAAGGGCTCAGCTTTCAATAGTGCTGGCTACTTGTGGGACAGAATTTGTGCAGAGATTGAGTCTAACAGCAGAAAAAACAGTATGGAATGCAGAACATCAAGACCTTTGCAACCCATATTGCTCATGTGAAGAGTTTTTGTGCTGTGTGACTTTCCAATATTTCATCTGAATTAATAAATTGTGGAAGAAGGACATGAAGAGATTTACTGACATGATGTTCCTCCCATGTTAGGAGACAAAACAGTGGCTGTAATAAGCCTTCTTAACGCTGGGGAAGAGTTCCAGAGTAAATGAGAGAATAAAGGAACAACAAAGAATCAGCAGAAGCTTTTGGGAATTAAAATGAAAATTCTTGGTAAAAGAGAAAGCAAACAGTGAGATTTTATTAATATGTGGTGAAATATCCTGTCATAGTATACTGTACAGTTAACCTTTCTGAACCACTGGAGATTTATTCCATCTGGCTAAATGTGAACCATTTCACAAAGCTTAGAGATCAAGTAATTAACATTGCCATTGAATACCACTTATAAGCATCAAACTCAAAAAAAACTTTAAAGTCTTTTTAAATTTGTGATATTTTTCCCTTTTGTCACTGTTCTTAAAGTGCATGAATATACCCACAAGTATTAACTGAATCTCATCTAGTTGGTTTTTTTTTTTAATGGTTATGCTTTAAAAATTCTACTTCTGTTGATTTTTCCCTCATTAGTATTTTTGTGGTCTCTGCTGTCATAACCTGAGCAAAATTTGGGCATTCTCTTTATTTACATACCTCAAACTTGAATACCAGAGGTTCACATTGACATATTTTGGCAATAACTAACCAGTCTCATGAAACTATAGGTACATTTTAGTTATATAAAATTGATGTTTTTTGCTTTTCCCTGTGCTGTCCATGGCCTGCTAGAACTTCAGACCAATACATAGGCCTTTGCCTTTAGCTCATGAAGACAGTATTTTAAGGTGTAATGGGTAGTTGTCTCAGGATATTAAAAAAAGTATGGTGTTTACTGTATGTACAAATACAATCTATGTTCACTAAATTTTGAAACCATTGTTTAACATTTTGATGGAAGAGGAATCTATACCTTGACATCTCTGCAGATTCTGACTTGACTTTACTGTGGCTGTACAGAGCAGCAACAACAGAGTGTGAATACTATCCAGTGTGGTCATGGGCAGTGTTAAAGTGTCCTAATGATGTCTTCATATAGTTAGCTGGCTTTTGATTCTCCAGCCAATGAAACAGACATTACACATTCAAGCAGGATTACACATCTGGAGGTCTAGGCAATATTTACCAGGGATCAGGCTTATTTTCTTATAGCAACTGTAACTGAGAGGATTACTAAAGCACTGAGTTTGTGTCAGACAACTAGGATTTATTCCTTACTACCTGTATCACTTTGGGCAATTCACTTAATCTCCCAGTGCTTCAATTCTCTGCTCAGAAATGGGGACAAAAATGCTTCTTACCTTACAGGTATTTCAGATGTATGGACTGCAAAAAGAAACGACGAGTGGACGATTCTCTATTCAGGGACAGTCAGGTGCCTATCTGCTGGTCTGACAGGGATGAGAGGTGCGGTGCTTTCTGGGAGCTAAGGGCCAACATGCTGCCAAGAGGGTGCCACAGCTTGTCAAGAGCACAGACTTCTGTCCATTGCCACCCTTTCACAGAGGAATAGGTAACACTGCAAGCTGGAACCTGGACAAGATCGAAGAAGACTTCAAAGCTCTGGATGTGCAAGTAAAGTACTGGTTCCCAAGTTATCTTTTCTTGCATTTCACCAGTTAGAGAAAAGGGTGCAGCCAGAAATAGGCATATTATGCAAACAAACTTCTGGCTTAGTGGCTGGTGCTGGCTTGAGGGTTTTGGCTTTTATAACAACAGGACATTGTTTGATTACTCAAGCCTATCAGGGAGGAATGCAATACTTCTGTCTAGAAGAGGCAAGGGAATCTTGGGCAGTAGGATGTCCAACTTGAGGATGTGGACTTTAAATGGAAGGACTTTGGGGGCAGGGTTCAAAGTTTTGTTGTTTCTTTTAAGGTGATATCAAGGTAGAAGACCATAATGGGTTATTATGCTTCATTTTCTGGCTTAATCCATAGCTTAGGACAGAAGAGGGAAAGGGCAATAGAGGAGGAGGACACAAGGTGAGAGCAGGTAAGAAAGTGTTGTTCTCTGAGATCTGAGAAATCAGAAGTTCTGAGAGTGAATGACTCAGGAACTGAGGGCCAGATGTGTCTGTGGGGTTGTCTGATGGAAAGACAGGACAGCATAGTGTCCCACAGGCCCTCTGGAGCTAAATGTCCAGAGCAAACCTCAGTTATCATTTTAACAATGGGAGAAGTAACAGAGACTACTCAGGCTCTTGGCTTTCTGCTGTTCAAGCATAGGGAGACTTAGGTTGGACAATCGGCTTAGTCACCTGCAGAGAAAGGTAACTTAGTGACCCCTGAACAAAGCAAGGATAACTTCTGCTGTCAAGTTTCCAGAATCTCCAAAGACAGAGATTTCATAATCTCTTTGGGCATTCCATCTATCGATTTATTACTGCTATTATAAAATAAAAAAAGAAAAAGCCCTTATCTCAAAATGCTTTGGAAGCCACAGCAGAAGGCATTAGTAGACTTGCCCCATGCAGTCTGGATTTTGGACTGTCCACTTGCACATCCAGGGATTTCAGATATACCAACAGGACATCTTTACTGTCTTGGTCAAAGAAGAATGAAGCTCATGAATTGAGTATAAAAGGACATCTGCCTCACTGAAATTTGTGTGAAATCCTCTTGTCTCTGATGTTACAACCATTTTTTATGGGGAACCACCTGCCACACTGCGGAGAAAATGTAGATGCAAGACTTTCTGGTGGAAACAGTAAGATTATGGAAAGAAACTCTGTGCCTTTGACTCACTGTAATGTGAGACTACGCCTCCTCTCACACAAAAACTGTTCCTAAAAATTGTGCAAGTAAACATGGAAGTTAGCAATACAAAATAGCAAACAATTGGAGGTGGAAAACTGTGCGAATAGTTATCATTACAGTGAAAGGTCGGTTTAACAAGTAGGCCCAATAGCAAAATTCTCTTTTTCCATATTTTTTTAAAACAAACTTTTCATTTAGTTACACTAATCTCATAATATGTCCTCTTTAATTTTGGGGTGACCTTACTTGAGATATGTATTAAAATATTTTGCTTACATCACACCAAGCATTGATGCTTCCTAAAGTTTATTAGATCCTTAAATTTGTGACATACAGTGAAGGACAAGAATTGTGAATGTGTGGCTTTGAAATTCCCATCTGTTGAGTTGCCCTGCTCAGTGAAAAGCCAGACCAGAAAGAACACCGCTGAAGTGATACAGTGGTGGTAAGTCCCTCCTTACCATGTCCTCATTTTATTTTTCCAATCTCAAAAGTCAGCACCAGGGTAAGTTCCTAATATTAAAATAGTTTGCTATTTGGGTAAGTAGCTTGATTCCATCATTAATTGTGGTGTTTTCTTTTAAATTTGTTGGGCTTTATCTGATCTTAAGTTACAAAGAAAGGAGACCTTGGCAGATTGCCTAGTCTACCCAGCATTGTATATTGGAGCAGATGATGGCTTTTTCTCCAGAATAATGGGTTAGGGTAAGAGGGTTGTTTTCAGACCTTTATGTTTGTTCTCACTGCTGTTTGTACATCTCATATATCAACAAAAAAGCAAAAAGTTTTTGGAGCTAGATCAGCTGAAATTTGCGTGACTGACTAATAGTCCTGCAAAGGGCCACATGGAATTTTTGATAGGTTTATTTGGGCTTATTAATGAACAGTGTAAGAAAATCATGCCCAAACTAATTAAAATGCTTCTTGTTTTGTTGCTCACAACTCACATTTGTTAGATATAAAAAACCAGTTGGAATATGCTCTGATTTTGAAGGAAATAGGTGGTGTATAAAAATTATTTTAGTGCATGCTTTCTGCTTTATTTGTGAAATGAAACCTACAGTAAGTGAAATCTTATTGGCAGAACATGTACACACTATAGGCTTATCAACAAGAGCTCTAAAGAATATAGGTATTTCTATTTCTTTAATTTCTTTATTTTCTTTCATTTCTTTGTATTTCTTAGTATATTTCTACTGTGTTTATGAAGTGATATATCACAGACTGTGGTATATGTAGTTTTTTACCAGTGTTTAAATTTAAAGAGCTCAAATCCAATTAAACTGTAATGGCCATGGTGATTGCATGTGATCTATAAAAATTAGAAATAAAAATTTGCACTCAAGTCACATTTTGGTTATCAGAGGAGAATAAATGGGCATTTTGGGATAAAAAAAAGCTCAGAATATTACTATATTATAGAATATATATTAGACATTATAGGAAATATATATGGGCATACCACATACTTGTATACTAACATAATTTGCATAGATTGTGGAGTACAGAATGTTCAATGTAAAATTCAGGTAACTGAATATACTCAGGTAATAGTAAGCACCTGCAGAACAGTAAGAGCTCGACTGATTTTGTAAGAGCACTACATTTTATCAGTCATCTCTCCTTTTTCTGTGGAAGCTACAAGGCACCTGACACCACTGTAAGGATAGGAGGAGAACAATGGAGTTAGTGTTCAAGCATGCTTGAAGAAAACAGGAAATTACTTAGCTCCTTTGTATCTTTACACACCTCATGTGGAATTGGCTGGAAGAGTGGGGAAGGTATGCTGTAGTACCAAAAGGAGTAGCAAGGACTAATAGCAAAAATATCATATTTTCTGGAAGTACTTTAATTCCAGTGCTGTTCTTGAGATGATGCACGTGTTTTGAAACAGGTTATGAAACACTTTCAGTACCTTTAGCTTTAGGTATCATGTCCAGCCTTATGTCCAAATAATTTTTTGGGAAGGTGACTGAAAACCAAAGAAACTGACAACTCAAATTCCACTCATCATCAGGAAGCACATCTTCAGGTTCTAGGACTACTAAAAAATCAAGTTCAAATTTAAGTCTATTGAACAATCTTCTGTATTAAAGAGAAGGGCAATTAGAGTTTTCTGGAAGATAGGAACACATTCCAAGCTACACCTTCAGTTAATTCACATTTAATTCCTCTACTATTAAATATGTTTTGTTTGGTATTATAATTGTACTTGATGTTTGATGCCATAACTTTACTGAGACTAGTTCTTTGGTAAAGTACTAGTCTCCTTTCTATTCATTGGAAGTCAAAATCCTCAAAATTCAACAATTCTTGACACCAAGTTTTGTTCCACTTGTGGTGATTCCTCAACTTCTTCAAGCTTTTTATACATGTTATATTTACATATTGATGGTTTTATTGAAAGCAAAATTCTTCAGGTTATAAAGAAAGAACATTCTTGGTCATATCTTATTAATCAGATTTTAACTGAAAAAACACATTAACAAAAGTCAATTGACTTCCTCCACTGAATTTGAAGTCGTCATTTTTATTTTTATCAAGAGATAATTGGGAAGAATTCCTACTTTGTTCCTTGATAAATAAGTTCAAGCATATAAGGAAATTATCAAAACAAACAAAAAAACCTCCACCCACTAAAACACCCAAAACACTTTAACACTTTATTTCAAAAGTGAAAGAAGAAAGATTAGCTCCTGAAGATATCAAAATACTCTGGTCCAGCTAGACTTATATTTTCCTCATATAACCTTAAGAGGCTGAGCATTTAGATTCATTTAAAGTCTTCTAACCCATACTTTGCATGTACAAATACTCAGTGTACACAATGCAAGTATGGTAAACATATTCTTTTGGGCAAGACACAAGGGAACTCAATGCAACACAAACAAATGTAAGTGCCACTAGCCACTGAAGCTACATAGCTAGTCAAACTAGAGGATTCAAGAACTGTGGATGTTTTGTAATTAGCTTTGTTATCTGGAAGAGTGGACATGTGCAAGGGAAGACAACTGCAGACTAATAGCCAAATACCATTACTGTCCACATAAATTATTTAGCAGTAAAATATGTTCCCAGCAGTTTCTCAGGTCATTTAAAGCAAATTAATGAAGCAGATGTAACAAAGAAAATCATAAACCCTGTTAAACTGACACACTGGCAACAAGACGACTCTCATTCATTTTGTACCCAGTTTTAGGACAAATGCAACACTAAGACAGACGAATAAATATGTGCATTATTATAATAGTGGGAAAACTTTCTTGCTTCTGCCCTCAGCCTTTC
Source organism: Entomyzon cyanotis (assembly GCA_024500445.1). Classification (NCBI taxonomy): domain Eukaryota; kingdom Metazoa; phylum Chordata; class Aves; order Passeriformes; family Meliphagidae; genus Entomyzon; species Entomyzon cyanotis. Next base: position 16,167,262 of record JAKEPQ010001006.1, on the reverse strand, counting down.
CCCCTTTAGTTTGATTTTCTTCTGCTGCTAATATACTTTATCTTTCAGAACAATTGGGCTCCCATTCCCTGTTACAATAATGACTTGCTCCCAGACACTAAGCTGAAAGGTGACCCAGGATTTCTTGAGTCAAATAGCAGATTTATCTCTGCCACATTCAGGGAGTGTACGTGTTGCTAAGCTGAGGGCAAAGGAGAACTTGTAGAATAAATTTCATAGCAGACTATGACATTATGAGCAGATCTATGCATGTTTAAGTTGTTTGCAGCTCTCTTAAAATTTTGGCTGGCAGGCAGGTGTAAACTGCAGAAGGTGATAAATGCTTTCCTTTCATCGACTCTAAGTTGACTGCCCTTTGAGGCCACCAGCAAGCCAGGTCTGAAGACAGAACATTAGTCAGTCTCAGGAAATCATGATCTGCATTTCTAGTCGCCATCTGGTGGTTTCCTGTACAACGACAAGTAATTTGGGAAGGAATCTCTTAATGGTAGTTGTGATGTCATGAGATGGAGGATTGCAGCAAGTGCAATAAACATGGATGTGAGCATTTCACTGGCATCCCAAGGTGAGATGTGTGCGTCCTAGACATGTAAGAATAGCATCTACTAACTGATTGTAGAATGCATTTTTGAATATATACATAACTAAGATATTGTTCTCACTAGTTGGGAATTTCTCTCCTGTTGAGTACCTGGTAGCAATAGAGGAATCACAGCACATCTGTCTATCTGTCTATCTAATCACAGAATCACTGTCTAAGAGAGTGTAGCCTTCTGACAAGCCCTGCTTTGGTGATCTCACTGAAGAATTTTTCCATGTGTTGTTAACCTTTTTTTCCCCCCTTCATTTTGCGGACATATTGTTCTGATTTTTTCCAGGTGTTTGTATGATTGCTTAAGGTCAGTTTCCTTATATTTACTTTGTGAATAGCAGTGCATAGAGTTTTACAGCCTTTTCTCTTTTGTCGGGAAGTGTCCTGGAGGCACAAGGGACACTTGCTGTGGAGAGTATCTTCTCTGCTGGTATCGAATACGACAGCCACATTTTTAGTCTTCATGATGAAGACAAAGAGCCACTGAAAATTCTCTTTTCATATAGGCAGATTGTCAGGCCTAGATATGCAATTAAAAAACCGAAGTATAATGTCCAGTTCAATTTTTTACTGGACCTTATGTCCTTCAGGAAAGACTGAAATCTTGAAGAGAATTTTTCATCACTAGCCACTAACTAGGGGAAGAGACAGGTAAACCATAGCTGGATTATTAATTTACAGTCAGTATAAGTAGAATAAGCCTTCATCTAGAAGAGACATTGTGGGAAACCTGGAGGGGAGGAAATGGACTAATCATCAAGGTTAGAGATTTGTAATAACAGTAAAACAGACATGATGGGACTGTGTGTGATGGCACTTTCCAAAGTGAGAGAGTTTAGGTGAAGTCTGGATTCAAGGCAGAAGCCAAGCAGTGGAAATATAATGATAAGATGATGCCAGATAGGGAGTAGTACTAAACATGTAGAAAGAAAATACACACAACTGCAATCTGCCAAAGAGCAAAGTTTGTTATTTGCCAGTAATATTTGCCAGTAATATTGCCAGTTATGATTTTAGACTGAAAAAAACTTTTTGGACCCATTGCTTTTCCTCCAATTTGTGTACAGTTTTGCAGGTATAGGTAGTCCTACAAAGTAAAGAAAATGTGAATGGGCACAGCATCTGCATGTTGGAGTGAAGGGAGTTGTGACTCTGTTTCTTGTCCAAATATTTTTGCATATAATTACAAGATTTTATCCATGTAAGAAGTAGAGCAAATAGGTAGAGCAAATAGGAAAAACCTCCATACCCATAATAGAACTATCTGTTTCTTGATATCCATTTTCATAAATAGCAATAAACTTTTGAAAACAGAAATATTTAGAGTATAACAGAGAAAATCAGTCTGTACATAGGTAGGCATCTTGTTTAGTGTCAATATACATCAGGCTGGATTTCAGTGGAATAAAGGCTTACTCTTTAATGATTTTTCTGCTTGCTCCTTTTGCATCTTAGCATAATTTTATCTTTAAATAATTTTCAGTCATAATTTATTGAGAGTCTAATAATCTTTTGCTCTTTTGCACTGATTCTAACAAGGTTCTGACCTGAATCCTCATGTGTTCCACATCATTTCCTTCTGGAGATTACCAGGCCAAGCCGAAGAGTAAATGAGTTGTAAGGTCAAGAGTTTCTTACTGTGAGACAACTGCTGAATTCCTGGTAGCTATGATTGCATCTTTCTATTACACCTTAATCACTATTTGACAAATTTCAAACAGAGATTGATAAATTAATGTGACTTATTTTAATTAAGGCAATATGTTCCTTCACTACATGAATATTAAAAATACACAGACACTGCAAACAGTAAATATGTCTCAAAAGGATGGTAAAATGATGGAGCTTTAATCATGGGTGAGCTCTACAGATGTATCTTCTTTGATTTAAGAGTGGGTATAAATCATTTCCCCATAGCAACAGGAGAGGAAAAGTAGATTTGAGATATTATTATGGATATTTTTAAAATCTCAAAATAAGCATTTTAAGCCTTTAGGAATAAAAATTAAAAAATCTCAGAGGAGAATTTAATGACTGCATAAATTTTACTATAAAATATGTCTAAAAAGCAATAACTCCTCTTCTTTTTACCCGTAATATTCCATTGCTAACAGTTGAATGTAGTTGATGTGAATGGCTATGTTCTCTTCAAGAATCATCTCACTTGTGCTGGTGGCTGGGGACCAAAGAATCAGATTCAGAACTCCCTATTTTACAATTTATTTCTGGTATTTCTACCACAAGTATACTTTTTACATAAGGAAATACCCAGATCAATACATTTTAAGCTTCAGAGCTTTGGTGAGGTAATGTCAAAACACACCAAGTTCCACAGCAGTGGGAAAGAGAGGGACAAGTCTAATACTTGCAGGTCCCTCTAAAATATTAGGTATTTATTTAACATTCAGATTTGACAGTAAAAACAGAACAAGGCTCTGACTGTACTTCTGTATCATATACAGGAGAGTATAATCACTCTTTCACTACACTCACTAAAGGAATTCCTGCATGTTCAATTGCCCATCAAAGCTATGATTTATATTAAGATCTCAGGCAACTAAGGCTGAAGACTTAATTGATTCAGTTTTTCAAATCTCAGGAAAATGTTTGCTTTTTCCATCTTGTAGATACAGAAGGTTAAATATATACTCTACCCAAATTTGCATGGTCCTGTGTAGGAATACAAGGGATACAGGGGACGTGTTGTCCAGCAACACTTTGTTTTCCTAGCAAGATATACTCTGCATTTTCTAGAGATTAATGTATAACAACCACCTTAATGAAAGCTAATTTTTGCATAATAAATGAAGTTGATTCAAACCACAGGACAGTAACAAGATCTAAGTTTATGATATTACTTAGACAAATGGCTATATATATTAATTTCTTAGGTAAAATTTTGTTTACTTCACATCAAGATAAACAAGGGATGTCTTTAATGCCGTCAGTCTTCTTGAAAATCCAATGAGCTGGTGAAATATTTCCTCTGACAATATACACTATAATATCAATTTTCATTCAAGTCTGCTCTAATCCATGTTTGCTTTAGAGATTATAGACATAGTTGATGTGGGAATGAAACGCCAAGTATAGGTCAGATGATGATTTAAGTTACTAAACCTTTGTATCTCTCTGTCTATCAAATCCTTCAGTAATATGTGAACACAAACATCTATAGATTCTAGCACAGCAGTTCAAAATTAATCCTTAAAACAGGTGGGCCTAAGATTGACTTTGATATAAATGTAGAAGCAGAGTTTGTGTGTAGATATGAATATGATTTCAGTGATTAGAATTCACAGGACATCCCACTCAAGACTGGAAATTGAGCACGTAAGGCATAGTTGGAGGAAGTTAGTTATTGAAATAAAATACATTTTCAAAGTGACTAAAATATGCTGATGAGACAAATTATAGGGGAGGGATATCGAAGGAGAGAAATGTGCTGCCTAATTCATAAGCAGATGAGTGTTATGAATGTCCTTAATTCTAAAAGTAAAAGTATTATTGTAATAAAAGAATGTTATTTTAGCATTTGCAAATAAGAACACCAAATGGATATGTCTTGTTCTCCCTGTTATCTAAGACACATACTCCATTCACATTCTCACCCTGAATTCAAACCAAACTCAAAATACTTTCATATCTCAAGAAAGGCCAGTTGACTCTATTAAATGATGAAATGCAAAGCATTTCTCCTAACTGTAGGTTGATGCCAGATATGTTTTTTCCTAGTCTCTGTGTATACTATCCCTGCCATAAAAGTTTTCAGTCAAATTGCAATTTTCATGTCTATTTCTTAAAAGATTTCATGTCTAGCACAGTACAAAGTGAAATCTTACTGAAGGGAGTTCAACACTGCAGTAGTTGGGGCAGCTTGGTATCTCAGTTTGCTACTCTAGGGTTTGTTTAAACTGCATCTGTAACTTGGGTCAGATCTAGGAATTTCCCTGCTGAAATGGCCTTGTGAGCACAGGTGTCCTTGAAAGAAAAAATGAAGACAGGAAACCAGCAGTAGGTATTTACAGAGTGGTTTACAAATGCCTGATAAATGATATTAGTGTTCTGCTACAAAGTCACTCTGTGTTTGCTGTATTTGCTGTCTTAGGCGGCTAGCTAACAAACTACAGAGAGATTCTGCAGTGAGCAAAGGATGTATAGTCATTCAGAGGAAGCTAGAGAAAAAGATGAGGGGCTGAGAGGAGGATTTTGAAGTTACACAACATTACATTTTTTACTTAAGTAATACTAATGATTATGCTCAGTGCTGTCATCTTTCTTAATCAGTAAAGTGATAAAACTCATTGCTTTGTGCATATCATGAAGACTAGTTTTCTACTCCCTGAGAAAAAAAAAAAGCTTTAAAACTCTACAGAAACTGTGCTTACATTTTAAAACATGATCAGTCAAGGCAACAACCAGAGATGAGGAGGGATGAGCAGTGGTGAGGTACTGGGCAAATCCTGTTTTTCAAAAGTCGGTACTGGTGGTAACAGTGGGATCCTAGAAGATAAGGAGGATTGACCCAAACATACTGAAATTAGGCTGACTTTTGTATGACAGCAATGGAATGATCTAATAATAAAGTATTAACACTCTCTGTAGAGGCAAATTATGCCTTCCTGGGCTAAATTAAGAGCCCAGGGTGAGAAGTGCTCATAACTTGTTTTAGTTTTTTACCAATGCAAACATACAGTTTATGAAGGACTGAAACTAGGCACCACACTTTAGCTTCCCCATTTGTGAATACTGAAGCCAGTATTTTTGCAGTCAGTATGGAATCCACATTGTGCATCTAAAAATAATATATCAACAAAGTCAGTGTTTGGACAACTGAACGTAGTCTGAGCCCTGATGTTTGGAAGGAGATTCTATAGTTGTCATAGTATAAGATACAATCACTTTTCCTTGTTTAAGGTATACAATAGAAATATCCTTAAGTTCTTGAGTTACTTTTCCTTTTCCCAGATGATAGAGTGCTGCACTATGTTGTGTTATCAATGCATAGAGAGACTGAAATTGCATTGGTTTGCTTTTGCTGCTGTATTTCATACTGCTGTCTAAATTGCTTTCTACTATCTCTCCTGTCTTGACTGTCTAGGTTTCTTTCTGCCTGGAAAATTTATGGCTTATGTTATTTTGTCCCCATCTAATTGTATTAGCCTGCATTCTTTTTTTTTTCTTTGTGTTCTGACCACATTTCAAAATCTTGTACACGTTTTTTCCCCCCCACCATCTTGTCCTCTTGTCCTTTCCAGTTCTTTTTTCCTGTCATAGGCTCATGTCTTTCATGGAGACAGGCAGCAAAACCATTGAGGATCAACTTTTTAATTAATTTATTAATTAGTTTTTTAGAATGAATGGAGGCATTCATCTTACTGAGAACAGATCATGAAAAAAATCTGGGAGTGAACAATTCTAGAGCTTCTTCAATACTTCTGAAAATGTTACTTATAGGAAAGTAAATCTGGGGGGAAGATCAAAGCATAAGAAATGGAAGAAACTTCTTAATGTGATTTACTGAAAAGACACAAAGAATTGGAACATGGAGAATGCCCATAATTTTTTTTACTTTAAGTAAATGTAAATATTTTACGGAATTTATATGTCGGAGAGAAAATAATAAAGTGACAAAGGATAAATATTGAGTAAAGAATAAACAACTCGCATGGGCATCCAGAAGAAAGGTATAGCCAAGTAAAGGGGAAAAGAATGATGAACCAAAGAGATAGTACTGGAAACTAAGAGTGATAAAGAATACAATGAAAAAAGCTAAAAGATGAGGAGTTTTTCACTTTATTAATAAAAATTGAAATACTGCTTTCAGTCACATAAATAACGAGATAAAATGTGAAGGCAACACATTCCAAATACCAAGGATATGTTTAAGGCTAAAGAAAGTCTGTGAACTGGAGAGTAAATGAATAGTTTAATAACAGTTTTAATGTGGAGAGTAACACATATATACAATGTAATGTACGTACCCATGAAACAACATATTGAGTAATGAAAACTGCCAAATTTGTGATGAAAACGCACATCTAGAGAGTCTAGAGATTAAGTCATATGAGGAGTGGCTGAGGGAGCTGGGGGTATTTGGCCTGGAAGAAAGGACGCTCGGGGAGGTCTGATCATTTTCTACAACTGCCTGAAAGAAAGGTGTGGCTGGGTGGGGGGTGGCCTCTTATCCTAGGCAACCAACAAAAAAATAAGAGGAAAAAGCCTCAAGCTGCACCAGGGAAAGTTCAGGCTTGATATTAGGAGGAATTTCTTCATGGAAGGGGTCATTAACCATTGGAAGGGACTGTCCATGGAGATTGTGCAGTCACTGTCCCTGGAAGTGTCCAAAAACCAATTGGACGTGGCACTTAGTGCTGTGGTTGAGTTGACAAGGTGGTGATTGGTTTAAAGTTGGACTTGATGATCTTGAATGTCTTTTCAAACCAAAGATTCTGTGATTCTGTGAAAACAGTATTTGGGCTACTCATTGGTAAAAATCTAACTACCTTTTAAAAGTACTAAAACAATTGGAAAAATAATTTGCAAATCCAATAGTGATGATTTCAGTTAGATTTGTTCTAGGGAATTGAGCTTAGGACACAGAAAGCTACAAATAAAATACCAAACACAGTATCTACTTTTGGAAAAAGGAATGTGGTGGGGAGGTGGTCAGGAAATACCTGCACATTGCCATCTGAGAATGTTATACAAAGAAATCAGGTATAAACAGAAGGTAAACTAATGTTTACAATGCTTTTATCAAGGGTAATTTCTAAAAAATCAACGGAATGACTGCTAAGATAGGTGATTTTTTAAAAAAATGATAAATTCATCAACTTTGTCTAGCCATATTTAAGGAAATGCTTTTCATTTAATGCCCACAAGTAATTACTGAAGTGAAGGCAATGGGATGCATGGAGCTTATCACATGGTGAATAAAAAGCTGGATAAGTGAAAGATGATAACTCATTGATACTTATTATGAAGGAAGGGGATCAATCGCTTCTTGTTTTCTTTGAATGCTGGGATTTTTTTAAAACCACTGTTTTATATTTTCATTTATGAACTTTATGTTGTAGAAAAGTAGAGTCTATACCAATCCAAAACTTATTACGAGTATGAAGAATCACATGGTCATCATGTGGTCTCTCTTCAAGTGATGGATAGCAATGAGACAGAGCAGTAAAAACACATGTATTTTGGAATGGATAGCATAATACTTGTTTTAAGCAAAAGTAGTTAATCAATTTAATATGATGGAAGAACAAACCTAAACAAACAAAATGATGATTAGATTTCAGCCATGGAAAAAGTTGGCAGTTTTGCAATATATAGTGTGGATATTTTCAGGAGTAATATTCCAGGCACTGCGTAGTTGCTTTACAAAGCTATTAGCAGGAGCATGTTTAAAATACAGTAATATTCTGTTCAGCAATCTGTGTTTAAAACAAACTAACAAAATCCTCAGAGACTAGGACAGAAGCAAAGGAGGACTCCTTGTATAACTAGAGGAAATGGAAGACTTATCGTACACAAAGAGATTAAAGGGAATTGTTTTGTTCAGCCTAGCAAAATAAAAGTTGAGAAGGGTATGATTATTTTTCATAAATACATTCAGGAAATAAATGCAAAGGCATAAATACTGAAGGACAGTACTTACAGAAAATTAAATGGATACAAATATATAAATTTAAACAAGAAACTAGAAATAGTTTCCTAATCAACAAAGAAAGATTTGGAAAGGCTTAGCAATGGAGGAATCTAAATTGCTTCCTAACTTGATGAAGCTGATGAGTTCATAGAAGGTATTTGCAACATGACAGGAATGATTCTGCAAAGAATTTTTTTTTTGTCTGGCTTTTTTTTCATTAGTCTTGCTTCACTGAAAATGCTTTTATTCTGTGCATTCCATAGTAGTAGTTTTAATGAAAAAGACCCAACAAAACTTGGGTAAAATCATGTGAAGCCATTTATTCTTCCTCTTTCAAAGCTGTCCTAAAAGGTTGCTCCATCATGTCATCTCTGAATAATAGATATAGGAAAAAATAAAATTCTAATTAACTATTCCATGAAAATATGGATTTGTCTGAGTATCAGCATTCATTGTGTTTTTTGATATTTTTTTTTTAATGCCTTTTTTTCCTTATTTACTTTTTTGTATTTCTGCCTACCCTCAGTCCTCATCTTTTACAGGCATAATATTCTTCACTGGTAATCAGATACACATGTTAATAAAGCTTTAAAATAGAGAACATTGTTCAGAGTCATGAAAGAATAAACATAGTAGAATGGTCGGGTACTTCCTTGGGAGGGGGAATTGAAGGATTTGGGAAACTATTTTAGTGATACCAGGTCATCCTTTTGCATGATTTCTTTTGATAAGGGAAGACAGAGAAATTCAAACAACCCGAAGGAACACCTTGAGAGATGACTATGAAAAAATGTCCTTTCCAGTCCTGCACTGTATTTATAATTGCCCAGAGTAATGGCCGTGTACAAATGTAGAGATGCAAACAAATATTTTTGGATCCACAAACTGAAAAGGGACAGTAAGACAATATTGTAAGGTCTATAGGACAAAGCTGAGATGATCACGCAATGAAGATATTTAGGTATACAAATATTTTAGAGGAGATGGGTTAAGAATGCCTATTTTGTGGATACAGTTAAGGACCCCTTTTGAGTTGTGCACCTTGACAGTTCCAAAGCATTTAGACCTATAACCATCAGGAGAAATATAAGTAATACGGGAATACCATTCAGAGATAACTGGATGTTTTGTGTATCCAAATTTTGAATGTAAGCATCAAAGGTCATCTAAGTTCCACTGCTGATACTCAGACATTAGGTGATTTGTATCTTGATTGTTTGGTAAAGTTTTCATTTTTTACCATGGTCGCTATCCTTTTAACATGATAGAATAAATACACAAATAAAAGACTGCATAAATACAAAGTTAATATTTTTAGATATTGACCTATTATGAATGTTCTCTGGAGAACTAAAAAAGAGGGAAGGGAGTAAATGTGGTAATTCACCTATGAATAGAAATTATCCCCAAGATAAAGAAGAAGAAATAATAGTGATCTCTTAAACTACTCAACGATCATTGAATTCTGATCAGGGGATTCATGAGGACATAATTGAAATCAGATTGGTTAACCTTTTCTGAACTCATTCTGGATTGGGGACTTTAATTTGTATCATGGTGTCCTGCTATGCATATACTTGGAATGAGTAAACAATATAAGCTGAATATTTCTTTCTAAAAATACAAGTTTGACTACAATTGCATAATTTTAGTCTCTATTTAAGTCTCTAATTTTAATTCAATGCATAAGGGAAAGGATTGTCACAGTGTTTGAACCTGACACATTGGTACAGAGCAATTTTGGAGAGGAGCCTTCTGTCAGATATGCTGATTAATCCTGTCCCCTATTAGAGCTGACAGCGCTAAATAAAAAGCTTTTAAACAAATCTTAATAATGACAAAAACACTTGCAATACTACAGCAGGATATATCCTATCAATAAAGAAAACAGCCTCTGAATGGTAAGGGGTAGAATAGATACCCACAGTATTTCCCATCATATTTGCACTGAGAATCAGTACAGTGTTTGCTAACAGAAGGAGTCTTGTCTTATTTTCATATACAAATGGATTTTGCTAATGGTGCCACAGTGACACAGAGATCTAGAGTATCATTGAGAAAAAATATTCAGAAACACAAACAGGCTCACTTAGGCTTCTTTGTTGGGCCTTTGTCCTTTGTTCTTCTGAATACACTTTCTTTCATCTGGAAGAAGCCGTATAATTTTGCCATTATTTATAGGAAAATATGCTTCCATGTCCTTTGAAAGTGTAAAACCATTAGGAGAGGATGAATATATCTTTGAACATATGGTAATATGGGTCTTGGAAATATGAACTCTGTTTTTCATTACAGCAAACTCTATTGCCTTGAAATAATGTTCAGCTTGACAGTTTTGCTTTGCAGGGGTCCATACAAACATTTATTTGGTTTTGGTACACTTAGAATAACATCTGCTAATTTAAATTTGTTTTCTGTTGTCTTAGCAAAATTCTGTCAGAACTGCTGTCTGAAACTCCCTGGGTTTCACATGATGTCCATGAAAACCTACCAATTCCACACATTGCAAAGGCATCACATGTTTTTTCAGACTTGAGATTCATGAGCTCTGAAGAATTTTTTTTTAAATCAGAAATTGGCTAAAAGTTGAAATATGTTATGCAGATTTTTGTTGTGGTAAGGAAAGGCCAAGGTTGTAGAAAACATGGACATGAAATTATTTTGAGCTAAGATTAGTGTTAACATGGGTTTTCAAGAGTCTAGGTAAGGTTAGGGACAAAACTTTTGAAAGATAAAGTAAATATCCACATATGAACTATCAGAAAGTAAATTAGAGAAAACAAGCTAGTTATATGCTTTAGACACCTCTAATTAAGGAAGCCTAGGTAACTTACCCAGCCTAGAGCATCATTGTCCTCATTAGTGTACTGTCACCATCATCATCATCTCCATGCTACCTAACAACAAAGCCTGAGGGATTTGCCATCACAATATTGGGCATCCTGTTCCTTTGATTCTTAGACTGCTTTGAGACAATGTAAATCTCAGCTGCTATTCCCCAAGGAGCCTATTTAAAAAGCAGAGCACAGGAGGGGTACTCTGTTGTTGGCAGCTCTCATGGCTTACACAGATGGTCTACTGCGTTCAGAGCCCACTGTGTCTTTTAAAAGGTGGTTTCATTCCTACATGCAGAAGATTAAAGTAAGAAAGTGTCAATCACAGATGTGAAGATTGCCAAGTCTGAATGGCTTTTGAGTTCCTGGGTAGCAGCCACTCAGGTATCCAAAATGAAAGAAAAACCAATTAGCAGGGAATGTATCTACACCATGACCATGCAGATTCCAGAAAAAAAAATCCTGATGAATGAAGAGCAGAGACACCATTGTGCTGGAACTGACATGTCAGGCAGCCTGGGTCCACAACCATTGATCCAAACTAATAATTGTCAAAGGGGGTCTTTTTCACGGAGATGTGACAGTGTGGAAACATTTCTGTGTAAATTTATTGGTCTTTCTGAGTACTGCCTTATGAGTTCAGCACCTTGTGCCTGTGCTGCATATGTAGTGTTTACCTGTTGCAAAGTTCTTTTATGCTCACCAGCCATCCAGTATTTAGAGTTTTTTGTTATCAATACAGAAAAAACAGTGAAAATATATATAAAGGACAGAACTGCTGGGTTGCACATTTTTAAATTGTCAGTTTTAAGGATTCCCATTTTAAATTGAAAAAGGTTAAGACCATGTCACAAGATTTTGAAGTACATGTCTTGCCCTGAATTAGTACTCATTACACAGCTGGCAGTCCTGTGTTTCCAGGGAGCTGTTTTTTAACAATTTGTAGAAAGTGCTCTAGTGGAACAATTTGAGAGTGGGAAAATGGTCATGTGTTCAATAAAATTGACACCTCTACATCAATTCCACTGGCCTTTTTTCCAGAAAATAATTAAAATATTTTGCTTTGATGTGGCTAGAGCAATCATATTGCTTTATTATATGACACTTCAACAGTTAATGCTTTTCTAAAGTCAGCCACAATATAACAGAAAGCGAAAAGGTGAACTTGAAGAAGATGCTGGAGCTCTACTGAAGCAACATTTTTTTGAAGTGAACATATTTATAGGGGGAGGAATTTGCCACTTTTTAAATTTTATCCCAGTTTGGGGAGCCAACTAGACCAAATTGTTTATAAGAAATTCTGCTTGACCTGCTCTGCTACTCAAGGAATAAATGAATGCTCTAAGGGAACAGTGACTGTGGAGCCAGTTCTTTCCCTCCTGTCTTTGTAATTTGTACTTAGCCATGTGTAACCCTGCACATTCTGTGCAACATGTGATGTCAGCAGAAGCAGCTGCCTGATTAAGTGCTTCCCACTGCAGAAACTGGGCCCTGGGCTACGATTTGTGGGGCAATAGCCATCATAGTTAGATAACTACCATTTTTACTGTAACTTGGAGGGTGTATGTAACATTTTTAAAAGCAAGGAGAGAAGCAATATATGCCTCATGAGTATCTGCTTGGCAAATTCTGAGAATATATATCCATATACATATTTGATATATCTCATCCTGTTATCTTCAAAATGCTCCTAATTTGAATACAGCTCCATCTTCATTGTGACTTAATAGGGTAAAGCTATATTTCAAATCTATATTTCAAAAGTGTCATCAGAGAGATGTTTATTTCACTTGAACTGATGTAAAACCTTTCTAGTGTCATCTAAGAAATGGCTGGAGTGCCATGTTTAAAGAAAGAAAAACCACAGAAACATTATTTGGTTTATGAACTGGCATTTTGAGATGCTGTTGCTTTAAATATGTGACACATTTCTGGTTTTGCTTAGTAGCAATGCTGATTTTCTGAGAATTAAGGCACAAGATGGTGACACTCAGAATTTTCATGTGGGAATTGAATAATTTTCTTAACATTTTTAGCCCAACTCCCTGGAGAAGGCAACTAGGCCCACTGGACCAAGCAGTACTCTTGCCTCTCTGCCTCCCCAGGTGTGGTTCAGTGAACCTCCTGGGGCAGAAAATGGGGCTAAAACACACTCTGATTGTTCTCTGCAGTCCTTCAATTTTCAGCTTTGTAAGAGCCCAGTAAGGATGCAGTATTAGGAGGCACATAGAGCCTCCTGATAGTGTGCTGCTTTACAGCAGACTCAGGGAGACTGCAGTCAGCTGGAGGTGATTTCCAGCTACCTAGGGAGTTGGACCTTTGGGGAATGTGGTTCTACTGCAGGTGAAAAATGCTGGCTGGGTCAAGGGTCAGACCTTGCTCTACAGCCATGACATGCAGATGCACAACTGAGCTGCACACGTCCTGCTGAAAACTCTCTGGTGCTTTTAATGCGATAAGGCAGGCTGATCAAGATGACCTGGTGATGAGTTAAGGCCTCAGTTTCTGTTTGCAAAAAGCATGTGAAGCTAGGTATTACAGTTCATTGTTATGGTGTCATCAAGGAGTCCTGTGTCCCAGTGAATTCCAATGCCCCACACCTTGAGTGGGTACAGTAGCATAACAGGGTGTTGATACTGCAGGATGAATGGAATATACTTCTCTTTTCCATGCTACCTCAGTATTATTCCCCACTCATTGGCATTGTGTGTTGCTGATTTTTGTTTAATCTGCTCAATCCTGGGGACTTTAAACACATGTCTGAATACTACATAAAAATAGTCTTCCCGAAGCCTGATTTCTGGGCCCAAAAGATCACAACAAGGTCTTTTATCAAAAGAGAACCCCACAAGTCTTGAAATAATGTCAGGATTGCTGCTGCCATGATGCAGCAGGATGAGTCCCTGTGTCCTGTACTTCTGCTTGTGCCCTTGCCAAGTGCAAGTCATGCTAGCCAGAATGATGTGACATGGGCAGTCCAGAGAAAAAGTCCCATTTATAGCCTGCCTGAGGAGTAAATTGTAAGTAAATTGTACCTGGGGACTTTTGCCGATAATCTCTGCTTACATATAACGTGGAGGAGAAAAACGAAAAAAGGATGGGGCAAATATTGGGGCTTCTTGTTGCTCTCATGTGGTCTGCAAAAAATTCTCATTGGTTTCAGTGGGTAACTTTTTCTTTGCATATGGCTTGTACTAGCCATAAAAGAAATTATGAAGTCAAAGACACTTCTCTCGGGCAGTTTGATTAATGTCCACAAAGAAAAACTGGCCTTCAGCCTCATAATATTTTCCCAGTACATTCTGGAGATTTTACATTTGTTGTTTTTAGAAACATACTTGTTAAAAGAACCCTAGGAATTCATCTGCTGTTTGTGTATTCATTCAGCCTTCTGTCTGTGGCGCTCTAGTTGCCTCGAGAAAAGATGTGTAATGGTTTTATATGGGATATGAAATTTCTCTCATAAATGTGATATGATCTAATAATTAATGAATGTCAGAAGACAAGCTGGAAAGCTTAACATCTAACAAATTTTGTCTAAGTTATTCTATCTTCTCACTTTCCATCATTTCAGACTTTCAAATAGGTCTAGGGTTTATAAATAGGTAGATATTAAAAGTCCAAATCTCTTCATATTGAAGTCCTATTTCTCCCTTTACATGTCTCTGCCCACCTAACATAGCATCAAAATGAGGTAAAGGTAACGTAATTTATTTCCACTTTAATGTTCTTTAAAAATGTAAGAATGGCATATAGTCATATAGGTATTACTCCAGAATCCTGTATATATAAATTAAAGATAGGCTAATAATAATAGCAATATTTATATACTCATTTAAATACGACTTTATTATATATTTTTTTTTTTTGCTGTCATGTCTGGGGAAAGTGAATTGTAGGTACTATCAAGAATGCAACAAATTTTCTAGACTATAAAATGTAAAGAGAAATTTTAAGTTTCATCCAAAAATGGTTTTGTTTGAAAGAAATAGGATGCTTTGTTTTGATTAAGTGATGTTAATTTATATTTTTAATTAAGTTAATGAAATTATTTATGCTAAAATCCAGATTTAAAATATACTAAGTGGAGGGGGACCAATCAGCAGAATTTTAAAGAATATAGGGCTGATATACAGTCTAAATTATTTTGGAATTTTCCATGATTTCCTGAATATAAAAATTTCAGAAGTATATTAAGATATTAGACAGGATTTTAAAGGTCTCCATATTCACAAAAGAAAGACAGATGCCTGACAATATTTTGATGTGCATAATGGGGCTCCTACACTGCCTAGCAACTGCATAGAAGGTTGTGAAAATTGGCATAAGAAGGGGTATTTTTTGTGCTTATATACTTGAGAGATATGTACCTTTTTGCATTTTTCTAGGCTTAAAATTTCTGCCTCAGATATATCCGCTTCTTCTCTGCTACTACATATTTTGCTTCTGTTCTCTTTCTTGGAATATCTATGTATTTTGTTTGTTTTCCCTTTCCTATCCCAGCCCTCTTTTTATCTCCTCTTTTCTATGTGGAAAGAAAACATGTGTTGAGGAGAAAACAGAGTAAATTATTGACTTAGGTAAAGGTCAGCAAAACTGCCAATAATATTGTCCCTGGTCAAAAAAAATAAACCAGCAATATTCAGGCAGATTTGCAAGTCGCCAGATATCTTTGTGTTTTCAAGGCCATATATAATGCAGCAGTGAATTTCTAACTCATTTCTTGTGGAAGAATAAGGCAAAGGAAGATACAAAGTTATTGGAAGAGTACATTAACAGACTGAAGAAATAACTTCTGAATCCAGTAAGTGGAAGTCATTACCAATAAAGCAGAGAAATAACATGAAACAAATTTCACAGACTGATTTCAGTAATATGATGTCATTACTACAATTCTGTTTATTAAGTTTAATTATTTTTCTCCTGAAAAGCTTGGACTTCCAAATACATATTAAATTGTTATTCTCATTGGAAAATGCAGTCCAAACAGACCCTTTTGTTTAAATTTAAAGCCCAATAAATGTTTTTTATGCTTTTATGCTAGAATATTCCTTGCCATTCTTTAAAATGTAGATAACTAAATACATAGTTGTTATAGTCTTAGTAACAGTGGATTATCAACTATATTGATATATTTAGAAAATCATTGGTTTAACAGAGAGATGTCTTAGTGTTCTTTCAGGAGTCAAAGAGAAACAAACAAACACAACCTGTTTGGTTGCCCCCTGTTTGAATCATAAATCGGCCCTGGAAATGCAAAACACACTGTAGTTCTTGCAATGACAACTGCTATTCAGATAAGCTGAAACTCATTTGGTTTATTTTTAAAATGCTGTCTAAAGTTTGGTATGGACATATTTATTCCAAATAAAGTAAACATAAACCCAAGATCAAAAAATGTAAAATGGTGCATACAAACTATATTTAGAATAATCCTAATGTAATTTTCAGTTGCTGGATTGATTTGATCTCCTTATCGTGGGGAGAAATTGGACTCTGAGATATTATCAACAGCTTCTAACTCCAATCTGATTATTGCTATAATCCTGACAGTGATTGATTCTGAGTAATTATCTCAGAAGCAGAATTAGATTAAAAAACAATATTCCAGATTATAGAAGACTCCAGTCCATCCTTATAATTAGTTTCGTCTTAGAATGTATGATGCTATCACATTTGAATAATTTAGAGTGAATTATTTGCAAGCAGCCTGTGCGACTACACTTTAATAAGAATACAGAAAAACGTGAAAACATAATATTTTAAGAAACATTGCTTTGTAAATTAGCAGCCTCATTGCAGTAAAGTTTACTTTGCCAATGTTTTCAATTTGCCATGAAGCTCCTAAAATATTATGGGGTACTAAGCAAAAGCCCAGTGCTACAATAATCAGTGATCATGCAGTCATAACGATGATTTATGATTACTGATGGTGTCATTATCATCATAATTATAGTCTAGGAATTAATTTTTCACAATTGGCAACTGAACAATTTTCAACTGTAGGCCTTTCCTTTGTGAGAAGAATTGCTTGCAGATAATGGCCATAAAGAATGGACTCGTGAGAATGAACCCAAACAAAAAAGCAATATTTGAAGTTCTTGAGCAATATTCACTCATTATTTTAATTAATTTTGTTTACAGTGGTTATGGCCAGGGCCAAATGAAGCTTCATTGAGCTAAACACTTTAAAGAGTACATAGAATGAATGGCCTCTGTCCAAAGCACAATAGTAACAGGATCTGATCAGAAAATAAAGAAATATGTGTTTAACATATTGTAATTTATGGAAACTGATGTCCCCAGTTTTTTTCTCCCTTCCTACAGTCCTTTATCTTATCTGATTAATTGAAGGAGTGGACTCAAAATATTTCATAGCCCAAATTCCTTTTGAAGATCATGATTCCTGTGACTTCCTTGAAGCCAAACAATATGTCTTTTGGGCAATCTCTTTTCATCAACTACCTTGGGAATTGAGACTTAGCATCTTGTTCTCCAGACCCATGCTGTTGCGCAGGTGTGACAAAGTTTTGACAATGACAAAACAAGAAAAGTTGTTTCAGGGCTTTTTTTCAGCCAGATCAAGACAGGTATTGAGTCAGAAAGGAATGAAGGCATTAAATTTAGTGGTGAAAGAAGGAGAGAAAATAAGTCACTGCATCATGTATGGAAAACTCTTATGATTCTTAATATCGCAGGCTTTGAATCTGGGTGGACTTCAGTCTTTCCTCCTTTTGTCCGCATATACATGTTGTAAAGCTCAAATACATGTTGTAAAGGAAGGAAGGTAATGTAGTGAGGGGTGGAAGAGATGTTGAAAAAATGTTGATCAACTTTGAGGGAAGAGAAGTTGGACAAGAATAAAGGAATTTAAAAAAAGGAAATAAAACTACAATAATTGATGATAAATTGGCTAAGCTTTTCTCTTTTTTGTTTTCAGATGTTTTTATGAAGGTATCTCTTAAAATGCCAAAAGCTTATAATACATATTATTTTAAAGCACTAAGTGTACATGCAGTAAATTAATATGATGGTATAACAAATTAATTGCAAACATAGGGGCCTTGAAAGGAGCTCTTGCGCTAAAAGCAGTGGTAACAGAAATTAATATTACGAATAACTACTAACTTTATTCTGTTAAAAATCAACATAGCTCTGATGCCTAAGCATGGCACAAAATTTAAAAGTACAAAAGATATGGCCTCTCTGAACAGTACAAGAATAATGAACATTCTGCTTGGATGGACACAGTTTAAGGACAGTGTCATACTTTTCACCAGGTCCACAGTGCTTTCTATCACTGGGAAATAAGCAATGTAATGACAATACACAACACATGATGAAAACAGCAATCTGTTATAAAGTGTGGGTGGAAATAGGCACTTCTCTTGTATGTCTGATTTTCCCACAGGGATTATGCATATTTTGGCCTTTCTTAGAGATGCTGATCTTTTCCTATTTCTTAAAAATTCTTTGGAAAAAAAATGTTCTGATGTATTTAGGATAGGCTCATGGAAGCAGTAGATAAGGTTACTGGAACAGCTTTATCATGAAACTCCAGATTTAAATCTCCAGAACATGAGTAGTTGTACATTTGAACCTTCCCTTCTATTTTTATGTACTGGCCCCATCTTTTTTTTTTTCTAAATATAGTAACATATTTCATTTTTCTACAGCACTTCAAAATGAATGGATAGAGTTCTTTATAATGAACACATTGAATTGAGTCATCACTAAAAGTATTTTGAATGAAAAAAATATTGCTGTGGGTGATAGACAACCAGCGTTAACTTCTCTTAGTTTCTTCAGCTGTGTTGAAGGATAAACCCCAGGAGCTGACAGTTTACATTTTATTAATTACTTCCATCCTGATGACCTCTGAAGTCTGTAAAGCTGTATTTCTCCCTTCACTGCCACATCAATTTTGCCACTCTCTTTTAATCAATGGTATTAACTGTATTGTTAATTTTGATTATAACTACATTGAGAACAATTTTTATATTAATAATAAAGAATAATAATAAAGAATAGAAGAGGGAGAGAATAACAGCCCTTAGAACAGCTGAAATTTAGGGCTTTAGCCTAAAAAGATATTTCTAGTTGAAAATTTGTGCCTGATTTATTTATGTGGTTCTTAAAACTGGTTTTGAGAGTGTTGATTTTGTCAGGCTCCACTTAAACACTGCCTGTGACTAAACAGATTTCGCTGCACATGATATTTTTATGTAAAACTAACTTTGCTCTTGAAGCCTATAATAATGAAAATACTGCAGAAACTAATAAACAATAAATGAGGACACAGGTGTGTGTTGGCACATAGGTAAGTGCAGCTTCATAAGCTACTAACTGAGTGCATGGATCAGCCATGACTACCCTTCTAAGGTATTTGAGGTATTCTGTTGATGGTTATGGATTGGACTGGATTGCTCCTCTGAAACCTTTGGAAGTTATATTGAGTGACATGGTGCCATCTGGGTGACATTGTCAAGCACAGTTCCATACTTCTGTCCTGTGGTTTTGTCTTTGGTACAGACTATTTGAACTTTTGACCTAGATTCAGCAGTGAGAGATACGAAACCTCATCACTGAGTGGGTGATAAAACACCCACCTCTGAGATGGCATCCTGCTGCAGCCCACTTGAGGCTAACTCATGTTAGGCCAGCAAAGTACATGTGATTCCTTAGAGGAAAAGGCATTGATGGGAATGATTCTGTAGCACATAGATGTTTTGTGCCAGGGTGATGCCTGGTGTTTCTCCTGAGGTGAAGCCTTGTGATTTTCTTAGCTACGCACATTGTCACTGCCCCATGACTGTTTCAATGAACCTGGGTCCATTGGTTACTCATGTGAAGGGCTCAGCTGCAGTAGCTTCATTTAGCCAAGGAATAATGCATGTCACTCTTTCCAGACATGAATGACAGACTAGCCGTTTGGCTGCATATTTTCAGGACTTTCCATATTCTAGGCTGCTTTAAAAAAACCCTGTTCTTCTAGTGTATAACAACCTATATAGCTCTTATTTCTTGTTTTCCACCACATATTCTTAGTTGGAAGGGACCCACAAGGATCATCAAGTACAACTCCTAAGTGAATAGTCCATATGGGGATAGAACCCACAACCTTTGAGTCATTAGCACTACGCTCTATAATCTGAGACCTTTGCATGGTTGTATTTAAGGACATAGCAGACTCTATAACTCTTATTTCCTATGTTTCCTTTTTTTTTTTAAAGTATATTTTCTAATAAGAAGGGCCTTGAGGGCAAATGTTATGAGGAGTGGCTGAGGTCACTTCGTTTATTCAGCCTGGAGAAGAGAAGACTGAGAGGAGACCTCCTGCAGTTAAAACTTCCTCATGTGGGGAGGAGGAGGGCAGGCATTGATCTCTTCTCTGTGGTGAAGAGTGATGGGAGTCCAGAAAACAGCAAGAAGCTGAGTCAGGGAAGGTTTAGGTTGGATATTAGGAAAAGGTTCTTCACCCAGAGGGTGGTTGGGCACTGAAACAGCTGCCCGGGGAAGTGGTCAGAGCAGCAAGCCTGACAGAGTTCAAGAAGAATTTAGACAAAACTCTCAGGGGCATGGTGTGACTTTTGGGGGTATTCTGTGCAGTGCTAAGACTTTCTTTCTAGGACCCTTATGTGTCCCTTCAAACTCAGAATATTCTATGTTTTTATGATAAGAATGTTTCTTTAGATTATTAAAGCAAATAAAGAAATCCCCTAACTAGTAAGAATCCTTCCACCGTCCTGAAACACTTGGAGTTGGTAAGCCTCCAGGTTGCTTTCAAATTCACTGTTCCCAGATAAAAATGGTTGCCTGGTCAGAATGTTTAATTTTTTAATGAATATAAAGCTAAACACCAGTAACAATTACCAAATTGTGTATTTTTTAATGTTGATTGTACAGAAACAACACTGAGAAAATTCTTTCAATATTAAACTAGCATATTTTGATTTCTCCAAAGGACAGAAAACCATGATTTTCTTATATGGATTAGTTTTTTTTATCTTTACTTAGAACAACATATATTTGACCATCAATGTGGCTAATTCCATCACCTAAATTATAATTAAGTATCTATCCCTTTTTAAAATAGTTTTCTCATCTTCTTTATAACTAAACCTAGTTCACCCTCTTCCAAAGGATTTATTTTCTCTTTCGTTAAGAGAATGCTGTTTGAAATATTACCTTTGGAAAAGAAAGAGGCTATGAAATATACGTATTTAAATCTGGTTAACATTTGTTTCTGCAATGTCATTTCAGCAAATGCAGAATAAATTTCCTCTATTTTCAAAGCCAGTCATATAAGAGGGAGCAGAACAATAAGGAGCTCTCCACATGCATCACAATTCTCTTCTTGCTGCAGCCATTTCTGATATGCTTAGGTGATACATCCATCCTCATTAGCTACTGCTCTTCTTTATGGGCAGCCTATCTTGAGCAATCAACTATAGTAGACCTTACATAGGATAAAAAAATAACCTGGCTTGGTTCCTTTAGACCCTTAATACATGGTTTCCTGTCCTTTCTTCCAATTAATACTATCTTTTCCAAGTCAGTAGAGACTTCATATTTAATTTCCTGTGTGTTCGTATAGGCCAGAATATGTTGAATTACTTTCTTTTGGCACAAAATAGTTTTCAGTTACAATACATATACAGAGAGTGAGATATGTTCTTGTCTCCTTAATCTACTTGCCCAAACAAATATTTTTTACACAATGAGTACCCTAAAATGTAAACAGTCTATATAAAAATATCAATACAATATTAATAATATCATATTGAATAAATAGGCAATTTTTTATAGTGGGTATCAATTATTTGTAAATAAAAGTTTCTAAAATGATATATATATATTGTTATATTAGTATATATACCTGTGACTATCAGCAGCAAAATTCAGGAATAAAAGTCAAGGAGCTGCAAACTTCAATGAACACCTGATAATCACTTATGATGAATCACAAAGGCAAAACTGAATTATTGTACCTAAGTTTACAGAAAAAAACAGTTGTCAGGAAATCACTTAAGTACCCGTGTAGATATAAAACAATTAGCATTACACAAGCTCAGGTATTTTGCTTTAATTAAGGATTCATTTTAGTGTATTTAAGGTAATTTATTTGCAGTCTCATTGCCATTATTATAATTAATTTTGTTTTCATGCCTGGATATTTGACATGGCTAAACAGAACAATTAGTAAACAAGCAAACAAATCAATGTCTGAATAGGAATTTCAAAATTAAGTTTACTACTCTTTGGCACATATATTTGGAATTATTTATTTCCAAACCCAGAGCTGCATGCAATGCCTTTCAGTTATTTTTCTGCCATCTATAATTTTTCTAAGGTTTAGCCTAATTCTTCTACACCTGTTTTCTTCTTTGTATGAGAGCTCTTATTACTTCTGATATTCTGTGGAAGTATATTTCTTCTGCTTTTTGTATTTTGGGCATTGGAGTAGAAAATGGCTTTCAGTTTTGATCTCTACTCTGTCTCATCAATTGTAGAGTCAGTCTTCCATAGGTTTCTACCACATTTTGTGTCATTCCTGGTTCCTATTTCTAATCCATGGTAACATAGCCTGTATTTTGCTAGAGCAAAAATATTTGCATATAAAAGTAAGATTGCTATAGAAATTTGTGTGAAGATTTTTATTCACTCTCAAAATCTAGGCTTTTATTGGACAAAAAAATATAAAAGAAGATGTGTCTCTATTTACATATAGTGACATATATTATATAATATTATTCTTTTGTCATACATGTGAATTTTAAACCTGACAAGGTTTTACCTACAGTTGTTTCTTCAACTTGCTTTACTGTCTAATTAGAATTCACATCAGGAAAAACATATGATTTGTCCTTTTTGAGGATGCTCATTTAGCATAAGTGCAAGACTATCTCAGGTCACTGCATACATCCATTTTTATTCAGCAAAGTGGTTTTGCATATTGTTGCTAGTATGCTGCTCCTCAAGAATGCAGTGCACAGATACCTCTGGTGAGACATTTTTAAGTTAATTAGCATGGCACTGGGAACTGTCTAGGCATGGTAACAGGGAGCACCACAGAGGCTAAATTACCCTTCTTCTCAGGCAGTTTTTCAGTAGATTAGACTTCGCTTCAGCTGAACTCTGTGCTGTTGCAGCTCCTCTGCTCCTGCATGTCTGAGTAAGCTGGTGAAAATCTAGTTCAGATTTCTGTAGTTTGGAATGTAGAGATACTGAAAATGCCACTCACTAGACCTTGATTATTGATAGGATAAGTTATTTGTAGTCTCATGCAAATTTTGTTACGAAAACTTGGGTCAAGATTTGAAAAAAAGCAAATGCCACCACTAAGTCAGTGCTAACATCTTATAATTTACATCTACCCTGGTGAAAACTCTGATGTTTCACCTGAAATTTCTGTGGACCAGTTAGTTTGAA
Organism: Entomyzon cyanotis; assembly: GCA_024500445.1. Classification (NCBI taxonomy): domain Eukaryota; kingdom Metazoa; phylum Chordata; class Aves; order Passeriformes; family Meliphagidae; genus Entomyzon; species Entomyzon cyanotis. The sequence goes on along the minus strand of JAKEPQ010001006.1, from coordinate 16,143,753 downwards.
TGGAACCGATTCTACTAGTAAGTGAGGAATTATGTTAGCTCAGCTAGTTAATTTACATCAACACGAGAACCAGTTTTAGTTCAGCAGGAGTCAGCAGATCTCATTTTCTCCCCAACAGCTCTTCCCAAGCCTATTCTTGAAATATGCATGGAAGCCAGGGAAAAACAGACTAACTTGCCAGTAGTAAGAATGATTTGATGCATATCAACAAGGACTGCCACCTGAGGAAGGCACATCCTCCTGTTTCTGGCCATACTGAATACTTAGGATTTCACAGGAAATTAAATAACATAAAATAAAGTTATTTTATATGATCTGTTACAAAAAATGTGTTTAGGGCTAGCATGTGAAAATTCCTAGTGTATTGCTGCTCTTCTGTAAGTAACGATATTGGCCATGTTCCAGCCTTTAATGTTGTCTCTTGGGCTTAATAAACTCGTAAAAACATCCACTAAATTAATCTGTTTTCCCACTCTTTTAGTGATCTTGGACTTGAATGTAAATATTCTGCTCTTAGAGTGCTAGCATTGTGCAAGTTTCAAACCTTTTAATAGTCATTAACTCTGTTATCAAGATACTTTCTATTGTCTTCTCTTTTGTCCCATTAAATCTAATTTCTGATGTGGGTAAATGTTCATTGATTTTATTTGTACAGGCTGGGCTCAAGTAATTGTTTAATATCCTTTCTATTTTCTTATCCTGTGTCTGTCTAATTGCATGCTGATCGCTCCTCCAAAGATGACTTTTCTCTATTACCAATTCACAAAAGTGGACAGGATATTCTTAGTAATTTATGTGAAAAAGTCTTCGCAGAACTATCCTGTATTATATGTCTTTTATGGAAGATCTCTTTATTTTTATGGGTAACTTTTTGTTCCCATGCAATTGCCTGAAATTTGCCCCACTGAAAAATTCAGATACAACCTTATGTTTTTTAAATCAAGAGAAGTTTTAATTCAAATCATGGTCAGAAACATTTCAGAAACTATCCTGGGAGTATGAAGAAAACCTTATGGCCTCCTACATGATTCCTGGATTCGGTGTTAAACTTTGCCAGCACCTTAACATTTGTTTATAACTTCTTTTAACCTAATATTTGATGGCTCCACAAAAATAAATATGGGAATATATAATAGAGTAGCTGTGCTGCATTTATTTTATATCAACCAATTACCTTGGCTCTGTGACTGTGCTTTCAGTTTTCCTCGTTTCAGAGATTTCATACTAGAGCTAGATAAGCTTAGCCTTAACACCAAGGCCAGAGCTGACTCCAGGCCCCAACAAACAACTTCTGTTTTGGAGCAAAAACTTGGGTATTTGATAGCAAAGAGAAGTGCCAGAGAATATATATTTATGAAATAATAACATTATCAATGAGATTAGTGTGAAGCAGTGCAGGTAAAATGGAACAATTGACACCACTGGTGTTATAACATTACCTCCAGGTTATTTTAGCTCTCTATGGAAATGAATGGGACATTTCATATATTCTTAGTCTGGCTTTGCTAACCTACTTGGTAAGATTTTACATTCTATTCTTATTTGGAAAGACGCCTTTCCAGTCCTATAGAACTTTAATTGTAAACAGAAATAAACCCAAAGAAGATGACCAATTATTAGTTTTAGTTTATGACATCATAATTATAGATTAGCTTTATTATGAACTTTATGGCTCTTACCAGATGAAAAATCTACTTTCCTTTTACACTTTCCTTTCACTTTTTATCATTCATCTAACAGAAGTGATATTAATTTTTCCTTTATAAGTACTTTTGACCTGTTTTATTAGTGGATGTTTGTTTTTATCATAGAAATTGCTATTGTAATGAACTCTAATACATCTTTGTTACATTCTCACCAGAAAGTCTAATAAATTACTGAGGTTTTTGATAGACACGTCTTTGTGAAATGAGATAAAACAGCAGGGAGCCGAATTTGTGTTGTCCTCTCACAGATCTTTGTGTTTTACATCTCAGTAAACTCAATATCTAGAAAACCACATTCAGAGATATCAGTTTTCCATTCTGTCCTATTACATACTCTGCCTGACGCAATTATGCGCAGGTTTCTTAAGATTCTTTTGATGTGTGTGCACTTCAGTAGGTGACAAGATTTCACATCATAATGTACGTGGAGAAGTAGGATCATAGGCTGAAACTGGTGGGAGGTGGATCAAAAACACAATACTGAAGATAGCTGAAAAATACAGAACAAACATGTTTAGGTGCTCAGAGTTCCTGTGTTCTGATTGTAGAACCTCTGGAAATACTATTTCCTTATTATTCCTTTAAGAATGATACTATTAGAATGTAACAAGGGTAGGATAAATACAGAGCTCATATTTTACACTGAAGTGTTTCTCAGATGTCTGCATAAGGTATTGGGACCTAAGGATCCAGTACTGTAAGAGTAATGAAGGCTACTGCAGTTACACTTTGCTAAAAAATGGCCCTAATTGGGGTTTCTTGTAGACAAATTGGATCAAGATAGATTTCTGGTAAATGCATTCCTTTGCCAGTAGTGATACGTTGTGATACTGGTATTTTCTCTAATGGAACATAAAAAAAGTTTATTCTGGAATAAGAAGATTTATTTTTTATGTAGTTGAAGTACCTTATGGAAATCTTTCAGCGAAGTCTCAGTGAGCCATAGGCCATCCTTGAAGTAGCCTGCATGGACTTTTTTCCCATGATTTTCCTGGTTCCTAAATGATCCATCAGGCATGGACGGACTTATTCCATGGACTGCTTTTGGTGTCTGAGTGCCTACAGAACAAGAACAGTGAATCTGCGAAAGGAAGGACTGGGAAGTCTAGGCAATTTGAAACAGGAGTGGTTGGGGCTTCTTGGCTCTCTGCCTTCTGTTTTGTAGTCACTGAGCATCAGAGCACTATGATTTGAATTGCTGCCCAGCACCGTGTCCTAATATTGGGGTCTTGGCAGGTCTGTCTGAGAGAGAGTTCTGTGAGCTGCTGCTGGGTCCCATGACTCCCGTGTGAAAAATTTGTAAAACATGGGGAGACTATTTGAACTCCTGGGGAGCCAGATACCATGGGCCATTCAGTGACCCAGGCTTTTTGGGTTTTTGGGGAAATAATGCAGAATCAGTTTATCTGAATTTAAAAACAAACAAATAAACTTCTCACTTGAACTTTCATTCTCAGGTGAAGGAGAAGGTTCAAAAAGTGGGAGCCTTGTCTAAAATACTAATGTAGTATTCTGATCAACAATGTGCATGACTGTACCTATTTTATTTTCAATCTGGCACAGTCCCAAGTCATACACTTTTACTGAAGCCACTACCTGTCTTTGGTGAAGCCATTCATCCTGGGAATAACCCTGTAAAGCACTATGGTATATATCTATATGAACTACAGTATGTTTCTCTACTGCCTCTTGTATATGGTCTTTGATTTTTTTGGTTCAAAGTAGCAGAAGAACGGCTGAGTAGTTACCTCAGGTGTGCTGGCTGGTAGCAACCAGCACTTTACTGTTAGTTTGAGCTACATGAGGTAAACCTGCTATGCCTTCATGATATTTTGGTGAATTGCAAATTTTTGTCTCTCCTACCATGATGTCCACTGATAAAAGCTGAATAAGCAATGGCATAAAAGCTGTCCGTGGAAGTGTTAAAAACATAAAGCAGACAGATTTCAGAAGGTATCAGGTACTAGAGTTTTACTTCAGTATACTCATAAGAAATGGGAAATGTTCTGTTTTGCTTTGTTCTCTGATAGCAAAATGTTTGATTCGTGCTATTGTGTTTTGCGTGGATACTGGAGCCATATCTTGAGCAGGAATTACCTCCAGTTTGTTGTTGCCATTTCAATTAAACCTAAGCTGGATTGAGTCGTCAGTAAAATTGGCTGTGTTTTTTGCATTTTGGTTTTTTTAATTCACCCCTGGACTGTTAAAAGTTATTGCTTCAAACAATACACTTTGACTACTGTTGGCTGCTTATAGCTAAGATGTGTAAACAGAATGGACCAAGGTCATCCCTGGCATAATTTACTGGAATTCAGTGCTGTCACACCAGGAGTGAATTTGGCTCAATGTTTTGGCATTAGCAGTAAAGGTCATTCCTGCAGTTTGCCCTCGCTATAGAAAGTGCAATCAAAAAGTTTTCCATTTTATTTCCCTTTTGATGGTCACATTAAATCTTATTACACTGTTGGTACTTACCTCACTGGAGTGTCTGTGGGTTTTCTTTATAGGCAAAGCTTTCATCCCTGGACATCCATAAATAACTCTATTCACCACACTTTCTCCCACAGCATTTGAGTTATGCTTCCAAGTTGAGACAAGTGTTAGCTTGCTTGCTCTGCAGATGGATTTTTGCTTCATTTTTGTCCACTTCAGAGAGGTTGCCTATTTAGAAAAATTTTCCACCCCTGGATCTTCCATTCCAATCAACTCCATCTGCATGTTCTCTCCTGCACCATGTCTTTGAGAGGGCACTTGTCCAACTTTTCTGATTAAAGTGGATACACTACTGTAGATACAGAGCTCTTGAAAGCAGAGGCTACTGCTGCAAATTCACTTTTTAAATTTGTTTTTCTGAAACAGATGCCACAATAAAAATAGGAAAAATTCTAGCTGTCTATTTTTTCAATAAAAGGGTTAGTATTTATGTACTTGGGAAAGTTATGACTCAGTTGTATATTATTCAGAACTTCATTTGTGTAAGTTACTTTCTGATTAGTTATTGATTATAATCAGAACCCTTGGAGCTAAATGTGCAATATAGCTAATAAGCAGGTCTTCTGCAGATGAAGAGGATCCTTAAATATAATTTTGATGCACTTTACACTTTCTATTTATTGAACTTTGTCACAAATGGCAAATTGAAGCAGGCCTTTGAAACTATAGCAGCAGCAGATTTGCAGTATTTCTGTAAGCAGGGAAATGACAGAATATTAAAAAAAGATCTCATTTTCCTGGTTTTTCAGTCTCCAAAGTTCAAGCAATAAAAAGGCTTTTCAAAATATCCCTTGCTATCTAATTCAGTTAGATACAGGCTAGTTAAACCTCCTGCATTGGCTCTAAGATTCTCATAATGGGCAAGTGCCTCCCTAGCTCCTGCCAGCCAGCATTGGTTGTGAGGTCAGACAGGGGAAGCAGCCTTGGTCAAGGTATATTCCCCAGCTTCATGAGGATGTTACTCCTACCCTACCCAGCCACCTGGGCTTCAGATAATAGCCTATCAGAAGACTATAATCACCAGGTATTTGTCCAGTGTGTGTCCCTACAGGGGATGTGCTTGGGTGCTCCCACATACACCTGAACAATATATTCACCCACTGAATTCTGTGTTTTGTGGGACCCCCATCATTGAGAAGAAAGAGAAGGAATGGGATGCAGTCTGCATCCATGGCTGATGATTATCACTCTTTCACACTATTTCTCTCTCCCCCTCTTCCTCTCTTTTTCTTTTTCTCTCTCTCTCTATTCCTCACATCTACTTCTAAATAAAATCCATACTGTTGACTCTGGCATATGATCTTGTTTGCACCTTAGTTTGGGCAGAGGCATCTCTCTCTAATAATCGGATCTTAACAGTTACTACAAGGCACAAAGGATTGATGCTGCCTAGCCCAGCAGCCCATGGGAAAACACAAGGGTGCTGTGAAACTGGTTGCAGAGTGAGACATGCTCCAGGCAGTCTATCTGGCTGCTTTTTAGATGTCTTTTTCATGCTTAGAATGTATTTGCTGGCAGCAGACATGGAGGTCAAAAATATGCACTGAATCTGCTAAAGGGCTCCCCTGAAGTTAATAGGAGTGTTTCAGTGGGTTTTGGCTCAACATATTCTGTACCAGTGAGTTAGAAATCTGTTTTCTACCATGAGTTTTGGCCAAGAAAATTATACTAGGCTATAAATATATATATACATATATATATTTATAATATAGTCTCTCTCATGAGATAACATTGCATTAATATTCACTGTAACTAAGGATCCTACTGACAAGATTAGATAAAACTTCAGCAAAAGCAAATTTATTGTCTAAAGAAGCCAATGGAAATCAAATTCAAGGTAAAATTTTTCCAGAATGTTTCAGTTCAACCCAAAGTAATCATCTCTTTTTTTGGAAGTATATAGTTTATTTGCATTTGAATCAATCAAAGCTTGGAAAATGAAACAGTCACAATTGCAGCATAGTACATAACACAGACAGTGAGTCTGTAAATGAACATGAATTTATTTCAGTGACAAACTGAGTCTCTTTAAAAATTATATATTCTTTGATGAAATTTGTCCAAACTTTTTATCTTGTAATAAAAAAACTCCAAAACTCAAAAAGTGGCTAAATATAGCTCAGATTTTGAAATAAAATTTATTATTTGCCTTGTTAATAAAAAAGGGCATAATACCATGAGAAAAACATACACCACTAATACAAACTTGACCAGTACTCCTTTGCTGGAAGACTTTTATCTGATGTTTTTTACCTCTTGTTTCATCTCTGTTAGTTAATTCAAAACTCATGACATGTTTTCTCTACATCTTAGTTATGAAATTTTTTTATGACAGTCATAAACCCCTGACTACTCATAATATCTGCAAAAGCTTTTGAAATTACCTCTTGAACACACAAGAAGAAATTTATAAGACAGATGTAGAAATTATTTACTAAAAACCCATCAGAAATATACAGGCTTCATCTATCCTGTTCAACAGAAAGAGGCCATGGTGTAAACAGGGTAAAATAATTTAAGAATTTGTAAAAAAATCTGCTAAATTAGATTCATATATCAGTTCCAATCTATGGAAGAATTGGAGTTTCTCTAGACTGTGGATCTCGCTTTGTAGTCATCCTGCTATCCAGACTTCATAAGACACTAACATGTCACGCCAGATGACAAGGCCCAGATAAGATGTTTATTCCATCTTCTCATTCTGGAAAGTGCCTGCCTCAGACTGCCCATGCAATTAAAATAAATTAGAGTCTTGGGATTTTAACTGTTATTACGCTATGTGGTCTTTTCTATTTTGTATGAGGAGGAGAAATCATGAATAGAAAGAAAAATGTTTTCTAAATACTTCAATTTAATTTCAGTTTGTACTTTATATGAGCCAATTTTTTGAATCTAGAAGGTGTCTCACTAACTAATTTAAAGCTGGGTTAGAGCTTTATAGCCTCTTTTCACTTTCTGAAAGCTTGATATCTGTGGCTAGCACATGTCCTTCCCGCGGGAACATTTTGCTATATTTCATAAACAAAGATAAAGTTTGGATGTTTTGCAAACAACTTCTCCGGATTGGGTCAGTTCGGGCTTGGCCAATTGGGCCTAGGGGGAGGTCTCGGGCTGACCAATCTGGGGGACCTCTGTAAACTCTATATATATGGAAATCAAAACAATAAAGGTCTCTTCTCTCTTTCCTTGTCTGAGAACCTGGGTCATTCCTCAGCTAGCCACTCAACAGCAACAGATATCTTGTTTAATTATGTCACAGTTTTTAATTTTATCAGAGTAAACCTAGACAATATTCATAAGTATATAATAATTGGGAGGATGCATGAAGTGAAATTCATATCCTTCACATCCATGGATTTACTGGTCACAGTTCTTATCTTTACCTTCTATGACAAAGCTAAAAGATTTTTCCATGAATATAGTAATTTAAATTGCCAAACACTCTTGAGTTGACTCCACTAGTACCTCCACAGCTTAATGACCTTTCCCTATTACTCCTTGGTTTGGTCTTATTTTCAGGATGAATGATTTATAAGCTCACTCTCTGTATCATAACCAGAACATGCTATCTATTTTATGTACTTTCTTTTTCATTGAAGAATTTTCAATCACACTGACAAAGTGTGACTGGATGGTTAAGTGGTGTCTTGGGCTGATGGCAGACCAACAGATCCTTCTCAAAGTACAACATCATCATTTTCTCACTCTACATGGGTGTATTTTACATTATAGTGGATGGAGACTTGCCTTTATATGGTTAAAATTTTAAAATACTTTGGAGCAATAAAACCCCAGTCCTAGAAAACAATCTTTATAATATATTTGTAATTTTGAATTAATTTCTTTAACTTCTGCTTAAAAAGGATCAAAATAGACAGAATTCTGGACATCTGGAGATATAACAGTGCATGTAGTGATATGTGAAGTGAAACAGACCTACCCAAAGTTCTATCTAAATGTGACTAGCGTGCTAATCTGTTTTAACAGTCCAATGTAAAAAATAAAAAAAAACCCAACCCCCAACCAATCAACAAATAAAGTAAACAAACAAACAAACAGATAAGCAAAGAACAAACACAAAACTAAACCAAATCAAAAGAACCCATTAAACCCAAAAGGAAATGTCCTTATCAGTCTTATCTTCTTAAGAACTAAAAAATATATCCCATTTTCTTTGTCATGGAAGACATGATAAAAGGTATACACACATCGTTGTTTCCTGCAAATATGTATGTTAACAGTAGAGTACTGCCAAGCTGTTAACTGCAAAGTCACTCTCTAGATTATATTTTAAAAATCCACTCACTGTGATGAATTAGAACAATATTGAGCAGACTAGTAAAAGTCAAAGCTGTATCTGCATAACAAATTTGGTGCACCTTTCTTTTCTCTAATAGGAAAGGCGTGTATTTTTCCTCATCCCTTTTAAAAGTGCCGATTGCCTGAAAGACAGTGATCAGCCATACCTTGTTTTTGCTTGGAAAGGAGGGCTGTTGTTATAAAAAGCTAAAGACAATCCCTGAGGAATAGAAGCATTGTTCTACAAAAATATAGGTAAGGTATGATGCTTTCCAATAAAATTTTGATGCTGTACTCAAATGCTCTGATTTATAGTTGCTTAATATTGTGAGAAATATTCTTGCAAAATTATTTACAGTGATAAGTAAAATCTCAGTGTTTCAAAACTGAGATGATATGACAAGCCTTTGAAGTGCTTTTTATACAGTTCAGTCCCCTAGTCTTGGAATTCACGTAACACAATTTAGAAAAAAAAACAGCTAAAAGGAAAAAATAAACACAGGGAGCATGAATCTTGTCTAAGATCATGGTACATATTCTCTTTTAGTCAAGTGTGTGTGTATGTATATATATAAGCCAGGTCCAAATTCATGACAGACTACAGAAAAGGGCAGATTATAAAATCTAAAAGCAGAAGTTGTGGCTAGCAAAAAATTAAATTAAATAGAAAAGATATATATAAACAATAACAAGGCAAAACAAAAAGAGATTTTGAAAACCAAGTTCCTTTAGCCTTTTTCAAATACAGAAAAAAATCCTGGCAGCCTCCCAGAGAATCTGTAGCACTTATATACAGATCAAGATACAAAATGATTTCTCAAGGAGGATAAGGACACCACAGAAGAAAGGAATTAATTATTTCACTCAGCTCTCTGTTTAGAGAGGCTTGATCTAGATCCTCTCCTCTGGATGGGATAGGACAGATGAACTATCTTGGCTTGTGGTGCCATCATTTAAAGTTTTGGAAAGAACTGATGAAATGAGTATCAATGTCTCTATAGATAAATATTTTTTGTGAAGAAATCAGCATGTGAAAACTGCCAAAACATGAGCCAGGGTTTGTCATTTATCTGCTGCATATCCACTTTGCACTAGAAAAGAAGCAAGTTTGTAAAACCAGGAACAGATTATAAGGTTTCATGGGAAAACTTAGAGAACTGCAGGCTAGTAAATCTGAAGCTTTTAATGAGTAAATTATTTGAAACTACAGTAAATAATAGGTTCAGTAGACATTTCATACAGTGATAAGGAATCAGATGACTTTTCTAGAGGGAAAATATATTTATTAATCCACAAGATTTCATCAAAGAATATTCAGGAATCTTAACATGTTTCTTAGCAACAAATCTTAACCCTCAATGGAGCAAAAGCAGTGCTCCAAGGGATTAACAAAATATAGGAGAGGGGATTTTCATTTGCTTTGGAGAAAGGAGAATATTAGAGGAATCCCAAAGAGAGATGTTCTGGATCAAGTTGTATAAACTATATTCATAAGTGGTCTGAAAAAAAAAAGATAAATTACAAATTTGCTAATAATGCAATTTCTTCAGGTGTATAACATCAATTCCAAATATTAAAATCTTGCGCATGTCTGAATGCCAATATGGATGAAAATTTATTTATTGAATGCAGAACAATCACCCTGAAGAAAAACAGAATACTGAACATGCATGAATTAGGGTAAACTTCATCTTCTTTGTTGCTAAACAAATGTTAGAGTGCATCTGAATTGTCCTTCCAAACAATGAAATATATACAGTTTTACAGTTCATAAAGAAAATTACAGAGAATAGAACAGAAATCCTTCAACCTAAGAAATTAGTGATGAACTACTAGCATGGGTATTATGCACCATTCCACCCAAACCCTTCTTAAAAGCAGCATAATTGAGTTCGATCCCTTACCAGGAAGTGTAATCTGTATATTCGGAGTTATTGAATGACCTTTGCATAGGGAGTGATGAAGCAAATTATTAATCAACTTGAAAAAGAGATGTGACAGAGTGAGGTATTTGACAGGATACTATTCAAGAAATACTTCATTAACTTTTGGATATTTTACCAAAGGATATTTGGATGCCAAAAATATAATTGTATGAAAGGGAAATTAAAACCAAACATGGATTATTACATGTAGTCATCAAGGTGCTCTCACTTATGAACCTTGGAAAGTGTGTGGGTTTATCAAAGGGATTATCCTTTTTATACATAATTTCTCCATAGGAAGTACTAAAATCCTCTCTTCAAATGTCATTTTGGGCTAGAAAAATTACTATTTTGACTTAAAATGGCTGTTTGTATGCCTTTTTTGAACATGAAAGGTATAAATATTTTTACAGTCATTGAACAATTGAGCTGTTTTTATGAAAATATCTTAGAAATTATTCTCTTTTTGTGATGCAGTATAGTTATACAGATATGATGGCAGAAACTATCTGAGGTTTTGTGTTTGTATGGTATTATACCTCACATATTTCTGATTTAGAAACAGAGACGTACTGCCATAATTGAATGTCAAATATACTCGCATGAACAACAATAGCTCACAGGTGATGACCATCAGACGCAGGCACAGGGTAATACTGGTTCCTTAATCAAGTATGATGCAGTACAAAATACAAGTAATTCAAATTGATAGCTAGGTCTATACTGAATTTTATTCCTAGAAACGACAGTGTGTAAAACAGTTCAGACACTTGGTCAGGTATCCAGAAATCCTTTCAGTCTTCTTGTCCTGTTGAGAATGAGATCAAGAGAGTTCTCATACCCTTTTTACCCAGTATAACCAAATTTTAATGAATATATGCTAAAATATCTCCTAGTATCAGTGAATAACAGTGTTCATAAACAATTAGACTCCCTAGGCTATTTCAGTTAGTCTGTGTAAAATGCTTAGAAACATGGGCAGATTTTATCTGGCAGAGGTAAAGTTACTGTGACTTTAACAGAATATGGTATAATCTGCTTTCTAATCTTGTCTCACCAAATGGCAATGCATTCAGAGGGTTAATGGAGAGTTATGTAATATAGTCATATAAAATATGAACATTGGTTCTGTTGATGACACCAATACAAGCTTTCTTAGCTTTTTCATACAGAAAATGCAAAATGACTATTAAAGTGTAATGGCACAGAACCTCTTGTTTAAAAAAAGAAAAAGCCTTTTACAGTATTCTTGTTTATAGATGATATTTATTGCCTTTGTATTCTCATGGTATGCTTCTAAGTCAATTGAAATGCAAGTGCTAATGAAACCTCTACCATAACATATTCATTCTTTTTTACACCAAATGAGTCTACTACAAGATGTAAATGACTTACATATATCTGCTGCTCAGGTTTTATTGTTTTAGGTTAATTTATTCACTGTAATATTCTTAATGAAAGTAATGACTCTTCCAGTAGTTTGTATATTCATATATTGCAATTTTATTAAATCATGCTGTGAAAGTTCACACTGGCTGCTCTAAACATTCCTGAAGTTTCATGCTATACTTAATATATAAATGTAATCTTTTAGCAGATTATCAGCATAGTATATTTTGTTATCCTTTGCTCTTCCTAATTTGTTCACACCAGGGTATACCTAATGTACGGTGGTGTTCACACAGACAGGGCTGTAACATTCTTAAGCATTTTATTACCACATCTCATTGCAAACTCAGATAAAAATCTACAAAGCAAAGCCAGCTTAACACATATAATTATTTTAAAATATACTTTATTGTTATGGAGATTTAGTGTAAATTTACTGTTCCAGATTTAAAAAAATTCTTATGTCAGCTTCAGCATTGGCTTTTACTTTAAGTGCTCAAATTGCATCATTTCAGAGACAATTAAGAAATAAAAAAATCTGGTGACTAGCATCCTTTCACCCGCCTTACATAATTGTAAAATTGTGACTAACAGCCACATGCAATCTAAACTATTGGATAATAGAGCTCTACTTGACCAAAATCTCCAGAAGTCTTTTACTACATAAACAGCTTGCATTTTTTTATTGTTAAACTTGCCACTTCATCAGTACTGGCAGCTCTCACTTCTTAAAACATTCTTCAAACACAAGTTACAAAACATCAGACTTCTAAGAAGGAAGAATTACTAGGAACAGTGTGCAGAATAAAAACTTGGTTATCAAAGTGGCTCCCAAGGACACATAGCAGACAGCAATGAAAAGAACTTCTGGTATTAAAAACTCTTTTCTGGATGCTGGACTCCGTTTAAACCCAAAAAAATCTATTTTTAACAGAAAATTAAGTGTTGAGATACGAACTTACTACCTGTACTACAGTTCTAAGACAATATTACCAAATTATCTGAGTATCTTCCATATGATGTGATGCATCATATATAACCCAACGCAAAATAATGCTCTCTTCTGTGGTGGTGGGTGATACCACCTCGGGAACTGCTGGGGAGCCAAGTGGTCCCAGTACAGCAGGGTTTCACTGGTGGCAAACTTCCTAGTCCAAGTAACACAATAAGTCCCTCCCCAAATTATGTAAATCCCCCTGGCTGTAACCTAACCCCTGACTCCATCCCTCCCTTCTCCCCATTGGTTGTAGTGTTCCCCCCACCTCCTCTCCCCTGACCCCAGGTGATCCCTATATCTAGGGACACCTGGGTCTCCTCTTCCTCTTTCACGCTGGAACCCTTCGGAATAAATATCTGGAACATCCAGCTGATTGAGCCTCTGGATTCTTTGTCTCTGGTAACGCGTGAGCTATCCGGCTCTCTGGGTGAGTGAGAATCTGTGCCTTACACCGGCTCGGGTGTGAGAAGGGTCCTTCTGTACAGCACCAGAGCAGTGCTGGCTGGAGTATTCTCTCAAAAGCCTCAGAGACACTTTCGGTAAAGGCAGAGGCCTGTTCCACCCCTCCTTCCCCCACTGTGTTACTCTTCCTTAAAACAATATCGATTGCAGAATTATTATTTTTTCCAGCATGTAAGTCCCTAGGTTTTGTTCATTTTAAAATAGGCAAATATTTGGTTAAAAAAAAGGCCTAAAAATGCAAAAATGAGTCCTTAACTACATGTAGGAAGTCACTGAAGGTTAACCTTCTTTTAGTAAATAGCTTTTAGTTTTCACTGTGCATTCTTCTCTCATCACTCTACATGTAAAACAGGAATTACTCCATGGAAATAGTAAAAGACAGCATTACTTACAGGTATAAGCTCCCTGTGTTACTGTCAAAGCACTGCAAACAGCCTTCACCTTCCATCCTATGCCAGTATAAAATTGAAGAGTGATGGTGTTGAGAATCAAACAAATTTTGCAAATTATATTTTAAAACAATAAACTGCTAAAATAAAACATATATTTCTGACTGTATTGACCAAAATGTGCCCTGTCATGACTGTTAAATTTTGTTATATTGGTTTTTTTGGTGAGATCCTTAACATGGGACATATCAGCCTCATGTAATTACAAATACAGCTGCTACAATAAGTGTCCATAGAGTTGAAAGAAAATTTTACAGCTGGTTTAGCATTTAGATGAAAAGCATTTTGTCTTTATTGCTCTTGACTCTTTTTCTGGTTTTCCCACTGGTATTCTGAGACTCCCTTACAGGTTTTAGATTAATAGTCAGATCCAAGAAGTAAGGTCATAAAAGTTTGGTGCTACCTAACTTGGTGCCAGTCTCCAAACCAAACTCTATGTGGATCTCTCTACAGGGATTGGAGAAGTTAGCACAGTCTATATTATCTCTATATGCACTTAAAATGTGTTTCAAATGACAAGATAAACATGAATTATCTCTTGCTGTGGAGATGAATGTTTGTACCACTGAAAATTTGAAATGACACATTTCTAAATTTGTTCCTTCTCTTAACTGTACAAACAAAGAGACCTTGCTTTCCCATTTTAACATAGTGGCATGATGCTTATATTATTATGTGTCAATGAAACTCAACGGATTTCCAGATATAGAATTTTAATCTGCTGGTATATCCACAAAAAATAACAAAAAATACGTGCACAAAAATCTAAATCCCACTGAAATTCATGGGAATGTCTCTGATATCTTCAGGGAACTTGGGATTCAGCTGTCACAGCTGGGTGAAGGATATGGTTATACTTTGGAATAGTCATAAATGTAATTTTACTACAATTCTGTTAGAAATCTTAGATTTTCTGGTGAGTGTTCTTTCTTCTGAGATACAACTTCAAAACACTTTAAACATGGAACTGTACACTTTTTAGAAGCAACACCTGCAATCTAATTTGAAGCTATCTCAATTCAAAACCAACTACTTGAATAGCCTAAAATAAACAGTTTCAGGTTTTCAGTATAACTGCTAGAAACGGTTTGTCTATTTTTCTTTGGATTGTTCAACGAAAGAACAATGAAAGCACAACATTCTCTCTAAATGTTGAAATAATCTGGAAAATATTTGTGTGGGAAGTTCTCACAAAATAATTTTTTTTTACTGCATCACACTTTTGTTCAGAATGTATCCTTCTATTTTCCACATTAATTTATTTCATAATATCAGCAGTAGTTTGATGGAAATTTCCATCTACAATTGTGTTTGAGTAGTATTTTATGGGCACCTCTTTTAAACTTGGGGTTTCTCTCTAAAGTTCTTAATCAAAAAGAGTGCTTTGGTTCTGCCCATTGGAGCCTTTGCTGCCTTACAATCAGTGGCTACATCTCTGTGTCTGAGACAGTCACATGCCTGTCGATGACTGCAAACCTAAGCTTGAGTTTAGGAGTCCAAAACCCTCTGAAATCCTGCCACAAAAGTACCATCAGGAATTTCTGCTTTAACTGTCAAAGATATATGGAGAACAGCCCTTGTGGGGAAAAAAACCCAACAAACTAGCCATGCTTTCCAAAGTGCTGGAATATATATAAAGCCAGAGTATTTCTGAGATAGAATGAGAAATGTTTTGATGTAATTAATGTTCTGTTCAGAATGGATATGTATATTTTCTAAATACTTCTACAGAATTTTTCATCTTCGTAAGTACTTTGCTAATTTTAATTAATCCTCACAATGAGGTGGGTGATAAATTAAGAATTATGAAGAATTCACAACAATTAATTTATCTAGGAAATATAGTTATTTTCCATAGTGTGAAGTGTTCAAGAACAGACAGTGAGTTTTACTGACTTATTTGTACTTCACAACAATTGAGTTAAAATTTTATGCAAATATAATTCAATCAGTGGAATTATTAAATGTGGCAGGGTTTGATGTAGAAGCTTCAAGAAATTAACTGACCAATTTGCATTGCTCTTGAACCAGCAGCAATCCCAGGCTCCTCTCACACATCTTGTATATGCCTGGTCCCCAGTAATGAACAAAGACCTGGCTATATGTCAGGTTAATTTTAGGGAAGAAATCTGTGATTTTCAAACGGATTGGAGCAGCGACAAACTTCCAATTGGTCTTGCATGTGCAGGATTGGGAAACTTTCACCCAGAACACATCTTGGTGCGCAGCTCACTTTCAGTCAAGATACAATGAACAGCACCCAATCTAACAACGCGCAGATTTCACACTCATGGAAAATGTCTGGCACAAGCTGTTATTCGATATTTGTAGTCTCATCATTAAGATGAGCTGACCATGTTACATTAACCTGCAGTTCCTGCTACTGCTGCTGGTTATATGTTGTGAACTGCTGCTGCAGACTGTTACACGCTGTATGAGAGCCCCAGCTGACAGCAACCTATGAAATTTATAGCTGCTTGCTCTGCTTTGAGTCAACCTATTCCTGCATGCTTGGCACTACAATTTTAAAAGTTAATGTTAGAAAAAGAAATAAGGAGGCAGCACACTGCTGACAGAATAAAAGAAATATCTTTTTTCTAGCGCTTTTAACAGCAGGTGTGTTATATATGGAGTAAAGTAGGATGGGTACATGCCAGCTCATAAATTTGTCATGAGAACTTCTGTGCTCCTTGCCACAAGATTACATTGTGGGCAATGGGACTATTGCAGTGCAACCTGTAGAAATATTGTAATACTATGAGATTTTTCCAAAGAAAGCATTTCTTCATTTAAGGAGGAGTTCTCCATTCTGCAATGGAGAAAAGAATGCCTCCTTGTAAAAGGGCATCTTTTGTAATAGCCAAGTATAAAATTTCCATTATGAGAAACAAGCATGCTTGAGAGCAGAAAATAAATGCAGACAAGCAGATGTTGTGTTTTTTCCACAGCATAGAGGTAAATTAATTGCAAAAATAAAGTAAAAATACAAGAATTCTAGCAAATGTTTGCTGTCTTTCTGAGGTGTCCAATTTAAAGGTCCAGTCAGAGGAAAGAAACAGACACCTTTAAGAGAAATTTTGAATATTGATAGCAGAGATCTGTGTAATTTGTTTTTTTTTGCTTACCCTACAGAGATCTCAGGTTGACCAGGTTCCTCGGTTAGGTGCTTCTCTTGCATAAGAGGTGAGACTGTAGAAAGCCTTCCTCTGAGAGGGCTTTGATTTGCCCAGAGCTGCCAGGAAGATGATTTCCTGATGCTCGAGGATTTGTCCTGCTGTACCACAATAGAGTGCTGGTGGAGAAGGGAGTTTCTCTGTGCCCTCTTCTCTACTCAGTGCTCACAGTAGTAAAAACAATAATAAAAAATCCATATAAGAACAGTCATTAAATACTTCTCTCTAATTTTTTTCTATTATTTGCAAAAATACTTTAGAAATTCCACTTAAATCTTTGAAATTCAAAGTAGGCCCTTTGAAATATTTTCCTTAAATGGCATTCAAAGCTTCTAGTTAGCCTTTGATTTCTCTGTTATATACTTTAAAGTGATCATAAACATGATGTATACTTGGTTATCTTCAAATGTACCTTTCCAATGTTAGAACAAAAACAAGTTTGCAGGCTGAAGTCAGATTGACCCTGGCTTTACCCTATGGTTGAAAGAAGGATTTAAACCTAGTCCAGTGCCAGCCATGGAAAATGGAAAACAATTAAATGTTTCCTAATTGCATTATCTCCCATTTTTGAAGTTAATAAAAGCATAATCTATTTGTACCTGCCATTTGCCTTAGGAGACAGCAGAAGATAATGAAAATATTTTACTATCTATTTTCAAATTATAAGCTGTTGTTTCCAAAGAAAGTCAAACCCCATGTATATTATCACTTTATTGTTCTCCAGGGACTGCAGTCTCTATAGTGATTGTAATTACATGGCTTCATTAACTTTCTACATTCTACCTGTTATGGGGGTTTCACATTAAGAAAATTTGCATATACAGGAAATGAATACTGTTTGCAAGAAGCTAATGTCATTAAACATTTAAGCAGTCTCTCTCAAGTAAACAAGGAATTTTCCCTAGAATATCCTTTCAGCGTGCATTTAAAACCAATGCAGTCACAACTGTCACTTTAAAGAAAAACATACAAAAAACATTTAGAGTAAGCAGCAGCCATCTTAACAAAACTGCTTTAAAATTGGAAATAATTCAATTACCCTCACAATCATTACAATGCATAATCAGGTGTAATATCCTCCTGTCAGATTAATAGTAGCTCATGGTTAAGACAGTATATGTGTGCTTATGTTATACTGTAACCAGTTACCTATATTTAAACAGCACAAGCAATGACAACTTTCATTTTCCATCCAGTAATGCCTAATTTTTGACATCAATGGATCATGCATAAAAATCTTTCAATTTTTTGGTATAATTTATAAAAAGCAAAGAAAGACTCTATAAGAACAGAAATTTAACACTGTGCTGTAGTAGTAGCATCATGGGTTGACCTAGATCAGATGCTGGACACCCACCAAAGCTGCTCACTCTTTTCCCTCCACAGCCAGATAGGGGAGAGAAAATATAACAAAGGGTTCGTTGGGTGAGGTAAGGATGGAGAGAGAGATCACTCATTAAATACCATCAAGGCAAAACAGGCTCAACTTAGAGCTATGAAGTGAATTTATTACTAACAAAATCAAAGCAAGATAATGAGGAGTAAAATAAGCCCTTAAAAACACCTTTTCCCCTCCCCTCCCTCCTTCTAGCTCCACCTCCTCCCCCAGTGGTGTAAGGAGACAGGAATGGGGGTTAGGTCAGTTCATCAGCTGGGGCTTCTCCTGCTGCACAGGGAGAGGAGTCATTCCCCTGCTGCACTGTGGAGTCCCTCCCACCAGAGACAGTTCTCCATGAACTTCCCCAACATGGTTCCGTCTCACGAGCAACAGCTCCCTGCGAACTGCTGCAACACAAGTCCACCCCAGAGCAACAGCACCCTCAAACTGCTGCAGCATGGGTCACTCTTCCAGAGGTGCAGTTCTCCAAGGACAGGCTGCTCCAACCTGGGAGCAGGGCCCCTCTCTCTACGGGTCTCCCACTGGAGCACAGCCTCCTTCAGGCATCCACCTGCTCCAGTGTGGGCACCTCCCTCATGGGCTGTGAGTAGATTCCTGCATCCCCATGGCCTTCCATGGGCTGAGTGGCCCAGCTGCTTCACCATGCTCTGCACCATGGGCTGCAGAGGAATTTCAGCTCCAGCACTTGGAGCACCTCCTGCCCCTCCTTTTTCAATAACCTTGATGTCTGCAGGGCTGTTCCTCTCACATGTTCTCACTCTGCCCTTCTCTGGAATTAAAACTGTGCCACAACCTTTGTTTTGATTTCCCTAAATCTGTTATCACAGAGGTATTACCACCATTTCTAATTGGCCCAGGCTTGGCCAGTGGCATGTCCATCCTCAGACCCATCAGGGATTGGCTCTGCTGGACAGGGCGGAAGCTCCTAGCAGCTTCTCACAGAAGTCACCTCTGTGGCCCCCCTGCTACCAAAACCAGGCCATGTAAGCCCAACACAAGTAGGAACACAAATGTTTTGTAGTCTGTAACATTTCCATTTCATGAGCTTGATGCAAGCCCACCAATGCCAAAGGACAAGGGGTTATTTTTCTGTTTGCTCGAGACAGTTTTTACTGAGAATACCTAGCTGCTGGCTTCAGTAGATACAAAATTTTAGAAACTTTGTTTTGAAGCCCTTTGCCTTGTCCAAAATGTTATTGTTTTATGCTTTAATACAATGCCCTATATGTGCCTACCTCTTTTAGAGAATCTGAATTGATTCTTATTTAAACCCATTCTGTGCTGTGTTTCTCACACTCCTACTGTAGTTGTCTCCTTTGTCTTGACTGTGATGTTCACACTTCTGAGACTTTTCTAGATACTAGCCCAGCAAATACCAGTGGTGCACAGGCATCATTGTTTCCTTTAGGAAGCTTACAGCTCTATGCAGTTTTTGGGGACAATTCTTTTGATGTAAGTAATTTTCTCATACTATGTAGTGGAGAATAAAATGTATAACTGTTTTTTTGTAGATTCTACTTAAAGGAATTCAGAGGTTCCAATCTGAAGAATGGACCTTCTAGTACCTAATTTATAGGAGCTTAAGGTCTTTATTGGTTCTCATTATTCACACTTTCTCCTTAGTATCTGTCTGAATTAGACTTTACCTTTAAAATTCTTCCCTTTTCTAATTTTGAGCAAGGCAGAAATACCACAAAATCTTTTCTTTTTCCCCATGAAGTATAATAGGGTTTACATTTGTTCAGCACTTTGAGCTCTTCTGTTGAAAAATGCTGTAAAAGCATAAAGCACAATCAGCTGGACTTCATCCTGCTGACACGAGGATGTAAAAGAACCATGAGAATGTCCACTGTGTTCCCTTTTGTACCAGTTCTGAATGCAATATCTATCTTCCACTTACTCTGAATACAAGGATTATATTAAACTGGCAGCCATCCATAAGCAAGACAGGGAGAACAAAGAAAGTAGTAGACCAAGATATTGAGAAGGAAGTCTGAGGTTCATCTGTGAATCAACACAGATGATTAAAGAAGCTATTCTCATTGCATGAAATATTATTCACACACCTAACCAAGGCCATGGATTTTGTGAAAATTTCCTGATCAGCTTCAGTAAGAAATTCAGGGCATAAATTCTCCTGTGGTTATGCCGGTTAAACTGGCTTATTTTGCAGGTAAACAAGGGAGAAGCACTCACAGAAGCTCTGTGTGGCTGAGATTGGTAAAGTTTTTGGACACTACCGTTGCCCTGTGTTGTAAATTCCTCCAGTCTGGGTGTGCAGAACCTGGTCTCTTTCTCCTTTCCTCAGGATGCCTCACAATTGGAAGGAGAGATGGACTTGAGTGAGGGAAGAATCCTTCTTCTCTCACCTCCAATGTTATCATGAGCTCAGTGGGAAGAGAGTGAGCGGGAAATATAGTAAGTGAGATGCTAATGACTCAGGAACTACAGTACGGAAGGGGTTATGGGTGAGGAAAGTCTCCTGTATTCAATCCTTTCCTCCAGAGTACAGCAGATAACCCATACATAACTTCTGTAAGTTTAGATTTTCTTGCCTTGGTCACTTACCTTCTACACCTCGGGATGGTCAGTTATTTCACATTTAGGAGATTATTTTCTTGGTATGACCAAATGTTTCCTTTTTTTCCCATATAATGCCATCAAAGTTTTTTTCACTGATTGACCTGACTTTCTTCCAATACAGAGATAGATTTCTTGTTTGCAACAGTTCATGTTAATGACTTCTCTTACATTTATAAAATGTCCTTGCCTTTTGCAATATATTCTTCAATGTACACGATGTTGTATAGAAGTGACTTTCCAATTCCATTCTACAAGAACTCAGACACCGTTTGAAACATATTGGTTTCCTGGATTGCAACTATTGATCTCAACTTTGTTACTGGAAGGTTATGGTGGAAAACCTTTCTTCTTTCAGCTAATTTTTTTCCCTACATCTTGCTTTGCTTTACTTCCTGACTTACAAATTTTTTTTTTTTTTTTTTTTTTTTTTTTTTTCCTTCTCAGCAGTTATATTTCCTTTCCTTTAACAGCTGTTCTTAAGGAATTTCACTGTTGTATAGTTATTTGTGAGCTACACTGTTTTACTCTCTTGGTACCTGCTGTCTTTACTTGAAGCCTCTAAACCAGTAATTGGTAACAAGTTTCTCTCAGTGGGTTTTACACACAGCTGCAAGGCAGAAAATAAACAGTTCTTTCAAGTTTACACTCATAGTGTTACAGCTGTATACTAATGACTTCCCCAGCTTGCTAATGCAATTTTTAAAGAGATATCATCCTTTTACATTAACAGATTTCTAATAGCTTTACCACAGTTTAGGCAGTACCTTGTAATGAAAGTGGTGAGAACATGACATCAGAACAATTTCCTTCCTAATTAAAGTATCTTTCCTAATTAAACTAGTCACTGGTGTGTAGTCCATAGCTTTTTATGAAAAAACAATTCACATCCCCAAAGTTTTTTAATTTATTATAATTTCTTTTAAATAATGGTAGGAATCCCAATGCATTTTCTCCCTAATTATTTCAACATTTAAATAAAAAATAAGTTGTAGAAAAAAATTATAGTGTGAATTAGGATTCTTCAGAATTTTCTTTTCATGTTTTTTGAGTGGAAATATTCGAGTAGAAATAAGAGATGGAATACTTTTTGTTTTACTAAAAATTACATGAACATATAGTCAATAAAAACAAAGATAAAAAAATCAAAATGCAGTCTTCAGCTAAAGTGTCCTGTTCTTTTCCTCTTAAGTCTTTGACAAAAAAAACCCAAAAAACCCCCCACAAAACAAAGAAACTATACTTCTTAGAAAGTGGGAGGAGGAAAAAATAAACGTTTATTCAGCTATTCCAATCTTAATAAGCTAGGTCATGATTTAATTAACAAAAGAATGCATGTTTTGCTGAAAATACAAAATATGCATAAACTCTGTGTATGTGTGTGTTTGTAGATAGAAGTGAAAAATAAAGTTAAATAAAATTAATGCCCCCTTTGAAACTAAACTTGTTCTATTGAGTTGAGGTTTTTTTTCACCTTCTGAAGAAACCTTTTCAAAGGTTTCAGAGATTTTTCTCTCAAGCCATTCCATTATTGGCATCTAGTTTGGTTTGGTTTTTTTACAGAATGAAACAGTAATGCTAGCTCTTGTTTAAGCTTTACATGTGACTGTTTCATCTCCTACTAATACTTCAAAAGCTTATTTAACAAGCTCAAAAAGTATCCGTAATGTTTTGCACAGGTATGCAAATCAGACTACTAAAGGCTTGGGATGCTGGGGAAATGTGGTTTTTTTCCATCATAAATACAGTAGCAAGGGAAAAGATTCACTCCTATTGATTTTGAATGGTGGACATTGTAATTGTACAACAGAAGAGGGATAACCTCCTGACTTAGGAGGGAGTAGCACAGTTGCTGATATTCCTGTATTTGTCTACCCCTACCACTGCAGCAAAATGGCAAAGTGCTCGAGGTCACATGGAATTGAGTTTGGCTCTAATTTTGTCATGCTCATTCCTATCATGTCTATAAAATAGCTCTGCGTTGCTCATGAGAGAAATGCTTTGTGCAGGGCATTTTGTAATTACTTTGAAAAGAGGTATAAATCCCTTGTCTTCCTATGTCAAGGGCAGAAAGAGGAAACACCTAACAGCATCAAGGAGGATCTGGCAGCAGCTGCAGTGCCTGAGTTCCTTGACTGCAACTGCCCATGGCATGGTGACGGACGGGAAGGCGAGGCCAAGATGTGAGAAACCAAGCACTCCAGCACATCTTCAAGCAATGGCTGTGTGTTAGCCTAAATCTGAATTTTCTTTCTAAAAAAGACATGTAAAATTGGAAGAAACACTATACTAAAACATTATGTTTTTTAGTTAAGATTCCTGTGAATAGGCAACTAACTATATTAAAGTACATCCTACCGGAACTTCTCCTTTTAACTTCTGTTTGTAAAAGGCAGGGAAGTGAGGTTAAAAATATAAATCCATAATAACTACAGATGTAAAAGGTCAGAATATGATTTTACAAATTTTCTGTCACTTAGGTAGCTACCACCTTCTCTAGTTCTATGTCCAGAATGCCAGAGGCAATGTGGAAGTGGCAGCTTATTTTTTTTTCCTATGAAATGTTGTTTCCATAATTTAAGATGTTGCATGTTAGATGCAAATAAATCTGTAATTTCCTGTCTTCTTCAGGGAACAATAAATTCTTATTTAACTCATTATATTGAAGATGTAATATGCACAGACCATTTGAGGTAGTAGGAATAAGATTTTCCAGAGAGTGGAAAGAAAGCAGTTTTTTAGGGATCTCACTCAATAAAACATTCTGAAGGGGCATTATTTTGTACTTTTTTATTAGTTTCATGCTAGGAGACACAGGTTTGTTTTATTTTAACTAGAGCAGTACTCTTGTAAGTAGTATCCTGTTGAAATGACTGACAACAAATAAATGTGTGACACCCCTACTTTCTAAATGCAAAAGCTAATGTCAGTGTTCATGGGATAGTGCAGTCTGTGAAGTTTTTTGAATCAGGAACATCATAATAGTGACAAATAGAAAACTGGAGACAGAACTTCTACAGGTATTATGGTACCTTTGGCTCCTGAACAGTGCATTCTCCGTTTTAATATTAATTACAAGGTAAGAGGCATTTGACAGTTTACAAAATCAGAACACAATCAGCTTGACCACATTATACACTGTTGCACATAAGAATTCTTAAGGCTGTTTAACAAATGACTTTTTTCCCCACTTTTCATTAGAGCCCTTTGTTGCCATCCAATCTTGATTTCAGAAATTAAAGCTAACAACCAGATTGAAAGAAAACAGAGACTGACAGCATGGGGCACAGTCTCAAAGCCACAACTAACAGCATGAGGCAAAGCAAACCTCAAGCTATTCCAGCTCTTAGAGAAGGAAGGGGGGGTGGGAAAAGCATTTGCAGGAAAACTCAATTATAACAACCCACAGCTATGGTAAAGCACTTGTGAATGTTGACACTAACGCTTTTTTCTGCTTAATGTTTTAATTAAATACCTATAAGCCAATTCTTCTCCTCAGTCAGTGTCAGAGCAGTACTTCTCTATGGATAAATGTTTACAGCAAAAACTCTGCTGAGGGTTTCAGCAAACAAGTCTCAGAGAACTGAGAAGGCTTTCAGCTGAGGCACTTGAGATCAAGAAAGCACCAGTGATTAGAAACTAGCAGTACAATAACAGGACGATTTAATCCACCCAAATGTCAGTCGCTGGTTTACAAGTTGGCAATCCCATCTTCATCTGCAGACAAAAGGGCACTGGTTAGTCATCTGTTTAATTCTCTTGCTGCAGCATGTCATTTGGATGTTGAAGGAAAATCCCTTGATTCAGTCTGCCATTTCTGACAGTCTCCCTCTAGACCATATTAATAAGCTTTTTAGAGAAGTGAATGCAGAATAATCAGCAGGCAGCCTGCACTCAAAATGGAGACAGAACAGACAGCAGAAATGCCTTCTTCCCTTTCTAGTTGTGGTGCATAGGTGACCCTTCTCTCACAGAGCAGCAAATAATTTAGACTAAGATTGCCTTTGAAAGCCACAACATAATTAACCACTTCATGCATGTGATATCTGTCTAGCTTCAAAACCTGATCCTTTGCAATGGAAAAGATTCAGCTGCATTTGAATTAGATTTATGAAACATATTAACAGTATCACAAACAGATAGAATGGCTGCCTGGCATCCCAGAATACCTGGGGAATTTCAGTCAGAAAACAAACATGTTACTCTTTAATGTTGGCTCACATCTCATTATAAAATCACAAGTGGAATGAGACACACTTCGCCTTTTTAACTGTGTTGCCAGGAGGCAGGTAAGTGCTCTGCTACAGCCAGTCCTGCTAAGATCTGCATGATTTTAATATATTTTGAAAGCAAATAATTTGTTAGATAATGGGGGTCTTGCTGTGGACATTTCCTGTTTTTCTCTATTAATAATTTCTCTGCTGCCAGCTGTAAATTGAAATTGTCAATAGCTTTGTTTAACCTATTGTGCACTGGCTGTTTTAAGGTGCAGCTGAAAACCAAATTGTTTCAGGGTATCCTTATTTTCTTTTGGGAAGAATTTGCTGGTAGGGCATTACTAAACACGGAGAGTGAGAAAGCAGAAACCTTGGAGCCCTGAAAACCTTTTTTATTTCACTTGAAGATGAAGGAAATAAGCACTATTGAAAATCAAGTTCAAGATATGCACTTACAGACAAGAAAAGTGAAAGGAGGTTAAAAGGAGAAGGAAAGAAATGTAATCCTGTATGATGTGGTAAGATGTAGGTAAGGCTCGGGGAGGATTTTGTCAAGCAGAAAATTGACAAAACCTGCTATTAATTATTGTGCTGATGCTATCAGTGGCATTACCATAATCAAAAAGTGAGGCGTGAACACAATTCATGAGGCGCTAGGTCGCTTGGGGGTTAAATCATTTATTCTCAAAGGAGATTTTAAGAAAAAAACATAATTAACAGTAAGAAAGAGCACAAGAATTATTTTATACAGCCCATGTAGTCAGTACTACCTCAGTGACAAACTCATACTCTCCTGTTTGTCTGGAAAGGAATAGAGGAAGATGGAAGGAGACTTTATTTGCCAGCTGCAGCTGCCATGAGAGAAGACTGTATCATGCTTTAGCAACTTTTTGGTATAGTAAACTTAGATTCTCTTTTAAAAACAGTATTTCTGGCACTTTATCAACAAATAATAGCTCAAAGTCTGTTTCAAGAAGAGCTCATATTCCAAAGTACCAGGGATATAGGAAAAGTGCTGAATTGATTACTTCTATGAAATACCCTTTTATTTGTCTTTTATTTCCTTTGGAGAGCATAAAACACAGCAACAAAGACCAAGACAAGTAGGTGCCACTGTTTTGGAACATTTTGTCCAGGGAGATGATGGAGTCACCATCCCTGAAAGTGTTAAAGAAGCAACTGGACATGGCACTTAGTGCTATGATTTAGTTGGCATGCAGGTGTTTGGTCAATGGTTGGACTTGATAGTCATGGAGGTCTTTTCCAACCTTAATGATTCTATAATTATATGATCTTTATTCTCAACAAAAGCATCTTCAAGAGAAAATGCAAAAAGAAATTAAAAACAAGACCAGATCCTCAGGCTAACCATGTAACTTAACTCATCGCCTTGTAAATTTAAACTATTAAAGAAGGTGAGACAAATTCAATATTTACAGTAGCTGCATATTAGAAGTCAACATTTACCAACTGTTATAGGCAAAGATGAATAAATAATGCTGAAAGTGTTTGCAAATGTTACTTTGAAGTAAAACAACACATTCAGTTTGATTCACAACATGTATTATTCACACACTGCAAACATTCATGCAATCAAGACTGTGTTTATGGTGGTATTGTAATCTCTCAGCCTAATAACGATCTGCATTACTATTCACTATAGAGAAAGTCATATGGTAGTGTTAAAATCTCCTGGCTATTCTGAGATAATAATCATGTGACTAATGGTGTAAGATAAACAACAGATTGGGTAAGGTGTTCAAGATGAGTGTCACAATTAGAAAATGTAAAGATTTTCTTGTTTGTTTGTTTACTATCTATGTTTCTGTAGTCAGAATGAAAAACTAGCTATATACACTGTCTGTATTCTTGGTCCCTTTACCACTTTGAGAAAGCCCATGAAAATCCTTCTCCCAGGAGGTGTTCAGGAACAATGGCCAAAGAAGGCAGTAGGTATTGCCCTCACTGGTAAGCAAAAATCACTTGTTAATACCAATGATAAGATTTTTTGTTTCTGAATAAACTTGCTAAATTAAACTGTGAATAAACTTCTCTGTTTGCAAGGAAATCTCAGAGAAAAATGATAACATTCCTGATGAAAAGCAGTATTGGACGTCTAGAAGATGAAGCCTTTTGTGATTTTGTGTGGAACTGCCTGTAAATTTTTTAACATCTACAATGCATTATAAAGGGTAAATGAATGAATACAAAAGTGTTATAAATCCCATCTTGTCCTGGAATACCATTGCTTGGTAAGTGTTGATAATGAGGAAAAAAATTAAAGTGAGACCACAAAGTGTAGGAGAGGTCTATGCAACAAAGGTAAACACGTTAATGTGAATAGCGAAGAAAGTGAATTTATTTATGCTTCTAATCTGCTAAAAGGAGTTGCAGGAATGATTGTTTTTGTATCAAATAAAGTTTGTCAGGAGCTGTGGCTTATCTTTCAAACTAAAAATATTTACCTGTTTTGAAACTAATGCCAGTAAAGAGGCTCTTGTCGCCAGGGATTGGAATAGGATGATCTTTAAGGTGCCTTCCAT
This sequence comes from Entomyzon cyanotis, assembly GCA_024500445.1. Lineage (NCBI taxonomy): Eukaryota > Metazoa > Chordata > Aves > Passeriformes > Meliphagidae > Entomyzon > Entomyzon cyanotis. The sequence continues at coordinate 16,116,121 of JAKEPQ010001006.1, read as the reverse complement.
CCAAAACCATTTTACAATGCTACAGTCTTAGCATGTACAGGAGCAGGGACCAAACAGATTGTGCAACATCATTAATCATATTGGTGGCAAAAATCAAGTGAGATACATTTGATTTGTATAAGAAAGGTGAAAGTGAGCAAAGATATTAGAAGTAAAACTACTATAAAGAAAGCACTTCAGAAAGTCTTAGGCATGTAGAGACATCCCAACCAGCACATTCTGCATTTGTTGCAGTGAATTTCTCCTTTTAGAGCATCAGTAGGGAACAGTGAGGTGTGGTGCAGGACATCCACTGAGAGAGAGGTATCTAGAAATTTGAGGCCAAACCCACAGTATTCATGGGTAACTACTGAATTATTTTGAGAGGAACATTACACTTCAAGCTTAAGGTTCCCTGGGCTATTACAAATTTAGAGAGGAGCAGGCCGCTCTCCATAATTATGATATGGCTGTATTTTCACGTCTCCTTAGTCAGTTGATTACAGCAGTTCAGAATGATAGAAACCACTGAAAGAGACAACTGCAAAATTAAATTTGTGTTAGAGGCATATACCTCTAGTTAAATTAATTTTTTCCCACTTACTAATAATGTAAAAGACAGTACTGAAGGCTTGGAATATTGTATGACTCAAGAGCAATTTTTTACTTCAGGAGACTAAACCAGCAAAGCATAAAAATTTAGTCTCTTTGCTTCATTTCTGCTTTCTTGGTTGCATCCAAGTTTAAATAAGAAACCATAAATACTGTTCCTGAAATAAAATCTTCACACACACAAAAAATCCTCTAAGTCTTTGTTAAGTTTAATATCTGCATGCAGTCACGTGACTGTTCAGAATTACTGAAGCAGCTGTGAATGCATATGAAATTAAAAACCCCTATCTTATGTATGAGGAATATAAAACATGCTGCTACTTGCTGAATACTTAGAGTGTTAATTCTCCAGTTTTTTTCTCATTATTGTAATTAAAATGTTTGAATTACAGTTGGCAGAGAGCATTTGCTAAACCGTGAAGTTATTGGTGTCTCTTGCACAGGATAAAGCTCACATGGAGAAGTGAATCTTCTGAACAGGATGGTTAACTGCTGTCCTGATGGTGACAATCACTGTTGTCAGAGTGACAATGACTCCAGCTGGCTTCACTGAGGCTGCATGAAGGACTTTTTGCTGAATTCTTACACCCAGCTGGCCCATGGTCCTATTTGATCACTTCAGCACATGCACCATCTGTTGCTATTGATCATCCTAAAGTATGTACAAAGTACCTCCTAACTATCTTACTTATGTGTGAAGGATTGTCTGACCTGATCAATATTTCATCTGTTGGAGCAATTTTTACTAATTACAGATGCATTATCCATGTACAGTTTAGTCAATTCTATGGCCTGAGCTGTCTGTGAGGAGTTTCTGGAACGAGCAGGTTCTCCACCCAGGATATTAAACATTTTAGTTTAAAATAGTGCATAGAAGTTGGACTATGTACAGCTGAATCTGCCTGTGGGAAGCTCTGGATCTGTCTGAAATTCTCACCTGAATTATTGTATAAATTGATGAAATGCTTTATGTTGCATCCTGTAAATTCATTGTCCTAGAAGAGGAATAAAAATGGTATATAAAACTGGTATACACAATTGACTCTTAATATTCTGCTTTAGATACAGTAAAAGATTTCAAAAGTGTTCTTGGTGTCTTTTTTTTTCTTTTTCTTTTTTTTTTCTTACCCTGGTTAGTGCTTAAATCAATCTGATGTTTATTTTCAAACAATTCTTTTCTATGTAATGATTTGCACACTTCATCAAATAAATGTACAGACTAACAGAGATGCCATAATGTCAGCCATTGGAATTTCATTAGCAAAAGTCATTTGCTATCCTGAGTCATTTACTATCCTTACTATCCTATTACATCCATTTTAGATGCATTTCCTTTGAATTGCAAGGCTTCTTGTCCTAAGCTGACCCAGCTCTTAAGTGAGAGAATACACACCTGAGTAAAACAAATTGGATTTGGTCTGCAGTTCCTGAAGCATCAAAGAGAGATGAGTTCTCTTGTGTTTGCTTTTACTTATTTATTTAGTGATGAGCCTTAATAGCTATGAGTCTTGTTCTAAACTTTTGTACCTGCAACTGAATGAAATCAATGCTACTTACTCAGATTGGCTGTTGCTTAAGACACATTACAGGCTGGTCCCATGCAGACCATGTCTCCCTTTTATTGATGCTGGAAAAGATAGATTCAATCTAGTAATAAAATAATAGATAAGATTTCTTTCACTTTGAGATTGATAGAAAACAGTCTACACTTTTCAAAAGGAAAAACAGGCAGGATTATAAGTTTGTTCTGTCATATCATATGAAAACAATTGCAATAGATGGCACTGTGAAAATTATGGAATCACAGGATAATTTAAGTTGGAAAAAAAAATCTCTAAGATCATCAATATAACTGCTAAAATAACACTATTGTGCTCATTCTAAACCATGTCCCTAACAGGTGCCTGCTGTATATTGTGCCAGGTCACGGCTTTGATTCAGCAAAAATGAATGCATATGAACACCTATGAGGTACTTGATCTTTGAACCTGGTGACCTAACTGATGGATTGTTCTGAAGTGGGCATATTTAGGTTTTTACATGTGTTTACAAGATTTGAAGGTAATATTCAGAAACAAGGAAACCAGAAAAAAGGGGAAAGAGTAAAGGCAGATAGAATGTTAATGTGGTGCTACAGCATGGGAAATACTTAAGATGAACTATTTAGTATTACAGATTACTGTTACTAATTTTTTCCCAAAAGAGGGTTTTCATAGCATTGGCTGTAGAGATGAAATACCTCAAGTGAAACCCAAGCATCTTTGATGTTGTGAATCTTCCATATCAGTACTAAAACAAAAAAAAGGTAAAACCCTTCCTCTGAAATCTAGTAGGATGGAAATTCTGCTTATCATTGTAACCAAAGATTATGCTCTCATACTCTATATTGAAATGTCATTAAAAATGTTGGTGAGGCTCCTGCTTTCTCTCCTTACTTGAAAGTAGTTACGAAAGCAGGATGCACATGGTTTTTAATATAAAATATGTTTTCTACTTTATAGCTAACACAATATGGAATGAGTACCCATTGATTTGATGGCTGAAGATAGGAATGAATAAGAGATCTTGCTTTGAATTAGTTTATCTATAGAATAGCATGAGGAACTCAGAGAGGTGTTTAAGCACATTTCTGTTAACACAAGAGTACATATGCCTAATTTTCTTAACTGCATTGTGATAGATCAGGCTTTATTCTGTGATCCTTCCAATGTGTATAATAGCATTATAATAAATGTACATGCAGTTAGAAATTACTAAGTCATCTAATTAAAGCAGATGCACAGAACTGCACATGGGCTTTTTTACTATCTGAAATGAAAAGATACAGACATTACAACCTGGCAAATGATAGTATCAGAAGGTGTTATAAATAGCACAAGTCTTTATAATTGCTCAGATCTTGGCCAAAGACATAAATTGAGCTTGACTGATCTATCCTGTTCTTCTTTAGGCATATTTATGAGAATACAGACAATTAAATGATCAAAGGAGAAAAAACTGATGAAGAGATCTTTTCTAGTCAGATATTAAATTTCTAGGATGACCTTTACTTTCAAAACATTGAAGTTTTATGACATTAGAAAGATGCTATTCCAGCCAAAGAGGATGTGCCATTTTCAAACAGGAGAGAAGCCAAGATTAGTTTTTCAATCAAACAGTCTTTATTTGGAAAAGAGATCTATGTATTTTCTAAAACAAAAAGTAAAAATACAGTATAAATTATATCCTATGCTACCAAACTACCAAAACATATACCTCTAAACATATATCAGTACTGTTAATGGTAGTTAGATACATAGTTTTATGTTGAAGATCTGGATCATAATTTGTTTTTCCTAAGTATGATGTTTGCACTCATGTTTTTTTGGGATTATACTGCATCTCACCAGGAACTACCATCCTTGGCAGCAGGGGTGATTTAGTTGGAAAGTTGGAAAGTTTTCCCATTCAAAGAGAAGAGAACCTTGTATTCTTTCATGAGTTTTTTAATACCTCAGGGTACCATCAGGATATCATTGTAGTGTTGCATCTTTTCAGTACCTTTTTATTGCTTATGGAATTATTTTTGCTTATGGAGTTATTTGGTACTGAATGAAATTTTTATTGAACCAAATGTTCTGGGTGAAGAAGATGAGTATTTCAGTAAAGAATACCAATGAAATTTAAACCTCATTAAATTTAAAGTGAAGTTTTGGATTTTTTATTTGCATTCAGAAACGGAAGAAAACTGATCATCCATACAACCTTGCTGATACCAGCTTTAATCCACTGAAACATAACGTGAATGAACAATGTGCAAGACAAGAAGGGCATTTTACTTAAACCATTCTTTGTGGAAATCGCAGAAGAAAAAAGGAGAGAAAAACCACACCAGTCCTTTAAACTTCAGCTGCTGTAGAACACCAACTTGCAAACACACCAAACTAGCATGTTTCCATTTCTCACTAACTTAAAGGAGCTAGATTTTCATCTATGAGACCATGTTGTCACTTGAACATCTCCTAGACAGAATGTGAAAGGGTAATGTTAGAAGAAAGATTAAGTGGTAATGTAACCTTGGAGTACCTGGGAATACTAGGGAAATGTATTTCAGGGAAAAGATTGTAGTAGAAAAAGAGGCTTCCTGATTAAATGTGTGTGGACAGATTAACTAATAAATAACTCATATAACTTTTTCTTTTACTCTGGAGAGTAAAATGTGCAAACTAAGTCCAATAAAAATCTATAATATTGAAATGCAGAGTGTGTGAACTTAAATCCCCCAAACTTTTGTTTCAGTAAATGCTCAGTTCTTTGAAACTGATATTTAATGCAAGCACATTTGAAAAGCCAAAGAATACTTCCAGAAATAATTTCACCAATAAGAAGCCCTTTCTGGGAACTTACAATTATATTTGCAATACCTATATGTTGAACATTATTATTGGAGAAGTTAGGTATCAGAAAACTTCAAGAAGGTAGGATTCGGCCAGTGTCAACATGAGAAACATGGCAGCCACTTTATTTCAAGACATGTTTATCTTGAGGGAATACCAAAAGGAATAATGTCAAAATCATATCAAATTAATGGAAATAAAAATATTATACTTGTCTCATGGGCTGTTACCAGTGTCTTTGCAAAACTTTTTTGACCATGTCAGGGAAAACCCTCACAGTGTTGTTGAATTTTCTCCTTAACAGAAAGAGAGGAATTTTAAAAAAAATTTCCCTTATGGCCTTCTGAATTTTTGTAAGTGTTTGGTAAAGAGCCTGGAGAATCAGAAAGTACAGGACAGGCAGGTTAACAGTGATGAACCTCATCTTAGTCCAGTGACTAAAAAGATGGAAGGGGAGAAAAATTGTTTACTAAAGCCTTCTGTGATACTGTGTAGTCTGCTAATTCAAAGAACTGGTTTAGAAATATGTTTGGCATTTTAATGTTATGCTTATAAGTTTCAAGCATAGACTGTCAGGTGTGAGGTGAAATCCATTACCAAAAAATCCAATGCTCAAGCATTATGAAAGGTTCTACATCACACATGTTCTGGTATTTAAAATATTTGAGTGAAAACATTAGAAATTATGAAATGCAAGACATTTCAAATTATGTGGAGCTCTTACAAAGCATGGTGAGGGTATAAAAGGACAGAAAGAATAAGAGGCAAACTGTTCAGGAAGGTTGTATGGTCTGTATAAGATAAAAGGACCCTTAGGAGCTTTTTGGACAGACACAGGTAGGGAATAGCTTAGATCTGCCCTTCCATGGTTAATAGAAAAATAGAAGACACCTATTACTGATTATTTTGCTGCAAGTTCTGTCCTTGACCTTTATTTGGCTCAACATTATGTCCTGGCAGAGATCCTCCTGGTAGGAACTTCCGCATGGGTTGCCTAGAGAACCTGGCAAGGAGCTGGTGTGGCTCAGGGGTGCTCTGTAGAGACATGAGTGATCTCTTACCTGTCCACCTGTGACTGCACACTGAGATGGAGAGGAAAATGCAAGATATGTGCTGCTGAAAGTCACTTCAGTTTGAAAAAAAAACAAGTAGTCAGACAGCAATTGTGCCTCGGAATCTGTCCCAGGACTACTTTATTCAGGATTGTCTCTAAAGCAGACCCAATAATTTTGCAGGAAGCACAGGGATGAGGGCAAGGTTAATTTTCAAACTACCTGTGTTATGCAGTAAGTAACTCTGATTACCTCTGATACTGCTATTTCAAAAAAAATTGCATGCTTTCTTAATTTCAATTTTCGTATAGAAGGTACCTTCATGGACTCAGTAACAGAAATAAAAGAATTCTATATTTCAGGAGCAGAGAGCAGGATCTTCCCTTTTACTCAAAAGAATTCTATGTTAACGTTATGTTACTTCAAGAGCTATTGTCAACAGGAACACATGTAAGGAAATTAAACTGGCCAGGAAGGTTCTATACTGTAAGAAATCAGGGTTTTTTTGTTTGGTTGGTTTGGTTTTTGTGTTTTTTCTTCTCCACCCAGGAGCAACTGAAAGTCAAAAGCATACAGCAAAATACCCTAAATCTTTACATTCCATACTTGTTCATTGCTTATTACTCAGTTACTGATTCCTCCGCCTTACTCTTTAAATAGAGTTGTCCTGGGGAACCTACCATCTGCCTGATGTAAACTGCCCTGTTAATTCTCACCTGGCTACAGCTGCAAAACAGATGAGAACAAGGAGAGGGAGTTAATGAATGAGTCCTGGTAAAGATCTCAGCAGGGTGCCTCCGTTAATTCAGACCACGGTGGTAGTTAGTATGACAACAAGCTGTTACCACCTGATGATTTCTGTTCCTTAAGTATAATGAGTCGTTCCTGGTATGCTTCAGACTGGACAACTTAAAACTACTGTTGTGCTTCAGAACTCTGTTGCATACTGCAAAATTCCATGTAGAATTTTTATCAGAAAAGGCTTCAGCATCGAAATGGTAACAGTTAATGGTAATGAAAAATGCAATTAGCGAGTTAATTGATAAGTAGAAAAAAGCCCCGACACAAAAAACCACAAACAAACAAAAGGAAAAATGATCCCCCCCGCAAAAAAAAAAACCCTAACAAAAAAGAAATCAACCCACCTTCCCCCAAAAAAACCAAAACAAAACACCAAAGAAAAAACAAACAAAAAACCCCAGAAAGAATACAAATGTCTTTTGGATTTAAATATCCAGTAGGTTCTTGAAAGTAATATGGTTTAAAAATAGCTCACAAAAAGTTATCAGCTGAATATTTTGTAGAAGTTCTGATTTTATATTTAATATATTTTCTTGCTGTTGAGTAATATAAGGTCAGAGATAATGACCTTACAAGTGGTAAATGACATGAGGAAAACATCAAAAGAACTTGTTAAAAAAGTGCACATTATTAACAAGAATTAAAACATCTAATAAAGAGTCACAATAAAGAAAATCCTTGAAGTAATGAGTGTCACGTATGATGAAGTTGAAAACACTTGAAATTTCAAACAATAGATATTTAGCTTGTTCAAACTGAGTTATATGTGGCAATATGCATCTTAAACAGGTTCTGAAAATGATCCTTCTGAAAAGTTTAAGCATCCAATTTAAAACTATAAAAATTCACCTAGTTTTGGACTGATGCCTGTTTTAGAAATGACTGAAGGCTTAGATACACAAGATTTTGAAGAGAGAAAATTGGCATTCACGTGCCAGATTAATAATCTGTACTCTTTTTCATAGTCATACCATATTTTATTGCCAGAGAACCTTGCATTGTCCTGTGAAAGGCTGTGCACAAGCATTTCCCTCAAGTTAGTTAAGCTGTGGTGACCTGTTAGGCATTAGGGAGAGGAATCACTACCAAGGTTAGGTGGTCCTGGTTAGTTTGGATACAGCAATGACTTCCCCTTGGATCACTCAACTCAGAAGGGTTTAAAGGGGGTGAAGAGAAGGAAGCACATTCTCTGAATGATTTCTAGCTGGCACAGGCTGGAAACATCATTGTGGATCCAACTCTTCAAGACCAGATGATCAGAAGTAGTAAAAGCTCATGCTGAAGGGACCTGTACCCTTAAAAGCCCTAGATGGTGTGATGAGTAACTTGTCAAAAGTGCTAAGGAATGACTTAGTTACTAAGGATTAAATTGTCCTTCTGGTGAAGAGGGGTAAATAGTTTGAGAGAATTTTTCTGTGAAAATGAATAGTTAAATAAAGCTACAGATTTAGGGATTGCTGGTGTCCGTTTAAGGATAGGAGAAGAGCGCATGGCCATCCTTACACCCATATATGCCTTAGTCTCTATCTATAGGTCTAATGATGCAGAAGTACTTTATAACAACTCACTGTTATAACTAGTCTCATGACATTTTGAAATTAAATATTTTTATGGAGTTCAGCTGCTTTTTTCTGACTGGGCAACTTCCTCTCCACTTCACATACAGAGCGCATTTCTTTATATCAGTGTTCTTTTCATTGCTGATTAAACTGAACAATAAACTTCTAATTAGGAGGTCTTGAAAGTTCTGGTTTTGATGTTAGCTTTGCAAGTTATTCACTGTGGGAGGTGATAGGGTAGTGAGGGTGCTTCTGAGTCATCCCCAATGCCCAAGTTGCTATGCAGGATATAAAAGACGTGCAGGAGAAGAGAACTAGTCAGATTTGGAACCTACTTTTACATCACTGTTACCCCCAAGATAACCTCAATTCATTAAAAAAGTTATTTCTTGGGAAGTGTCTTAAAAGGTTGTTTGAACTTAAAGCTCAGGCTCAGTTGGTATTCAGACCATATCTATTCTCTACATTATTTGGGGCCACGCTTTGAAGTTTTCTCTTTCTCCTGGGTATTTCAGCTAATATGGTTAACTGCAAAATCAGAGCACAGAAAAATACCATATCATCATATTACTTGTCTCAGACTTGAAATGCAACAAGAAACTTAAGAAGAAAATAGGTCTTATTACAAATTAATACAGAGCTTTAAATAAAATCTTGGAGACATCAATTTGAAAATTGTTTTAACTTAGTAATTTATTTTCTTTTCTTATGATATATGCATTAGAGGTTACATTATAAAAAATTTGTTTTCTGTCTTTTCATTATGTGTCCACTACTTAGAAGCAGAAGATTTTGCCACTGGAGTAAGTCAAAAGAGTGTTTAATCAGATTCATCATTTCTTTTTTCATACATTTTATCTCAAGTTTCATACATGTGCACACATAGAGTTATACATGTGCTTTGTCACTCACTTTACTGCAAGGAATGGCAGGAAATTCCCTGTTGGATGGCAGCATATACGTGATTAATGCCCTGACCAATCCCAGCAGCTTTGGAAGTTCTGTTTGAATGATACCTAAGAGAAAACAGTTTCTTCCTTCATAATGTTCTGAGTTCTTTACTTTTCATCCTCCCAAATATATCCTAGCAGGTCCTTATCACATTTCATAATTTGACATGACACATGAAGTTAATTGCAGGTTATTAAAGTAGCTAGACAAGTTAAAATGATGGTTTCACTGAAAAGAAATCTGAAAACAAAATAGATTTGTATTTCATTTTGCAAATACAGACATTTTGATATGGAAGTTTTTGTATAGAGACAGTGATTTGGTTGGTCTTTCTTCAGAATGCAAAATATAATGAAAACTCCTTTACACATGATGCACAGTTCCTATTTGTTAATTTTTGGTGCTCAGATCCAGTTCATCAGGTTAATGGGCTTAGAGTGGAAAATTCAGTCTTTGTCCTCTTTGTTTACCCTAGAGACAGTCCCAGTTAGAAAAGGGAGTAACAAAATTCCTCTGATGTCACATGTGCTGAGCTACTCATGAATTCGTGCTGCCACTTCTCATATTCACTCTGTCACGTGGGAAAGGTCCTTCTAAAAGCACTGCTGGAGATAAGGCATGAAATAGAAATGCCTGTAAGCCAAAGAAAGCAAGTTCAGCTCAAGAGGATCTTCTTTGTGACAGAATTGTTCTGTGCCCAGTGGAAGACTGTGCCAGACAGTCAGGTGTCAGCAGAGGCAGGATGAGAATTGTCTATCAGTGCCCCTGCACTGTGTTTAAAAGACAAGCAGTGCTTTATAGCAATTATCTCATCCACAATGAAAAACTACGTTTGGATATGCAGTATTTAAAACACGTTTTATTTTGTTGAAAATCTACCAAAATGTCTGTTTTTCTGAAAAATGTTTACAAGTGAGAAATATTTCCTCTGTCAAAGCCTCTCAAGACACTGCTAATCAGCCATATTTTTTTAAAATGAATATTATAATATTTTTAAAATCCATTTAAACATCTTGCATTTACTTCTAAGAAGCAGTAGTTTGGAATTGATCTGATTTTTTAGAGTTTCCAATTTTGAAATATTTTTGTAAAGCTCTGTTGTATTTTCAGGTTCAGAAAAAAGTAAGTGAGGGTTCTATTTAAACATCTATTAAAATCCCTATTTCTCTTTTTTGTGTGCATGCAGTGTGTTTGGAGGAGTTTTTTTATTGCTTCTAAAATATTTGTTATTGCATTTTTAAGGCAATTTATATGTTGTTGTTATGTGCCATAATGACATCTATTGCAGCAAAGTGAGACAATATCAGACAGAAATCATTAATATTTCCTAGATTCCAATCTGAAACTCAGAATTATCAACAATGCTTCATTGGTTTGAGTGCTTCTGTCTTACTATATTTTAGCAACTTCATACTAGAAAAAAATTTGGCATTTACAGTTACTGATAATGAAAAATTTGAAACTAAACTAAACTAAACTAAACTAAAATCTGTGTATGGGTGCATGTGCAAAGTGGTGCATTGTTAAACCAGAATTAGGGAAAATAGAATAATATTTCATGTAATGACTGCAGTTAGTAGTCTGTATGTGATGAAAAGACATGAAGACAAACTGAATGTGTGGGTGTTTGTGTGTGTACAAAAGAGGAAGGGAGATTACAAACTGAATTTAAAAAACCCCAACATCCACTGCCACCAGTACTGAGTAGAACTGCCAAAGATGCCAGCTTCGTCATTTACTGCAGCTGCGCACCTGCAAATGCCACCTGGATTCTCTGTCACTGCAGCAGTTTCAGAAAGGTCTGGATATGCAGCCACTGAGTATTCTCATGTTTTATCTACAAAATATTCTAATTACTTTTGCTGCTAATAAATAACAGAGGGGAAAAAATGCCTCTAGATTTTGGCTCTGTGAGCAATAGGGGTTGCAGTGGTTAAGAGTAACTTAATCTACTGTGCCAACAGCTGCAGCAGTAGACTGCACCAAGCAATCAAATCAGGATTAAAGAAAAAGTCACATTGGCTTTAATTGTCTTAGTTTGTCTGCTTGGCGTACATTGCAGAAAACTATTAATTCAGGCTGTTTACAACAAAGAAAAACCTCAGAAAGTTTAGTGTTTATGAGCAGTCCAGCTGAAATGCAACTTCCTTAAACTTTCTTTGCATTTCTTACTATCAGAAAGAAAAATTATAATATATCACCAGTTTTCTCAGGGAATAGCTATTATATATTAATACTATTTACATTCAATAGAAAAATGACCCGTGCTGTATACTTAGATTTATTTTAAATTAAGTCATAACACTGAAGTCTCCTGAACAGTGGAAAAATGGAGAAAGTAGGGTCTGATTATCAAATCACACAAGTTATGGCAGTCGGCTAATGTCTTGGTGATTCCAGACTATCTGGATTGACAATAAATGAAGGAAAATTCAAATGGGAAGACGTGAAAGATCACAAGTCTATGCCTACATAAATACAGTCAATTTTCTCACTGATCTGTAAATCTCTGTAGTTCAATCCCTTGGCCATCCTTTCATCCTGAAAGGTCTGCTGAATTTCTGAGTGTGAGGTGAGCTGTTCTTCTTTTTGTTCACTGGAATCTTTTTTATCCTATCTGGTAATTCTTTTTTTGCAATCAGTCAGAGACGTGAAAGGAGAAATGAACAGTCTCCAGCCAGTTTCCTAAGAGAGCCACAGAAACGAACCTAAGACTCAGTCTCTGATAATGGAATTATGTTTATACTCTAAGAATGTGGAGGGATATTTATCAAGATAACAAAACATGTAAGAATGTTCAGAGCTGTCAAGGACCTTGAAAACATTGTGTGTGGTACACTGGGAAATGCAGAACAGAATGGAGGAACTCAGTGAAGAACAACATATGATAGGATCATCACATCAATTATATATATTTTTTTTTTGCACTCCAATCCATCTCTGGGGATCATAGGGAAACCATAGGATATGCAGTATCAGTAATCATGAGGAAACAAGATTAGAGCACAGATAAAGATTTGACTTACATTGAGAGAACCCAAAGCTGGTTTTACCTGTACATAACTGGGTGATAGCCAAGCACTGAGACAAAAGGAAGATTATGGAAAGTAATGTGGTTTATAAAATAAGGTATCAAAACTTAAGTAATTCTTTAGGTTATGTTAGAGGCTCGATGAAATCTGCTAGAAACACGTGAATTTTAAAATGTTATGGAAGAAAAAGAGGCATCATCTATAGATTAAAAAGACCTAACAAGAAAACAAAAATAAATGAAGGTCTATGGTCTCAGTGTTACAGGGCTCAGAAATAAATGAAGCATATATTGTTAAGCATATCAGAGAGTCTACAAAGAGGTTTGTGAACTCATTTTGTTCACTCAAATTCAGCAAGAGGCTTTGAGTAAGAATGAGAAAGGTTGCTCTCCCATGGGAACCTTTCCTTAGAGCTGTGTTTGTCAGAGAGAGTAGTTCACACTTAGCCAGTTCTTGTAGTAGACACAAAACTTTGCATACAAATGTAACTAAACAATCAAAATAATTGCACATATTTGGATGCTAGTTTTTACTGAATATGGAATGTAGGAATGTTACTACTTCCCATGGAAGCCCCTATAGTGTTTAAAATAAGCTTTTGTAACCTTATTCTGCATTGTGTCTACCTTGACAGGTACTGTGCATTGTAACATTAGAGCCATTAGTACAATGGGGTGATTTCTATCCGTTTTGTCATATATATAACAAACTACACTTGAAGTGATTTCTTGTAATTTTACTGTCCAATGGGCTTAGCAGAACACAATAAAACAGGAGAAAACAATAAAAAGCAGTTTTAATATGTTCCTTTGAGGATCCAGTGTGCCCAGTGCACCATCAGAAGGGGCAGCATAAAGTGGTATTTCCTTCACAATGATTAAGAAATTGCTCTTAGAATATACAACACATCTTCCACAGGTACTTAGCCAGCTCCCTATCCTGCTTTGTTTTTGACAAGGAGTATCTCCACAAAAGCCTTTGCATTTCTCCAAGGAGACAAGTTGCTATCAATGAAGCTGGTATGGGAAAAAAACAGAGTATTTTTATTCCTTGCAGGCATAAAGAAATATGACCCAATCTAGAAAACAAACTTAATTGAGAACTGCTTGGGAGTTCACAATCTTTTTCAGGTAAAAATTATGTCCTTTACAAAATTTGGATGTTCTTTTTTCAGTTTATTGATCTTAAAAAAAAAAAAAATTAATTGTCCAATTCTTTTAGTGTTTTGAATAAATGATGCTGAGCTGCTCCAAACAAACATTTCTCTGATGCACTCAGTTCCAAATAAGAAAACATTAAAAGATTTTCTGTCGATATAATCTAAGATTTTCTGTCATCTGTATATGGAAAAGACCATAAGCAACAGTTTCCATCTTAACTATGTGTAAGTAATATGTGCTTGGCAGATTGCATACAATTAAAAAAAAACAAACCAAAACTATCAGAAAAGTGTGAATTCTTTTTTTTTCTTTTAGCATTGTTGGAATGATTAATAAGAGCTGGATACCCACTACCAAATAAGAACAAATCATTCTGCAGAGTAGAGGTGGGGAACCCCAGATTTACTTCAGGGAATTGTAGCTGATACTTGCTAGGTATGACTATGAAGACATTAGAGCTTACTTATAGGATGACAACTGTATCAGCAGTCTGCTCAAATCTGTGAAATCTGGTCAACCTGTGTAATTATCATACAGTTGAACAACTACAGTTGAAAGAATGTACCATGAATTCATGAGAGCAAAACAAAAAAAATGGAAGAGGAAAGTCAAAGAAATTATTTACCTTTTATTCTCACTTATAAGTAAAGACTAAATTTGGACTATTTGACTTCATGAAATGTGAAGTATTGAAAATATTCATAGTTTAATCTGTGTATCCTTATTGCTAAAAGACAAAAATTAATTAACTTTCAGAAATACCTGGAATGTATTCCACTATGGAAATTTATTTTAAAAAATGAATGATTTTTTTCTAAACAAAGGCCCTGTAAGTGGTAGAAAACAAAACGTGAAAAAAAGAAAAATGGAGAACATTTATTCTTATTCTACTTACTTTCCCTTCCAATCCTTAATAAATATAAACATGTTAAATTAATTTTCATAGTGATTTTCTGGCTTTCCCCACAATCTGAAGCAAAGAAGTTGATTTGGGGTGATAATCCTTTAACATCTGACAAGTTTTGGGCCCTGAACTGTACACTGAAACTCTGGTTGTTGGTAAGTAGAAAACGCACTTTCTATGTAAAGCAAATAATTCTTACTGGCATAATTGAAATCTCAACAGTCCAGTCATATAATTACCATTAGTCCAGTTACCTCATTCTACACAGAATATCTAGTTGTTATTACTACTTATATAAAAAGTCATTACTGGTGAGTTACATTATGAGGACAAGAAAAATTAAGCAAGCCACCTGGTCATCAGGAAAAATGCTGCTGCAGCTAAACCAAGTGAAAGCAGCAGCAGATAGGTTAAGTTCAAACAGAGTAAGTCTGACAATCCTCAGTCTTGAGGCCTTGCAAACTCAATGCAGAGTTTGTGTCCTGTGACTGCCAAAGTCAGTGTTGTGTCCCTGGGATCCAATGTTGCCTCTAATTGACAGAAGTGAGATGTCCTTGTCACTAGCAAATACGTCTTTACGAAGTGGCACTGATGAACAATCAGCCAAAGCTTTTGTTTATTTTCTTTCTAATCTTAAATTGATTCACAGATTTCTTTTACTGAATCCCTCAAAACCTCTGTTCTTGTGAAATATAAAAGGTCAAGATTTCACAGTATAAATGCTTGCTTCATGGTCCCTTTTTGAGCTCTTCATCTATAATAATAAAGTTTAAAGGCACCTCTTCTCTGGCAAAACACAGTGATTGTTTTGCTTCCTTTTTGGTCTCTAATTTATATAGTGATTTTCCTTCCTTAGGAAAAGAGCAGTGGACTTAAATCTGTGTAATTCATAATGTGGGCAGTGGGGTCATAATGATAAATAAAAAGGTAGGTCTTTCTTGTCTCTTTTCAGCCATACACCTGTTGTCGTTTGCCCAGGAAGTCTGCCCAGCTCTCACCCAGAGCGCTTGCTCCATGGCTCAGAGGTGCAGCCACGGGCGGTCGGCTCCGGCGCCGCCGGCTGACACCTCCTGCAGCCGTGGGTCTCTCACGGTGAGGTGAGCACCGCCTCTGGTGAGCAGCTGGCGCAGCGCAGTGGTAACGGGAAGGAGATAAGAGGCTGCAGGAAAGGTTTTTCTCCCATGCCCTACGGGTTCCCTGGGATAGGGGAGAAGGCTTCCCGGGCCTGGGAGGTGGAGCGACGAAAGAATGCACGGCACCCAGTCTGCAGTCTTCCAGGGGATTTATTGAGGGTCTTCAAGTGAGGGTCTGGGGACGGTGAAGAGAGATGGAGAGACGGGGACGGTGAAGGGCTGGACGTCCAGAGTCTGGGAGCCCCGAATGGATGGTTACGGGGGATTATAAGGGGAGGGAGACAGGGAGTGCCTATCCCCGAGGGGCCAACCAGGGAAGTCTGAGGGAAGAAGGAAAGGGGTACAGACCAATAGGTTTATAATAGGGGAGGGTACAATTTTTAAATGAACCAATTACATACAAAGCTCAGGGGAACAAAGGAAAAGCTTCCAGAACCAATTCTATATAAAAAAAGGGGGTGGGAGAGTGTGCAGGACCAATGGTCTTTAGATTAGATACATATTGAATGTCTCTGCTGCAGGGGCTCACTGTTTTTTCCAAAGCTCTCCATAACTCTAACAGTTCAGGCTGTCACTGCCTCCTGAGCTGGTCCTTTACCTACTGTAATCTGCAGCCACAGGCTGCCACATACACCCACAAAGAAGTCTTTTCATCATCCCCTTCATAAACATAGTAACACCACTAAATATTTTTATGCCTTTAAATACATTTCTGAATGTGAATGCTGATTCACATTTGTCCTTTACCTGCCATGGTTGTTCTACTTTGCTTTCTCTTATTCCCAAGCAAAGCCAAAGAGTTCTGAGGCATCTTAGTCTGAGGGCAAGTTATGATGAACTAAATTTTCTGCTTGTTGTGTTTACAGAATGCAGATGTTGCAATTACCTTCGAATACGACATTATGGACTAAGAATTTCCATTGTTAAAAGGTGAAATAAACCAAATGTGTAGGCTACGGAGTTTTGTTATAATTTATATTATTGTCAGAGTTTAGGTAAATAATTCTATAAAATTGCATAATACAATGAATGTACAAATAAAGAATTTGTTTTCTTGCTTTCAATCCCAGTGAAGATCAAAATAAAATCTTAAATCATGCTTTTTATTCATTTTTTAAAATTATACTCTTACCTGCTTTGCCAACCTAAATTCAGAGAAGAAATCAAATCTCACTGTTAAAACTATATAGAGTCATCCAAAGAACTTGCAAAGACTAATAGAGAACAGTCTGCCCCTGAAAATGTTTTCTGAAGCACAATACCTACCAATCACATGTATCCACCAAAATGGTTGAAGAATATGTAAAATGTGTGAGATATAATACCTGCACCAGCAACAGTTAGCGTATGTAATCACTCATTTGGAAGCCTCTGCTTGTCACCTATTTACACTTGTGTCTATACATTTTATGATCAAATGTAGATATCTTCATGGTTCCATTTGGAAAGTGTTGACTTGGCCTTCAGTAAATGTTCCTCTTCTTGGATAGTTATTCAAATGAAATGTCTGAAGTCACTGCTACTTTTCTACCACAAAGATACGGGAGCCAGATAGTCTCCAAATCTGGGCGACACAATTCCTACTTGTCAAATGCACCCTGAGGCTCTGAGAGTGTGCATTTGTCACAGCTACAGTGCAACTGGGTGGGTCTGACTGATAGTGATGGAGTAAAGTGCCAACATAACTGAGTAAGATTGAAGATGACTACACCGATATGCTTGAATTGGCATTAGTATTAATGAACAGGACAACACATATCTTGACATGAGTAAGTGGTCACAGCCTGGGAGTGTGGAAGTGAATATTAGCTCACATGACTTGGTGTAACTCTGCATGGGTGTATGTGTGACACATGAATGATTACTGAAGTCAGTATCGGTGGGTGGGAGTAGCAGTGTCACTTTATATAAATGAGTATCCCTGACAAGGGGCAATTTAGCTTTAGTCTAAAGATTTCCTGTTGGTAGAGAATAACCTACCATCTTCCAGTGACAGAATCTCCACTCCCTTCAGGCAGTTATTCTCTGCTTTCCATTAGATTGTGATATTTCTTGATATTTCTGAAACTACAGATATGTATCACTCTGATTAAGCTTGGAAAGAGATATTGTCTTTAATCTCAGCTTGAATCCAAGCCTTCATTATGGTATAATATGCTCAGTTTCTCTAATAGATGATATCTGTTTCCTGATTGATGGGATATTATCTCTCTTTCATGCTCCCTGTCAAAAGAGACTTCTAAAATTATTAGGTTATAAAACTATCTATATGTATTCATGCACATTTATGCATGTATGTATGTTTGCAATCCTTAAAAAGTAATTAATATGACTTTAGAAGAAAGTAAATCTAGGTATTAAATAAACTTGATTTGAGGGGGGTAGAAACCTCTTCATGCAGCACTAAATTTACAACTGGAATCCTGAATTTTTGTGAGGGTACATTAGCCCTTTTGAAGCTGCACTGGAAACAGGTCCATTGTAAGGGAAAGCTCCCAGCTTTACCCCAGACAATCCCTGGCTCACAGGGGTTCTGGCTGCAGCAGCAGGGCAGAGCTGAAGCTGCAAGAGTTAAACGGTAAGGTTTGCCCAGCTGTTCCTAAGGGTGAGCTGGGCAGCAGCTGCTAGCACTAACCAGCAGTCAATCCCAAATTCCTCTGAATCAGTTGGACATTTTTCTGTGCCAGCTCTGGATTCAAAATGCCTGGTTATGGATATGGGATGAGTATGCATGGTCATGCCATTCTTCTTCCAGGCATGGTGATGCAGTCTCCTTCTGTGGACAGCTCCCAGCACCTAGAAAGAGTGAGGGAGAAGAGTTAGCTTCTGATGGTCCTTCTCAGGGTATGGCTGTCTCAAAACTCTGTTTTTTCCCAGCAGAAGCAGGTATCTACCTTTTCCTTGACACAGCCCAGGATTAACAGCAATAATTCTGTCAGTGTGTTAATTCTGTGTGGGCATTGCCCCAAGCAGAGAGTTAAGAGCCACTTTTTGGTTAAGAAACATGAGCATAAAAAGACTTCACAATAATCATGCAAGATTTTTAATAAATGTGGGCTTTACAAAATGTAGCAAAAGAAAGAAGTAAAGCAAGTAGGTCCAAACTGGACACCAGTGACCTCAATTCCTCTCTCTCTATATAAGGACAGGTATAATTCTCCTCCCTTTATTCGCTTGACAAAATAAAACTCACACACACTCTTGTACTCTTTTTGTCATTCCTAATACTCTCAGAAATGTCTTTCTTTAGTCAACCATCATTGCTGTGAGTTTCTTTAAATTATAATCTTCTGAATTCTGGGGAACATATCACCTATTTGATGAAAATTAAAGTTGTTAAATTAACAAAGACTGACTGGAGATATGATTTTTTTCTCATAATAGAAATCCTGTAATACCAACAACTACTTTTAGTGAATCCTATGACAAAATATTTGTGCTTGAGTATTCATGTTCCTATATTTTATTTTCCCAAATAAGACTGGATTTATGGATATTTTAGTGTCTGCGTATTTGTTATTGAGAACTTGGACCCTGCATTATGTGCTTGAAGCCCTCAGGCTTAGAGATCTCAAATGTGTAGGGAGAATTTAAATCAGTTTTCCCAAGTTAGTCCCCCTAATGTGGACTTCGTATTTTTGATGACTACTCACCTGTTGCTTCTTAGAAAGCTTGTGAATGTGTTTCATGATGAGGCATCTGCAGACTACCCACAATAAGACATTCTGCATCTCCGTTTTCTTGCCTGGCATTCATGTAGCAGAAGAGAAGTAGTGGACTTTTTTTTTAACTCTAGTGATTTAAAAATGTGACTATAGGAATAATATGAAATACACAAGTGTTGAAAAACTCATTATTTTTACAAAAAGAAAGAGTTACAAATTGTGCTCACGTGACTTCCCATTTACAGGATGTACCCACTTTCTTAACAGTAATTTTCATGAGCCATTTAAATAAGTGACCTTATAAATAAGACTCCGTGTAAATCATGAACACCATCATGCAGGAAGATGACAGATTTTATGGATTGGTCATGGCAAAAATGGCAAATTTCACAGTTTGTCATGCACTAATGGAGATGGTTACAAAAACATAAAGTCATTTATAGTGATAAAAAATGATACTAAAAGGATACAAGTTATACTTTTAACAAATATAAATCATAAAGATATGTGACATGCTGTCAATGGATTTGGGAAAGATTGCTCTAAAGTGGGGAAAGACACAACCAAATAAAACAGCAAAGACTGATTGTGGTGGGTTCTGTCAGAAAGACAAGAAGAAATAGCACAGAAGAATGCAACCACTTCTAATCAAATTCATTGTGCTTGGAGTAGTTAAATTTGCACAGAAGTGTTGTCTGTGTGTTGTCAAGAGCTCTGATGCATAACATAAACACAGAGGAGCAGAGCAAAGACTTTTTTTAAGCCAGTATAAATGGTATTATTCTGGGACATAATAAAAACAATTCTTATGGTAACAAAGTTTTGTATATAAAGCTGCCTTGCAAAGTGCAAAATCTGATCCAGCCACCTGTAACGATGTCACTTCAG
Source organism: Entomyzon cyanotis (assembly GCA_024500445.1). Lineage (NCBI taxonomy): Eukaryota > Metazoa > Chordata > Aves > Passeriformes > Meliphagidae > Entomyzon > Entomyzon cyanotis. The sequence goes on along the minus strand of JAKEPQ010001006.1, from coordinate 16,096,009 downwards.
TCTGTGATATTTTCTGGTTAATCTAAAGAGGGTTCAACCTTAGTGCCTGCTTAGGGGGAAGCCAATAGGCCAGCACATTTAACAAGTGTTGGCTGGGTTTTGTATTCCCTGGCTTTTGACTGGTGTTTCTGAGACACTGCTTAAATGTTCCTGCCATTGGAAAAATATTACTGGCTCTAGACAGATGTCTTGATTTCAACTACTCAAACCTAGAATTTCTTTTGAAAATGTGCCATCGCTCAACTCTGCCTGGAGCAGGTGGCTCGACAAGAGACCTTCTGAAGCTCATTCCAGTCTGAACTGTTCCATTATTCTCCCTGAAACCTGTCTGGAAAACTATGTGTCAGTGCTGACTGAAGTATTTCTGTATGCAGCAGCCACCCGGTATGCTGAAATTATAGAGCTCACCACTGTTTTGTGACCTCTCAGCAGAATTTACCTAATTAAAGAGATTCAGAAGTACAACATATCTGAAGTTAAAAGGAGTCTTAGCTCAGCCAGAAGTGAGATGGCAAGAAAATACCATGATTTAAACAGCAACTGAAGAGCCAGTTATGAAGCAAAGTGAGGCCCAGATGAATATACATCTTGTGATGGATCCAAAGATGGAGTGATAAAGTATTATTTGGAAGTTAAATATGTTGATTAGAGAAAAAGTGTAAAAAACAATTTCCTTCTTGAAATTTTTTTTCCAAAATGTAATGTCTCTTTGAAGCTTATAAATCTGCAGCTTGCAAAGTCTGCATCTCTATCAATTCCCAAAAGGATTTTATCTTAGTTAATGAACTCTAACAGGGCTGCAGAACAAGACTAAAGTAGCACCTTCTGCAGCAAACTTATACAATGGGTGACATAAAGGCATTTAGTTAGAGAACTTTTTCAAGAGGCAGTTAACAATAATTTGAGAATGCAGTAGGCAATCCACTGCAACTCTTGCTCTAACAAGAGAACTATTCAACCAGTCTTCTTCAACCAATTGATTCTCTTCTAGCTTGTTGCAAGTACAATATGAAATTTAATTTTTTGAAATATGGAGGATATAGGAGTGCATGTTGTTTATTGACTCTGTTAGCTCTTCATGCACTGTATAGGGAGAACAAACTCAAAGGAAACTAAGAATAAGAACCTAGAAGTGATGAACCCAGAAATAACAAACCTAGGGGAAGCAAGAATCACAGAACTGCATGTACAGTCAGCAAAAATGGCTCAACCAACTTGCAATGTCTTGTTACACTGTAGTAAAACAGCTACATGTCATTGGGCAAAAAATAGACATCTGCTTCACATTCTGCGGAGCTGTGATCTGTTCACAAATTCCAGAAGACATTATTTCAGGAGGTAATCATTGAGCTTTGTTTTGTATATTTTCATAATGCTAAGAAGAGCTGTGTGAGGGTGTGTATGCATACATCCACGTATAGAGAGACACATAAAGCTGTAAAGATATTAAAATAATGTGAGCTTAGATGTAGCCTCTTACTACCACAGCAAGAAATATATTCCAAAGTATTTCCCAGAGTGACAGTGTCATGTAGATAGCTATAATATTTAAATTGACTTGTGGGGTAAAGGAAGAATAGGTTCTGGACCCAAGGGTACCTTTGAACAGTGAAATCATAAAGGTAATGAACCTAGTTTTAGTGACGAATACAGACTGCTATCTTTCATTCAAAAAGAAATTACTGTCACCAAAATCTATTCATTGTGCCATTTTCAGTTCTCACTATGATTATTCTCAGTAGAATTAGGTACTAAAATTACAATTCTTCATATGTTTTATAAATCATAGTAGTAGACTTGAGTATTTTGACCTTTTTAATATTCCTTGGTTTGATTGGCCATTGTGCCTATCTGTTCCATGTATCCCATTATTTTACTGCCTCTCTAACCTATGGGGAAGGAGATGAAGTCGGTAGCCAATGAAGATGTAGGATATTGTAAAGGTCAAAGTACTAACATTATTGCTAAATATTTCAGAGCATACTTTAAGTATTAAAGTTCTGACTGCAGTTTCTTATAACTAATGTTGAGCGAAGAGCAGAAAATAGTATGAATTTTTTTCAGTATGTGAAGTTGGCCAAAATCAAAGTAACCACACAGGGAAACTGTAGCACACTTATTACAACTATATTACTGAGTACTGGCTCAAATTATCTCAGAACTATGCATTTAAATCAATACTTAGAGAAGGATAAGAGCATTATGCTACTGCCTTAGATCTCTTTATCTGAGCATAGGTAGTTCATATTTGAAAGTTTTCTGCAAATATGTAGGAATGTGAAAGAATTATTAATCATTTAGGAGATTAATAATTATCATAATTTTGTCAAGCGTGTGTATGTTGTGTCTGGGTGGAGTGCTACCCAATAGACAGTCTTTAACAGTAATGCGTAAATGTAAAATGTTAATGGCCTGCTTACATCCATGTTTCTGGGACTTGAAGGAATCTGGACAAGTCGGGATAAAATCTGAGTGCTTATTTTCATGGTGCTTTCCCTTAAACTGGAAGCAACATGTACCACTGCTTCTGTATTGAATTTGCTCTACAAATTATTTATTTCTTTTTCAAGTAACCTACTCAGATTATTTAAACAGAGTATCTGAAGCTTCTGTATGTTGATTTGTAATGATGTAGGATCCAGAACTTCCATAATATAGCCAGGTGAACTGCTAACATCCGATGACTTGCCTTGGAAGTACAAGTAAATAGGCACTATGATACACAAAAATCTATTAGTAAAGAAAAACACTATAGGAGTAGTGTCAAAATTATGGCAAAGACATTTCCCTCCCAGTATAACTGGAGCCACTCCAGAAAGAATATTAATACTGCGGGATTGTGCTTTAATAGCTCTTTTTACAATGTTGGCCTTTGGTACCATAAGGCTGACTAAAATCCACATGCACACACATCATCTTAACTGCAATAGGAGCTTCTGTTGGAATGTAATATCCAGCATCACATGGCTTTTAAGGTGTATTACTATCTTATTGTGCACAGTATAGCATATATCTTTTAAAAGAGAAACAATTATTCCAAATGATTCTGCTAAAAGCTCTTACAATCATTTTCTACATTTCCATAAGGAGTACTTGTAAAGTTAGAGATCAGATTATCACCAATTTGAATCTCAAATGTCCAAAGAATATTTGAAACCTGTGTAACCTGAACCCTAAAGCTAGGCCTGCTAACAAAACCAGTCCGGATTACACTTTCAGTTAAAGTTTATCATCCAAATGATGAGCCAAAAATTTCAGTTTTGCTGGATCTAATGTAAAATATCAGTGCTTTAGACTGACTTTTCATCCGCTAATACAATCTTGCTAACTTCAGCACTCAGGGAATATTTGTATTCAGGATGAATTGCAGTACATGACTAGAACTTCTACTGAAATCTTTCTGAAAAGTGGTACTTTGTACTCCATCAACTCAGAGGAGTAGTTAAACTGACTGTGGTAGATTATATGCTGTGAGAGATGAAGACAGTACATTATCATGATTATAATTCATGTGTCTAGAAATCCCTACTCCCTTTCTGTTTTCTTCTGTTTCTCTCCTCCTAGAAAATTCAGCGGGGATTCTGTGACAGCTCAAAAAACCATAAAGTGATGTTTAATCTGGGTTTTCCTTGCCATTACTTATCCCTCCGCCTCTGCCTTTAGTTTTAGGTAACATAAAGATTGACTTAAAAGGGCATACCTGAGGTGTTCATGATGATCTTTGCACATTTAATACAGTTTATCAAAGTTCCATGATTTTAGAATCCAGATACACATTGCTATGAAGCAGATGATGAGGGAACAGTGACATTTTCCTAACAGCAATGAATTCCTATTAAAGCAGCATGAAGGTGGATGAATTAACCCAGAGATGGTTTAATGTTTTAATGGGTAGGGGTGACAATTCGGGTCTCTCCACAAGCCACTGGACAAATATCAATATAGTTTATTCAAGGTACTGTCATCAATGCAAAAATGAATTAAATGTAAAATAAAGTGTAATTAAATAAACAATTGGAACAAGTTACCTTCTAGTTGGAATCCTGTGCAAAAGGGATTTCTCATTACATGAAGAGTAATGAGCCTTGTATTTTCCTGAGAGGAGATCTTTGAAATAAATGTTTTTGATGGAGATAAACATCCCTTGTATTACTTGGTGTCAGTGCCAGATACCCACAGGACTCTATGACAGTCAGGGCCACATGATGCCATTCTTCTTCCCTGATATGCAGTGAGATGATTTCCAGCAGGGAGGACACAGGTGTGTGCAGGCTCACCAAGAAGCACTCAGTGGGCGTGCTTGGTCTCAGCATGGGAACAGAGTAGGTGACAGGACATTGGCATCACTGAAGTCAGAGCCAGGGCACCTACACCTGTGAATCATGGTGCTAAATGAACTAAATGAGAGGTAGGAGTGCCCCCCTGTATGTCTGTCTGGATGTGTGCTTGAAATTTGTGAAAACGTGCTATCCACCTACCTCTTCCCACACAGTTAGTATTCATCAAGTTCAAAGGTCAACAGTTGAGAGCATGTGTTTGTGCATTTTTCTGCAGCATTAAAGTGTGTGTCTAGGTAGGAGGAAAACCATATTTTATTGTCAGTATGGAGCACACTTCTCAGAATGTAACACCTTTACCATTTCCTTTTCATACTTTTATTAGGTGCTGTATGTATAAGCATAACTTTATAATTAAGTAGATTTTGATAATAGACCTCAATTTCCAGGTTGTAGTGCCCTTTTAATTCTCCACATGATGTCCCAGTCTAAAAGACATTAAAAGAGATGTTCTAATGTTGAAAAGAAAAGTGAGGGAAATCAGCATTAAAACTTAGTAAAGTCCTAGGTAGTAAAAAGCCTTTGTGCTGAAGATTGTTCTCCCACAGTGTAACAGAATTTTCTTTAAGCTTTTACAGTCAGATCTCATGCAGTTGAAATATCATAATCAAAGCTCTTTGCTGCCTTGTGTTGAATCTACTGTACTTGAAATCTTTTTATTTAGTGAGAAACAGTGTTTCTACCCTAAATAATATGATGAAAGCATTCAAAATGTCAAATGAACATTCACCAGCTAAAAATATCTCCACTTTTTACTATTACAATAGTAGAGGGAATTGCCTGTAGGTGACTGGAATGATTAAAAAGGAATAGAGAATATACAATGGTTGCTCCAAAGGGACTGTGAGAGTTCATCACACTCTCAGGTGTCACTGTTACTTTTATCCCCAATTTCCTAACCAGGATGGTGCACTACTTTGTTCAGGACAGGTTTGCACTGTCGGGAAAACTACAGTTTTGTTCAGACTCCTTTGTCAGTTTTAGCTTCCACTTGTTATCCTTTCCATTCTTTCCTATGTGAAGGTAGTGTTAGCTTACAAATAGCTATTCCACAAAGAAAATGAGCCCTACCATTCTGTGCACATGTCAGTCCATGGTTCAAATTTTTAAGAAAATGACACATCTGAAAATGTATAATCTGTAAGTTAAGTAAATAAATGTGTGCATATCTCTGCTTCTCCTGGCATCATGAGGAAGAGAACTGGTTACTGGCAATATCTGAAGAAAAGTAATAGGTGAATACTTTTACAGTGACTACCCCTATAAATTGGTAACTTTTTGAAATAGGATCTGTTTAAAGTCTATCATGTTTCCTTTCAGTAGGATGTAACAGTATACCAGTATTTAATGCTTTTCTTAGCCTTAAAAAGTCATTAAGAATACAATATTTCATAATGTCTCATCACTACACTTATCTCTTGACATAAACAGACTTATAAAGATGAGAAAGTTTCCTGCTCATGGTAGCTGTTACGAAGAACTTTGTAATACTGCCTGTTTTCCTATTAAAATGTCACTGGATTCTAAATAACTCTAAATCACCTCATACAGCCAAGATCAACAAACCCAGCAGAAAAATATATACTGGTATGTGGTACATATATCCATGATTAAATGTGCTTAGAATATACCAAGCATGGCATAAAGAGTCAACACCAAGAAGCAAATAAAGAGAAAGAGCAGTCTAGCTCCTTCCATTCAAAGGACGGTTTTCCCTCTGTATTCCTCATGTGTTCTCCACAGAGACAGAAAGGAACACAGGTCTGGAATTGTTTTAATTTTGCGCATGAGTGAGAAGAGAGCCCAGAAACGGGAAAGAAAGCAGAGAAAGGAAAAAGTCTGGGGAAGAAAAGGGGGGCAATGAAGATTTGTCACATGGGTTTTTAAAATGTACTTTGACTCCTTGTCATTTTGCCAGAGGGAAATGTTCACAAAAACCTTGGCTAGGGATAGCTACGGCAAGTTCCTGGTGAGCTGTGACTTGGAATAACTAGATGGACACACAGCCATCCAGCCATGTCTGCTAGTGACTACTGACAACGAGTGACAGAGACTGTCTTTGTAACACTCTGCGACGACCTATTGCTTACACAGGTCTTTACACCATCAGGAGGTTTTGGAAGCAGCACCAGAACCATCCATTTCTACATTTGGAAACTCCTCTGCTCAGGGAAGGAAGGTGCTGAATCTTTATGGTCTGGTAGACCCTTAACAACTTAGTCTGCCTCAGCAGATGCAGCCCCGGTGTATGGGGTTTGTGTGGAAAGGTCACTGGAATTCCCTCTGAGAGAACATATTTAAGAAGAGGAAAACACTGCAGTGCCACAGCAACTGGGAGAGAGGAGTGAGAAAACGTCAGATGAACAACCCTGAAGACACCAAGTTCAATTAAGGGAGTGGGAAGAGGTGCTGCTGGCTCCAGAGCAGTGATTCCCCTGCAGCCCCTGGTGAAGAGCCTGGTGAGGCAGGTTGTCACCCTTCAGCCCATGGAGTTCCATGGTGGAGCAGATATACACCTGCAGACTCTGGAGGACCTCACTCTAGAGCAGATGGATGTTCTCTGAAGAGGAGACTGTGACCTGGTGACTGGAACAGGCTTCTGGCAGGACCTGTGGATCCATGGAGAGAGGAACCCACACTGAAGCAGGTTTGCTGGTAAGACTTGTGACCCCATGGTGGATCCATGCTGGAGAACTCTGTTCCTGAGGGACTGCACTCCATTCTTGTATTGACCCACAAGCCTTTCATTATATTTTCTCCCATTGCCTGGTGAAGGAGGGAAGGGATAGAGAGGGGTTGTGGGCACCTGGCGTTCTTCCAGGACCAACCAGTCACTTCTCGCCTGATGAGACAGGTGACAGTATAGTGGGAGATATCTTTCCTCAGGGCATTGATGGAGTGCCAAAATTCTTAGTAGAGTAGCTACCCCAGATTAGCCTTACAGAGGGCAGTGCTCTTTTTTTAATTGAAGAGAGGTAACTGTTTTGACTTGATCATAGGAGACCTGCACATCCTAAACTCCAGGAACATTCTATTCAGTATCCTTAATGCCCATATGCTCTTTTTCAATTAAACAACATTACAGTAACTACTTTGTTGCCATTATTTCAGAAAAGTTGAACTTAATCATTGTACCAGCAGGCAAAGTTTTGTATATAATTAAGTCAGGCTAGGAAGTAATGCAGAGGATTCAACTAAAGTCAGTTAATCACAGAATCACAGAATAGTCAGGGTTGGAAGGGACCTCTGGAGATCACCTAGTCCAACCCCCCTGCCAAGGTAATTAAAAGTATATGGAGATTATTTTTTAAGAATGCTGTGTTTTAGGCAACATGAAAAGTTTTCAAATTTAATTCAATGCCTACTACAGTCGACTAAAAGGAAGATTCATGGCATAGAACACCAATCACTCACTTCAGGTAAAGAATAATGATACAATTTTATGAGTTTGAAAATTCCCCTGGTAGCTACTAAGTATACACTTAGTATGTGTTATTTGATGAATAGTATTAAAATTTGTCAAAATAATGAGGATGATGAACAGAAACTACTAAAAATGGTCACCATAGCCTTAAACACAGGGGATCATACTACTGAGTGATGCTAGTTTCTCTAAGTTGTCATTGTCCTGAAATTTCAAAGTGATGAAATGCAACTATTTTAAGCAAGTTCTTTAATGTTGCAGAAATGGGTGAAATACATCAAACAGGATTAGATTTGAAGTACTAGCAGCTTTGTCTTAACTGCAGCATATAATTACCCCATAGTTTAAAGCCCACGTAGCTATTAGATATCGAAACACAAAGCAAATAGAATTTCCTCTGAATAAATACAATTATAGAATTATGCATGATATGTTAAAAAAAGCTTTTAAAAGTTTTTACATTTTGTCCTTTTGATTGTTTACATTTGGAAAGCTTACAAAGACTATGAATATGTCTATCAGAGTATAGACCATAAATATAAATTTAACAGGAAATTTCCTCACCATTATGGGACAGAATTCATACTTGGAAACATTTTTTAAGCTAACTAGAATTATTTCCAAATAATTTATTTCTTTCCCTCTTTATCTTACATTTATGTGTACAAGTTGTCACTTTCAGTCATATATTTACTTTGACCAAGATTCTGTCCACCTTTACTACACCATCAAGTAGTGTGCTATTTTGGGAACACTGCCTCCAAGGTATTTTTTATGGAAGGAATGGTTCAGCAGAGGAAGAATGGCAGAATTTGAACATCTGTGTCACTGCTTTGTTTCTTCCAATAAAGGTGAATATGTTAGAGTTATCTTCTAATGCTTTGCAATGTTGAATGTGTTAAGGATTATATTGGGATTTCACAGGTAGCTTATTATAAGTGGCATGGTTTTTGGTTTGTTTATCATGGTTATATCCTATGTTTATCCAGTTAAAAGTTTGTCCTGCAAAGTCTTTGGCATTTTTATCAATCCAGGATTCACTGAGACTTAAAAGAAATCCCCATGTAAGGAATGGTAAACATAAAAAATAATAACTATGATAATTCCTCCACAGTTGTGTACCAAACTGGGATTACTTGTTTATATAATTTAAATTATATAATAAAAAATTAATGTAAATAATTGTTTTCCTTCTCAATTATCTCAGGATGAATAAGAAAAAATGAGACACAGAAGTTACAGCCAGCTAGTCTATAGAAAACCTGAAGACTCAAGTTATAGTTTCTTAAAAGGACCACAAGAGTACATGCAAAGAGCATGTGTGGTTTGACCTGTTTCTTGATAAGGAGACATTTGCTAGAAATATTGAGCCATCATCCCTGTATGTCCTTAGCTCTTTTACTAAAAAATATTATAAGGTTTCCTTCCTGAGACTGATCCACAGGGAAAAGAATCCAGATTCATTAATTGTGCACAGTGTTTAAAATGACCAGTGCAATCTAATGATTTTGCTTACATTCTGCTTCATGTCATAAGCTGTGTCCTTGGGTTGTGTGCATCCACTGATGCCTGATGTGTTTTTGTCCCTTTTAGTTTACTTTTATACTCTCTTTATATATATCCTTTATATATAACCTTTTACCCTTCCCCATTCCTGTACTTTTTACTCCCTGTATCTTAACCCTACATGTTTATCACCCTAGTACCCCTTGCCCTGCTCAGAATCCTTTGGGGAAGATGAAACATCCCCACAATCTCAAAAGCATGACGCACAACCTTGAACAGAGCTCCATCACTGAGACATGTTTTTTGTAAATGAAGTAGTAATCTTTTGGGGGGGGGGCAATTTTAATAAGGGAGCAATTACTTCATTTGTTAGACTTCTTATTGGAGACTTTTAGATAGGTATTCTAATCTAGGCTGTCCATAAATTGTGTATGGGGGATAACTTCTGGGCTTGTTCGTTGGTGTGCATCTGGAATCCTATTAAACCAAGGTAAAACCCCTTTCCTATACTGTGCGTCTGCATCTAAAAATTTTTTACTAGCGATTTAAGGCGTCACCACAAATTGAAGAAGTTCTGGAAATCTTGTTTTACATACACAAATAACATCAGCAATACAACATTGCTAAGACTGATAAACTTTTAGAAAAGTTTGAGATCTACTATACCACGGAAAATATTTTTACTCCTTATCCTTGAAAAGCACAAAGCTATGACATTATCAAAGACTTATCAAGGCAAAGATGTCTCCTAACCAAGCCTGGGTGCAAACCCTCAGATTAGAAAGGAAGTATGTTATATATCTTTATTAAGAATTAACACTGCCTTTTGATAACATGAAATAATAATTTAAAAAATCAGTTCACTTATTAGTTCACTATTTAGTTAAATGGAGTTTACATTTTATGGTTCTGTGTCTCAGCCAAAACTGGAAGTGTTTTTATTATGACAATGTTGTGATATGTCACAGTCAAGTGGTGTTAGCAGAAGGGAAAAGACAGGAAACAAAGCAACTTTTGACCATTTTCTACAGCAAAATATTTCTGCTACCTGAGAGGTCTAAGTCCCTGCTTGCTTTGATGATCTTCTTATCACCTAGCGGACATACAATTTTTTCACAGCAAAAGAGAACAGCTTTGCATTTAATTTTCAATCATTCAATTTTCATCCTAATACAAAACCACTTTCCCAGCTACATGGGCATTTGCTGTGGCAGATTAAAACAACAGGCCCCCAAATCGATTTGCTTAAAAATGATAAGAATTTCAATAATTATTGCTGTTGTTGTTATTTTCTCATTATTCCATTGTCTCTTGCTGTATTTCTTGTCAACAAATGATCAGTCTGTATGTATTGCCTGTCTTGTTAAATCTGCTTGTCTCTCTGTTGCCTGTGCCCTTTTGCTTTCATCTCTTCTTGCTGCAGTGCAGAGCACTGGGTTTAAGGTGCCAGGTAGGATTAAAGGCATCCCAGGGAGAATTCACTTTTGAAGTGGCAGAAAGTAAATGCTTCTTATCAGCTGTAAGTGCTCCCTGTGTCATTGGCTTTCATGGCTGTGGCATGTCATTTGTAAAGATCTCTTATTTCTGCATGCTGTAGTGGAAAGTAATCTGTCAGCTTTTTGCCAGTGTAACAATTCACTGGCAGAGGCTGCTCTTGGTGGATAATAGTGCCTGATTAGTGGTAAATTAGTATCATCTAATATTCCCATAACAGCCGAACACATGCTTAAATATAATTTTAAAGTATATTATACAGTTGTCTGGCTGATTATATTCTGTTTTTACAAATGTGCTGTCCCATGGCTGAGCCTTTTTTCCTAACCTACATGTTTGACCTGCTTTAGGAAGGGCAGTGATCTCAAGGGTGAATGGATTATTGAATAGCAAGTCCCAGCTACTAGCACTGTACTCTGATTCAGAAATAGGTTGTCCTGGACATACTTGATGAGGAAATTTATAGGGAATACAAAGATACGGTGAATAAGTATTTGATGTACCAAACCTCTTGAAATTATCAACCTTCTTTGACAGGCCTATGTTGCCTATGAATATTTATAGGTAAAGCATGAGTGAATTCTGAAAGATTTAAATCTAGATTGCATTGTTAGTTGCCCAGGTTTAATAATATTTTGTTTCCTTCATTATTAGGTGATAGAACAGTCTGTTGTTATGCAACATATTCCAGCAGATATCCAATTTTGCTAATGGTCATTTACACAATTGAAAATCTTGTTCAGAGACCATGTTCAAGCATTGCATATAAAAATATGATTTTCCAGGAGAGAAACCTTATATTTCCCAGCATTACTCCTTTTTGACAATAAAGAAATAGCATAAACACAGATAAACTTAGTCCACTAACTTCCTCAAAATTAGAATTATTAAAGAAAAGAAACTGTTTCTGTGTCACTTATAATGATAGAAAATAGAGAAAAACCTCTTTAAAGTGAGAAAACACCTGAATTTTTCTTCAATGACCAATGACAAACTCCATCATTTTTTGAATGTCAAAAATGAAATTAATTGAGAAAATTATAACAACTGAACTTGCCAAATAAAAAATCTTGTGGAAAACAGCTGTTAAACTGTGTGAAGGAAGACAATCCAGTTTTTCTAAAAACTTGTACAAATAAATTATGTAGATTTAAGGCTCTAGAAAAAGCCAAACCTATTTCTTTCATTATTCTGATTTTCATAGAATCATAGAATAGTTTGGATTGAAAGAGACCCTAAAGATCATGTTGTTCCAATGTCCTTGCCATGGGCAGGGACACCTTTCACTAGACCAGGTTGCTCAAAGCCTCATCCTTGAACACTTCCAGGGATGAGGCATCCCCAAATTCTCTGGGCAACCTGTTGCAGTGCCTCACCACCTTTACAATAAAGACTTTGTTTCTTATGTCTAAATTTATTCTCTTTCAAATTGAAATCCTTACCCCTTTTCCTGTCACTCCATGCTCTTGTAAATTTTCTCTCTCCATCTTTCTTGTAGGCTCCCTTCAGGTACTGGAAGGCTGCAATTAGATCACTCCAAAGTTTTCTCTCCTACAGGCCGAACAAACCCAATCCAGACAGGAATTAAATTAATTAATTAATTGACTAATTTATGATTTCTCAAATTAATTTAATAATATTAATTCAGATGTTTTATTGATGTTGTTTTCAACTGCCAGTTAACCTTCCTTTTACTGCTAAACTTTATATACAAAGTCCAAATTACAGTATTAGGAAATTTTTATAGGATTCAGATTTAACTCTTCTTTTTCCTTTAGAAAGGAAAATTTTTGGGTGATCTGACATACTCTTGTATTTTAAATTATTCTTTTCTATGTATTTTAAGCAATCTGCAAACGTAATGCCTGTGCTACCCACCTTTTACCCTCATCCATCTAAAACCTCAACCTTCATATAACTTTGAATTTCTTTAATATCTCTCTATATTTTTTCCATTAGTGGCAGTTCTGGATGACTTAAGTTTTACAGGCTCTTAACTTTTCTAACTTGGCTGACGTAGTTTCTCAACAGTGACAAACTTGCCGTGCATCAGAAGATATATATGTGTTTGGAAAATTTAGTACCAGCAAACCAATAAAGTCCCTCCAGAGAAAAGCTTGCTGAACATCGCACTGGAGCAACACATCAATCAATTTCTTAATGTAGTCACTTTACTGCTTCCTTCTTTCCCTTTAATTATTTATTTAAAGGATTGGACCAGGAGAAACAATTATTTCTGTAAAGTTTTATCTTTAGATTATTATTGTACATTCATCTTTTTATATTTTATTTATTGTTTATTTTTAAAAACAGTGTTGTTTTTTCCTAAGGGAAGTAGAGAAAATTCTTCAAGAAGGTCTTCTTTTTTCATAAAAGAAATTACAAAAAAAAAAAATTAGGATGTATTTTTAAATTTAGAATTAATAGCAAAAACATTAATTGAAACCATATTTTATGCCCATCCAAATGAAAGATATCTCTTGAAAGATTTATTTCTTTGTCTTCCTTTTGTGTTGACTTTGCTTATGAGACTCAGTCCAAGAAGAGAAAAATAAACATTTTCTTGTGAATAATTTAAAAACCCCAAACAAACAACAACAGATTAACTGATTCATCAGTAAGATAAAATTTATTTCCAACACACTCTTGCCAGGTACCAGATGTTATATGTGTACTGTTGTAGTAGTAATTAATGGTAAAAGCAGCCAAAGAAATGCTGAAAATGGACAAGGAAAATTAAAACTAGTGTTGAAAGAATTTGGACACTCTTGTAGCATTAACAAGATGCATGATGACTTCACTCATCACGTCACTGTGACCCATTGCCCTGCTATTTACTCTTTCTGTATCCATAAGATCACTGGGAATTGTTGAATTAATTTTATTGGTTATTTTATCACTACAGACTTTGTTTGCTGGTGCCCTAAAGAAGCGTAGAGCTTACTGAGGTATTTTCTCTCACATCTGCATGGAATTACACATACATAGCATTAAGTGTTCATCATGTGTGACATACAAACAGTCCATGGAAAGAGATCAGAACACAGGTCTCCTCTGCAGGTGTCCTGATATATTGAGTGGGAAGGAATTATATTTCCCATTGCTCCTTTTTTTCTGGACCAAACGAAAATACTGAATGAGTTTTTTAAAAAAAATTCAAAGCCACAGCAGAAGAGTGAAAATGTATGACTACTTGAAAAAGTGTAGTGCCTTGTGGGGAAGAGACTCAAGCCTTAGTCCTGTCATGCTGAGGACACTTTTACAAAGGTCCTCTAGTCTCTGAATTATAGGAAATATGGAAGTGGACAGGCACGTGTCTTGTTTCACTGGAATCTTGAATATAAGAATTTCTGCCTTCTGTGTTGTCTATGGAGATCACTCCTGATGTGGGATTGGTCCTAACAGGTTCTGAGGATGCTAATGAGACATATTCATGACCTTGGTGATGAACTGCTTGGGTGTGTTAAGGTAACAAAAGTCCTTATTATTTATAAAAGTAAAGAAACTTTATAGTGAATTTAGGAAATTCTATTGATGAAAACTGAGCTATATATAGAATTTAGGCATCCAAGAGTTCACTGTTTTTCAAAAGACAATTGACACTTTAATGTTTTCATGACAAATCTCATCTAAAAATATTCCAGATAACCTGTTCACCCCATTGCAACTGATGGATACTTTTCTATGGTTTAGTTGCTTTCTACTTCTCTTGTCAGCTAACCCTCAAACCATATCACTTTGTTGTCTGTAACATGACAGGTCAGATGTAAGGTCTGAGGAAGTCAATAGCCCTCTTTCAAATTACTTAAAAGGGGTATAGATAAAAATCTGAGCTTAAAGTTCATATGAAAGCTGCCACATAAAAGTAAGTTTATTCTTCCTTTTTATAGAAAACGAGCTTCACAGGAATAGGTCTCAGATGTCAATGCCATGGTATGCAAGAAATTCTGAATGCAAGTGGGTTTTCTTTGTACACAGAATTGCAGTACAGCAGAGGCAGATTCAGCTGCTGAAAATGGAAATCAACTTTGGAAAATTAGGTAACAATATATTCTGCTCTTGCATAATTGGGTTTCTCATCACTTCCTACAAGCACAGGCAGTGTTTACAAATGTGATGCTGAAGGATGCAAATATTTGCTCCACAAACAATAGGTGGGCTTTTAAAGTCACTAGCTGAAGCTCTCGAAGTTATCTGATTAGGACTTGTGTGCCCATAAAAGTGCAGAGATTAGAGAAAAGGCTTGCAAATGTATTCATAATGAGAAAGGGGAAAGGGGTTGTGTTTGGGACATGATTAGCTGGTAATCAGTAAAGAACAAACTGATTATTAGCTGTTCAATTCCTGTCAGTCTTAGGGGATTCCACTCAGTGGCCTAATTAAACTGAGTTTGAAGTCCTCACATCTCCATTCAGTGGCAATTTCATTATAATATTCAGTTCTTTGCATGAGCTTTGCCTTCCCTCTCTTTAATCATATGTTTTGCATTTGTGTAACACCTTCCCTGATTAGTTTCTCAACAGAATTAGCTTCTGATAACTGCATGGCTTATGAAAGCAAATGTCACATATAAGACAATCCAGATATTAGAATTTTTTATCAGCACCAGAATTAAAAAAAAAAAAATCAAGTAACATAAACATTTTTAATTAAGATTTTAATTAGATGGAAAATGATTAGTTCTTAAAAAGCTAATAATTTTTAGATTATAAAGCTGGTTGTATTTTTTTTTAAATGCTCAAAAAGTCCATGTTCATGAGTACTAATGGGTTTGGTTGACTCCAAGAACAACGCCACAAAATTGAACTTACAATCTCACTGCTACTGCCCAGCTGAAGGACCAAGTGGTGCAGCAGACAAGCGTTAGGATAACTGGCCTATCCCTTTTCCAGCAGAGGGCCTATGACACAGATATACAACCTATTTAAAGAAATATGGATAGGCTAGTTTGGGTCTGGTCTATCCTGAATTTTTCCCCGATGCTAGAATTTTATTAGTACCTAAAAGACAACTTTGTATTATTTTCCTTCAATTATTTGGTGTTTCTGTCTCATCTGTACTTTTTATTTGTTGAAGGAATCTGGGAAACAGATGACAAACTCTTAGGAAGTGAAGTAATGCAGATGTATATGTTATCATCCCATGATAATATACTAGAAACTTGAGCGGAGAATTTATGCTCTATTTCGTATTTGAATTTTATGACCCCCTCTATGCAAACTCAACTTCTATTCCTGATTTTTCATTGTGGTTTTTTCTGTTTTGTTTGTTTGTTTGTTTTTGTTTGGTTGGTTTTTTGAGGGGGTTGGTTGGAGTTTTTTTGTTTGGTTTTTTTTGTATCTGTGTTTGTGGTTTTGGTTTTTTTGATTTTTTTGTTGGTTTTTTGTTGTTTGTTGTTCTTGGTTTTTGTTATGGGTTTTTTTAATTGGTAAAAATTTAGACTCAGAAAAGAAAAGAAATAAATTCCAAGTGTTCTTTCCTGTCAAAGCCTAGTCAGGGATTTAGGAGTATATGCTAAGATCAAAGGGTGCATTTTTTTTAGGTAAGGTGGTTGCTGCTATTGAATTCATTGGGTGTTCCTATGCCAGAAGTTGGGGTGGGAAGGGCAAGCTGCCTCAGTGGTTATTGTCTATAAAAGATGCAGCCTGAGTTTCGCAATTTAAAGATGAAGAGAGATTCTTGTGGAGATGCTTGCATATAAATATATAGTATTCTATAAAGTTATGTTGTCCAGTAGAAACATGTCTCAGTGAATCTAAAAGAGTACATTATGGGGATGGGAACATCGGAGAAATGGCTGCAAAGTGTCATATCCCAGAACTGTGGAAAAACACTGTAAAGGCATTCTTAGAAGTATTTGTGAGGTGGAGTTTGTTTGTTTTTTTTGGATACTTGCTTGTTTGCTGTATCCCGTGATGGCATATTTTCTTTCATTACTGTTCCACAATGTGTAATTCATTCACATCAGAGAATCTTTAATGAAGTTTGTGAAATGTAGTAACAGTTAATTAAATCTCGAAGCATTTCTGTAGTTAGCTGTTGTTGCAGCTGTCACGGTTTTAGCAGGGAAATCAAGGCGTGTGCTAAAGGTTGAATGGTGGAAAAGCGGAGATAAAAAGCTGGGAATCCTGCCTCCCTTGACTCCACTTCATCCACTCTTTTTCTGCTCCATGTATGACTTCGAGCAGGAGAATAATGTTTACTTCAGAAAAAGATGCATAGGAGAATTAAAGCATTTCATCAGGTGTCAAAGGAAACTCAAATGACAGCATACACTTCCAAAGAGTGAAGGGAATATTTTCACTGATATGGTGGTGATTCATATTTTTCCTTTCTGCTTTTATAATGATGTACAAAAATGATGTACAAAACTGCCACCAGTTTGACTGCTAACAAGGCCTGCATTGTCAGTCCATGCTAGTAATGTCAAAAACTGCTACTAGTTTGGCTGACAGTGTTGGAGCAAGACTGAGGTTTATTTCAGTGCAAACAAGCATCTTTTGAATTTTTTACCTACCACATCATGCATGTTTAGTTGAATGAATAGATTCTGTATGTGGGCATGATGCAAGTTTCCTCAGATTTATTGCTTTCTCTAAGATAGTACTTCAATTATCTAAATTTTTGCCATATCCCTTAAAGAGCAGCTTTGAAGGCTAAATTCTTATGTATTAATTCTCCAAACTATTATTTGCCATTAAAAAGAGTCACAAATATTTGTAGAAATAAAACCTGATGCTATTTCAAACACTGAAAATCTGTATTGTTTGCAGTTCTTTTTGTACAGTGCATCATTCTATGGGCAAATTGATTGAATGTCATGTAACCCAAAGAAATGTTGGGGTAGATCCTCAGATGGTGTAAATCAGTGTTGTTCTTGCCCTTTTCTGCAGATCTAGCTGGAAATAGGGATGATTTGGAATGCTAATGTTGCTGCTTCTGGGAGGTTTATTGATTTGTTCTACTTTAGTTTTAAAAAAAGGAAATGAAAACTATTTGTCAGCAGAAGCAGACAGTAAGAAGAGAAGATGCTCAGCCTTCATTTGAACTCTTATACTGAATAACTTTAGTTACTGGTCATGCACTGAAAAAAAAGCAAGGAGCTATTGGTCTTGTAAGAAGAGTAATATTCAATCATCACAAAGGCCCCTGTGAAACCATTTAAACAACTTTATTGATTTTTCCCTGGTTGGCAGTGTTTAATTCAAACAACTCCCAAGGAGTACAAGCATCACTGCGGGCAAATTATCAAGTGTGCTGGCCTCTATCACTTTTTGGCCACCACTGATAACATTGCCAGTGACAAAAATGAACATTTCTCCCCCTTTAGTCTTTGCATTGTTCTGTGTTAAGCTAACAAAGACAGTGTAAAGTGAAGTGTGAACCTCTGACCTTAGCTTACACTATTGAGAAGAAAATAAATGCCCTGTGTGCATACTTTTCTCACCAGTCACCGCCAGGATGACAAATAATTTTTATAAGGGACTGAGGCTGCCTCTATGAAATACATCCATGGCAATTCCTCATTAACACTTGGAAAGGACACATCTGGTCTCCTGCACATGTACAAGCATCATTCAAAATAAGTACTGAGTAAGCAGTAGATCTGCTACAGAAAGTGTTAGTCTGCCTAACAATTTATAGGAGCGAGTATAGTAAATGGAAAGTCCTGGGAACAAGCAAGGTTGCTTTATGCCTCTGTGGATACATTATGTATCTATTATATGAAGCTGATTGCAACTGGGAACTTTCTATTTCCCTTCACTCTGTAAAGACCAGTCCAGTGAGAATCTCCTTATTCTTACAGAAAAATGTGCCCCTTATTTTGTCCCAGCAGGCAGAAAGTGATGTTCTATAGATACATCTTATTTGGACATACCTTGCCCATTCTTCTTCCCATACAGAAACATGGACTCTCGATAGACTGTGTTGACTGAGTTTCCTGAATCCCTTTTAGAAATAAATGTTAAATTTTCAAGAAATCTTTCCTTCTTGTATAGAGACCAGCAGAAAGATTTTATAGCTTAGAGTCAACTGATTCCAATTTGACATTAACTTTTCAAAAGACATTTTTTGGTAAAAAAAACCAAACCAAACCAAACCCCAAACAACCAGAACTAAATAAAAAATATACATATCTGAATAAAGAAGATTTTTATTGGAGGGACAAAATAAAGACATCAGAACATAAAATGGACTTTAAAGAAAGATATATGGCTTTTTAAAATGTCTCCAGCATAGGAGATTTCCCACAGCATAGGATATCTAATGAGTAGAAAGTCACAGAGACCATTTTTAACATTTAATCTGAAGAAGATGATGGTGGGTGAATGAGACAATGATTGTAATGACAAAATGGTTTCCTGCAAGAATAATATGAATTTTATTTCTTCTGGTTTAAAAAACACAAAAAGAAAGCATGGATGATATGTTTTAAAGAGGGAAAGCTGAAATAAAATTATAAGAACTGCTTGCCTAACAGAAAAAAAAAGGAAAAAAGGTAGCAACAGATTATAATCAGTTAGGATTTATTGAACAAAAGGAAAAAACAAGCTAGCAAATAGATTAAATAAGCATCATGTCAGGAGAAAGAGAAGCATACATGATGTACTATGACGCTGTTTTATTAAAACATTATTGCAAGACACTTAACAGACATGTTGGAGAATGGATGAGGAGATGAATTCTATCTCAAACTGTGTCTTTAGGGAAAGGATTTTTTGTGGTGAAAAGGTGCTCCAGCTCATGGTTAGTAACTGAGGCAGTGTAAAATGTAGATATTGAGGAAAAAAGGTTGAGGCAGTTGGAAAGTACGAACACAAATTAATTAAATTTATTTTGTGTATTTTTTGCATGTTCATCCAGCTTCTAAGACAGCTTTGTAACACTTTTTAATTCAATGGCTACTGTTACTGAAAAGCTGTGGAAGGAAAATCATGGAGAATGGAACAAAAAACAAAGTCAGTGTACTTGAAAAATGAGGAAAAAATTATATTGGTATTATTTGTTATAATAAGCAAAATTCTAGTAATACTTAGAAAAGTCCTTATCACAGTTGCTGAAGACACTGGGGCTGCAAGCCAAACCAGAAAGTGAAGAACAAACCTTAAATGTGATGGTCTGGCATTAGGTTACCCGATTAAAGCAGCTCTGAACTAAAAAAAAAAAAAAATTAATTTAAGTTTGAATGTGAAATTCAACAAGACTTAATTTACTCCACAATTAATTGTACTTGAAAGTAAGCCTGAGTTCTGGAAAATTTCTTCTGAGCTATCACATTCTGTCTCTAAATTGCTTTCATTGATTTCATCATTTCCACTCTAAAATATTTTATTTGTAAAATTTACTGCATAGTTTCATCAAATTTTGTTTTTCTTGTTTGGTTGTGTGTACATTTAAATAACAGCATCGTAGCAAAATCATGCTAAATCACACCTATAATGGGTGATTATGCTACTTAGCGCATTTTTTGAATTAGCAAACATGCCAGGAGACAGTATGAAGACCAAGAACTACTCCATGTATTGTATGAATTCAGTTCTAATAATTTATGGTAATTCTTCGAACTGTGGTAGTAAATGTACTGCATTACTTGTACAAATGTAAAAAATTTGACATCCATTAAGATTTCCATTTATTTGTTTTGTTAGTGTATCTTCTGAATGACAGAATTGAACTTGCTTCAGAAATGTGTCTTAAAACTTGAAAATAAGTGACATTCCACAAAGTAATAAGAGAAAAACCTGAAATGCTTTCAAGAATGATATTAAAGATACTTCAAAGAACTCAGAATCCTGAGTTTTCACTTTCAAAGTTCTCTTCAAAAGGCTTTCTTTCTCAAATTATTTTGAGCACTTCCATAGAACCAAGCCCAACTGGAAACCTAGACTTGGCTTTCTGAACTCTGTAGCTGATGAATGATAGCCAAGGTACATTTTGTACTTTTTTTAAGAGCAATGTTAATTCTTAACCTATTAAATACTCTAACTTTTCTGTGATTCTGTGTATAAAAAACCCAAAATTTTGAATTTTTTCAGCACATCTAGCATGGCAACAGAAAATTATCATAAAGATAACAGAAATCTGAGAAAGAGTAGGTCACATAAAGGTAACAAATGCACTAAAATTGGAAGGCAAAAATGAAATGGACATGCATATGAAAATTATTCATTCTCAAAATAAAATTTAGACATAAAATGCTTTTGATACCTCTTTGTGGAGGATTTTAAATGGATATATTAAAAAAAAAAAGTATATTTTGCTTCAGTATTCTACAGAATTAAAGATATTTGAAATTCTTTTCCCAGATGGACAGTCCAAGGACTATAGGCTGATGGGCAATTTTGCCTAAGCAATAGGCAATTATGCTTCCTAAATTAAGGATTTTTGCCCAAGAAATATGAAAGTTCAATACCAGAATCTGGAGGCACTGAGCTCAGGATAAATGGTAGAAATAAGCTGAAAGCACCTGTTCTGTTTTCTGCTGTTGTCACTGCTGCACTGCTTTCTATTACTTCATTATGGGAAGTATTTAAGCAGACAGCTCAAGAATCATCTGGCCATTTGTAAAGGAAGTGTATTTATATCCTCCCATCTCTCAGCTTTGATCTTTGCCTCCAGGCTGTGTTACCATATAACGTGCTTTATTTGGAGTTACCCTTGAAAACCACTTACAGATTGCAACTCATGCTGAATGCAGGAGCATGACTGATCAAGGACCTTTTTCCTGCAGGACTCATGCAAACTCGACTGTCTGCCTATTATTCAAGATGTGTGCTCAAGGTCTCCTATAAGTGTTAGAGTCTTACACTATCTCCTTCATTCTGACCTCAGCTTTAAAACAAGAGAGGGTTGGAATTTCTTACTGCTGAGCACAAGCATCTTTTCCAATAAGTCCAAATTTCTTTTCAGCAGAAATGTAAAAAACAGAAGATTTAATTGCCTGTATTCTTTAGTGAAACATAAAACACTTGACTGGAGCTATAACAGATAAAAAGCCTTCAGTGGAGTTAGGGAGAGTATTTCACCATTCTAGGAAAGCCATGGATTTCCTAAAACCCCCCTAAGTATATTTATAGCAATATAAGAACAAGATATTAGGAATTAGGAAAAAACAGAGGTCTCTAGAGAGGTGTGAAAAATCTAAGATTACCTTTCATCTCAGAACCCGGGGTTTTACAGAGTAGAGAACAGAAATCATGAGATTCTTTGAATCTCTATAGCATTCTAGCCATATTCTCAATATTTTGGTCGGTAATTTTTCCCTCTCTTCAGGTATTAATGTGCACCTTTAGATTTTTTTTTCTATTTTAAATCCAAACCTTACTTCAGGTTCCCTCTTCACTGTGTACCTAACCATCTGTACCTCCATACACCTAACCATTCAGACCCATCTGTGCCACCACCACCCCCCCACACCAAAACCAAACCAAACAAGCAAAAAGAACAAGCCAATCCAGCAGCCTGACAACTCACACATGTTACTTTTAATGGTGTACACACCCAATATTTTAGTCTGAAGTTGCAGACCTGTGTGTCCTATTAGCAGTGACTAAGGATTTTGGGTTTGCCTAGTTTGCCTAGAAAAACAGACTGAGTGACCACCTTGTTGCTGTCTACAGCTTTCTGAAGAGGGCAAGAGGAAAGGAGGGGTGCTGACCTCTTCTCCCTGGTATCCAGTGATTTTATGCATGGGAATGATTCAAAGCTGTGTCAGGAAAGGTTCAGACTTGACACTGGGAAGCATTTCTTTACTGAGAGGATAATCAAACACTGGAAAAGGTTTCCTAGATGCCCTAAGTCTTTCAGTGTTTAAAAGGCATTTGGACACTGCCTTTAGCAATATACTTTAACTTTTGATCAGCCCAGAAGTAGCCAAGCAGTTGGACCAGATGATCCCTTCCCAGAGGGACCTATTCTATTCTGTTCTAATATATTTGATAGCTGAGAATGTAAAAAACAAAACAAAACAAAAAAACACACCAAAAAAAAAAGAAAAAAAAAAAAAGAAAGAAGGCATGTACCAAAATGGGCAGAAGGACAGCATAAGTAAAATATAGAAAAAATAGGAAATTGTCATGGTTTTGGACCCTTAAAAAGTTGTAAAGGAGAAGCTCCAAATTGAAGCTCTACATAAGGCAGATTCAAATGTTAAAATACCTGAACAGAGAAAGAAGAATTCCCTTAAAACATCAGTTACATGAAAAATTAGTTTGATATGGAACAAGGGAGGGGTTTTTTAGAAAGTGTGTAGCACTTCTCAGTTCATTAGAAAAATGAAAGATTGTTTGAGTTTCCCTTTAAAATTTAAGCACCCATGCCTCTGTAATGATGATGATTTGATAGCTAGTTAAGAAGCCTGTGCTTGTTAGTTTTCTGACAATTTCTGTGTTCAGACAGTGTCAGTCATTTCTAAAATTTATTTAGGAAGCTTCATGAGCTGTGACAGAGGTACTGACCACAAGCAGGTGACCTCTGTGAAAGATGTGGAAGTGTTGAAACTCATTAGATTTCATGAAAGGGGAACATCAAAACCCTTTGTATACACAAGCTAAAACTTCCCTGAATCCACATGTAAACTCCCTGAGATCAACAGACAGCCATCTCTACAATGTCACTGCAACGTCATTGTCATCACCATTGACTCATCATCCAGAGCTCATCACAGAAAGAGCCTGAAGTTAATATTTGTATTTGTATTTCCTGCTTCTATGACTCTGTCACAGCAGGGTGCTGGGCATTGAACATTCAGTTTTCCAGGACCTATTGGAAGGTTATATCATTCTTACCACCTTCATGATTTTTATAAAATGGGAATAGAAAACATTTAGTTTTCAAAAAGAAAGATTCCTTACCTATTCCCAAAGCAAACTAAGTACATAAATAAGAAAATTTTGCATTGTTAGATACAGATTCTTTAATGTCAAACTGTTTTTTCTTTTTCTTTGTACCAGTGGGCCCATATTCTATGTATGTAATTAATATATTTAATTTTTTAAGCAGATTGATGATTATGCAAGTAAAAATAAATAATATCAGGTACACACTACAATATTTTCTAGGTAAATTATAGGTTGGCAAAACATAAATATCTCTCATTTGAAAATGTAGCTGTGGTAACTCTCCACTGTGTTTTGTTTAGATCCCTTTCCTCTCCATGCAATTTGTGATGGACAGCTGGTGAGAATAGTTGCATTGATTATAGGTGACCACTGCATGAAGTTTAAAGATGTTACTTGTTTTCATGAATATAAGTCAAAGCTTGATTTTCTAAACTAATATATTATTGCCAAACATGAAAATATCTCTGCAGTGTCTGATGATTTGGGCCCACAGGAGGAAGCTATTGTTATTTTCCTTGCTAAGAGTTAAACCCAGCTGTTGGTTCTGTTGCCTTGGAATAGAAAAAATCTTCCTAAACAGTGTTAGAATAATAATATAAGCAACACTTGAAAGCCTTCAGGTACACAATATGGTGAAAATCACCCAGGGTACAGTAATTCTATAATTTTTATAAGTTTAGTTCATTAGTGTATGTATCATATATTGTCCAATTAGAAGGTTAGTTGGTTAGGTAGTAATTTCCCAGGTACTGACCCACTGGAATCAATCCAGGGGCTTCTCTGTCCCACTTTTGTTATGTCTTCCCAGATTGTGGTTGGAAAATAGAACATCCTTGTAGTCAGTTCTCTTCTTTGAGTAAGACTGAATGCAATTCAGGAATGTATTAGAAGGTTAGCTTATTGTTCCTGAATGTAGGGGAAAAGGGTGGGTAGGAAGAGTACTAGGAGCTACAGCCATGCATTAACTATCTACAAAGCTAAAAATATAGGAAAAATTTAAAAAGCTAAAAATCTTAGGCAATCAGTGCCAGGCCTTGGATTCTGGGGCTAACTGCTCAACCCATCCAAAACTTTTCAAACTGAAGCACTGTGCATGATAAAAATATATCATAGAACTGTATTTGTTTTCATCAAGAGAAATGTATCCTGAGAAGGGGTGAAAGTACAGAAAGCTGGGGAGTGTTGAGGCAATGACTTGGTGTGCATATTTGAAAGTTGTTGCCATATCTGATTTGCTTGCCCAGAGTTTGTAACTACAAATCTGTTTGTGCAAGTGTTTTCCTATCAGTTAGGACAATGAGATCAGTTGCTTTGACTAGTTACTGGCAGGCTGTTAGTGAAAAATCTCACATCTGGCCAGAACATCTTCACAGCACTTCTTGCAGTTCATCCTGAGATTCTCAAAGTTAGCAGTGAGCAAACTCTGTCTAGGTGACACAGTGCATCTCTCCCAACATGGTATCCACTGTTTATTGTCTGAGCAGCTTTTAGCTCCACATCTTGTCTCACTTCAGCTAATTAACCCTGCCTTTTAGCAAGGCTTAGCTGCTACAGCTGATGCTAGAGCCTTTCTCAAACATACCTAGTCCATGCTAGCTTTGGATGTAGTGTGCCTTCACAACTATGTATCCTGCTGCCACATCCTTTAAGTGCAGTTGATATAGAACTGCACAGATGGCAGTTCTGTCTCCTTGCCCTGAAATACCCCCTTTTGCTACTCCTTGATTCTTTACTGAGCACTCCACTTGACAATTAATACACTCAGTGTCACAGGTGGAAAACTGGTTTTAGTTTCGTGCTCCTTAGCAGCATCTACTACTCCCCTTTTTGCTTTGGAGAGAACAACACTGGTGGCATTGCACTTCGCAGCTACCACATTTCACAATCCAGAAGAAGCAGGAGTGTCCTAAGTGGAGAATGACATCACCAGGGTCATACACTAACAACCCAAAGAGACTAATAGTCCTCTAATTAAGTCTTACTGCTTCAGCTTCCACAGTAACAGGCCTTTGCCATAACATCCTGCTATTATTCATTGCCCCGTTATGGCCTCTCACAACTCATCCCTCCAGTGAGTCTTTCAGAAGGTGTGAAGGTGCCATGATGTACCCAGAAGAGGGTTATAAAATTCTCTGCTTCCTGTAAAGTTTTCACATTGTTTTAGCTTCTTTCATTCATTTTACTGTTTCTCACAATGCAATTCATCCCAGTGAGAAACCTGTTAGCTCTGTGGGTGTTATACATGAGCAATGACCATGCAAGCAGGCCATATGGGCTCCATCTGCTTCCAAGGAAGTAATGACGGTTTGACCATTGACATCAAAGGTAACAAGGCCATGTCCTTCATAAACACAAGCTACAAAAATTCCTAAATAGGCAGCAGGTGCACAGGAAGACAGAGAGGTAAAGCAAGGCTCTCCAGGGTTACCTGCAGTATCAGTGAAAATGTGCCAGTTCAGTGTTTTATTGGTATACTCGCCAGACCACTATCTACTGGCTGGTATTTCTTCTCTAAAACACTAATAATTACATTCTTTTTTTTTTCTAACAAGTCATGTCATACTCCATTTTTGTAGTATTTTTTTTTTTTTTGGTATTTGTTTGTTTGTTTGATCTATTTATCTCCTAGCATGCTACTGAAAAACACCATTAATTTGTGGTTTCTGACTGACTTTCATAACTTTCTTAAAGAGTTACACTGAAATCCTGGCCAAATGATGGAACAATGCTCTGGAAGTTGTTTTTTTTCCCTGTTAATTTGCTTCTTAAAAAGAAAAAATAGATTTATTATTACATTTTATGATATCTGAATAGAGGATCCCTTGTAGTACTTTTATATTTATTAATTCATTCATATAGTGTCTGATGTTGAAAAAATATTACAGACATACAGTGCCATGATAGAGAACAGCAAAACTTAAGACGTGATTAGAAAGAGAAATGAGAATAGCATTTGGACCTGTTCCGCTAATGGACTAAGTCATAAAATAACCCAGACCTTTTCCATAATTTAGATGCATATCATTAGTTTTGTTAGGCAAGTGTGGTCTTCCAGGTTAAGATCTATCAGCTAAACCAGTGCTAAAAGCCCTCCAAAACTGTAACCTTTAGGCTGGTGAGATATCATACTCATCCAACACTGTGTCTAAGCACTGACCCTCCGGGCAGAATCTAATGCTAATGAAAAATATTTATCTGACCAGTGAAAGCTGCTTTCCCCAACACCCTTTTTCCAAACTGGCTGCCATTCTGTATGGAACATCCTAGAGGTGTTCTGCTTCTTTGTAATGGGTTTCTTTCATGTTTTAGAAAGCCTGGATTTAAGGGCTGTGTTCCCCATTATGTAGACAGACAAATTTTTACTTTTCAATGGGGTCCACACCTATAATTTATCATATTGAAGAATGTCTCATTGTATCAGCAATCCTAAACTTTTAATAAGTGTTAATTGAATTTCTATCATTCATTGTACTGATTTAAAAGTATATATATACTTTAAAGAGAGAAAAAACCCCGTAAGTGTGAGTTGAATTTTTTAAAGCAAATTAACTTTTTCCTGAATATGTGTTTTCAGTAATCCAGAACTAATTCTGGCTACAGGTCTAAATTACTTCTCCATTTCAGCTGAATTGAACCATTTTTTTAATGATAGATAAAACATTTGGAAATATCTAGTTGTATTACCATTGCACTTACAAGGCAAATCTAAGAAGCCTACTCACATCAGGATTTAGATATCCATTATACCTGTCACAGAGAGGTCATGACAAGATATTACTTGTCTCTGCCACAACATCTGAGGAACTTCCAACAAAGCTGTGGAGTTTAGGATGTGCTGGTGTCAGCAGTTTTTTTTTAAATGCTACAATTTGTGTAAAATATTTAGCAATTCACTAGTCCATGTGACTCAGTGCTTCTTTTCCAGCAAAAAGGGTAGTCAAGACAATGCTGCATTAAAATTTTGTCAAGGTGTGCAGGTTCTGTGGTACTTATACCTACTTATTCCAGCTCTTTCTACAAATGTGCAGAGTTAGAATGGAAAAATACAGTCTGAATGCCTGTGAAAACAGACAGAATAATGGGAGATGCTTGAGGTATGCCTACATGCCCCTATTGTTACATAAGAGAATAGGAGGCAAAATAACTTCTCAAAATAATTTAAAATATTGTATACCTGATATTACTTTTCCATATGACCAGTTTATTTAGATGTTCATTGCATAATCAGAAATAAAACCATGTACAGTGTCGATCAGACATCATGTATACATGAAGAGCCAGTTTATTGTCCTCCAGACTCACTTTTTATTTGACTATTGCCTACCTTTCACTGATGCTTGAAGATTTCTGCTATACTTCATCCAAAGGAAAAGATCTGGTTGACCTTAATTTTAGTCCTTGTTTATATCAATCCTACATACAAACAACGTCCTCTCTTCTTGAAGTCTTTCTCTTATTTCTCAAGGGCATTTAAAATTGTCTTTAGAATCAAGGCACTTCTCTGTCCCTCCTAGAGAAAGTCCTTGATAACCATATTTTTCACTCCTGGATTTGCCTTTAGTTCTAGTGGACCACTTCTTTCCTGGGTTTCTCATGAGCAAATGCCTGCATTTGAATTATATCTTCTTCATACTTGTTTCTGGAGCCAAATTCCTGATCCAGAGCTCAGGAGAAGGAATAAGGATCAATCATGTCTGGGAACTCATAATCTCCTTCTTAATTTCCATTCCCTTGGGGTGACACTAGTTTGCTTTGTGTGTATTCCTGCTATTTTGTCCTTATGCAAGAATCCCTTTTTTATGGCTTGATTCAGGGATGTCTCGTGAGCATTTTTGGGAGTTGACTATTAAATCAGTGCCTCATATGCACGGCGGGTTTAAAAAGTTATAAACCATAGGAAACCTGAGAGGGCACACATAATGAGAATTCCTCTTCATGTGCACTAGCTGAACCCACATAGCATCAAACAGCAGATTTCTGTTTTCTAAATACTCAGTGCTATGGTGCATGTTGGGTTGAGCAGAATAATGAGGGGTCAAGGAGGTTGCAACATCCTGACAAGTTCTTACAAATTCAAGCCATAGTTGGTACAATCTCAGATTCAATTGTATTACTAGAAATATGGAAGTATCAGAAAAGACATTCTAGCTTTTGATTTGCTGCCAAAACATATAGCAGGGTGGAAAAGGGACTTATTTTATATCTTCTAGCTGACTATTTTATCACTGCAGTGGATCTGCCAGGCAGCAACACCAATCTTATTAGCTACTCAGCATCAAACCAATGGAGTCATATTACAAACTGGGATTTTTTTGCCATATTTCCTTTCCTAGTGCTGGAGGACTTCACTTTGAACTAGAGGTGGGGACTAAATCTAAAGTGTCACGTGAGCAGCTCCTGCTTGTTAGAGGAAGCTTCTTGTCAAGACAAAAGCCTTTTTCAGAGACTTATATTATTGATCTCAAATCTGAGAAGGTATAGGCTGCCTGACCTTGACCTAAGGTGTGGAAAAAGTAGGGTTTTTAATTTCCTATTGTTAGAGGAAAAGTGTGTTTTAGGATGCTATCAATACATATTTCATAGATCATCAGTCTTACCAGCGTGTTTTTCTATGATTTTAACATGGTCATTTTCTTCGTCTTGTCTAAAAAGACACATCTACTGTAGGTTCTCATTAAAAGAGTTTTTCTTTTGCTTTTCCTTTACCAGAAAAAGTCATGGCAGGGATTAGTCTTCTGTCCCAGCAAATGACTAAAAATTTAGCCCAGTATTTTTCTTTGTCTATATTGTATATTTCAGGTTGTTTTTCAGTTTGGGGTTTTTTTGGTGGTTTTTTTTTGGTTTGTGGGTTTTTTGGTTTTTTTTGTTGGCTTTTTTTTCTGGTTTTTTTTTTCCCTTGGATTTTTTATCAAATCTACTTATATTTATTCAACACATTTTTTTCCTTTCTTTATAAAGAACCCTGTGGGTTTTTTGTTTGCAAGGAAAAATGGCAGAAAGAGACTGAAGAAACAAAAGGTGCAAACTAATTCATTAAAATGATAAAGAAAGAGAGATGAAAGATAGAGGTTTTGAGAGTATAGTATTTAATATTATTCCTGGACACCACCAAAATAAAAAATTCCATAGAAATTAAAAGTGTTTTACCAAACTCTTGAAAAAATTGACTAAAAGCTTTAGTTAGCAATATGCAGTCACAGAATCTGCATTAAAGGTCTTTCTGCTAATTGGAATGAATTCATGCCTTCCCCATTGTAAGTCAGAACTGCACAAGCTTCCTCTCTCTGATAATGTTGCAAAGGTAGCCTCACTTCCATCTATTAATGTCATCTCTAGTGTGCCTGCGAAATTTGCCAGAGCTGATTAGAGCAGATATTAAATGATAATTGGACATTTAGTGCTCATCAAACAGAAAGTGACAGATGGGCCGCTAATTAAATTATAGTTCTGACATTATTCACAATGGTTTATGAATCTTCAGTAGTGACCTTCATGCATCTCTTCTCTCTTTTGGGGGATAAGAGAGTGATAAGAAAAAAAAAAGACACTATTAAAATTTTAACAAATATGTGCAAAGTGAAAACCTACTTTTTTCCTCATTGATTGCTCCTTAGAATCAGATAATTAATCATAAAATAGTGCAACGAATAATCAGATTCATATAAATCAGGGTGAGTGGCTGAAGTTGAGGTGGAGAAATTAATCATACTCTGAAAAAGCAATGCATGTTTTAACCAGGCTTTCATTGTGGAAAAAGAAAATGTGCCTAAATATGGTCTGACCCTAGAAAAGGAGATGCAGGGCTTCTTGTAGTGTGCTCTTTTACTTGTCAGCTCAAGATTGCATTTCCTACTGTCTCTGCCAGCTAAATGAAAAGGATTTGCTTAATGAAAAAGAGCAAAACCTGAAGTAGACAGAGTTGCTGAGCCAGAACTACCTTCGCACTTTCAATTAAAAAAGAAAACACACTATTAATTCCATTGTAACTTCTCTTTCAGCAGTCTTGCTTGATTTTAGAAACTAGTTTTTAAAAATTAATAACTTTAGTATCCCTGGTTATCACCAAACTCAATTTTTGTGTAATGTATCTTCCAATAATTGGTTGACTAATATTTATAACAAGAACATTTTAAAATAAATAGATAAATAAATGCTAGCTTTAGCATTTCCATATAGTTCTACTTGTTTATAACATTGCACAATCATTACTGTATTAAAGATATTATATATATATAATTATCATATTGCATGTGCATATATGGCTACATAAACATATGCATATATTGTAAGAATTCAGAGACTTGTTACTGTGACAAAAATATGAATAACTTTTATTTAGGCAAGTAGTCTTGTTATGTTTGAGAAGGATGGTCCCCAGGGCAAAATTACCATCTATATAGAGCTAGAAATTGCCTTGTCAATATGAGGACATACAGGTAAACTTTAAAGCTTCAGAAATATCTAATTTTTTTTTTTTTTTTGTCTTCACTGTTTCCTTTAATAGTTGTAGGTATTGGAATTATTCATTAAACCATTATGCGCATGTATCTTTATAACTTTAATTTTTCCCCAGGTATTTCCTGATGGGTAGAAGGTATGATATATATCTAAACTGGAGCTCACAAACTAAAAAAATAAAAACCCACAAACAAACAAGCACCCATTTCCCTCCCATCTCCAAAAGAAACCCTCAGAAAGAACAAACCTTTGGAGTATTTGGAAATTAATGCAATCCTTAACAGGTTTTTTAATAAATTTCATCTCAGCACTATGCAAAACCAACTGTGATTTTGAATATTTGAACCTTGCTTTTTAGTCATATGTTTAATCCTTCAGTAAGACAATACAAAATTTTAAACATTTTGATTTCTGAAGTGTCTCACTCACACATGTCCAGAACCTCCAAAAGAAAGTATGTCAAACATACAGTACTCAAGTCCATATAAATCATACAGTAACAAAATTAATAAGAAAAAAAAGACAAACTCAACAAATTCCAAAGACATAAAGTTCAGAAAATATAAGTAAATATCTATAGAAAATATAGATGTTGTAAACCTCTGGAATTCAAGAAGTTTTGGCATCAAATATAGCTAATATAAAAACCATCCTGAGGGTATTTTAAAACACTGTGTCCAAACAGTAAAGACTTAAATGCAGCAGAAAAGTGAAAAGTTATTTTTCTGAAATGGCTGCTCTCTTCTGAGCTCTCAGGAGGCTCCTGCTGTGAAAGTCTGAAAGTCATTTGGACTTAATGGAAAACTCCTTGATTCAATTATACTCAACGGACCTTTTCCTTATCTCAGTTAAACTGGTATAAATGTGGAGTAACTTCACTGTCTTCAGTAGTTACTCTGGATTTATTCTGCTGCCTTGGTCCACCTAATCTTCTGCTTCTGTTCAGTAATGGGTATTTGCAGGGGTAAGTAGCTTTGCTGGATAGTCTTCTCTGTATTTATTTTCATTCTTTTTCAACATGAGAAAGCCCATTATTCGCTGCTCATGAGATCTGTATTATGCTTCCTATATGTTCTATACTTCCTATTATGTTCTGGAAAGCCCTTAAATTCATCATAATTTCTGTTCAAATTCTTTCTCAGTACCTAATTCCTGAAAAGAAAAAATGTTTTTCACTTCCAAGGCATTTTATATCTGAGAATCTTAGCCTATTTTAGAAATACTAGTGAGATGCCCGCAAAATGATTCATATTCTTTAATTTAACTTACACTACCCAAACAGAATTTACCAACTTCCTGTGCTCCTGTACATTTCACAGCCTGTGTCAAGCCCCCTGAGCAAACTTCACCCCTTCATGGAACTTATGTGGCTGAGTTAAGGTGTTAAGCTGGCTGAGCCTAAGGTCATTATTTCTGATAAAATTTTGTGATGAAAGCCAAAAGTGAGGGGCAGCCTCTCCTTTCCACTGGGAGCTGCTTTTAAGAGGTTTTACTGCCACCCCCAGCCTGTGTATCCTCATGGAGGGGAAGCAGTGAATTGTGTGTTCAGTCTCATATCCATCCATCCTTCCCTTGATCCATACCTGCAGACTGGGCTTCCTGGCCTTCCCTGTCACCATGGACTTTCCAGGAGATCATTGTCCTGTGTCTGACTCTGATCACAGCTTCTGGATGTTTATTTGTCATGTTATTTGTTTAACAATCCTGATGTTTATTTGTCACTCAGCATCCTTGCTGATCATCAGAGATCTACTTTCCCCCACATTCTGAAGAAGACAGGGAGAAGAAAAAGGGCAGTGATCTTAAGAAGTGATCAACATTAGGTGCCTCCTATAGTGGCTGAGGGTTGTTGGCATCAAAAAGATAGAAGGTTAAGATGCCAGAATGAGTATGAAATCTTCAGGGTAGGATCCAAGAAAAAGGAAAGAGTTCAACCAGCTGAACTCCTTATCTCAATCATCTAATTCAGCCAAATAAACAGGACAAATGGTCTCCAGACCCTAACATCCTAGTTCATAGGAAGGTCCCATTTCAGGTCTTTGAAAGAAACAGTAGTGGCGACTTCTGTGTAAAGTGAAATATGAAATTCTTTTATGGGCACATATTTCATATTGGTTATCTCTGAGCAGCTACAACCTGGCAGCCTGAACATGCTTTTGCACATACTGAACATATTAGGAATACAAGGAAGAAAAACAAACAAACAAATAATGCCCCAGTTATTCAGGAAAGAAGGTTTTGAGTATGAAAGCTTTTTATCCTGACTGAATGCAAAGTAAGTTTTGGGGAATCTTTGACCTTGTCACTTCTTTCCTCTGACTGTGGTAGTAAATAGATCAGAAGTCATTATTTCCTTATTTCCACTTTCCAGTGAAGACAAGGGAAGTCAAGGTAACAGTATATTCCAGGAAGAGAGCAACACCTGCACCCTATCAGTTCCAGAAAAAGATTGGAACTATCAGAATCATAATGCCATATGAACAAGTTTCATGCATATGTATCACACACATAGTCTGGTTTATCATTTTGATATGCCTTTCTCTTCAAGGCTTTTGCTTTTTGTAAGTATTACATTTTTCAATATAACTCTTTGGATACCATGGTTAATGCACACAGGGAAAACAGCACCTGAGGTACAGGAGAGAAATCAGACTGATGGAATTATCCTCAGGTAACAAAAAGTAAAACAAAACTAGTGCTTGTGCAGAGAGAGGGAAAAGCAAGTGATTCTATACTTGTGTCAAGAGACAGTTTTGGGTTCTCATGATGGTGCTCCAGAAGGACCAAAGCTGTCCACAGTGTTTGCTGTGGAGAAGATGAGAACTTACTGTATTCATGGGGTTTTTTGGTGACAGGGTATGATTACCTAAGAGTTAGGATAACAGGATTTTGCCAGCTAAGATCAGGATGCAGAGGGTTTGTTTCTGCCACAGCATATTATTATGTATAAGAGACCAGGAGGATCCTGACATATCTTTTGGACCAATAAGGTGATAAAAGTGACAATTTATGCAACTGAATGGTCTTATGGTATATCCATGTTTAATCACCACACTTCTGCATCCCTTACACTCTCACTGAGGGCAGCCCTAGTTTCTTTGTCAAAACTGAGATGGTGAGGTTGTGGTCTGCTTTTGCTGACAAACTAGTTGAGAAAACCATAGAGACAGTAGCTGATGATGTGGGAGGAGAACACACAGCTGCCTGAGGCCACATGGAAGGCAGAACCTGAGGAAGTGCTGCCAGAAAATGAATCCAAAGTGCCAGGCAGGCTCTGACCTGATGACAACTGGTCCAAGTGACCTCTTTCCCTGGCCCTATGATTTACTGCTCTAAATTGGATTTAGGGGATTAAGCTTGGGTTCATGTGCACGTTTTGTGGAGTAAGAATTGCAGTACCATTCCCAACACATATCCAGTCAAGTTAATACATTTGAGAGTAGGTGTCACTGAGCTGTGCATTTCTCTTCTAGTGGTCTTCCAACCCTCTTTTTTATCAATATTCACTATAGCTTGTATCACTATATCATGGGATGCAAAGAACCTAAGTGCATGAAAGTGATTTTTTTTTTCCACTGAGAGATTTATCAAGAATTGAAACGGGCTGCCCAGGGAGGTGGTGGAGTCTCCATCCCTGGAAGTGTTCAAGAAATACTGGATGTGGCTTTTAGTGCTATGGTTTAGTATGGCCATGTTCAGTCAAAGGCTGAACACAATGATCTTGGAGGCCTTTTCCAACCTTAATGATTATCTGATTTTATGAAAAGGAAGAAAGAGGAAGAGGGAGCATGATAATCTTCACAGTCTTTTTTAAGTGCACAGATTTATCCCTCTTCTAACTCAGAAAAAGTTGGAAAGCTTCAAAGTTCCTCAATCACCTTCTGTTATTACTGAAATCAAAATATCTTACTAGGAGCAAATCTCCTTTACAGCTCTTCTTATGATAGAGGCATTTCTGATTTTTCAATCTTAAATAATTTCTGACGTCTAGATCAGACCACTTGTTAAATCATGTGCATGGTTTTTCAGGAGTGCCTTCAATCACAAAAACACTGATGATTATGCAAAATAATGACTCAAAATTAAGGAAGATGCATTTTTAATCTTTGCTTCTGTGTTCTCCACACTTCTTAATTAGTTTTTTCTAGTCATGACTGATAATATTTCCAATTGGTTCAGTAAGTGGGATTCATTTGATCAGATTCTTAGAAAATTAGAAAGAATTCAGGAGTGAAGTGCTACTGGAAGTTTGAATGAACAAGGGCAATTTGTTATTTTCCACAGGATCATTGATATAAAATATTTAAACAATTGATCTAATAAGTTAAGTTTCAAGAAAAAAAATCCTTTTATTGTTTTTTTTCTTTTATTTAATGTGACTTA
Source organism: Entomyzon cyanotis (assembly GCA_024500445.1). Lineage (NCBI taxonomy): Eukaryota > Metazoa > Chordata > Aves > Passeriformes > Meliphagidae > Entomyzon > Entomyzon cyanotis. Next base: position 16,060,565 of record JAKEPQ010001006.1, on the reverse strand, counting down.
TAACTGAAGGAGAAAATAAAAGAAGAAATGCCATTTTTTATCATTTAGATGTTTAGGCTGAAAAATGTCATGAGATTGATTAGCTGCTTTGCTCCATGGGATGCACTCACTAACCAGCTCAGGTTAGACCATAATAAACATGGCTTTCTCCTTGACTTCTGAGTTACCTTGCATAACAAAGGAAGTAAATCACTGCAGAGGGGCCTCCTCATCCTCCCCTTCACTTTCCTCCTCCCTCTACCACCTTCTCCAATGATTCAGGTGATTTGTCCTCCACTTTACAACATCATTACTACTAAAAGACCTGAATTTTTCAGTCGTGTGTTCACTTCTATTTTACTGGGTATGTTTTCCTGTTTGGGCTGTATTGAAAACGCCCAATTAGGATAACAGGATTTTGATTTCAGTAAGTTTTGGATTCAGCAATTTTAAAGAACTTGTACAAGAAAAGATTTTATTCCCTTTTCACTTTCCTAAAAACTAGGAACAGGGCCAAGAGAGCATTTCTGCTGAATGACAGCACAGTAGTCTGGGGTATCAGTCACTCTTCCATCTTTGTACCATCAGCAAACTTGCTGAGGGAGCACTCTGTCCCTTCATCCAGGTCACTGACGGATAAGTTGAACAAGACTGGATCCAGTACTGAGCCCCAGGGAACACTGCTGGCTGCAGTCTTACAGCTACACCCTGTGCCATGGATCACAGCCCTCTGAGCTCTGTCATTGAGCCAGCCCTCGATCCATGCCACTCTCCACTCATCCGACCCACACTTCCTGAACTTACCTATAAGGATGTTATGGGCAAGAGTGTCAAAAGCCTTTTGAAACTAAGGGAGGCAACATCCACTGCTCCCCCCTCATCTTCCTGGCCGGTAATGCCATTGTACAAGGCTGTCAGACGGGTCAAGCATGATTTCCCCCTGATGAATCCATATTGACTGCTCCTGATAACCTTTCCCCACAAGCTTAGAAATGACATCCAGGATTAGCTGTTCCACCACCTTTCCAGGGTTGGAGGTGAGGCTTACTGGCCACTGGTTTCCTGGGTCCTCCTTCTTGCCTTCAAAGTGACGCTGGCTTTCTTCCAGTCCTCAGACACTTCTCCAGCTCTTTATGACCTTTCAAAAGTGGTGGAGATTGGCTTAGCAATAACATTTGCCAGCTCCCTCAGCATCCATGGGGCCCACGGATTTTTGGATGTTAAGTTTGCCTAAATGATCTCTAACCTGATACTCTTCTACAAAGGGAAAATCTTCCTTTCTCCAAACATTCTCTTGCCTCTGTGGCATGTGATTGCTGAAGGCTGGCTTTAGCAGTAGAAAGCAAAGAAGGCATTTGGTAACTGTGTCTTCTCTGTATTCTCCATCAAAAGGGCACCAACCTTATTTGGCAGTGTGCTCACGTTTTTCCTGGTCTTCCTTTTGCTACTGATTAAAGTGCTGGTACTTGCAGAAGCCTTTTGTATTGTCCTGGACATATCATAATTAGTTGCAAGTGGACCTTAACCTTACTTGTTGCATTGCTGCATACTTTGAAAATGTTCCCATATTCCTCCCATGTGGCCTGTCCTTTTTTTCCACATTTCTCATGTCCAGTAAAGGAACATGAACTGTTTAGTTCAGTAGCTAGGTTGCCTAATGAACTTTTAAGACTGAATCACCAGACTAGAGGGCTGTCTCTCTTGTCAGCAATAGTACAGACACACTAATGTTTTGGCACAGATGAAAATCTTGCTTAGGTGCGCATACCTTCTTCATGGTAGTAACTTGGTAGTAGCTCTTCTATCTGTCCATTGACTGTAGCCTTCCTGCCACCAGTTGACTTCATGAACCTGACATGAAGCTGTCTTTGTATATAAATGAGGGAGTTGACACAGGTTAAAAGTGACAGCTCCTTAAGCTGATATTGCCACAAAGAAAGGTAAGCACAGAGCTTACCTTTGATTTGGTAGAAGAGGTTTCAGGTAAGTCACTGAAATATTGCAGAACATAAACAAGTTAAAATATAGTAAACCAGAAAGGTTTAAATTAATAAAAATGAAAAGCTGCTTTCATTGTGGCAGACATACCACAGAAAAATTGCAGATGAGAATATTGCTAGTGATGTGTGCTGATAGTTCATGCTGTTCTAATGGATAGCTCATTTCTATGCCTCTGCACTAAGGAAATTAGTGGTTTGCTTTCGATAAATAAAAGTATAAATAAAATATTTTAATGGATGCTTTCTTCCTCCGATTTAATGGGAAAGAAATAATTTTATGAAGCTATTACATGCGATACTGAATTGGGGCTTATTTCACCACTGTCGATTAATCATGAAACCTATATCATTAGCTTTTTACATATGTGGCTTGTATCACTGGATGTGAATTCTTTTTGTACACAGTCTGAAGTTGTAGCCTGTGATTTTTTCAACATGGTCTTCATGACTGAAACAGTTTTGCTGACATCTGATTATTGTCCTCTATCTTGCATCTACTGGCTTCTAACTGAAAAGTGGGTCTCTAGTTACTAAAAAATGAAAGCATCAGTTATATTTTTCCATCTATTTTTGAGAATTCTTAGGCAAATCACTGTTTAATCCAGACTCTGGTAGAATTATTTAAGTTCTTTTTCTTCTCCATCCAGCTTAACTATGACTTTCTTAAAATCCAGTGCATTGGAAAATTATGGTCTGTCTGCTGAATGTCATGTAACTTCTGCAGTGGGTTAACATCAAAGACACTACAGCTTTTCATCTGTTGACCAGAAATATGGACATTTATTTCTCAGAAGTCAGCACGCTTTTTCATGGAGACGATCACTGTAGTGCCATAGTTCCTCACACAGATTAATAGATTAAACTTCACAGTGACCTGAGTTTGAACTTAAAGAGAAATCTATTCTTGAAGTTTAGCTGCTAAAAATGCTCAGACACAGACTTTTGAGCTACTTCTGGGTTTTTTTTTAATTATGATATTTACCTCCATACTCAAGGAAACTGAATTCTGCCCATATTTCTGCCTGGTAGAATTGAAGGCAGGTACAAGTGCAGAATGTGAATAATCCACCAGAATCTGGGGTAGAAAGAAAGTGTGTGGAATAAACTGGGGTACTAGGAAATATGGTCAACAGAAACAGATGAACCTGGCTTAGGAGTGGTAAGGACTTGGGCCAGTGAAAATTTGAATAATTGAATCGCTTCCCTGAAATGCAGATTTTGCAATTTGAAGTAGCAGTGGAAATGCATGCATTCCTGCTCACCTCAAGTAAGGAGAAGATTAGTATTTGTAAAAGAAGCATGAAGTGGGTGAGAAACTGCCTGCATGGAAGATGACAATAAGTTTAGGAGCTAGAAAACATTGCCAGGGTTCTTCAACAAATACACGTGACCTTATATAGTGTTTTCATTAGTGTCCTTATCATAAAGTCAATTGAACCAGGGAAATATGCCTATTTGGTATACAAATCCAGAGGACATCATCTAGATAGAGAAGCAGCATAGTATCTCACCAGAAAAATAAGCAGAAATTTAAAATTAAAGCAGTAAAATAGGATTTTTATGGGGGCTGGTAACTTGGTACTTTTCTATTATCTGAAAATTGATCAGTTAGAAATTAAGAGGAATGACTTTGTGTTTTAGTCACTGAAAGAGTAATGATAGGCACTCAATGTGCTTTAAGTGGGAAATTGGAAATAGTGCCTACGAAACAGACTGACTTAGGTCTAATGGGTCTTCTATTGTCAATAATCAGAATATTGCATGTTGCCCAGTGGTGTGTTTTACTAAACGCATAAGGTTCAGTATTAAAGACTGAAGCCATTGAACTGTTTGGTGAGACACATGGATTCAAGAAAGGTGCAGCAGCAAAGCAGATGCAAAACGAGTCTGTTTGAATAGATGAAAACCCAAGGGAGTAGACTCAGAAATTTTGTTTATCCTAGTAAAATTATGCAGAGAGTGTCTGTAGGGAGAGGCTATCTAAAAGTATATAATAGAGTGCGAAAAATGTGATGGATGATCAACACTAAGGGATTAAACTACATTTTAAGCTGAAGAACTACAAAGAAATGCGAATTGGGACACATTTTATGTAGACTGAAATGCTAGATTTTCTTTTATGTAGCCTGAATGGTAATTACAGTAAGAGAAATTATTAGACTCTTAGATAAACTCCCACTATTTCCAGCAGAAATGAAAGGGACTAAAATCCTTAATCTAGTTGAGGAATGCATTTGACCCAATGAATTTCCAAAAGCTATGTTTACTACCACAGAGTCACAGAAATTTTTTATACTAGATTCAGGGACACAAAGAATATGGATGGCAATATTGTGATGTAGAATATGAACTTATTGAGTTCCTGCTCAGAGTTTTAGCCTCACATCAACATTCAATCTTTTCTTTGCCCCAAGTCAGGTTATATTCAGCCCACAGCATTTTAATGTACCAACCTCCTTATTGCATTCTATGAGTTCTAATTGCTTTGTAGGAAGATCTTGAGAGAAAAACTCTAACTCTGATTCTTGAATTCATCATGTTCATTACAGGAGATCATTATTAAAGATTTTTCTTAGGAAAGAATATGTGTTATAAATTGCAGTTTCATAATAATATATGAATCTGTTTCCAGGGGTAACCCTTGGCATATACACATGGATTAACAGAAACAATTATTTTGGACATAATGACTTACTGTCATTATAATAAATGAAAAAAATAATCCCATAAAATTCTTAGAGTTTGTTACCCCATATCTAGGCAAATTTACAATGTTTGTTATTTTAAGTTGTACTCTTCAAAATCTAAAAAGTTTGGATTAGGCCACTCTCTCCAGTAGCAAATGAACAAATGCATTAAAAAGAAAGAGAGGTAGATGGGAAATTAAAGTAAATGAAGCATTTTTAATGAAAATCTATTAAAAGAATAAATTAGGCTAAAATGCCACTGTCATTAAACTATATTCAGCAGATGTCAGAGTTTTACAGAACTTCTGAGCCTTCATGAAAGTCTTGTCTCATCAGCTAAAACAGATACAGGAAAACAATATTTTCTTTTACTCCCATTGCTTCCTACAAGTTTAATATAATGTATTTATGCTGTTCATTTCTGTGGAGGGAACCATTATAGATCTTCTTCTTTTCAGCAACACATCTTCAATATATACAACTGCCATACAGTCTCATCCTATTATGACAGACCTAAGTAACACCTACAATGAAATGTGGATATAAATAAATCCTTTACTCAGCTATGATGTATTTTGGGCTATTGTTCATCATGAGAGGACTTGCCCACTAACTCTCACTGTTCTTTTACAACTAGCTTATTTTTCATTCCAAATACTTTGAGTTGTGGCAAAGCGAGAAATATATGGCTTCCAGATGTACAAAAACTAGAATTGTTCAAAACACATTAGTCTTAGAACAAATTTCATCTTTGTAATGCTTCAGAGTATTCAAGACAAAGAAAGTATTACAAGATAAACAATATCTTGTTATACTTCTCTATTAGGGCTTCAATCAAACCCACAATAATCACCACAAATAAGTGAAAAGACACACAGTTACCTTTAAGAGTAAATAATTACCAGCTGCTAAAGTCAGAAAATGTTGACTGACTTCAAGTTCTGTCATCCCACACAAAGTCAAAGGTACTTCTCTTACCAGTCTTAAACTTTCATAAAATCATGTGATACTCATACATGTGATTCAATGATACCTAAGGAGTAAAACATTGAGTTACTATTTTAACTTAGCTCCTCACTATTCTGCTTTTCAAAGGATCAGTCATCAAGATCAAATTCAGAGGCAGAAGGTATTACTTAAATCATAGACTACCAGGTTGGAAGGGACCCCAAGGATCATCTGGGTCAAACTTTCTCAGCTTAAAGCACTATTTAGGCAAGAGGAACCAGCATCTGGACCAAGTGGATCTCCAAACTGTCCAATGTTGGGGAATCCACCATATCCCTGTGGAGATTATTTAAATAGCTGATTGTTCTCATTCTGAAAAATTTTCCTCTTGTGTCCAATCAGAATATCCCCAAGGGAACCTTTTACCAACTAGCCCTCACCTTTTCTGTGTGATTTCTTGTGAAAAAGGAATCTCCATCTTCTTTGTATCCACCTTTTAAATACTTGAAAGCTGTGATAAGGTCTGACCCAAGGCTTTCCCCAAGGTTACTCAGCTCTCTCAGCCATTTTCATATATCAAGCTTCCTGGTCCTCTGGTCATCTTTTTGGACTTCTCTGGATTTTCTCCAGCATGGCCAGATCTGTTATGTGCAGCAGGAACCAAAAGTAAACACTACATTCCAGTTGTGGCCTGGCAAGTGCTGAGTATAGTAGGATAATAATTTCTTTATTTCTGCTGGTGATGCCCTTGTTGATGCAACCCAGCATCTTGTTGGCTTTCTTTGCTTCAGGGGGACACTGTTTAGTCATAGTGAGCTTGCTGTCCAGCAGGCTCCCCGGCCCCCTTCCACTGAGCTGTTCCCCAGCCACATAGATTTCAGCCTGTGCTTTGCTCCCAGGTTATGCCTTCCCAGGTACAAGGCCTTACACTTAGCACAGCTTGTACTGAGTTGGTTTCAACCAGTATAGTCCATCACTCAGACAAGCATATTTTATTGGCAAATTGCAAGCAGTGATCTCCCCTTTTTATTTTCCAGTAGTGGTAAAAAGTTGAGGAATGTTACTGGGAAATGCTTATGCAAATATGCTTCTTTAGGCCTTTTGGGGCTGTAACACCAGCCTGTGTTAAAGAAAAAGGAAATCTGAGTTTATGTTGTCTTGCTTTTAGCTGTGAAATGGTGGCAATAGTTATAATTTCTCTAGTCTTTCTGTGATGATAGAATGTAAATGTCAGAGTCTGAGGAGCCTATAAAATGATTATATTTCAAAATTGCTTCTTTACTTCTAAGTGTTTTCTTTCTTCTTAGTTTAGTGGTATTTTGTTATCATCAGTCCCATTGTGTGTTAAACAGGTGTGACCAGGGAATCATCTTGCCTTGTCTGAAACTAAGTTGTCCTCATGTTATACCTCTACCTGAAGGTGTTCTTTTGAGATATGTGCCTCTTTCTATGGTTATTATAGGAGCCTTGATGACTAGCTTTAAATGAGACTCTAATTTTTATGATAGGTAAAGTTAAATAAGATTCATCCTAAATTCAAAAGGTGGGACTTGGTTGTAGTACTGCAATGTATCTAACATACTCTTTTCCATTTGAGTTAATACTGTGTTCTGGCCAACTTCTAGGCTCCAACCAGATAAATTACATGCCTTTGTAATTTCCTCCTGTAGTCCTGTTTACAGACTTAAAACTACTCTGATGTTCTCATAAACTGATGTTTACATAATCAGGCATTCACCTGTGAAAAAGGTCGTTGAAGAAGGGTAATTTTCTCCATGTAGAGTCAGTAACTTCTAGATATTGCACAATGAACTTTCCTGTTATTACTTGTTTGCATCTTGCTGCGAATATCTTCCGAAAGTTTGAATGGCATTAGGCTCTGCTAAAAAATATTTGATGAAAGCAAGTGATGATTATTGGTTTGAAGGTATGGTATTAAGAAGATCAAAAATGAATTGTAATTCAGAGGGATTCTGCAAGATTAGAAAAGCTCATACTTTAAATTTAGCACTGCACAATTTCTTTATTTGATTGCATACAAATTGTTTACAGTATTAAATGTTTTCTATTTTTTTAGAATTCATTCAATAGCTTTTCGTAGGAGTGAATAAAATAAAAGCAGGTTATGAGGTTTTACAGATAAAATAAATCTCTGAAATAATTTAAAATTCATTTGCCTTTGAGACTTGTGGTTAATGAAAATTCTGTCATTAAGCTTCTTAATTTAAACAACTGTACTTGATTCAATTGAACTTAATGTTTAAAAATAATTGTCACACTGCAGTATTAACACTGGACTAGAGTCTTTCCTCCATAAAGTGAATACAAATTTCTTGAGCACTGATTAAAGTATGCAAAATTGTACCTACATATAGGTTTTGTCTTTCTTTTCAATTTAAATCAGATTATTGTTTTTAACTACCATTTCTTCTTTCTCTTCATTTGAAAACGCATATGCCATTTGTCCAAATCCCATCTATATTTGTAGAAGAATATCACAGGGGAGCAGGCATTTTGAAGGTTTCACCCTTAGCACATCTAAAAGCTGTGTCTCTGCCATTAAGAAATGTTGGTCGGTAATGACTTCTGGAAACCAGATTCCTATAAGTAGTTCAGAGGATGTGTTTCAAATGCAGTTCAGTTTGAAAACAACTGGGTGACTTTCACAATACTTAATCATCCAAAGTCCCTTTTCATTTATACCTGATAAAATTAGTTATTAGTGTCTTACCATTATTGCCATTTTGGTTTGGGGTTATGCGCTGTGTGGGTTTGCCACTGTCTGAGGGTAAGCAATCCACACAAATATGCAGGCTATGTGAATTGCTTTGAAAGGATTGCTGCAAATTATTTGGAAAACAAAAGCTACTGTATTCACTCATATCTGAATTGGTTTTTGAGTATTATTACTATAAAATATAAACCCTTCAGTGCCTGATCTGAAAAGCAGAGAGGCTTGATTTCAGTTTGGGAAATAAGAGAAAATTAGAAGGTTAAACCAGTAAGAACTGAGCGAATCACCAGTTTTAGAAGTGCCTGCTGTGGGACACAGTGCCATTTGCAAGGCCTCCTTTTCTTTCTTTTGGGTCTTATGTTTCTAGCCCCATAGATATCTTCCTGTTTTATCTGAAGCAATAAACATTTGAGGCTCTATTCTCCCAGGGGATATTTCTTAAAACTTATATGAATAAATTTCAAGTAAGGTGCAGCTTTCTTGAAAGACGTTACAATTTGACATTTGTGTTTGAATTTTAAGCGAGCTTAGGAAGAGCCATTACCACCTTAGGCAGATACTGTGGTCTATTTCTGTGATAATGAGGTAACTTGTGTTTTCCATATCGAGTGCAGATCTTGCTGAGAGGTGTCTTATTTGTATTCCCTTCTATTGCATCTTCCCAAGTTCATGGAATAAATAACATTTATAAATCTTAATTTCTTTTCTCATTTGTGCACATGGAAACAGCACAATAGAAAATGACAGGGTTTTATTTCCTGTTAGAATGTAGAATGTGTTACTGAACCAGCAACAACCTACAGGACTTCAATCAGTGTTCTTGATCTACTGGAAATCCTGGGTAGGATGAAATGTGCAAGTGCTAGGTCAAGGGAACAGAAAAGCTTGTGCGCTTTGAATTTACAAGGAAAGACAAAATGCTTTAGTGCTCTTTAAAAACGGTGTTTCTTAGAACTCCTTAAAGGCTTTTGGCAGCACAAATCACAGTTGTGTCATCACTGACTCCAGTCTTTTTATTTCCAGTTGTCCTTTAGAGTTTGAATTGTCTTTGTAGAAGGAAAAAATTCACTCTCATAACCCTTCTTTGAGCTAACAAGATCATGACAATAAAGACTTTCCAGACTTTTTCAAAGTAGCAAGATTAAATATGATAACTAGCACAGACAGTTAGGGTGTGTTAGATTTGTGGACTGGATTGGCAGAACATGGAAGAGCCATAAGAAAAAAAATATTTTAGGGAATTGGGAAATGAAAGAATCACCACTGCCATTTCTGAAAGCAGGAAAACAAAAAACAACCCTAAAAACCAAATACAAAAGACATAATTTCCATTTTGATTCATACACATAGTAACATAACTCTAGTAAAACTCATATGTTTTGTTAGAATAGACCAGCATACAGAAAATCAGGGGCAGATTCATAGAAGGTAAAAAATTTGAAATGACAGAGAAATTCTGTTAAATGAAAGTTTTTATACAGAAAAAGTGCACTTATTTAACTGTTCTGTCACATGTGAAACTGAGCTCATGGAACTTATTTCAAAAGGAAACATATTCCTCTTGCACTGAGGTAACCACTCACAGGTCCAACTGGTTTAGGTTCAGGTCATCAGATAGAGTAATGGTGCCTAATTCAGAGCTAGGGTCAGCCAACCAAAAACAGTGGTACATGGTGAAACAGTTCTCTGAATCAAATTATATTACAGGTAATTAGAATATTGATGGATCTAACAAAAAGATTCCAGAATTAAATTGTAAATCTAGCCACTCCAGATAAAAATAATCTCATGAAAATTGGATACCTAGAGTTTAAGTAATTACTCTGAATTAATCATCCAGGAATTAAGTGTAGTACATGGAAGACAAAGCCTCCTAAAGAGAGATTCTTCCCCGTGTATCTTAGCTACATATTTTTTCATCTCTAATTTAAGATTAGACATACCTTTCAGTACAGCTGTTACTTTCATACTTGTTAAATTTTGGATTTATGGGAAATAAAGAAGCACACTAATGCATTTGCAGGTATATTTTTAATTTGGCTATTATGTGCACTGTCAGCAAATGCAAATGCACACAGTGCTCTTTGCCATTCACACTCTGAAAAATAAGACTTACTATTTGGGCATTAAAAGATACAGAATTGAAGTTGGACTAATATTTTAAGGAGAAAACATTTAAGGGACAAAATAGTTTCATGACTAACTGACCTCCTTTCCTGATGTCAAAACCAAAAGGTTACATGCCTTTTTTTTCCAAATCACTTCAAGGTTGTCATTTCAAGATAGCTGCTTTTCCTGATAATACAAAGAGAGGGTAGCAAAAAGCCTTAAAACAATCAATACTTTGCAATGAGTTGCATGCTCTGTAATTCCTTGGTAAAGAGGGCAATGTTCTCTTCTCCGAATCCTGCATTCGGTCAGTGATTTTCTGTCCCTAACACCGAGATGATTTAGACAGCCAGATCTTATGTCTTTGTGATAAAGCAATTGAGCACTACAGATTCCTTTTAATCATCCACAGTACATTTCAAATGTCACTTTCTATTTTTTTCCATCTTTTGCCGAAATATGTCACCTCTACATATCAAATAGAAAGGGTTGACTGGATTCTTGCTGCCCTTCTTATCAAGAAACATAACTGGAGTGTTCAAGGAGAAAAATAAGTGGCTGAAGAGTGGTGGAAGAATAGTCTTCAACCATTTTGGCTATTCAGCTTTGGATTTCAAACGCTCAGGTTTAAACCTGAGCAGGTGAGACTCTGCTTCACAGCAACATTTCTTATGGCTCCATTCTGGAGTCAAGGGGAGTCCTAACTTAATATAAAAGTGTGCTGGGAAATGCAAATGTTGTTTTAAGTTTGTTTTGCTAAATCTGATCTTCTATCTCCAAAGAAGAGTTAAACTATTAGGAAAGAATATTTTTACATTTGTTTCTTTAGTTTGCTTTTTACTTTTCCTTCAATCAACACCTTTGTAAAAATTTCAATTATTAGTCTAAAAATGTCTTTGAAGTGGGTAAAGAAGGTAGACACAGACTTATACACCAAAAGAGGAAAAGTAGGCTGATTTTATTTTTATTTTCCAAAATAAGACAGGGTTTTTTTACAGTGATGGTGTTTAATTGTTAAAGAATCAAATTAAATGGTGGGTTTTCTCTCTCTTGACATCCTCAAATTAGCTTTTTTTGGAAGGTGTCCTCCCATCAAAGATGTGTTAATGGACTCAGTACGGTTGAAATTAAAGGAATATTATTGTAATATTGGAAGTTAGACTACGTTATGTAATTGTGGGGGTCTTTTTACCCTAAACTCCCAGGGGGAAAACAAAATCACAATTCTGGGTCTCTCAGGAGTTTTGAGGTTGTTTAAAAATGATCTGAATTCTCTGTCTGGGATTTGAGTCACTAAGCATAAACCAGCTTGTTTGTAAGGCATGTGGCTATTTTACCATGTCCAGAGCACTGTGCCCCGTCTCTCACCATTCAATTACTTAATCTGATGGGTTTGGAGACAATATATACATTTAGGCACAACATTACACACTAACAAGGCTACCTACCTTCTAGGCAGGTCTGCCTCTGACTACGAAATCTGGAGTACAAGCAAAAGAAGCGAGATGCCTCATTCACTGACTGCAACAGTGAAATAGATCAAAATTGCAAACCAAGTTCTTCTTAGGCTATTCCCAATATCACAGCTGAAGTTTTCAGATCTTTGGAGGTAGTCTTTTGGGCCAAGTTAGATATTTTTTCCTGGTGAGATTATTTCAGAGGAAGCATGTGTTGTATTTTTGACAACATAATTGAAAATTATGATCCTAGCTCCTATTGTCCCCCAGTAGAGTAGGAATTGTCTCTTAGTCCCATTGACTGAATGGCACTGAGTTGTAACCCACAACTTTGCATCACTTTTCTGAATTAACCAAGTCTGAACCTGAATGAAAAAGGAGCCAGAAAAAAAAAGAAAGGATATTCTTTATATTTCAGTGCAGTCTGTCAGTCTGAAAATTCAATGGCTGTTTTGGATTAAGAAGGAGATTGGTATTATCTACATAGTAGACTTTCTCTTTATGTCTATGAGCAGGCATGTTCTGTACATTGTAAAACATTGCTAGAGGCAGGTAGGAAAATGAAAGGAAATCTGATGCACTTGGAGATGATTGTACTTTAGTAAACCCCACACTTCCATAGCTATGAAAGAAACCAACTGCACTACAGAAAAACCTGTAGCATTCAGTGTCTACTGAACTGATAAAAACTCTGAAGAAGGAAAGCAGTCTCTGCATTTTATTTTATATTTTTTAATGTTGTGGTTTCTATTGTTTGTTTCTTTGGTTGGTTTTTTTCCCTGAGTTTAGCTCCGAATATAGATAAGGAAAGTAAAATAACTTACACTAAATAACTTCTTTATAAAGTCTACTGCTGTAAAATTTAGAGACACAAAGGAAAAATGTTAACACATACAGATTCACATTCACTAGTTTAAAAAGTAATAATGACCTTTGGTTCTGTATTTTCACCAAAATAACATTGATGTATTTTAGTTACCAAAGTAGTCAATGTTTTTGGGGAGAAATTTATTTCAAATTTACCAAGACAGTAAAGAGTCTAGAATTATTTCCCATTTAAAGTGATTTTGCTAGACATACGATAATATCTACAGATTTTTCATACCAAGGAGGAAGAAAAATGAAATTCTCAAAAGCATCAAACATGACAAACTTTTCTTCAAAAGAGGTGAAAATATGCTACTTCAATCATTGAACGTTTAGCCATAGTCTTCTGTGGGATCAGGATTTTACTCAGTATTTCAAATTCAGTCAATAAACATCTACTTCTGAATTTTCTCTTATCTGAAAGCTGTCAGAACACTATTTTTTCCAGAAACAACTTAGTTATTCCAGAAAGACTTTTTTGAGATAAGCTAGTGTGACAACAGTTTCTTCCCAATGAATATTAGTGTGAGCAAATTAATATGTAATTTATTTTTATTTTACTCATTAAGTCTGATATTAAAATAGGATTGAGGAAATATTTTCCTTTCATGTCAGTTATACCCAGGTTATTTGCAACAGTCATGACAATAACGTAAATCTTGGTCTCCATAATGAGAATTTTATAAATCTTGAGTTACTAATTGAAGACCAAAATCTCTTGAAGAAGAGATTTGAGGATTAATTTTTAAATCAGTTTTTAATCTGCTTATTCAGTTTTCATTACTGTGCAGGGGAAATTTATAATGAAAAATACAGTACTTAACCTTTAATAATTTTCCTGTTTTCAATATACTTAATCCCAAAGAGCCAAAAGACACTACACATTTGAAATATATTCTAGAGGAAAGGATACAGAGTTAATATAATATTACTTATGTTTTATTTTATAGTAGGTCTTTTAAACAAACTTTAAAAATATTTGTTATAACTTCATTTGCTTAATGTAACATATACCCATTGGTTTTTTAAAATCTGAGAACCAAGTTGTCAGCATGACACTGGAGAGATAATACTTCCCTAGGAAGTATTTTGTCACTTATATTTGTCAAATACCACAAAATTCAAGTGAAAAAGAAGTCTTACTTACAGCTAATAAAAAAGTTGAAGTTTTAAAGACATCACCAGCATAGATGCATTGATATGAATCTGATTACGCCCAGTTGAATCAGCCAAGGACTTTATTATACGTAGATGAGCAAAGGTGAATGGAAATTAATCTTCAGCTGATCTTTTAGCTGACTCATGGAAGGCATCAGGAGGTTTCTTCTCTTTAAAAGGATCAAGTTTTTGTTCTAAGAATGGATTGACACAAAGGGTAAGATTTTATGAAATGTTCTTCCTTTTGTGCTTGTGCAGAATTACATTAACTGTGGTTACAACTGTTGGCTACACAGAAGAATATTTTATGTGAAATCCACCAAAATTATTGTGAAGCCCATGATATTAACTTGCTTGCTTTTTCTTCATATTATGCTTCATTAATGTCCAAGTTTGGCTCTAAAGTTAGGATTTTATTTCAGGGTGAGCGTGACTCCTGTTCATGACACACAGATAATCTAAATAAGGAGATTTTTTGTTCTTTTTCAGGGATGTTTGTTGCCTTGTTTTAAAAGAGGAAAGTGAAGTGAAGAAATACTACATTTTCTTGCATTTTTTCTTGTAAAACTAATCTTTCAGTGAGTCAAAGATGCTTTTGAAGTAGGATATTCCAACCAAGTAAGGTGAACAAAAACAGTAGTCTTGCACATATACTGTTAAAAATTCCAGTAGCATTGTTACTAATTTATAAAACTCTTGTGCAAACAACTCTATGCAAAACTTCTCCTTGTGTAGACAGTTTTTATTTTCATTTGTAGATTAAGGGAAGCAGCTTGACAGGTCATTTTATGTAGGATACAACACGTGCTGCAGCTAGCCAGTGTCTAAAAGAGAAGGTAAAAAAACTGGAAACACACAGCAAAAATGGTGTGAACCCAGAACATTTACACATGACTTTCTTTGTGATGCTTAGCTTATTTGCATGGGTGGATAACTCTGTTTATTAGATGCTGAGACTGATACAATCAGTATCTGCTCCTGTTTTTAACTCAACCCAGCAGTGGGACTCAGAAAACCTTAATGAAGCCTGGAGGAAGGTGTAGAGTCAATATACACAAATCTGGCAGAGATGTACAAGGTTTCTGGCACAGGTTGAACAACAGTGCTGGCCAAGGACCTGTTTTCAATCTCCTGCCTAGAGAGACTGAAGTTTAAGGCTTGCTTTACTATCTCCCAGATACTTAGATGTTCCTGCTTTGCTGCAAAAACAATTTTCACTGTTACCACTCTGTGTACCTTCATATGTTTATTCTCTTGAGACTTAATGTACTGAACAATGACAGGGATCAAGGAGCTGACTGCACATCAAGTCATGTCCAAGGCCACCAACAAGGCTGGCTGGGCATCTACAGCATAACAAAGATGGCATTTTTGATGTTGTTTATGTTTTTTCCTGTTTTGTAGCATATACAGGTAGGAATTCCAAGGGCTTGGATATATTTTGAAAATGTTAAATTCTAAAAACCAGCAAGCTGTCTGAAAAATTAACCTTAAACTTGTATGGATCAGCTGAGTGTGGAAGGGACTAAAAAGTATTTAAAGGGTCTCATTGATTTTTCAAGTTGTTTCCCCCCTACCCCCTCCCTCAATAGTTCTGATGCAACTGCTTCTGATTAGGAAGCTGTCCCTTTCAAGGGCTGTTGCCCTGCTCACAGATCTCTTTCAGAAAAGAAAGAACTTTCTTTTCTTGACCTTAGATTGTTCTTGCTTTTATGATGTACAGTGTTAAATTGAAAGTAGCTAGGATGTATGAACAAGGGTGACTTTTTTTTTGAGGGGAAACATTTTTTCAGAAACTTTAGCCAAAAGGTAAAATTCTTTGAAGTCACAAAAAGCCTTTTCCATAGAGTTCTTTCCTTACATACTTTCTTTGTCTTTGAACTGAAAAGAATAGCAATATTAATCAAATTCCAATGATCCAAAGATCATTGATACCCAGTAAAATCATTCAAATTACATACAGGAGGTGTGCAATTATCTTGCTTGGTAAAACAGGCTCTAGATCTATTTTTCACTGTGTCTGTGCACATAATTGTGTTTAACCACTTCATTGCTAAAACCTACTTCAAGCATCGCATTTTAAAGGAGCTTAACTTCTTTTATCTCAAAATGTTCCAAAAATTTAAGCACTGCAATGGTACTGCCCTCTGTTTGACTTAATGCTCTGAACAAAGAGCTCTCACTCCTCTGTAATGGCTTAATCAAATGTTCTGCATTGTGGACAAGAAGAGGTACATCCCTCCACCCTGCACAAGACATCCTTTCTTGTAGAAAATAGTTTAATATGTTGAGACTGGGCAAGAGAGAAAATTTCAGAACAATCCTCTACTTGACTGGTTGGGTAGTTAGGGATGAGGCTTCTCAATTTCAGTATATGTCACAGTGAATATTCATTTAACCCTGCAAAATGAAAAGAGGCAGTTTGACAGCTTATGAGCAGGGTGACAGTGCCATAACTGTGTTTTAGGAAATCTGAGCTAGCATTTCTAGGCCATGGGAACATGCAATTTTTCTAGGTTTGTACAGGGTTCTTTTAACCCATTCCACAGTCTAGATAGATAGGTCTTTTGTCCAATGATTCTAGTCATACATTTATAAAATTCTATGCTAAAATCAGGTCAGCCGTTAGCTCTAGTCACTCCTCTTGGAATGCAGTGGCAGAGACATTAATGATCAGGAGCCATTTTATAACAGTTTCGTTTTATAACTTCCAGCCCTAATTTGTCTGTACTGGTTTATACAGTTATTCCCATGCACCAATGTTAACTTCTAATTAAACAGAGAATTTTCCTCCTTAATGCATTCATGTTCTTTTCCTACCTTTATATTTTCTGGTGTGGATACTCTCTAACTCAGATTCTTCTTACCTCAGTTTGCAGGTGCTTTGCTCCATCAAATACTTTGGTGGATCTCTTCTGTGTTTGTTGCAGCTTAAATATAACATTTTTTGAAGAAAGGTGATTGGACCTGCATTTTTGTCAAAGTTGTCTTGTATGATGACATTAACACATCACTGTCTCTTTGGAAAATGGCTGTTACTTTCTATTTATGTATCTTCCCTGCTGCATCCCATGCATCCATGTGCCATTCCTAAACACTTTTGCTTCCTTCTTCAGACTAGTTAGGAAAAAGTCTGCTTTACGTTGTGCAGCAGCGCGGTATCACGATTCACAAACGGCCACCCCACGCCGCAATGTGGAGGGGGCCGCCCGTGGCCAGAACACGCCAGGCAGACACGTGGCTGTAGCAGGCAGTGGAGCTTCAGGGGACGCGAGACTCCGTGAAGGTGTGGCGATGGAAGAAATGCAGGATCATCATCTGGAGTTTCCAGGGATTTATTGAGGTCCACAGTCGAGGGTCAGAGGAGGGTGGAGAGGGATGGCGAGGCAGGGGAGGATTCGGGGTGCTGGAAAGCCAAGATGGTGAACCCTGAGTTCCGCCTTCTCAGCAGGTTATCAGGAGAGGGAACAGAGGCGTGGTTACTCAGAAGAACCAACTAGGGGAAGCCAGAGGGGAGGAGCCAGGGAGGAGGAAGGGGTAAACCAATAAAATTACAGCATGGGATGGTACAGGTTTCTGCTAGGGAGAAGTCTCTAGAACAGCATAAGCACACTACAGCAACATTGCATAGCACTGTTTCTTGCTTTCAGCTTCCACTGGAACAGGTTGCTCAGAACCCAAACCAACCTGGCCTTGAATGCTCCCAGAGACCAGACAACCCCATCTTTGGGCAATCTGTTGCAGTGCCTCATCATCTTCACAGTAAAGAATTTCTTCCTAATATCTAATCTAAACATACCCTTTCAGTCTGAAGCCATTCCCTCTTGTTCAGGCAGTCTCTGTCCTTGTAAAAGATTTCTCTACCACTTTCTTGTAGGCTCCCTTCAGATGCTGGGAGGCTGCAATGAGATAACCCCTGAAGGTTTCTCTTTTCCAGGTTGAACAATCCCAATTCCTTCAGCTGTTCCACATAGTAGAGGTGCTCAATCCTTCTAATTATCTTGTTGGCTTCCTCTGGAACTGCTCCAGCAGGTCCCTGTCCTTCCTGTTCAGGGACCCCAGAGCTGGATGCAGTGTTCCAGGTGGGTCTCACAGAGCAGAGCAGAGCAGAGGGGCAGAATCCCCTCCCTGGCCCTGCTGCCCTCACTGATTTGGATGCAGCCCAGGACACTTTTGGCTCTCTGGGCTGCAAGTGCATATTGCTCATGTCCAACCTCTCATCCACTAGCACTCCCAATTCTCTCAGCAGAGCTGCTCTCAAGCTGTTCAGCCCCCAGTCTGTATTGATACTGGGAGCTGCCCTGACACAGGTGCAGTACTGTGCACTTGGTCTTGTTAAACTGCATGAAATTGCTAGGTAAAAGACAAACAACTCTAGCTAGGAAGAATGGCAGAAGCAATATGTCATACAGATAGTGGTACAGATGCAAATACATTCTTAATATAACTTCCACAGTGCCCCACAGAGACTTCTTGGCTGTAAATTGTGGAAATTTTCTACCTACTGAATGGAAAGGGTCCTTCTCCACTGGAACAAGGGGGTAGGATTTCTCTTGAGCTAAGTTTTCTTCACAGAATTATTTATCTGGTCTTCTTTAGGTATATTTTCTAAAATCAGAATAATGCTACCCAAGATGCCTTTACCTGTTTTAAAGAGAGTCAACAATGACTGCATGTCTGGTTTGAATCAAATCCCTTTTTCTGTCTGATTCTCCAAGACCTGTCTGCTTTCCTTTGACTCAGCTAGCTTGTATTTTTGTCAGGCAAGACATATTGTTGCTCTAAAAGGAAAAGGAAGAAGTTAAAACCTGAGCCTATTAAAATACACTTGCCTCATGTCTTTCTCCAGACTCTATTTGTCTGTCTCCAAGTGTTTTGTGTGTGTGAGACCTCAGGAAGACTGCTTTAAAGAAAAATCTTATTTTCAGTTGAACCTAAGGATCACCCAGTCAGTTAAAGCAACCTATTATTAGTCTTATTTTATTCTTTCAGGGAAAGGTAGGAGGACACACACAAAAAGTTTTCTTCTTGCAATCATAAGCATGGGAGCCATTTTAAAAAGCCTTAAAAATGGAAAGGTTTGGGACCATGTTTCTTCTCAAAGCCATGTAAATTTTTCATTTTCAACATGTAAATGTTTTGGAGGAAAATTCAACAGCTTTGTTATGACGGTATTGTACTCAATGAGCTGTTTATCTACCTTCATAGCTGACAATGTACATTTCACAGCAGTCAGCAAAGGTATTTATACGTGGAGTGACTCTCCCGCTTCATGTTCAGGATCTCTACAGACACCTTATTCACAGTTTGGTCATTTATAATACGCTTTTGTGTGTCAGAAAAAGGTATAAAATGTATTAAAATAACAGTTGGATATTATCAGTTGGAATTCATTCTCTATGATGTTTCTGCTAATCTGAGATTTTTAATTAAAAATAAAAAAATAGCCCTACTTTGAAAATTGGAGTAATAAAATTGTTGTGGACATTGATTTTTTATAGATTATTTCTCAAAAGAAGAGGAGTAGATGAACTGTATTTTGGGGAGTTGAAATGAGAGATTTGATGTTAATTAACCCTTAGCTCTGCAGCTAGAACTC
Source organism: Entomyzon cyanotis (assembly GCA_024500445.1). Classification (NCBI taxonomy): domain Eukaryota; kingdom Metazoa; phylum Chordata; class Aves; order Passeriformes; family Meliphagidae; genus Entomyzon; species Entomyzon cyanotis. Next base: position 16,041,027 of record JAKEPQ010001006.1, on the reverse strand, counting down.
TTTTGGCTGTTTTGTGATAAGTGTGGCAATGTATATACTTTGCAAAATATATCTCCTAGTATCTGTATTGTGAATCCTAGACAATTGCTAATATTACATCATTATTTTTCAGGAACATGTTAAAAAAACTCTTGCAAGTTCTGGGAAAGCAATCTCCACAGGCAGATATTGGCCTTACTTTATTTAAATATGGGGAAATGGGGAACCATATCTTTCTTTCATGAATGGTACGAAGCTGTTCTTTACAGAGCTTTCTAAGCCTCTATTGTTACCATACCCTCAGGCTTCTCGCTGCAGGTCTCCATACTGCAGGAGGGATTTTCATTTTTGTTTTTGATTCATTCCTAAGACCACCCTAATCCAGCTGTAAATGGGTCATTCAGACTAAATAGTGAGAAGTAGTTCAGTTTTAATGTAGTCATATAATTTCTGCAGTGTTGGCTACAGTGAATTAATCTTAATATTTGTCTACAGAAGATTCCAGGCTTATCTTAACTAAACCAGGCTGGGGACAAGGTGGGTCATCTCACCTAACACAGAATTTTAGGAGCCAGCTCAGGCCTCAATCAGTGTTTTCCCTCTGTGTTGTAAATGAAGATCTTGAAGGCATTTACTGCAATGCCAGCTGAGACAGGAAAGTCCCAATTTTGCAACTAGAAGATTGCAGCAAACAAACATGAAGTCCCAGATCCCTAAAAACACCAGCAAATCCTTCAATTTGCAGGCAATGTAAAATTGAATAGGGAATATATGCAAGAACAATTTCTTCTACCCTGTGACCATTGAGGTACTCTTCCTGTTTTGGCCATCCTAAAAGAGAAACAAAGCAAAGGACTCAGCAAAATTCTTCTCAGAATAATACTCCAAATAGTTTTGTGTTAATCTTGAGATTTCTCAAGCTAGTGTAAGTAGCAGTAAGACTCAAGGTGGGAGTCTTGCACCAAAGCTGAATGAGTGCTTGAGGCACACAGCCAAGAGTCTTAAAACACTAGCCACACATTGCCAGATTCAGGCAATCATATGGGTTTCCCCAGCTCCCTGAAAGTGATAACCACAGTGTGGTCAGATGTGTGTGTCTATTTCTGTCTGCAGAGATATATGAAAGTGGGTTAAGAGTACACAGTGCTTTTTTCATAAGTATATGTTTTTGTGTTCAGTGAAGTCTTCATGTAAGCCTACAGATAAACCCTTATGGTATTATAAAATATCCCTCTACAGAATACTTGAACATCAATTTTCATATTTTTGTTGTGTAAGAGAACTTTTGTGATAAGAATTTACCAATTTTTCTTTTGATATTACCTTTTCCATTCAGAAAGAAAACAACAGATAGAATCCTTTGAATGGGTTACTTCTTCACATTTGTTTAATGGTCAATGACTGAACCTGATACTGTAGAATGAGAAATCCACACTGGTTTTGGACACGTGCCTATAAACCTCTGCACTGAAATGACTGTGTGCTTGGATGTGCAACCCCTAACATTTCCATTTTTTAGAGAGAGAAAGGAGAAAAGTAATGAGGAGAGACAAGAAGCAGGCTAGAGGCGGGAGAAGGAGACCGATCAGTCATAAGAGAAGGTAGCCATTATAAAAAAATACCATTTCTGTGTCGAGAGAAGGGGCTAATGATCATACTTGTCAGAACCACTGTTAACAGGAAAGTATTTTTTTACCTTTATTTTCAATATGGCATTTTTGCATGGGAATGCCCTACAAGACCCTCAACAGCAAGTTTGCCCAGAAGTGCTCTAATTAACTGTACCGAATGGTCTACTCCACTGTCATGTTAATGCCTTCTATCTGGCTGTTTGCTGGCCATCATGTATCATTGTTCAGCAAATGACAGCAGTCAGGTTATTAAAGGTGTAGATATTAAATTAACAACAGTGGTAAACATTGTAGCTGTACTTCACATCTCAGCAGAGCCAATGAAGTGGATGACACTGCATCCATGCTGATATGCTGCAATGACAGATGGGCGTCATTTAACACAATACATCAGTGGGCAACCCACGTACCACAGCTGTCCTCCACTAAATGAATTAGATCAGGGTAATTAATCTAAGGCAGAAAGTATTACTAAAGTGGGTCCTAAGCGGAATTAGAAACGAATGAAATATCCTGTTAAAAAAGGGAAGGAAAAAAATAGAAAGGGAGAGAAAGAAAAGGCTCATTGCAGCATGAGTGTGGAAATGGTTACTTAGTATTTTAATTTGACACACAACAGACAATGCCCATCTCTGTGTGTGAAGGAGTATATAATAAACACCATTTTGTTCTCTAGTATTTTATCACAATCTTTTGCCACTGTGTGCATCAAGGAAAGCAACAACACCAGCAAGGGCTCATGACCAAGATGTTAGATTTGATACAATACTCTAATGTAAGAAAACCCTATCACCTTTATTTCTTACCTGTACTGCTGATGGAATTACTCCTTGTTACATGTCCTCTACTGATATTGATTGACCTGTTAAATTTCTATGGCATTTTATCTGAAGGATGTCTTATTTCTGTTTTTGGCCTGAGGATAGCTGTAAAAAGCCCTACACAATCCCTTTCCTTAACACAAATTTTGTAGTGTTCTCCACCACTGTTGCTCTCTCCAATCTCCCTCACCTGTATTGGGTCAAAAAAAAAAAAAAAAATACAGAGAAGGAGTAAAACAAATTTGTCTTGCTGCCATTCTGGTTAGTTGCAAAAATATTTCAACGTTTTTTATTGTAAATTGGTATCAATATTCTATACGAATACATGACAAATTTGTTGGGGGCTTTTTCAATTAAAAACAAATCAATGTTGTGATGTTTGTTTGAGACCATTAGCTGGTTAAATAACTAGTACTTAAAGCAAGGGCATATAAATTTATTCCTAAATCTAGACAATTTAAAGAGAAGTTATAGAAGGACAAGAGCAACAATGGACGGCAGGCCTGAAGATTTCATTGTTAGTCTTGCAGGTTCTGTATTAATTCTGTTCCACTTCATTTAGTGTATGACATCTGCAATGGAAAATTTCCCTAAAGAACATCTCTGACAAAGGCAAGCATTGATCAAGCATCATGTACTCGCTTGATGCTGTCAGCTCACTTGCAGCTTCCTCTATATTCTTTTCCCTTTGCCTGAGAGAGACATCATCCTTCAAAACACATCCTTCTCTGCAGGTAGAGACTCAGATTTGCTACTAGTTTTAATCTTTAGGGGAAAAGGGAGTTGTGGAAGGAGAATTATTTTGGGAATAGGTATTATAATAGTGATTATGTTAGATTGGTGCAATGGAAACACACGCTGCTACTAGAGTAGTGTGAACCTACAGGCAATTTCTGAAATGTATTGACTTTTATGAAAGTGATGTTTAAAAACAAGTCACAAAGTGTGTGGGAACTCCTCAGGGTATTTCAAAGTGCATTCGAATTATTAAATACATATTTACTGTTGTTTCAGTATAGTCTCTGTTGTGAAACAAACCTTACACTCTCTGAGCATTGCAAGTTCTGTAATCCTCTCCACACTGTTAAACCAGAACAGTCTTATTTAAAGATGATATAGAATATGACTGGAAATTCCAGCCTAGCATACTTTGTATATAAGTTGTTTACTCATGTGTAAATACTTTAAGAATGACAGAATGACAGGTGCTCAGTTATTTTTGGTTAATACCCATACTTTTTCTGTCGGTGTTACTTTCTCTTCTGTGGCATCATGAAAAATGTCCATCCAAACCACCAGAACTATCTCTTATTAGTCTGCTCCTACTTTCAATGAAACATATTTTTCTGCCATGCACAAAACCTAACTGTTCGGATCAGCTTTTCCTTATAGCCTTGAGTATGTAACAGATTTCCTTCACTTTTAGTTTCAAGATGCAGCATAACTCTTGTCTCTCTAGTTTTGTACTGGTGGAATTTTCCTTTGCATAAAGAATCATGGCATGCCTTCCCTGAATAGAGGGACACTCTTATTTTCTTGTCTTCGGGTTTTATTTCTTTTCCGATTCCCACAGAAAATCAGCCAAATATCATTGGCAGAGTCAAGCAGAATGTGAGGTTTTAGAATGCCTTAAAACATTCCTTTGCAATACATCAGTGTTTTGAACTCACCCACATGTGATTTCTACACGAATATGATATCAGTTTTATCCTTGTAGACCTTCCATCGCTGATGTCTTATTTTTAATTGCTTCACTCTTAGATAAAATCTTCACTTATATATAATTTCCGAAATCTGGAGCATCTCTCCAGATTTTGGGAGAGACTTTGGGATCTGGACCTATTTAGTCTGGAGAAGAGTGAAAGGGGATCTCATTAATGCATATAAATATCTCAAAGACAGGTGTCCAGAGAATGTGGCCAGACTCTTCCAGTGATATCCAGTGATAGAACAAGCAGTAATGACCATAAACTAAAACGCAAGAAGATCAACTTCAACACAAAGAACTTCTTTACACTGAGGGTGGCAGAGCACTGGAACGATCTTCCCAGGTTCTCTCTCTGGGGATGTTCAAAACCCACCTGGATGCATTCCTGCGTCACCTGCTCTAGGTGACCCTTCCTTGGCAGATGGGTTGGACTAGATGATCTCCAGAGGGCCTTTCCAACATTAAAGACTCTGTGATTCTGTGATTCTAGCTCTTTGATAGCAGGGCTCATACACCCCTAGGGTTTTAGATACAGTCATTGCTACGAGTATGAACATACCCCAAAATAAACCACGGACTGCAATGTAAACTAAATGTACAGAATATGCTGTCTATAAATTTAGGCAGAAATAAAATGCTTTCAATTTTTCTCTGTTACACTTGTTCTGACTTGCAAAAATGCTTATGCCTGTGAAAGGAATATCCTTTCACTGAAATTATGCCAGCAATTGGATGGGGAAGTTACATATGTTTTTAGGGATTTTTTTGCATAGGATGCTGGGAACTGAATGGAGACAATAAATTCACTTTGTGGAGACAATTAAAACTTTTTGTAGTTATACCTTTAGTTTCTTCTGATTTGACACCAAGTTGAATTGCTCGCTTTGAGGTGAAATGTTACAGATCTCCCATTACTACTATCTTCTCTGACTTGGACTCTAGAGAAGGTTCTACTTTTCTGCAAACCTTTGAAAATTAGGATCCGTAACAAGTATAATCAGCTACATTGCAGAAAAATAATTTATAAACTAAGTTAGAAATAAATGATGATTAATCAAGGTGTCAGATGTTGTGTGGTGATGGATGAACCACAAATATGTAATAGTACACTTTGCATGCTCATTGAAGTGCTGCATCTTCATCAGCAATATATTCCTATAGTTTTTGAAAATTAGCTGAAAACCTTAGAAGAAACAACTGCCACTTTGCATGCTCCACAGTGTGACAGTGCCAAAATCTTCTGATGCAGCTTCTCTCTTGCAAGTTTCCTGAAATGTCAAGTAGTGGTGGTTTAATCTCCTGTTCTGACTGCACTGAAATTTGGAAGAAGTTTTATGAACTTTTTTAGGTGTTCATGCATATCCAGCATAAGGGACTCATCATCATTGCAGCCTTCATATACTTTTACAGCTTAAGCTTTAATAATGAATATAGTAGTGACTTTTATGAATGTGAAAATGAATCTTTCTCCTACTATTCTAATATGGCTTCTTTTACAACATAACATTGCAGTGGTCAGATTACAAGTGTTACATGAGACATGGACACATCATCTCAGGAAGGTGGAAAGTTTTATTGAGATGAAACAGTGTAATATTGCACTTTTTTTCTTGACTTTTCAATAAAACATAGCATCACTGATTTCAACACTGGTAAAAGCTGCTATATAAATACTCTATGGAATTTCCTCTGTTTAACTACAAAACCACTTCACCTAAGACAAAAGCAATTGTTTTCATAAGATTGATCAGTCCCACAAGGGATTATCCTGAAAGATAGAGAGTACAAATTATTCTGCTTTACAATTTAATTCTATATATAATTTGCTGAATCAAGCCAGAAAAAGTTACAGTGTTATGCAAGCAATGATCCATGGGGAATGGAAGAACTAATCAGAATATGATCACATAAGATTTCACAATCAGCTCATGATAACATCTCAAAACTGCTGACTTCAAAGGAGGAAAAATTATTTCAAATGGCATTGCTAAACTTCCCTGCAATCTGCCTAGCTTTTGAGATTGCACTTCAACTTTTCTTACTTTCCTTCTTCTCCATTGTTACTCTTACTTTTTTACTGTATGTTCTATATGGAATTCAAGACTGTTTCTGAGCCTGTGGTTCCAAGATAAAAATATTTCTTAACATGATTCATAACAAATGTCTTCCTACTATGTAATCCCCAGCTTGTTTTTGGGGAGAGAAATTTGGTGGCCAGCATTTTCAAAAAAGGTTTGAATCATAAATGTATTTATTTAATTAAATGTAACTGTAAATAAATTAAGTTCATTTAGCTTTGGGAAATGTTGACAATTAGTTTTGTAAGAGTAGGATACCACTGTATGATAGAAACTAATTTTTTATGACCCATTTTCAATGTGTTATTTGATACACTTTTTCAGGTTTCCGAAGTAGCTCCCTATACATGCACAACTCCATAAAACGCCAGATGTATAGAAACAGAAAATGAAACTGAAATCAAACCCTTAATACTATTTCAGAAACTTCACTGTGCTTACTAAGTTTCCAGGGTTTTCTTTCATTGAATCTGTGCAGTATGTCTAGACAAGTAGTAATATGATAACACCTCATGTCTGGTTCACGTTAAATCTTTAGTAAGAGCTGAACAATATTTTCAATGTATTTCCAGGAAACTGCAAAGATTTAAAAAGGCTTGTTTGGCCCTAAATCGCTTCCTAGAAGATGTCAGGTTATGTGGTCATAACCCTCTTCTTTTCCTGACCTGGTTTGATTAGGCTAATTAACGCCAGCGTTTGCTTCCAGCAGTCTTCGCAATCTTAACAACTGTTCAGTATGGGAATGCTGCTGCAAGGCAAGTGCAGAGAGACATGACTTTTTGTGTCCTTTTCCTTTCCTTACGCACAGGCACAGAGCTAGTCTCAATAAATCTGTGTGATATATTTTATCATCCTTGACACAAGAACTGGGGGAGCAAGAGTTTCCCTGGAAGAGACTATTTAGTTCCTAGTGGAAATGCATGTGTTTTCATTCTGGGAGGTCTGGTCTACACATTTTAGTCCTCATGGTCAGTAATGTGTTTTTATTACAGGGGGTGTGAATAAAGCTTACCTAATTTTCTGCTGCAGTGCATCATCTTCTTTCCATTTCTGTTGAAATTTAAAGGCTGCCTGCTAGGCTTGTTCAGCTCTGGTGTACTGAAGCTTGAGCAGAGACATGTGCTGGAAAAGAAGGCATAAGGATAAAAAAAGGTCAGGAAAGATGAATAAATTAATCAGAACCAAGCATTCTAGTCATCAAAGGAAGAAACTTTCTATTTATTCTGTTCAGGAAGGAGGTCAGTAGTTCACCATTTTTGTCAACAATTATCAGGTCTTAGTATCTTAGTTATAACACTGTAGATTTTACATAAGTCTTCTATGCCAGGTAAAGAAATAAAAATGTTGTCTGTAAACCAGAAATAGAGAGACATTCACTAGGCTTCAACTTTTGCGTCTTTGAGACAAAACCTAATATTAATCTGAAGCCAGTTTACGTGGTATTACAGGGATTTCCATTGGTTTTTAGAGGTTTTGAACCAGGCCACTGATGATGTATTTGTTAAGGAATGATTTTCTCAGTCCTTTTCCTCTACTATTCTCCATTTCTGTACCTATTTTCTTTAAAATAATCACATTATATTTCATTGTCATGCTTTCTGGTCCACTGAAATTCAACACTGGAATTCCAATATAGATTTGACAGAATTGCTTCATTGATTGCAGTGGAACTTACCCATAGATCTGTTTTACTAATCACAACATTTTTTATTGAATTAGTTCTATATATTTAATTAGAAACAATTCAGTAAGAAAAATCTATTAGGGTGAAACTAGAGTATGGATCTATTAAAGTTTATTCACAACAAAAATGGGGAATTTTGTATCAAAGCATTAAAACTTCATATCTTACTTGAACAAGTAAAATATACTGATGAAATGATCATCAACACTAGTCAGAAATGAAAGAACATGATCTTCATGGTTATAAACTGACCCAAAGGATTTTCAGGACACCAGATTTCTTGTAGTTAATCTTGTTGTTACTCATAGTAGTCTAACAAATTTTTCCCAATATGGTGTTATTTTGCACCCCATTTTGAATGGCACCAGAAGTGACAAGTTAAAAAGTGGTTGAGCTCCCAAGGTGCAAAAACATTTCAGACATTTTTCAAAATTGCTCTTGATTTATTTTATTGGAAAAGAATGAAAATATTTTCAGTGATCAATCCCATAAATGGAAATCTTCAGACAATACATAAGAGTTTAACAAAAGACTGCTAGATGGAGTTAATTTTAAATTTAGAAAACATGCTTATAAAAATAAAGAAATAGAATTCCTCATCCACAGAGAGGTCTCATATTTCAATGCATTACCCCCTAGATATCCTTGTTTCAGACAGCAGCTTACACAGCTTTCAAATACATCAGTGAGTATTTAGGTCTTGCTGCTGTAGAACAGTTTGAAATAACAAGAATTATATTCACTAAATATTTCACAGAATGGAGGAGAAAAAGAAAATGTTCTTTCACAGGACAGAGGGATAATAAAGGAATGCTTGAAACACAAAAGAAAAGAATGTGCTAAATGTGGTAAAAATGCTAAAACTAGCATGTTATTTATATCATCTGATTCTGACCAAATGTCATTAAAATTACTCTAGGTCCTAATCAGAATTTGAGGGTATGAATATTAAGCAAAAAAAAAGGTGAAAATTCCTTATCTGACTTAAATAACCTACAGGCTACCCTTGTTGGAAAAAAGAACACACCCTCCTTCCAGTGAACCTCCTCAGGCCCGTTGAAACCCCAACACACACACACCACACACACCTCAGAAGCTGTTTAGGAATGAAGTGTTATATATTGCCTCAGCTAAGTGAACAGATCATGTTATACAATACAAATTCTTTGACTTGACAATCAAATGTCCTTCCTTAACTCTGTGTGACCCTTTCTCATTTTCCTACAGGGATTTCAATTTTTAGTTTAAATTGATGAAATTTCCCCCCCCATTTCTATCAGTGAGAGTTTTGCAATTAGCAGTAAGCGTAAAAAGAGGATTTCATTTGGTGTCTGTAGGTCCCCTAATTCATACCCACTGATCCACTAGCAATTCTCTTACGATATAATTAAATGAGGTTGATGAGAGTCTATTCTGGTCTAATCACTGGCTGAAATCATCAGAGTGTAAGACACAGACACCTATTGCTGCTGGCCGCAGGTATTTTCATACATGGTGACATGGAGGTTCTCACTGTGTGCCTGGAGGGCTTGTCAGAGAATTTACAGTGTGAACCACAGGGCACAGAGGGTCTCTAGGTGCAGAAGGACGTGGCTGGAGTGGATGGGAAGGCTGGATCATCCCAGAGCTGCTCTGCTGCAGCCATCCTTCCCTGCAGGTTTGTGAGCTGGCTGGGGAACTGGTGCTGTGTATCCACTCACACACTATTCCCAGAGCTCTTCATCCTCTCAACTGTGTGCAGTGTTTTGTAGTCTTTCAGCCATTTGAAAACTCTGAGTGCCATACAGTGAAAGTTGTGCACCCTTTTGCATTAAATGATGCTGCTAGCATCTCCTCCAAATACCTTCCATTTATTCTTAGGGGAGAATTGTGTGTAGTAAAGCATTCAGCCGTGCTAGGCATTTGGCATTGTTCTCCAATGTACACACTGTTATTTTTTTTGTGTTAGAGTTTACAAGGTTGAAGAAGTGCGTGTTGACCTGGTCATTTCCTTGCAGACAAGAGAAGAGAAGTATTATTTTTTTCAGGAGACAATTACAAAAGGAAAGGGCAATGGCTTTCCTGACCCATTCTGGTAGGGCACTTCATTCATATAGATAATAGGAAGAAAGGCATGCAGGATTTGTATGTTGGTATTGAATCATTGGTGAAGATGTGGTGTGATGTGATAAGAGAGTGGATGAAATTGACTCAAAAGAAAAATCATCAGAACACACTTTCAAGCAGAGCTCTTAACAGAGTGCTATTCCTGTATTCCCTTTTATAATTAACATCCAGTTTTTATCAGGCTTCTTTCTGAAGTCTAAATAAATGTCCCTATTATGTGGCTTCTGGCTTATATCTCGCAGAAGACACAGGTTCTAGTTCATCATTAAAAACAAATCCTAGTTTTATGAGCCATATAAAGAATAAGGCTGCCCGTGGCTATAATTGAGTTGCTGGGTTTTATCTCACTACAGTCTGTTGGGTGTCTCTCTAGCTATAAAACAAGCAATTTTACAAAGACCCTGCGGTACACAGAGCAAGACTTTTGGCTTTCTAGTTATTTAGTTCCCTGTTTTCTGTGTTTTCTTTTTTTCCAGAGGTATCAGATGCAAATTAGGTTTCTAGTTTCTCTTATCTCTTTGTTCCCTCCAAAGCTGAGATTGATAGCTTTAAGGAGATCAAAGTCAACTTTCAAATGTATCCCAAATTGATAATCTCCAGACTATCATACACCTTGTACTCAGAACAAAAACCTAAAATCCATAATGACATGAGCATGGTAAATATGGTTCTTCTGTTAGACTAAGTAAAAGTAGATTATACATGTTTTTTAGACTTCAAAGGCCTGTCCTGTTAGTCGGGTTTCTTTAAGGTCTCAAAGGCACCGTGTACTCCCTTTTGTGTTAGAATAAAAAAAAGACATTGCAGCAAGAAATTGAGAGGATCTTTTTCCTGCTAACATTGCAGTTTCAAAGATAAATGGACAGAACATTTTAAGAAAAGAAAAGTAGGGAATTTCTAGTTTGTTTAAAACAAATATAGAAATATAATGTGCATCAAAACTGGTTTTTGCTTCATACCTGACTGTAATAGATATTAGTCTGTTGTTTTAGATATTCTGGCTGAACAGGCCACTAAATAAAAGTGACAAAAATGACAGGCCCTTGTACTCTCTTCCTACACCAAGAAAAATGAAGGAGAGAAATGCACATTTCCAATAGAGTGCAAAATCTGCAGGTCTAATCCAAAGCCAGTTCCCACTGACACTAATGAACAATGACAATATTTCCTAATGTCAACGTTTTGGATGGAACTGCCTAGTGCAAAGGCGACTGCAGTTGGGGCCCACAGGAAGCTGCATGACCAGGGACGTGTCAAAACCATCGATGCAGGTCGTGTGTGCCCACACACTGTCCCTGCAGAGCCGCTCTCTGACAGGGGCTGGGCAGCTGGCAGTGGCCACGGTGCTTCCTGGCTGGCAGCCAGTGGCTCTTATCTGTGCCCTGGTGAGCAGCCTGTAGTAGCTAACCCCAGGTTTGAGGAGAGGTTTTACTATGAACTCTATAGGAAAAAGTGTCAGGAATAGCTACATCCTCCCTGCCAGGAGTGCCTCTGATTTTTCTTTTGCACAACACTGTTTTTGGAGTGCTCAAAGGCAGATGTTGGGAGAAAAATAATTTTTGATCCTTCAAACTGTACTGCTCTCTTCCAGAATAAAAGGATGTTTGTGTGTATGTGCAGGTGAGTGGAAGGAAATAATCCTATTGTTCAGTATAGATAAATACTGTGATTTGTACATAAAAGCATTTGCATGGTAATCTGGTTTTGGGCTAAGAAATACATTCTTTCTAACACCATGTCTTCCTGGTATAGCACTGACTGATAATTTGATCCTGTATATGCTTACAAAATATATGTTTTGTTATTCTCTGTGCAGTGCTGGAAGCACCTGTGTGTTTCCCTTATGGGGAGTCTCTTGCAATACGACAGATCTTCTCAGACAGCACTTCTGGGAAATATCAGAAACTCTACACAACACTAGAAGTAGAAGAAACAGAGGGGTTTGAGTGGTTTTATACTTCAAAAACTCTTACAGAAATATATTCTGAAAACACTAGACTGTCAAAAAAATTTCCTTCATTGACTGGTAAAAAGCAGCAGCTATCCTCATGTTTCTAACTGCTGTGTCCCAATTCCCACACTTAAGGGTAAGGAAACACACTGGTCTCTCTGGTGTAGTCACTCAGCTGAGGCTGACAGTAAAGGTGCAAATTGCTGTCAGTTGTCATTACTTGATATGTGTTATAGCATGGGAAAATAAACACTTAATGAAAAAGTACCTGAGAATCAGTGACTTTTCCATATGCAGTAAAACTGATTCCTGGTCATAACCATATTTGAAAAAAGGCTGTGTCTGTGCCAGTCTGAATTGATGAATATAATCCAAAGAAATTAGTAAATCTGACTACCTCTAGAATGCAACTAGGCTCTAAGAAAAAGTTGAAAAATTAAGAGCCAATAGGTTTTTTTTTCAGTCCACAAGTGCATTTAATTAATAGAAGATAGAAAGGAGAAGCAATAAATCTCACAGGAAAATACAGCATAAGGAGTCATTTCCTCACTTGCCACCCCTTTGACAAGAATAAAACTCTGCTTCACATGAAGTCCTTTAGAATAAGCCACTCCTGTCACAATTTGGAGCTCTGCAGAATGGGAAAGAATGATTAAAGTGGGAAGAAGTGGGGAACGGAACTCTCATTTTCTTACCCCAGGTGTGCTGACATCTGTCAGCAGTTACACAGGTGGGAAGAAGGGATTATATTTGGACCTTGCCAAAATGGCTCTAAGACATCATTGGTGGGTTTGCTCTGCTGGTTCCATCTGCCTGTGCCTCAGTGCTCATGCAAAGTATTTTTAAGCCACCTGCTGTTGATACAGTGGTTTCTTTCATTTTTATTTTTTTCTTCCAGAGTGGCATTAAGACTTTCAAGATCAAAGTATTGATCAAAATTCAGTGAAAGGCTTAGCATTACCCCTAAACCTTAACTTGCCTATCTAGATTCCCATTACACTAACCCCTGATGGGCTGGGACATTTTCTGAAGTATTCATTTCTCACCATAGTGACACTACTATTATAACTACGGATGCTGCCTTTGATCATCACAAAATTATACTGACAATATGGACTTGTTTTTTCTGCACTCATTCTCACTCAAGACTTGGACCCAGGTGGGCTAAAGAAGGTTGAACTAAATAACATTTTGTTCCTTCTTTCTTTTATGATAGTAAAGAAAAAACGACAGGAACTCTGCTGTGTCATCAAACACTAGAATGTGTTCAGTAAAAAGGGTAGAGGAACAGAACTGGAAGCTCTAACTGTTCTAAGTCTTCCAACTACTGCAGTGCCTGTTGAGCAAACTGAGAATTTACTCAGTGGTTTTTTTTCACTGATAATTAATTTTTTAGATGTTTTTAAAAGGACGGGTAAGAAAGAATTCACTGTCAGAGGAAGAGCTTCAAACAGTAATTGTAAAGTTCTAATACTTTCTGTATTTTTCTATTTATCTGAGGAATCATTAATCACTTAAGTCAATATATTGGCAGTGGTTTCTACCAAAACAGGATTTAGATTTTACTGTACAGCAATTCTCTGTTCCATCAAGTATTTTCAACATCAAATAATTAAATCTGAAATGTCAGCTTGTATGGTAAGTACAGAATAATGGATGTGAAACAGAGAGGTTTTTTCACTTGTAGTACTCCTTCTTCCAAATATCTTACTCAAAATTTGACAAAAGATAGGAAATTTCAGCAGATATTTTGAATATTTCCAAGGGAAAGAAGATTCCAGGATGGTTCCTTCTCACCCCCAAAATATCTTTACAGTAAGCAAAAGCCAAGCAAAACTTTGTGAATTTTCTGCTTGTGTAGTCTACACAAAAGTCTGGGAGGATATAGATGTTTGTGAATGTATACATGTATACATTCACGTAAACCAACTAAGAAAAAAAATGTAAAAAATCAATTATTATAAATTCAATATTTTTAAAATTAAATTACTTCAATGAAATTTAAAGGAAATAATGATAATAATAAATTAATTATCATAAAACCAGCACAATAAATTACGTTTATTTAAAAATATTGTTTAATTTTTTTATGAAGAAATGAGAAAAAAGAAACTTTGGAAAATTGATACTACAAGTACGTATGAAAATATGACTATAAATATGAAAATGTACTTTGAAATGAGCTATGTTTAATGGCTGGGAGAAAACAATAAATCTTCCTCAGCACAATTAATGCAAATATAAAACTATACTTGAGGGCACCTTTTATGAATGGTTACCTAGTTTATCCCAAAACTCTCCATGACATGGCAAGGCTTTGTCTGCAATTTAACAGCCTTTCAGCAAAGCAAGGTGCTGTCAGTAATGTTACCAAGTGTGTTTTGAATTTATGATATATATTCACTTACTGGTCTATCTTTGATTGTATCTGCTTAGCAATCAGGGTCCAAGGAGAACTGTATCTTGGAGTGATTTTCCAGTCAGGTACAGCCTTGCTTTGTCACTCCAGCTGCAGACTGTAGCCCCTGTGGTACATAATGCAGCTCTGATACCTATGAGGACACCAACATACAACAAATGACTGAAGGATTAGTAAGGACAGTGTGTCAGGCCTGGGCCCTGTCCTTACAGCAGGTAATTCACCAAACATTTCATCTAGAGAGGTCACAGAACATCAGTTGTATTCAAACTTGAGGTCATCTGTTCTTCTTAGTCATAACAGATTATTTGTGTCTTTGGATCTCTCCCAGTACTTTGTTAGTACATGATATTGTTGGGTAGGTTACAGTAGTGAGACTCCAGAGCAAATAATCTGGTCCTGTGGTAAGCATTACAGTATAGGCATTGCTAATTATTTATTTCCTGCTGTTAAGCAGAAAACAGGCCTGACTGCCCTCACAACAGCTGCGGCATTACAATGTGTGAAACACCATGAACTTTATGTGCTCGCTCTCCTGAAGAGCTCGGGGGGCAATGGGGATTACAAGCAGGTAGACTAGTTGTCAGAAGAGCCTTCTGAAGAGCCCTAGTGCATCAGCAGCAATTAATGCAGGTGGTATTTTAGACAAGGGAGCTAATGAGCTTTAATATGCATGCAGGTGAGGGAGTGCTGAATCAGTAGAGCCATTAATGAACCTATGACAGCCTAATTAGCTACAATTTAAAATCTATGGAATCTAATCAGAAGAGCTGAACACTGCTGCAAATCTGTGTATGAATGAGTCTTTCTAAATACTCCAATCTGTTGCTTAGTCACTGATTGATAGTAATTGCTTTTTTTCCTCTATTGTGTATAGGAAAATGCCCAATTTTGTTCTGATAGAGGAGGACACAACATTGAAGTTAAATGCCTGAGATGTTTGACTGCTTAAGTTTTAATCAGGGGATGTTTAAAAAAAAAGAAGTAAAATTAATTTCCAGCCCTGAATATAGATGATTAAAAATACACTACCAACTTTTCATGTATTTGGCAGGCAGAGATTATATAGTAGTTAATCAACTCCAAATAGCTTATATGAAATTAAAGATAGAACTACAGCTGAAGTGGCATAAAATACACATATTAATATAAGAACTTCTTTATATAGGATTGTTATTAAACTCCTTAGATGAATGGTTTTTAATACAACCAAAAAGGAATTTTCCTATAAAAGGAGAACAATAATATCTCCTGAACATGGTTATTAAAAAAATCAAAAATAATAAGAACCTATTATAACCCTATTACAAAACATTATATTTTCCTTTTCCAAAACTATTGTGGGAAAAATAGCATTTGGTAGTGCACATCCAAAGTATACAACACCGCTAAAGTGTATGTCCAATATTCTCACTGAGATATGAATTATTCTAAATGAAAGTTTTAATACCTGAAACATTATGAAATTTTCCTTTTGTTGATGTCTCAGATCTTACTACTTTATGCAGGTGACATCCCATGAGAATTTTCCTTTAGTAGCCAGCTAGCAATCTCTGGCAATACTACAATAGGCAGAAAACATTAGATTGGCGAATAGAAAGTTGCTGGAGACATGAAAATGCCTTTTTTTTGCATCGATTTACCGATCCCTGGCATCTTTAGTAAACGTTACGGCACTGAATATGGGTGTTAAAACGAATCTACAGCAATTTGCTATTGTTTGAAGTCTTTGCTCTTTTTGCTATTTTGCTAATGTTTGAAGTCAGTGTTCTGTGTCACTACTGACATTTTCATGTAGATACAAAGTATTTGAAAACAGGAAATGTGTAAGATGGAGTTTCAAGTAACCCGTAACTGCCATGGACTTGAAATTGCTGTTTACTGAATATTGTTATTGAATATTTATTGGATATTACTATTTATGCACAGCAGATTGACCAAGAAAGATGCTGAAAGGAGGACTTTGGAGACAAGTTACACCTTAAAGATTGTTTTGTTCTTTTTTATGGTATTTGAGACCACCTGATGATTTCAACACCCCAGTTTTCCTTTCTTGTCACCCTACAGGTGAACTATGAAATATCAGGAGGAAAGTACAGTGAGGATTTTCTAGAAGGAGTTATCAGCTGTGTTACTTGTTTTCTCCACAGCCTCCAAGTGACTGGATTTCAAGAATAAATTAGTCAAGAAAACAGTGTTGTTCAATATTTTAAGCTTTCTCCCCAGAACTTATGTTAAACCTCTATTTTCCAGAGTTAGAAATGCATTTTCTGTGGGGCAGTTTCCTTGAAATGAGGTCACATACTTTTTCTCCAAGACGTTTGACAAAGTTTAGTAGGAAGTCAGTAAGAAAAGGCTCAGTTGAGACACCTACCTGGAAACTCTTGGAGACAATCACAGGCTTCAGGTCTGTTGTGTAATCTGAAGAGCTGTTTGTGAATGTCTTTCAGATCACAATGCACTCAGTGATAACATCCCTGGACAGCTCTGAATTACGAATAACACTGAGAGAATTGTTGTCTGATCTCAGACAAATCATGGACAGAAGAAATGGTGAAATTCATAGAACAAATAATTTGCTAGGAATTATTTTCTTGGCTATAATAATCACTGCCACTTCCAAATAATTTGCTGAAACAGCAGCATCAGATTTACTGCAGATGATCTTTTTTTCTGGTGCTGTGTTTTAAGATCATGAAGAGATTGAAGTTTGATTTAACATAATCCAACAGCACAATCCTCTTCTTTTGATAAAGTGATCATCCACATCTCAATAGGTTACATTTTATACACATTTTTACCTTGCAGTTCTAGTTATTGAAGTATACAACAGGGTATGAAATAAATGAGCACTGTACCTGATCCTGGAGTCTTTATTCATGCAAATAGTAACTTTGCTTGACTTGTATGCAGAATCAATTCTTAAGAGGTTCACTGCATTTACTTTCCCTAAAAGTAGTGAAAAGTTTTAAAGTCATGGATGTATATGTTATAATAACCACATTGTCACACAATAGGTCTTGGTCGATGTTCATCTTTTTCTTTGCTCCTTTGCTCTCTATGCTTATACACACACATATATCTATTTACATTTATGGAGGTATTTACTGTTTATATAATGTGAGTTTATCTTCCCTGGTTTTATAGTAATGCTACTTAGAAGGCTCAATTCTCAGATCATCATTATTGCTAAGACCGTACATATTTGTCATGTCATTTTTTCCCTTTTTTCTTCATACAAACAGATCAGAGCTTCTTATCAGTGTGATTATTTCACCCACATCAAGAGGGGGAGTCCAGGGCCTGACTTCTGGCCTCAGTGGGGAAGATCAGGGACATATAGAATAAATATTAGAGTAACATGTCTGAGAGCAGGGGTTTCCGATTCCTAGTGCCACAGAAAGTCTGGCATGTTGGAATAGCAGTGTTGCTGGGAGGAGTCATAGAATCTGACTTTTCACTTTGCATAGCATCAGTAGGCATGGTGGCTTTCCAAGGCTTGGAAAAGGCATGGATAGAGTCAATCTAGGTCTGCTGAAACACAGCAGAATCACTGTGTCCTTTGATGCCCAAAGCCTATTACTAAACCCAGGGGGAGTTTTGGGCAATCTAGATCTTAAAGAGGTTCTCTGGGTTGACAAACTTAGCTCACACTGGTGGAACAAAAATCCCAGTGAGAGATGTAGAGCATAAGTATTTATGAAGTTCATTTTGCTTGCATGTGAGGCAATGGCCTGGAATAAAGATCCTGAATGCTCCACCTAAGTGCAGCAAAGCTGGTTGGTCACTGTTGATTTGTTTAAAAAAATAACCATGATCTATGGGGCTAACAAGTATATCTAAGCTTACACAGTCGATGGCAAAACCAAGTTGACAACCAGAGGAATGACTGTGTTATCACTTCTGCCAATGTGTATCAGAACTGGCCCCTAGGGCCAGTGGAATGACATAACTTTGTGGTAGGATGAGATGCTGGCACGCTCCTGCCTGGTAATTAGGCAATCCTTGGCTTCTTTAAAGATGCTGTACTTCCATGTAGTTTTGGGTACCACCCTCACACAAATACAACTGAAATATACCATGAAGGATGACAGATTCTCAGTCTGAAAATCATGACTTGGCTGGAAAATAAAATTTTGGAACAGCTTTATCACCCTCTTCAAAACAGGCTTGCAAGAAACTTAATTTAAAATATAATTTAATTCAAAGAGGTCAGCTATTAAAGATGGTGAGCTTATCAACATGTAAACTTGAGGTAGCAGCAGCCTCTTACACACTTCTGTTTAAATACATATTGGACATGCTTGTTAAATGGGGCAGGGAATGTGACATTGTGAAGAGTGAAGCCACTGGTGAATAGAGCTGTCTTAATGCTCAACCAATGCAGAGCAAGCTATATAAAACTATTTTAAAAGAACTTTTTCCCCCTTGTTTGAAAATAATTTTATTTATTTATTTCACACAGTGGAAATTTTAGTTTTTATAGTATTTCCTGCTGGTGCATAGCTGAATAAATTTATTTTAAGCTGATTGGTAAACTGTTTTCTTTCCGTACATCTCTGGTGCTGTATTTTTTAATAAATTATTTTTAAGGTGGCTGTTCCAGTATTTTTCTTATTTCCTGCTGTGGAGATGAGTGCTCTAACAAACAATTTTTTGAAGTGGCTAGTTTTGCATTTTTTTCTCCTGTATCCTGCTGTTACAGTGCTGTAAGCTTGTTACATGTTCATTTATTTTCAATACTTTTTGTTCCATGTTTTCTTAGAAATTATTCTTGTGCATTAGCCTTAATTTTGAGAATTCCCTCCTCTCTTCTGTATAAAACCAAATAGGAAAAGGCAGTGAAACAGACTTTTTAAAAATGTTAGTATTGCAATTTGCAGGAATAACTAAGCTGAAGATTCAGTTATAATAGCATACAACTCTTCTCTATCAAGTTACTGCCTCAACAACTAATATGTTCAGGTTTGTCACATTTCCCCCATTTAAACTCATGGTAATTAGCTTTGTGGAGTTTGCCACAGATGGAGACCTCACATGGAATTATGACAGTTTGTCTGATCCCTGGTAACGTTTCAGGGTGTGCTAACTCAGCCATGGGTTTGAATGCTGACCTCTTTTTAGCAAATAGTAAATGCTGCCATGTTGAAACTATTCCTAAATTTGAGTTCCATTGATGACTCTCTTATCAATATGACACAATTTCTAGAAATGTTGCCATGTTTTGTATTGATTTTTACAACCGTTTTGAAAACATGACCAGTTTAATATTTCATTTTGTAGTGAAAGCTGTTATTTCCATCCCTCCAAAAAAACGACTTAAAAGGGTTGAATAATTTAGAATAGAGTTCAGCATTTCATTTGAGGCTGACAGTTGATGCATATTTTGGTTAGGAATAAACAGTGGGAAAAAAAGGACAAGTTTTTCCAAATTAAAAAAAAAAAAAAAAAGGTTTATCAGAAAAAGCATTTAAATGAGAATTCCAGTATTCATTCAGTCCCCCTAGTGGACTATTAGGACTTTCTTTGCAGCAGACCAGTGCTGTCAAACCTAGAATCAATGGCAGAATGAAAGGAATAGTACTGTGAGATCAAAATGTTGATGCAAGTAAAAAGAAATATGCAATTATGAAAAGAAGGAAAAGTCCTAGAGATTTTGAAAGGTTTCATATCAGATAACACAATTATCTAGAGTGTCTATACATAGTTGGAACTAAACATTTTGGTCCTTAATAGTCTCTGGGCTTTAAAACACCAAAACAAACTACAAATGAATTTCAGAGGTGTGAAGTAGCCTAACCATTTCAGATACCTACTTGCTCTCCAGAGGTATCCCTTGCTAAAGAGAACACCTGGATACTTAAATTTTGAGCAAGTGAGTAAATGCGAGACAAGTCTTACCTTTTAATAGAATTGTGTGAACCTGGCTGCATGACATGAGAAAGAAAAGCAGTTAAAGTGACTAGTGTCTACAGCCACTTCTTAAATGAGGTCTGTCCTCTATGTTGTGATTATACTGGTTCACTGGATTTGAATGAAGTTCTGGCAACGTTAAACTGAACAGAAGATTCAGTGTAGTTAAGTGTTAGTAGTTGTTTAGATAGCGTCAGTGCTGGTTTCAAAGGGACAGCTTAATTTAACTGACTCCTGCTTCTCTGATGAGCAGTGGCTTATGATGGACCACAGTTTGCCTATTGAGGATGCACAGCCTGGTTTTATCTCCTCCATAAATAGTTATTGAGCAGTATATAAACAAGTCCTTGGACAGAAGTAGCCATAAACAGCACGGTGATCTGTTGAGCAAGTTTTCAAGCAGTTACTCTGGCCAGAGAAGATTCAGACAGAAGGGAAACTCCTTCACTGTTTGCCAGATACTAGACAAATTTGTTGAATCAGAACATAAACATCGATACTTTGTCTCAGGGGTGCACTCCTGCAGGCCAAGAACCTGAACAACTAGAGCTCAATTTATTGAGCCCCTGCCCTAGTTTTGCATTGTGTTTTATCTCTCTAAAATATATTTACCTACAGGTTAAACCATACAGTGCACTGAAGGAAACATATCTGTTCAAACAGTCCTGTATTCAACCATTCACACATCACTACGGCGGGGATTCTGGTTCTCTGTACAGCGCAGAGAGTTGAAAATCAGTTTTCTCTTAAGAAAAGGGCATATGGTGTAAAAATCTGATTGCAGAACTTGCTTGGAGAAGACAGACAAAGGTTTACCTTTTATATACAAACCAGTCTTCATAATTGCTATTTTGTATTTGCTGAGAATTTGAAGAGCCTTTGAAAATAAAGCACTTTTGAAGACATTTATTTGCCTTACTTTCCATTTTAATTAATCTCCTCTTAAAATTAACTTGTCAAACTCAATTTAATGCTGCATGGTCTGCATGTAAACAAGACATTAGTCTGTGTATCTGGTCTTTTTCATAAGCACACACAAAAAAATGCTTGTTAATTCTGACTATGTGTACTTTCTGGCATCAAATTAAAGCAGATTGAAAAGTGCTTTCACTTGTGCAACATCTCCTGAAGTGATTTAGGTAAAATTCCAATTCTGGTTTGAAAGAGTTCATTTTCATTGCAAAGAGTGGGAAACTTTGGTTCCCATTTAAAACAAGAGGAATACATCTACTGACATCTGAAGAGTAGAAGAGATGGAAGAGGAAGGGGAATTAGAACAACGTAGTGATGGAGTTTTTCCACCAGAAGCCCATCATCTTCAAAAAAAGAAGCAGAAAAAGAATAATCTGTCAGGAAATTAATTTAAACGAAAGTGAAAAAAAAGTTTAAATAATTCTTCAAAGCTAAACATACACTTCAGGATGGACTCTTCTTGATGATCTCCTGTGAGGTTGAGTGGAAGTGCTGTAATTTCTTATGTGGGCCTCAGTCCCACTCTAATTCTCATCTTTTGGTCTATCTAATTTCTTGGTAGTTCATAAACTCATGTGTTCACATATTTCCTGATGAATATGTTGGCAGAATCGCAATTTGTTTTGTGTCAGCCTATCTGCTTATACTTCTTGTGAAAGGAAGTTTTAGTATACTAATTATAATTAGAAGGCTCCATAAATTATTATGTTTTGCTATGCTATCAACAGCTAGACATATATAGGGCATGAATGCATATGTTTTGATTCTATAGGAAACAAACCAAAAAAAAAAAAAAAAAAAAGAAAAGCAACTAACTGGGGAAAATGGAAAACAAAATAGGTGCTTGAATATCATGGTGATAAGCTGTGGTGCAAATGGTTGATTACTGGCCAAATTAACTTGCGCCAACACTTGGAAAATTTGCTTTGTTTTTATGCAGTGTGAGCATCTTACTTGTTTAGGACAAGAGATTTTGATATAATTTCTGACTAGAAGGAAACTTTTAGTCTAGACTATGTAGGAAAATTTATCATTGTACAAAAGAAACATTTTATAGGCTTACTGAAATATTAAAGCTGTGACTGCTGCCACAGATATGATTAAAAATATAAAAATTTTTCAAAGACTGTGGCTATCATTGCAAAGCAAATGAATTTGAGCCCCTAATAATACCATGCATTACCTTGTGCTGCCTCTATCTTTCTTTCTTATTTTTTTCTCACTTGAATATGAAGATATCCTGTGTGATTAAACTATCAAGTACTGAAGAGTCAGCATTGCTGCTGCATTTGAAAAAGCTACGATGAGAACTTTATTATGCACATCTGAAAAGTAAAATCAGTAATTACAAACAACTTACAGGACAGCTGAATGTAGTTAAATCATTTACTTGCAATATACCCAAAATCTTAAAATGCTTTAATATATAAAAACATATTCAGCAGCTGCAGTGTTTTTATCTGACATGTATTCTCTCCTAAACTTATAGAAATGCTGCTTTTTAGGAAGGTGTATGTGTTCCTTTGTAAGCAAAAGGTAACCACAGGGGAAAGGACATCTGTATGCTTGATAGTTTCTTGAAGCTACTCTGATCATGGTCAATAGAGCAGAGAACTGTGTAACATAAGGCAGACAGTGCTCCTTTCATCATCTTACAGATCACCTATGGGATCTTAAGTGAAGGGAACAATAAGGTTGTTATATCCAAATGAACTGTTGAAATAGGATTAAAGCATTGTGCTATTAATGGATAAGAGAAGTCTGAAGATACAAAGATAATCAGAGCTGCATAGACATCTCTACATATCTCTCATCATGTCTGCTAATGGTTCATTGTGGCTGTATTTCCAGCCTTCTCTCTCTTTATATATCTGGTTTGGAATTTTATTAAAAGCCATGAGAAGCAGGAGACACATACCTTTCATATAAGAAATGTTTGGTTAGACAAAAGTTTGGAATATTTTTTTATGAACAGATGCTTATTCTTACATCATAGTTTTAATGTTGAAATTTCTTGAATATCATGTACTGGAGCTTCTCTGAGGGACACTTATTTCTGTTTTAAAGTCAAGCCTCCAAGCTCTTTGAAACATGTTGTTATGAAGGAAGTAATCTGCTGGAGGCTTTGAGACTTGGAACCTGTAACCTTGGGAGATCTCACGTCTGCCTTTCAGCCAAAAGTATGCTCTGAAGCAGAGCTGCATTAGCAGCTGTAAATTCAATCTCTCTGTAGTTTAGCCACTCTATTCTTCTTCACTTGTAATTACACCATGGGAAATAACTATTTAAATGGAATCTTGTGCTATGATTACATTTTTCAAAAACTGATTACAACATACAAGACAATTTTCAATTTGAACTTCCAAGTTTTAATTTAAAACAACTTTATAGTAACAATTTAGACCTGAAATGTACAGACATTAAAGTGAGGCAACTTACATTCCAGTTACCTGTGCTGCATCTACATAAAAATATTTCTAGTATTTCTGAAGATTAAATTCTGCCAACGAAGGACTAATCATCCAATTTGGGTAAACATTTCATAATGAGCAAGTAATTAGAAATACTCTGCGTATTTAGTGAACTACACATATGCACATTTGAAATTTCTTAAACTAGATTCCTATTAGATCCCTATATTAAATTTTACCTTATTTTACAAGTAAATCTATCTTGCCATACCAAAACTCTGGTGTGGTGTACTGTGAGGTAACTATTATTGTCTACTGAGGTGACATGTTCCTGACCTACATGACACATGATCAAGAGCAAAATTATTATCCTTAGCCAAGAGACACAAAACCCTTACTGCACACCCCAGGCACTTGCCAACACTCCAGGAGCAATTCATAGAGGTATCTACCAAAATTTCCAGTGATTTGTCTCAATTACTGCTGCTGGATCACTGACTTCTGCAGTCAGGTATTCAGACTGCCAGAGTGCTAAGATGGGATGGGATGTAATTTTACAATCCAACAGTCGTGGCTTGGCTGTCCTGATGCATTCAGTTAAATGTTAAACCTGGGTTCATTTCCTTGATTTCTGGCTGCTAAACAGAGGGATGTAACATAAAATATCATGGCAAGGAATTGTAATATTCTGTAATGTTGAGATTCAAGCAATCATTTTACAAGAGTTACTTTCACTATGAAAGATACCTCATGGAGTCACATTCCTTTTCTTATGGTAAAATTCCTTTACCTCATGGTAGAAAAAAAAGAAAAGTATTTCTCTAGGTACCATAGACAGAAATGTATTTGGGTTTACTTACATATGATTATAAAGATTACTTTTTCAAGATGACTCCAATTAAGAAAAACAGACAATTAGAAGAATGAATAATGTTTAATACGATCTACAAAAACTACGTTCTGAGAACTTCTGAAACTTTTTGAGTTTAGTCATTCACCACATTACTCCATAGATAAGGTTTATGGTAGCATAGTTATGACTTAATTCTCCTCTCATTTGAATCAGGTTACTGAATTCAGTGAAGTATTTCTTAGTTTATATTTTTGTCAAAGGAGGAATGGTTTGATTTACCAGTTTTTACCATCTCAATACATGGCCGTTTATAAATTGTTACTCTGTAACATTTTGCCAGTTTGGTAGGAATAATAATTATATTGCATCCAATCAGCATAAAGTTATTTCTTGGGTATAATAATCTTCATACTGACTATTCAGTGGTTAATAAAAAGTGGCATTTGTCAAAAAAACAAAAGGAAAAAAAGTGGTTTGTTTTCATATTTGGCATAGAAGAATAATGTATTCTCCTTAGCTGCCATACACTGATCTGCGATGATTCAGAGTGTTAGGTAAGAAAGACCAAAGAAATAAAAATTAAATAGAAGTACAATGTAAAATCAAACATTGAACAGCTGTGAACAGCTGTTCTGTGAAAAGTATGACATACAATACCATTATCAGTAAAAAAGGTCATGGGCTTGATTCCTTACCCTTAAACAGACTAATCTGACCAGACCCATCTGTGTCAAGTCCTCCAGGCAAGAATATTTTGTTGTTGAATGGCATTTGTCCAGTCAGCAGTGAAATGGGTACCAGCAAGAGCCAAATAAAGCAACAGGAGATCATTCATCAGATATCCTGGAGACCTTCTGGCTTAGGGGCATTCCTCAGTTGGAGATTTTCACCACTTGCCTGTTATAACACAGCATGCATGGGTCCATTTGTAAAATAAACACATTCATTGCAAAAAGTGCTCTGACTCTGGCTGATATTCTGTGTTGTAGTAGAGAATCATCATCATCAACCCTGTTCATGCAGTTCCAGGGGAATAGGGCTTTACAGATCACATGTAAAAATTATAAAAATTTATCTCTATGGAGACTTTCTTGAAGCCAAAAGGAACAGTTAGCAAGGCATGAGGCAGGAGTTCTCCAGTAAACCACAGAGAGGCTATGGTCATCATAGTATATTTTAATATGCAAAATATTTTGCATTCACTGCTGGTAAAAAAGTAAATATCTGTGAATATCAAAAATAATTTTTAGAAAGGAACATGGCATGCTATTTTAGTCCAGTGCTTTCCTTATTTATCTAACAAAGGCAAAGAGCAAACAAATTTGCCAAAAGTAGGGCAAAAGAGACATTTTCTTCCTAAACTGAGGTTTCTGTTAGCTTAACCACAAATATAAGGAAGAAGTGTGAAACTGAAAGACAAACTGAACACACTGATGTAAACAGAATAATTCAAAAGTATATGCACCATAGGTTTTTACTGTGAAACAGGTGTTGGTCTCCTATCAGCAAGAAAGCCGTGTGTTAATTGTTCTACAGAGTAACAAAGATGTTAACTAAAACTTTGTTTCTATTGCAGCTGAATACATGGCACCAATATTCTAAGAATAATCCACTGTGGAAAAAAAAATCTAAAAAATATCCAGTTACCTAAATTATCCTCAAAACAATTTATCTCTTTAAATACAAATATAACAGTGAAAGTTGTTACTAAAATGAAGGTAAGGAAATCAGGTAAAGCTGCCAATTTTAATGAATCTCAGCGATACATTATAAACCATGCCCACATTTCCCACTCCCCACCACTGATTTTTGTTATGGCTAATTTGTTTAGTTTTCTTCCACAGAGGAGCTAGATATCACAATATGACTACAAGGTCATTTAAGAGACAAATGTCCCAGCTAGAGATTTCTTCCCTCCCACTAAGTATAGAGACTGTATCACCCTTACCATAGGAAAGGTAGTCTCCTATCTTGCTTCACAAATATTATATTCTGTTTATATGGGGTCAGTAGTCATTCTTTAGGATGACTGTAAAGGTAAAAAGTACTGCTAAAGTTTGCTACTTTTTTTTAGGATTCGTAAAATTCTTTCAACAGATATAGAAAAGGCATTTGGTTGGGTTAAAGGGCTTTATTTATTTTAAAAGCACTTTATGTGTGGCACATGCCTTGTGGTCCACTAGTAGAAAATCAAATCAATTTTCTTGCTGTTCAGGATGAGTCTTAGTCACTCTAAGGACTAAGAATTAGTTCCTGAAAAATTGTCATCTAGTTTCAGTACAGTAACAGTAAGCGACATCAGAAAGAGATCCAGGAATCTGTGTGTGGTGTGTCAGCTTCAATAACAGTATGCAGGGAAGTTTTGGCATCTTCAAAGGCAAAGACCCTCTGTAGAAAGGGCCAGTTCACATCAGGTTAGCTTGCAGTTGCCTAAAACTAGCAAACAAGGAGAGTGGGACTGTATTTTTATTGTAACCACTCTCTTAAGACTGCCTGCAAGCAAAGCTCATCACCCTATCAATATTCTTGAGCCTTTTTGAAAGTCAGATTTCAAAACCTCGTAAGATTTAAAGACACATAAACCCATACTTCTAAAATAAAGCAAAATATATTTTCGGGCAGCATGTATCAACTATTTATATAGAATAATCTGGTGTGGAACACACTCATTCAAAACCTGAATTCTGTCAAGCCTGATGATGCTGCTCCAGAGGACAGTAGAATATATAGGAGTACATCACTTTCTACTCATATTTCAAGTTACCTAACAAGCAGACAGAAGTGCAAAATGTAGACTGGATCAGAGAGTGAATTCAAGGCAGTATTGCAAAGAATTTTTTTTTTTTTTTACCTTGTGGGTGGTCAAGCTCTGAAGCACGTTACCTGGAGAGCTAATGAAACCTTGATCTTTGGAGGTATTCAATACTCAACTGGACACGGTCCTATTCAACCTGCTCTAATTGGACCCAATCCAATTCTGTCAGGATTAAGGGTGGGATTTGGACCTCCAGAAGACTCTTCCAAGCCCAATGTTGCAATTATAAGACTAAATATGACTCTATATTCCATTGTTCAGTAATTTAGATAGGAAAGAGCAATCTTGAGTTCTAATTACTGCTCCCCAAATCTTATTTAAATTAAATATTTGAATAAAAAATCTACATTCAATATAAAAACAGAGGAGGAAACAGGACAACAATCTTTTCTTCATCATCTTCATAAATTACTTGGATGCAGGACTCAAGGTTTACTAAGTTTGCTGATGATAATAAATTGGCAGGAGCCACTGACTTCCTCAAAGGCCTGCAGAGAGACCTTGACAAATGAGAGGACTGGGCAATCACCAGCTGTATCGAGTCTAACAAGGGAAAGGTCTGTGCTCTGCAGATGGGACAGGGCAATCCTGGATGTACAGACAGATTGGGGAATGAGATGCTGGAAAGCAGCCCTGTGGAAAAAGACCTGGTAGTCCTGGTCTATGACAAGTTGACCATGAGTCAGCAGTGCCCTGGCAGCCAGGAGGGCCAACCCTGTCCTGGGGGGCATCAGGCACAGCATCACCAGCTGAGCAAGGGAGGGGATTGTCCTGCTCTGTTCTGCACTGGGGCAGCCTCACCTTGAATATTCTGTGCAGATTTGGGTGACACAATACAAAAAAAGATATTAGGGAGTGTCCAAAGGAGGGCCTTGAGGAGAAGTTGTATGAGGAGTGGCTGAGGTCACTTGGTCTGTTCAGCCTGGAGGAGACTGAGGAGAGATCTCATTGCAGTTACAACTTCCTCGTGAGGGGAAGATCAGGGGCAGACACTGATCTCTGCTCTGGGGTGACGGTGACAGGACTTGAGGGAATGGCCTGAAATTGTGTCAGGGGAGGTTTAGGTTGGATATCAGAAAAAGGTTCCTCACCCAGAGGGTTGCTGGGCACTGGCACAGGCTTCCAGGGGAAGTGGTCACAGCAACAAGGCTGACAGAATGCAAGAAGCATTTGGACAATGCTCTCAGGCACATGGTATGATTTTTGGGGTTGTCTTGTGCAGGGACAGGGATTAAACTTCAGTGATACTTGTGAGTCCCTTCCAATGCAGTGTATTCTATGATTCTGTGATATGAACAGATTTAACTAAAGTTCTTGTCAATCTCTTTCATATAGTCATTTAAGAAATATCAAAAGTGCTATCCTAAAATAATCTAAAATGTGAAAAAAAGATGCTTGCATAGGAGATGAAGAATTCAAGTTCAAATCTCCTTCAAGAGACCTGGCTATCCTTACACTTTTTAATGGTGGTAGCCATTGGGTTTGCAGTGAAAGGGGAAAATTAAATTCTTCATCATTGAGCAAGGCCTCACCTATGTAGAATTTAAAAAAAAATGTTGTGTTTGGAAATGTAAGAAAGAGCAGCATATATTCTCAGACTCTTGATGGAATCTAGACAAGACTTATGGCAATTACTCAATAGTATTAACCATACTATTTGAGGATTTGGAGCAGTAGAATTCTAGTGAAGGAAAACTCAAACCTTGTTCCTTGATCCTTTGACTTGGTTCGTCAGGGCTACTCAGATTTTTCTGTATTTCATTCTTCTGTACTGAAAATACATCCAGACTATTTGCCATTAAAAGTTTAATATTTAATTAATTTTTTTTTTTTTTTTGCCTCACAGCCCTTCATTTAATGGGTTGCTTGTTCAGCTTATTATTTTTGTATTAACCAGCATTTCTGGCTTCCTAATTGTTTCCCATATGGCCAGTATCAAATGATAGACTCAAGTTATCTGCAGCAGACATAAATCTCCCTGTAGAAAGCTACTAACCTGCTCAGAGAAATCTACCAAGTTATTCTGTAATAAACTCTTGCAAATCAGCATTCTATTCTTCTATTTATCTTCATTCTACACAAACATTTACTATGTGACACATACTAATATCTTTGTGTTATAGAAATCATATCACTCATGTTAGTTTCTTAAATGCAGGTACTATTTTGTCATTCCATTTTTGTATACGAGTGTTGCTGACCTGACATAATTCTAAACCCTTTTTACTGAATCTATGATTTCATGAGACAGTTATTTCAGAAAACTAGTATGGTCAACACTTCGTGTCCATGCTTGAGTACATTAAGCATTTTGAATTTTCTTTCATCTGATTATGAAAATTCATGTTTCTTTAAACTTATTCCTACTAGGCATCTCATGATGTCCTTATACAAAACACCCCCAAAAACCCAAAACAACAACCCAAAATAAATTATATTTAAAGGATATACAAGTTCTTTGGGGTTTAAAATAACTATCAAGAGCTATAATGCAATAACTCTGATTAGAATAAATTTGAGAACCATAATCTGATTAGTATGTAACCTTTCCAAACAGAGAAAAGAGCTTTATATATTTGCTAGTGAAATTAATATCCAGTGTTCAAGATTTATATAACTGGAGTTTTATCCTATTTGTACATATTACTAGGGGATATCCTGATGTTACATAGTTTTCTTCTCAGCTCAAAACATAGCGTAATGAGTACTGAAAAGAGCATGACAATTCTATTCCAAAACAAAAAGTGTTTTATTTTTCCTGTGAACAAAGCCAGATATTTGAAGGAATGAGAAAACAGAACTGTCATAATGCAAAACTACACTGAGAACTGGAAGCTATCCTGAGCAAGAATATGCTGCATGCAGGACAAGTTTGTGCTCAGCCTCTTTCCCAGTACAATTTTTCATGCCAGGTGTCTACAAATAAGACTGAAGTAAAACTTGAATCTAAGTTTTCTTTAGTCCAGGCAAAGGAATGCATACAACAGGGTTAGCAGAATTGCTATGAGGTATGCAAATGCCCATTGTTCTTTTAACTGAATATATCCCAATTTATTCTGGGACATATAAGTCTTCAAGGCAAGGACTGTACACATAGCAAAGCCAATTACTTTTAGAGAAATGTGGTTGAAACCCTTTAGGTCATTATAGCAATGAAAAATATTAAAATTATAGTTTGAATATATTGAAAATTTAATGATTAATTTGATTTTCAGATGTAAATTAACATTTTCCTCAAAGTGAAGTTTTACAGAAAGTTTAAATTTTGAGAAAAATGCATTTTTCTCTCAGAAATCACTCATGTGGTGTTTTCTTCATCAGTCAACATAAAATTAGCTGCAAAAGTATTTTTCCATTTAAATCAATAAGAATGTTACTGACAACAGGATTTTTATAATTTCTCAAATTATTTTTCTTCCATTACTTTATCTGCTGAACTTTGAACACATCTATATTTTTTGTCACTAATATTATTTGTTTGTAACATAGTGGTGTCTACGTTTCAAAATGAAACTGGGTTTGCATTGTGTTAGACATTTTACTGCTGTACAGAAGAAATTCTGTGTTTGGAAAGTTACAATTTATATGGCAATGGCAAAAGATGGCCAGGAAGGTAGACAGAGAAGACTTGCTAATCACCTGCAGAATCTCTGGCACCAAAGGGTAGAGAAACCAGGTCAGGAAATCAGTAGTGTTCGACACTTATTATTTCTAATGCTATTTCTTGGCCCAGAGAATGCACTCGAACACTGTTCCTAGCTGCTAATTCTTTACTTTGCTAGGGCTGAATTGCCCAGTTTTTGTTGAATTCATTCTTTCAACCTTGTTTGCCTCACAGAAACTTTTTCTGTTTTTTTGAAAGAACTTCAGTTAGAAGGAGAGGCAAACAATAAATATAAAAAAAAATCCATTCTCCCGGAGTCAGAGGTAAGGCTCATATTGGCATGAATAGACACAGTTGGGTCAACACTCTATGCTTTTAAAAAAATCTCACTTTTCTGATGGTGTGTGAGCAAAGCAGAATTATGTTTCTAAGCTGTTAAGTGGTGAATCACAACAAAAATTAAAGAAAAGAAGACAAAAGAAATCTAACCAAAAATAAAAGGCATTTCATAAACAAAATCGAGTGGATCTCTTTAAAACAAAGTTTAAAATTTCAGTAATTGTGCTCTGGAACATGTTTTTGTTTCTGTTGATGTGCCTTCAGCTGTGTGCAGCTGAATGTCACTGTGCTGACTTATGCTGAGAGGATGGTAAGGAAGCACTTGATAAAAAACACTTTAAGCTTTTGTTATCCATTCTTCCTACAAAAGTCCAACAGAAAAACCTCTGAAGTTTTCAAATGCGGTGACTAAAAGCATTCTAGTGGCCTGTACTTGGTAGTCTGTAAAAGATTTAGTATAAATAGAGTTTACCAAGACACCTGAGCAGGAAAAATCTCCGGAACTTGCATCCTGTACATTGTAGCCTCTTTGTCTCTCTTTGAACATGCTAGAGTAGTCCTTCTTGGCAAGTATTGTTAGCTCCAGCATATTTTGTTTGCATCCTCCTCTCATCACTCTGTAAGAAAAGTATATCGAATCATAGAATCATAGAATGATTTGGGTTGGAAAGGACCTGAAAAATTATCTAGTTCCAAACCCCCTGCCATGGGCAAGGAGAGCTTCCACTAGAGCAGGTTACTCAAAGGTTGCATCCAGTCTGGTCTTGAACACTTACAGGGATGGGGCATTCACAGCTTCTCTGGGCAACCTGTTCCAGTGCCTCACCACCCTCAGAGCAAAGAATTTCTTCCTAACATTTAATCTAAATGAACCCTCTTTCAGTTTAAAGCCATCACTTACATGTCCTTGCATAAAGTCCCTCTCCTGCATTCTGCAGGCCCCTTTTAGGCACTGGAAGACTGCCATGAGATCTCCCCAGAGCCTTTTCTCTTCCAGGCTAAACAATCCCAGCTCTCTCAGCCTTTTTTCTTAGGGGAGGTGCTCCAATTATCTTTGTGGTCTCCTCTGGACTTGCTCTACAGCGTGCACTTGCATCATGCCCTTATGTTGCAGGCCCCAGAGCTGGGCACAGCATGCCAGGTGTGGTCTCACCGGAGCAGGGTAGAGGGGGAGAATCACCTTCCTTGACCTTTTGATACAGTTGGCTTCTGGGCTGCAAGGGTGCCCTGCCAGTTCACATCCAGCTTGTCACCTACCAACCACACTAACTCTTCTCCACATGGCTGCTTTCAGTCTGTGCTTGGGGCTGCTCTGTTGCAGTGATGCCTGACGGTTTTTTGTCCTTTCTCTTTATACTCTTTTTATACCCTTTTTATATACTTTTTACCCTTTCCTATTCCTGTACTTTTGCTCCCTGTATCTTAGCCCCACATGTTTATAATTCTCATACTATAGCCTAGTTCAGAATTCTCTGGAGGAGACGAAACAATCTCCACAATCTCAAGAACATGAAGCACCAACCTTGAACAGAGCCCCATGCCTGGAACATGTTTTTGTAAACTAAGTTGTAACCTTTTTGGGGGAAGTAATTTGAATGAGGGGGCAATTACTTCATTTGTTAAGTTTCTTATTGGGGAATTTTAGATAGGTATGCTAAGAACTCAAGGTTCTAAGAGCAATTTGAGTCTCCCTGTACTGCAGTGCAGCCTGCAACATGGCTTTTCCAAAACCTAGAATTCATCTAGTTAGGTCAGCTACTGATAGCCTGAGCATGACGAGCTTCGGTGAGCTCTTTGTAGGTCTAACCTGTATCCTGGAAAAAGGCTGAGACCTGTCTCAGTGTTGACTTATTACTTACTCTTGCCACCACTCTGTATAAGAGCAGGTACTGAGTGTGGTGTGGTACCTGAACCTCCTTAACAGCATTGTGTTACAGGGCATGGGTAACTCATAACTGCACTATCTTCTACCATCTTTACACCTGATGTAGCAGAAAAGATATGCACACAACTATCTCCAATCTATTACCATGAAAAGAGGAAGATAAAAGAGAAGAAGAAAAGTAATTGAACATTTATGATTTGATTTTTATTAAAACTAATTTATGGAGCTTGACCATCTTCTTAATTTTACAAGCTTATTGTTTTATGTGTAAACAAAGATTTACAAAGAGAAATTAAGTGATGGAATGATACTAGGTCGTTCAGTTAATCAAGCCATGAACACTGCTAGATCAGGTAGAAATCAGTGTTCTTTGATCTTTAGGTTTTTTGATTGTCACAAATATATCTTTGTCTTTTCTTTTCTGCAGATGAAACAATCTTTTTAAATTAAATTTGACTATGGTTATTTCCATAATTATTTATGAGCACCTCACAAAACATTAACATATATGATCACATATATGGCCTGTATGTAGAAATTCTTTAAAAATTTATTTTGTATCTTTTCAAATTAAGGACAAATATATAAAATCGCTAGTTTACAGTGAGTTCAAACAGATGGGATTTTGTTTGGAAATTCCTGGCATTAAAAAAAGCAGGTGGAATTGTAGCATGAAACCATCAACTTATGTTTCAGTTCGAAGTGGCCAAATTATTAGTTCAAATATTTAATAGAATTTGCATAAATAGAACTACACAGTCATATTTCCATAAGAACCTATATAGTTCCTGAAATACTCAAGATCTCTGCAAAATTTGGCTGAATTATTTAGTATGTTTGAAAACCATTAGCTGGGGATAAACCATGTTTTTCCCTAAGAAAAGCAACTTAGTAAGTGCTGTGTGATCTTAAGTCTGCTCAGAATTTTATGTTTCTGTTTAGAGTCCTTACTTTAGTGAAGTAAGAGGACAATGCAAGTCCAGTAGCAGGAACTGAAACATTTAAAAATTAGAGGTTTTAAGAATGCAGCTCTACAGTTTTTGATGTAAAGTTCTGATCTATTAAGGGTAAATTCTTCTGTTCACAGTTGAAGCTAAGAACTTAAATTTATGACATCAAGCTGTTCAAATCTTTGCTCTTATTACAGCATGGTTCTTGAAAATGAACCATGCTCTGTGTTTTAAAATAAAGAACTGATGCAACAGTAGGATTTTTCATTTTTCTTTTTAATTCTTAAAAGTGGTATGTTTGCATTTACAATTCCTGCATAATATGCAAAATGTGTGTCTTTTCCTTTTGCAGACAGTTAAGTATGGCACAGTAGGGAACAGGATATTTTTTTTAATGCTAAAAATTTTTCAAGTAATTTAACTTGACATATAGACTTGGTATTTAAATATAGACTTGTTGCACACTGGTGGAATTTCATTCATTTAAAAATAATGGGAATTTCTTCTGACCTTGTAATTTAAAAGCACAGCATATCCATGGAAGGGAAAGATGCAAACCTTATTTAAAGGCTCAAATGAATTTTTTTTTCTGGAAGACACAAAGCACCTTTGCATAGGACTACAAAGATTCTTTATGAACAACAGAGTGTTGGTCATTTTGTATTTTTTTTAATTGTGCTGGTAGTGCATAAGATGTGTCAACTGATTAAAGAGATTGCTCCTTTCTTCTTATTTTTTATTCCTTGTTCTTTTATAGGAAGCATAGAAAACTGTATTCTGAAAGTTAAAATCATCAGCTAACATCCGAATCAAGTGTAGAAAGATTAGCACATGCTAGAACTGCAGCTCCTTGTACAAACTAAATATCTTAGTTGTGTGCATGTGTACTAAGACAGCCATTGCTTTTTCACAAGGCTTTCATAGAAAAATTTTGGAAAGAGATATTTTGAAGTCAAAACTTGTCATTTGAAAACATCAAAACAAAAACTTTTAGCTACATACATTGAGAAATATTATCTAGACATAATTCAAAGCAAAATAAAAAAAAAAAAATTGAGCTGCTCAAAACAGAATACACAATATCTCTCCCAGCTCTCAGAAAGATATCTGCACCATGACTCAGAGATCATGAAAGCTTGTTTTGTCACCAAGAGAGTGAGTTTGCAGCCCTTCCACAAATATCAGGTTTTGTAATGGTTTATACCTTAACTCTGAAAACCAGTGTCTGACTTAAAGAAATAGAAGTTTCTTTCTGCTGATTTTTTTTATGAAACAATATATATTTGTGTGTATAATAAATTTAGGAAGTAAGTTGAATGCTGAATACTATCATAATTTGGTGTGTTATGAGACCATATGCATTAGAACGTCTATCAATTTAACATGTTCTGTACTTCTATTTGTCAAGGATTCTCTCTTTAGGAGAGATTGCAGTCTTTGTATATTTTACATGGTGATCGAAGTGAAAAAAATACTTTATCCAAACAGCTTCAGATTGTTCCTAGTACACTTCCCAAACAAATTTGTTTGCTACTTTATGAGCTGATAAATAATTTCGGCAAATTCTGTTCCCCTCACAGAATAACTATTTTGCATTTTTCACACAGTGCCTTATACTGACTTAAGGGAGGTAGCCTAGATATCTTTAATGGTTGCTGCCAGATGTTGTGAACCATTTAAAAAAAAAAAAAATCAAGGTTTCTTTGTTAGAGGTTATTAACAGCAATACAGGGAAATGCATAGAAGCTTGATCACAGGGGGTTCAAAGGCATTAAATTCATTCTTTGTTTGCATTCAGAAAGACAATAAATTCGGAATAAATTTTGAATCCTGGGAAAAGTTTCAGATCTTTCAGGTGAAATGACTTCTGTTCTGTATTTCACTTTCTGCTACTTCTGGTTTGCAGAAAGTAATGGTGCCTTGTGAGTTGTGAGTCACTGAGGGAGAATAACATATATGGAGTAAAGGAAAAAATTACCCTTCAAAGCTACTGGAAAGGGTACTGCTGAGACACTTCAAAAGGAGGCCCAAAGGGTTAAGCTTTTCACTTCATTAATTTTAAGCTGTTCCCTGCCTGAAACCTTGCAAATTTCTGATAAGAGTTGTAAAAACCAGGTGTTTGTTCTAAAGCTACCCTACCATAGCAGTGAATATTTCCCAGATAAAAATTAATGAAGGGAAAACTCATAAATGTGTCAGAAGAAGATAATTATTATTTCAGATACAAGCCAGATGCTCTCCATTGCAAATCAAGTAGGAGTAGGATCTCAGTTTACAAAAGGCTTCTCCAACCATGAAAAGGAAGAATCTTCACTGGTGGACTCTAGGTAGCATAATTCTGACCAAGGAAGTTAATACTCAGTTCTAGGATGTGACACAGTGAAATGAAAGAATCTATTGGTATTGTATTCATGGTATTGGTATTGATGTTGTCATCTTGGCATATGGATTCTTGAGTTGCTCTGTACTTAGAGATATATTAGCTAATTTAGAGCCCTCCAACAGCTTGTAAATCTAGTCATTCTGGATAAATTTCATCATCATCCAGAAAAACCTGCAAAGCTAAGTTTTATTCAGACAGCTTTGATCTAATTGCAATGTGCATTCGATTATTTACAAACCTTTGTATTTGCATAGACAGAATTTTTGGAAACAAAAGATTATGTAGTGAATTGTAACCACAAAGTGCACAATTTATTAAATATTATGGTACTGGAGACCAAAGTTAAATCTCTCCACTGTCTCAACCAGTCCACCTACATGATACTTTTGTGCCTGAAGTACATGTCAGTGCAAACACCAAAACAAATCAAAAGAAAGCAGTCTTCTGGGGGATTCCCTTTGTGCCTTTTTCTTAATGTCCATCCATACAAGTTTTTCTGAAGTTAGCATTTGTTCTGGTTTTCCATTTTCAGACAGCTTTGCCTGTGCTCTGTCCCCTATCCCATTCATCACTCATCCATGCTCTTGAATTTCCCACACATCAGGTATGCCATGGCTTGTTCTGCAACCTGGTAAAGTGGGGACACTGAACTTTTCTTCTACTTTTTTTAATGACTTGCTGTTTTTATTTAAACTTTAATTATCTATTCCATTAGCTCTCAATAAACCTGTTTTAGCCATTTTGTACCTATGATTTTATGACTGTAGTTATTTAATTTCATAGTTCCATAAATATATATATATAGCACATATATTTATATATAGATGTGTATATTTTGTAAATAGTATCTATGTATAATTAAATACAATATGATTTACATGCAAATATATATATATAGAACACAGAAGTACCTATACTTATATTTGAACATCTTCTGGTCTAAAGGAAGTGAGCAGTCAATCTCAGAAGAACATGTGTGTATGATGATGCCAAGAAATGGCCATCAGCCAGTCATTGAGCAGGATGATATTTAACAAAGTCACAGCTACCTATCATAAAATGGAGACAAGGCTTGACATGAGTGGTGGCTGAAACATACGACAGTCCCCTGTGCAGAGAGGGGAAGGGCCTTTGGAGCTGGTGTTCTTCCTGCTAAACTGGTAGAGAGTGTCTGATCCTGGGCATGACTTGCAGGAAAATGTCCCCTGAGGCTGCTGGGAGAAGGACAGGGCTTCTGTGAAAACCTAGAGATGGGGCACCAGACATTTCTTATCTCATATATTTGTGGCACCTACACGAATCACAGCCCTCAGACTGTGAGCCAAACAGAAGAGCAGACATAGGTCCTTATCACATCCATTGGCAGTGAGTGATGTCTCTTTTGACTGTAAATGGAATTACAGTTCTCATCTGCTTCCTGGTGCTGTTCACATTGCCAGTGTTACCCTTCTGCCTTCTAAGGAGATGTGCTCTACCTAGATTTCGTATCAAATTGACAAAGAAAGTAGCACTGGCACTAGCAGTGCTGATGTTCTTTCTGTCTAGGAGATGTGAATTTCAACACAGTGGAGTTTCTCCCTCTTTCCCTATGAACATTAGAGTCAATTAAGCATGGTAAAAAGGCACATCAAGCAATAGAAACATAGCAGCAGTGGTATAACTACGGTTTCTTGGACTTTTGATGGGCTGTCAGGAAGATTTTCCAGAGTATATTAGCTCAAAATAATTTTTTTAAATTGTTCATGATAGCATTTATTCTCTATTCATTATTCTTCATTCACTATACATCCATTGACACTCATGGGAATTTGCATAGCTACAAGGGAATAAACCAGTTTGTATTCTGGTCTCCTTTTCTCTCTGGTACAAAGTTTCCACTCTAAGGAAGAAAGATATTGGATTTCATTTTTAAGACGAAATATTTATTTTCAGGACAAAGCAATGCATTTTACTTAAAATTTTAGTTCTTTATATTGTTTAGCAGTACATACTAACAGTATGTATTAGTGTGACAGAAGTGCTTCTAGAAGATATTTACCTTAAAATTATTCTTTTTTAAGTATAAGCTTACTGGTGGTATGGTGCTATGAATTAAGTTTATGCATGACCACACCTGACAAAACATTACCACATTTAGTTCCCAGTGGAAGACAATATTCTACAACTTTTGAAGGATGATACAGTTTGTACAGAGCCAAAGTACTCAGTCGATTGTTTAAAAAGCCACAGAAAAAAAGCTTGGACATAAATTTATCTTATTAAATAATAAATATTTCTTTTAGACAGATTTTTTACATGCCTATCTTTGACTTAGAGGTAATTAATACATTATGCTTCTGTCTGACCTCCCCTCCTTCTGTTGGGAACAACTACTTTATCAACACAGTTGTACTTTGTCATTGTGGGCAACATAGTACTTCCAGAGCATTGTCAATGTACATTACAGGTCTCATTGTCACAGCCATTAATCAATACCTTTTTCTACGCACTTCCATCCATTTCATAATCCTATGGAACACTCACATTAAATTAAAGATTTATGGCATATCATCTAGATGAAGGTGGCCCAAGTTCTGACTCAGGTTTTATCCAAACTCAGTAAGCAAAAGACGACAGAAGGACTACACTTACATACCAAGTTAATCAATGCTTTCCTTGACGCTTGATTAGTTTATTCTTATTTAACTTGATTTACAACCTGGCCACAAGCTGTCAGAGCGCACTAGACTAAACACTCAAGGATATCAGACTTCCTGCTGACGTACTACCTTGCTGATCTGAAATGAACAATAAATCCAACATACTGGGTCTGTGTAAGTCCTCTGTACAAGTTCATCAAGTCTGACGAGTCAGAATTCCTCCTTGACAGCAAAATAATCATCACTTTCCAAACTTTTAAAAATCAGCCAAATCTAACTTTCTGTAGGCTACAACACATTTGAGATTTTTTTCATTAAGAAATGGATGTGCCTTGGGGCAACAAGATTCATTTTACTTTCCTCTGACTGACTGTCTTTTTCACCTCTGTTGTAAGGATTGTTTTAATTTGTACTTAAGCTCCGCTTTAAAATTACTTCAAATATCCAAAAAGAAAGTAGTCTTTTATTGAGCCCAGATCTCACAGACAAAATAATTAGGAATTTTCTTCACATACAGGTGTATCGGGTATAGTATGTGTCAGAGGTGTCTGGCTGGAGGGGTGGCGGTGTGATAAGAGGCCAGGGGCTGTCCTGTGTGAGACACAGCTGGTTCCAGCTGATTCCAACAGACCCACTGCACTGCTCACAAATCACAGCCCATCAGCCAATCTAGTGGCAAATCTGGGAAAACACTTGTCAGTATGTTAAAATATTGAAAAAAGTGCGTAAAAGAGGAGCCCAAATATTCTGGATCTATTCAAACAGCAATATTATGCAGAAAATATAACACACTAAAAATGTTATTTGTCTGGAATTTATATTCACAGCAAAAGGCAAAATGTGCACCAAAATTTACCATACTGATATTGAGCACTTAGGAGAGATTTCGCTGATTCATCTTCTAAGGCAGAGAAGGAAAATCAGTACATTAAAACTCCCAGAAGTTATGTGAAAGCTACATTAACTAATACTGTATAAAGTTGTGGTTGGCATAATGTATTACCCGGGCAATATTACCAGCTTGGTTTTACTGTCTTTTTATTCATCTGCTTTCAAATAGACTGACAGAAGTTATTGCTGCTTTCTATTTCTCTCAAGGTCTGTCACTAATTTTTTTTTCCTTTTTCTTGGATGAGTATAGCAATAAAAAATGCCTTTCCTTGAAGCGATCAATTGATAGGTGTAGAAAATGAGAACAGAAAAGGACCATTTTGAAAAATGCCACAAGTAATTCACAAGGACAATATTTTAAGCAGCTCACAGAATTTCCTGCCAAATGACTGTATGAGACATTGATAGTCTTGCTTTATTTTATGACTTCTTCATACAAGTTTAAGAACAAATAAAGGATTGTAGTCTCCTCCATTCTGTTAACATTTTACTTATTTTGGCTTGATTAACTGCCCTTAACAAACTTTGTACAGAAAAGAATGATATTGCAATGTAAATAATTTGTTTGATGGTGGGTTTTGGTGACATGATGGAGCTATAAGTAATTTAAAATATGTTAATGAAATCCCTTTTTTTTTTCTGTCAGCTGAAAGAAAAAATCATAAATACATACCCAGAAAATAATGGGAAGGGATTAATGTGAATACTTATTGCTGCTTTGCCACAGAGAGTTGTACCACATAGTGAAATATTACAGAAAATTAGTACATGAAATAAGGCTAAGAGACCTGGATTTCCTGGACGGTGACAGACATGCTCAGAACATCACCAATGAACAGAGAGACTGATGGATGTATAAACACTGTCCTATAAGACACTGTCAGATTGTTTATTGCCACATAAGGTCTGTCTTACTAAGGCTAAAATAGTCAGTGATAGAAAACTAGGATGTGGTCTGATAAAACAGGGTAAAAATTTTAAAGGAACTTCTTTTTTTTTTCTAGACTGTGAGTATTTGGCTGTAATACAGTGAACTCCGATTTATGTCAGGATTAGAGTTTAATGGTAGTCTGTGTCATGCTA
Organism: Entomyzon cyanotis; assembly: GCA_024500445.1. Taxonomy (NCBI): domain Eukaryota; kingdom Metazoa; phylum Chordata; class Aves; order Passeriformes; family Meliphagidae; genus Entomyzon; species Entomyzon cyanotis. The sequence continues at coordinate 15,999,912 of JAKEPQ010001006.1, read as the reverse complement.
CTATCTCAGCATCTACCATATAGACTCTCAGATAGGAGAGGTGTGAAAGGGTTCTCCATGTCAGATGAAGTATCTACAGATGGTTCCTTTCCAAACCAAAGCCACCACACTCTTTACATACAGCAGCTCAGACTTTGGTTTTGCATGAATTGTTGGGGTCAAAGAACTCAGCTTCAGTGACTACATCAAAAGTCTCTGTTTTTACCTTTTGCTATTAAAAGTAAATTTATGAGTTAAACAGGATGAAGTAAAATTAAAGGATTGTGCACATGGTTCTTATTTTGATGGTTACTCTACTGAGTTAGATCATAATAGCAGCTAATTTGTATTTTAAAATGATTCTGCATGATACTGGTACATACCTGCGCTGCTCAAGATCCAGCATGACAGAAAATTTCCACCCTGTGTTTACTGCCTTCCAATTTACCATCCTGATTAAAAAAAAAAAAAGGATTTTTTTTTCATCTGTTTTACATAAATATATTTGGAATCTGTCTTGAAAATTGCCTCTCTTCTCTTCTTCTGGAGAGAGCTGGATTATTCCCTGAGGAGTAAACAAGAGGAAGCAGTGAGAGACCAATTCATTTTGCAGATTTAAATACAGGCTATGACTGGGTAACCTTTTATGTGGTTTCCCTGTTTTCTTCAGTGAGGAGGCCACGGAACACAAACTTGCACTGAACATATTTCTCAGAACAAATTATTTGAATATGAACACAAATTTTAAGCCCTTGATCTTTACTATAGAATATATTTTCTTCCTCTAGTGGTGCCATTCCTAAAATGACTTTGGGAGAAAATATTCTTTTCAGGAAAAAAAAACAAGTGTGCTGAGTTTTGATAAGGTTAAAAAAAAATAAAAATGTCATATCACAATTTACTAAGGAAAAATTGAAAGCAAAACACCTTATTCTACTAATTAATTGTGCATCAAGTTTTTCTTTGAGTTTATATCCCCATTTTATATGAGCATTGGAGGAATATGAATTATCACACAGCAATGACTGAATTCTCTGCAGGGAATCAAACTGAGTGCTGCATGTGTTTTGCAGAAATGGTTCAAACCTGGCAACTGATAATTTATTTATTTATTAGCATCCAAATTATCTGGAATTTATATAACACAGAAATTGCAGTGGCCCTATGAGATGGATTTTTCATCCCTATAACAGTTCAGTTTTAAATGTTACGAGGTAAGTTTGAAAGTAGAAAACCAAAATAAAATTATGAATAAAATGCCTACACATACAACTGGCTGAGGGGGCCAAAACTCAGAACACAATCTACCAGTCTTGTTACATGGGATTCTATAACTGATTTCAGTGTAATAATTCGTGGTCTTATTTTCTTTCTATTTTATATGAAAAAAAAATTTCCTCCCCTTTTAACTGTACATCTTGTTTTGTATGTGGAAAGTTGGAACTTTTAGGAAAGTAAACAATTGTTTTAGTTTTGTGTATTTCTGACTTATTGGTAGGCTTTTTCTGTGAAAGCTCTTGTGATCTGATCAAGTAAAAAAAATAGAAAGTGCAGTGAATTTTTACTAAGTTTCATTAAATGTCTTCTTGTAACACTCAAAACTGAAACACAATTCTAACAATTATCCACAGGATATAAAATTCACAGGACTTGTCATTAAAAATACTTGTCCCAAGAGAATAAATTACATCCCTTCCACAGGAATACATACTGTGAATTCACAGGACAGCAGTCCAAATTTTCTGGAAGCTGCTGTATTCAACTTACACTGAAATTCAATAATAGCTCAAATATTTAATTGAAGTGTATTTGAAGTGTATTTTGTCTGAACACAGTATGGTTTGTCAGGCCAAAATTCAGTATTTGTAATAATTCTTTTAAGATGTGAGTCTGCTGACATGTCTTGCATGATGTTTCTTCACTATTTCTTTTAGCATATGAAAAAACAAGGTTCTTCATTAAAATAAAACTTTCATCCTGCTGCATAGAAAACTGATATACATATGTATAAAACGGGGATAATCTAATGATGCCAGTGTGGTCTTTGTCACCCTCACAAGTGTCCAAACATAATAATTTTAATTAATTTCATTCATAGCATGTCAAGAGAGAAAATATTCCTCTTGAAATAAAATTACATAGAGTTTCTAAGGAAATAATGAAACCAATGTATCTCTTTAAATTTCTGGAAAAAATATGTTAAAAGATAGAGCACCAGCCTGAGCAAAACTTTTTATCTAATATGAAATATAATGAAATACAATGTTTATCTAAACATAATTTGCATTTTCAAACATCAAAATAATGAAACATATAATTACCAGGAAGCAGAATGCAATTTTCACAAGAAATATGTATTAAGAAGGAAAATAAAAAGTCAAAAGAGATGGCTTTGATATGTCAGCGATATTTTTAATTGCTTAGGAATGCTATACCTCACTGAAAAAACTTTACAAAGGCTACATAATTAATTTTTTTAATGTTGCTCTAAGCCTTGGTTTATTTGGTTATAGTGGGTTTTGGTTGGTTTTTTTGTTTATTTGGTTGGTTTTTCTTATGAAAAAAAAGGGAGGATATTTACTTGAGCTGTAATGCTCCTTGTAATTTATTTCTTACCAGCTTAGCAAAAGAGTTTATTTTGTATTCTCTAATGATGAAATGACATGTCATGTGTAGGCATTGCTATCTGACTCATGAATATCACATAAGGAATTGGTTTTGGTATTTCAAATTAGCAGCAGGTAGAAAAGGAGGTTTACAGACCTATGGGTTTAAAAATGGTTGTCTTCATCATGCAGCATTCATAGAATTATAGAAATACTGGTTTAAAGGGATGTTTGTAAATCATCTAGTCTAATTTTCCACTCTAAGCTGGACTGACACTATACAAGTTCAGGTTAACCATGGCTGTGTCTAGCCACCAAAACCTTCCACTACACAGCTATGTAAGCTGCTTCACTGCTCTATGGTTTGCCTACGGAAGCTTTTTATCTTGTTCCCTTTGAATCCCCCATGCCATAGGATTTCCCTGTTACCCGCTTGACAAACTGTCTGTCATGAGAGAATATTCATCAGAAACTGATTCCTTACTGATTGTTTTTGTGTATCAGTTGTGGTGATCCTGTCCCTTCTGATGTTGCATCAAATTCTTTGTATCAATATGTTTTCAACAGGGACTGCTAAGTTGTGCTGCACAATTCACTGAACTCGTTCCAATAAGCCCATTATTTCTCTTGTACTGGGAAGCCCAGAACTGGATCTATTATTCCAGGTCTGTCCTTGTTACTGCTGAGTAGGTTAGGAAGGATACCTCCCTTGACCTGCTGGCAGTGCTCTTCCTACTGCAGCCCAGGATGTTGTTTATCTTTGCCCGAGGGTGCACTGCTGGCTCATGGTCAGCTTGCTGGCCACACAGACCCCAAGCAATCCTTCTGCGGATTGCTTGCCAGCAGGTCCGCCCCTGCATATTCAGGTGCCTCCAGTCATACCTCCACAGACATAGCACATAATATTTGCCTTTGCTGGTTCCTTGGATCATTTATGTCAGGAACTTTACAGTCCACTCCAAAAGTCTTTCTTTAAAAAATCCTTCTTTTCTTCTGTGTTATCCTTCCAGAAGACTTCACATGGGCCTAGACCTGTGAATGTGAGATATCTTGTTTTCCTAGAGATGGCTTTACACCTGACTGCTATTGGGAAATGATGATTTAACTCCTTGTTTTGCTTTGTTTGTGCATGTGGCAGCTGCTTTACCTATTAAAGTGTCCGTGTAGGAACACACAAGTTTTCACAGCTCTGTCTTTCTGATTCTCTCCCCCATCCCACCAGGGCAGAGTGAGTGAGCAGCTCTGTGGGGCTGAGCAGCCCACCAGGATTGAACTACAACTCCAAAACAGGGTTCCATACATTCCAGCTGTCCTCTCACAACACCCTCTCCTTGCCTTCTCACTCTGTCTTTCCCAAAAGCCTGTATCCATCCACTGCAACACTGCAGTCCTGTGACACACACCTTTCATCCTCATTAGGTTATAGTTCTGTATCTTCACACAGGGTTCCAATTCCTCCTGTCTGTTCGTTATGTTACATGCATCACTGTCTGGCATTTGTATTATTCGCCTTTCACATCCTTCTTCTCCTGCTTTCCCTAATCTTTTTTTAGTCCTTTTTTGTTGTATTTTGTATTTTCCATTTTCATCATTATACTCTTTTAAAAAAAAAATTCATTTGTTATTATTGTTGTTTAACCACCCAGAGTCACTGAAATCTGTGCTCATTTAGAGTCTTTGTCCTTTATTCTCCCAAGACAAAAAATCTGAAGATTAAATTTTATATGTTACAAGGTCTATTATGTTAATATATCCATGCATGTTTTACTGTTATTAAAAAAACCCAAAAAACCTCTGCATTTTGGGTTCATATGGCCAGAACTTTCCACCATTTTTAAACTTCCCTGTTGATACTGACTGTTATACAATGACCAAAATATGATACACTACTTTTACCAGTGATATTTTGCATGTTTAATTTTTATGGGAATTGAATGACCTATTATCCATTTTCAACTTTTACTCCACAATTAGCGAAGTTTTATTTAACTCTTAGTTTGACAAAGTTGTCACAGTTAAACTGAGTAACTACAAGAACAAGATCTTTGTGATGTGTTCCTCTGTTTACATGAAGGCAGGTGGTTTTTTTTATACATTTCTTAACAGAACAAATCTGAAACTCATTACTGACATTGCTGCATAACTTTCATAAAAACTTATCTTACCGATATTGTAATTATGCCAAGACCGTACAAATACTACGGTTATTATTCAAACATTTGCTGATAGTACAGAAAATAAAATGTGGTTTCATACAGAACCAGATTAACACTGTGCAGAGCAACAACATTTGTTCAGAGAGGCGTTACTTTAAATGTTAAGTGTTTTTTGATTGTTTTTACCTAAAGATTTATGAGATGTCTGTTGTATTAAAATTTAGCTCCTAGAGTCACCAGATGAGTTCAGATTGTCACTGCTCTTAAAGGGAACATGGATACAAAGGTTTCTGTTCTTGTCAGCTTTGTTAGCCAAAGGACTGAAAGGTTTATTTCCAGTTTCATATCTACTGTCTTTTATTTAAGTTCTTATTGTGTTTTTGAGTCAGAAGAACTTCCTCTTGTACTTTTCTTGCTCATTAGAAGATTTTAAGGATCAGAGAATGAAGGTGTTTTGGAAAGTTGTCAATCTTTTCTCTGAAAGTGCATCAATGACCTTTTATTTCGGTATAAATGAGCAGCTATGGTTTTGATTAAGAGCCACACATTGCTGGAGATGTAAGTTCCTTATCGATCTGCAGGTCAAAGCTTCATAGCTTGTTCTTTTTAACCCATAGAAATAATTCAATTTGTATGATGCATGAGTCCTGGGTGTTAACAGAGACTGTTTTTATCACCAGGTAACGATCCACTATGTGCATGAATGCTTCTACATCGGTTATTTCTAATGGAGAGATGATAGCAAATCCCTCAGCCTTATTACAGTCAGAGTTAAGAAATGAATGATTTTCAAAGGGAAGACCTTTATGGTGCAATTACAATGATGTGACTTGGAGATGTTCCACCCCAGAGTGGAACCATCCATGGTAGTTGTAGGTCTGTCATGACTTTTCTGGAAAGAAATGACTGGTTGCAATAGGGGTTAGATGGAAATGTTAAGAAGCTATTACTAAACCAGTGGGCTCAGCTGCTATCCTGTGCTGGTTTTGCCTAGGAGAAAGTTAATTTTCTACAGAGTAGCTACTATGGGGCTAGGTTTTCAATTTGTGCTGGAAACAGTCCTGGTAATTCAGGGATATTTTAGCTATTGCTGGGCAGAGTAAAAAGTCTTTTTTTCTTCTCATACTGCCCCATCAGTGAGCACAATGATGAAGGGGGGAGGGCGTAAGGAGCTGGGACAGGTGACAGGTGACCCCAAATGACCGCAGGGCTATCCCCCACCATATGACATCATGCTCAGTATATTAATCTGGGGGAAGAAGGAAACTGGAGCATTCAGAGTCCTGGCATCCCGAGTCACAGTTACATGTGATGGAGTCCTGCTCTCCTGGGGATGGCTGAATACCTGCCTGCCCAAGGGAAATGGTGAATAAATTTAAATGAGGAAAATAAAATAACCCAGTATAGAATGACAGAAGGTTTCCCTTTTTACATTACTTTTTTCAGTGCAGCTATTAAGTGCATCACACGGCTAGGATGGCTAGTTGCTTTCTCTGCTACACACAGTTCAGGACTGTCAGCTCTTCCTGTGGTGTGACTTGCTTCCTCTCTAATAGCTTCTCCTTCTGACTGCTCCTTGCTCTGCTTGGACCCATCACTAATTCTCGTCATGGATCTTTATTCTTCAAGCTTCTCCTTGTCATGCCTCATTTCCTTAGATGCTACTGGTAGTCACTACCATCAGATACCTTTTCCACTGCTCGAGCCACAGCCTCTCTCCGGAGGCACTCTGGCTAACCACTGCATTAACTGGCACTTTCCCTCATTTTGACTCCAAGGCTTGGATATCACTGAGGACCAACAAAGTGTGTCAGTGCACTGCATGCTTACACAGGTGACTTTCTGGTGTCACTTTACAGCTAACAGGAGACTTTTAAACACTATTTTCTACTCTTATTTTTCCTTTCCAGGCTGGACATTTTTCATGACAATATTATGATGTTATGTGCTATACCTTTACGCATAATTACCTGCTCTAGACCTTTATCACAAATTAAATCAGAAACCTTTCTCCATTTGATAATATTCCTTATCTTTGTTTAAATCAGAAATGTCTCACTGACACAGAAGAATATTTATGAATATATGTAAAATCATCATACTAGTCATCATCTAGACTTGTACACCCTTCCTTGTAATTTTTGTCCCCTTCTCTACCTTATGACAACACATTATTTCTCTATCTTTGTTCCCTCATTCTCCCTGAAATCTTTTCATCTGCGAGGACAGACACCTTTTGCTTTAGATTTCAGCCTGCAATACAGTAGGTACAGTGTATTTCTGTACTGTGTCTGCACCAGAAGATGGGGTTTTGGTATGCTACAGAATAAAACCAAACTATAGCTTCTAATTCTTGTAATTTCATTAGTGTTTCTTTCAAAGACAAGTCTCTGTGATGTGTCTTTGGCTGGAGGTCTAAAGAAGAATCCTTGGTCCCCTCTGGATAATTAGCAAAGGCTTTGTCCACAGAATACTGTGGAAAAACAAGCTGAAAAGAGGCTGAAAGCATTTATAAGAGAAAAATCTATTGGAGTCTTCTAAATACCAGGCACAGTCTTTGATTCAGGAAGACCTTAATTCACTAAACTTTGGAAACTAGGACATCTTAGAACCAAGAGATCTTAATTGTTTTCGCATAATCTTGCCTCGCTGTCCATTGCTGGAAACAAGG